>JAZDUH010000147.1:2952500-3552500 GCA_036419115.1 Scarus forsteni | reverse complement strand
GAACAGAATGCAAAGTAGGCTAGTACAATGTATATTAACATTTTTTCCCCTAAGTAGTATAAATCTGGCTCAGGTAAAAGAAAAGCAGCAGCAACTCAAATGACCACACATTACAATCAGCTAAAAACAGGATAGTAGGCTACATTTTAAAGATTGGAGATGGCATTGAAAATATTGCCTCTATATATCAGCTACAACATTTTGATAGTTGAGGCTGAATTTGGCATAAACAAGTTGAAAGCATGGATCCATCATGCCCTGTATCAACATTTCACATGGCTGGTGGTGTAATGATGGGTGTATTTTCCTGGCACATGCTGTACCTCAGTAGTGTTGCTATTGCTGTCTATCCCTTTAAGACCACAGTGTACCCATCTCCTGATGGCACTTCCAGCAGGAAGATGCACCAAATTACAAGGCTCAAATCATCTAAAACTGCTTTTTTAATGTGAAGATGTGTTCAGTGTGTTCTAGGCACCTGATCTTAATCCAATGGAGCACTTTTGGGATGGATTTTATCATCTTCTATGAACGAAACTCATAAGCAAACCAAGCCCTCCAGGGTGACAAGAATTCAGTTCTGGGGTACACAGTAAAGTTTGCGTCTCACTGCACTGCAAGAAAGGTTCAGAGTTAAGCTACATTGTTAAAGTAAGTCTACACATGCTTTGTGGTACTCTTGTTTGGGTTTTTCTGATTAAACGAGGACAAGTATGTGTCAAACTATCTGTGGGATACTAGGGAAACTGTCAGGAGATATTACTCCTGTTTTCAGTCACCACAAAATGTCAAAGGCCAACATTATTCAACAAAACCCCCCACAAACTTTAGTCAATAAAACCTACAACATTTAAACAATTTAAAATAAGCTCAGGAAACAAGTTTCTAATTGACCATTTAGCAGATTATACAAGCTTTATAGCTGACATTACCCTGTTTGACAAACTAAAGATGTCTTTTCAAGTCCATATGTTAATATAATAACGCCAGCAATATTTCCTGTAACCCTGACTATTATTATTGTAAATATTTTGCACGTTTCAGTATTATGAACATGAGAGACTTGCAGCTGATCCTTAAAACACTGAGACTTGAAACAAGTGGGTTTGCCCATTTCTGGCTTTTATTCAGATTGTAGTCTTCAGTTTATCACAAAATGATAAAATGTATCCAGTAGGGCTGGGGCATATTCTCTGATCTCAGAATCATGATTAATTGAAGCTATGCTGGAGCATATTAGTGGTGATACCAACGATCGTCGACACAATCTTCCTGCAGTGTTTTCATGTATCTTCTTTCTGCTCAATGTCCTCTGCACAGAATTCAAAATGTGCCAAAACAACGAACACAGGATATTTCTGGACTACAAGGTCCTCTGATAGAATGGTGCTCGTCTCCTCCATGTTGGTTGCGCTCCTTTCGCTCTTGGCAACACAGACTGTATGAAGGGGGCGCAGTCACATCACTTACACAGGGGAAACAATCAGACTGATCGACATGAGTAAAATTACTTCGATTAGAGGGTCTAAATGTTGATTTTGACTATTTTTCCATTAATTGCCCAGCCCTGTGGTATCCAGTATCAATCATAAATGTGATAAAGAAATAAACCTAAAAGTAGCTTTTTAGAAGAATAGAAAGCAAAATCTTACTAATTTGGCACATGATAAAACTGAAACAAGATAAATGAAGTAGTTATGTTTATTAATAAAAGTGTCTCAAAATTATTATTTTTTTTTCATTGGGGTACAGAAAATCTGGGAAGGGCATTAATAAGAGAACCAATATTCTAACAATCGTACATTTTTAATTTACACAAAGCATCTATTGCAACTACATGCACATGGTCAATTATACACATGATGGTGGCATTGAGTGCCTTTTAGCCACTTTTAGGAAGGCCAATAGCCACTTTCCTTAATGGGGAGTTGGCAACACTGAAGTCATGCATTGGCGAACAACACAAATTTTACCTGTAGGAAACATTTCACATTTCATTGATATTCACAGGCTTAATCTCATGCTGAATGTGGTTTGATTCACAAAAAATGCAATCAATTGATCTGTAATGTTCCTCTTTAAAAGCCTGAAGTAAGTCACTCCGCATAGTCCTCCTCTCTGGCCTGGGAGGATTTATGTTTTGTGTTAAGTAAGGCTGAAGCTACTCATGTTATCTCACTCCATCAATAGCAAATACATTAACAATATCTAGTCGCTGCAAGCACACTATTAATTTACCACGACCTGTCCCTACAGGGGCAGAATGATTGTTGGAGGCAACGAGGTGTATCTGCTTTCCCTTCCCTGGGACACTGTGTCGCTGCTGGGAGATCAATGTCCATCGAGCTCAGAGGAAGAGGGGCAGGCAGGCAGCCAAGCAGCCGGCTGGAGGAAGCCCTCAACCTCAGCTCGAGTGACGCTGTCACCTAAGAGGTCCCAGCAGGCCCCGCAGAGACAGAGAGGGATGTGCTTCCTGATGCTGGAGCCATGTCCTTTCACACAGAAACACGGACCACCGTCCCTCAAAGGTTGAAGAGGACAGAGGTAATGGATATTTTCAGCTCCGGTTCATGACAGCAAAATCCCTGACAGCTCGTGGCAGTCAGAAATAATGACACTTCTCACTGGGAGAGTTGCTGAAGCTCTTAATCTAAGACAGAGACAATTCTGACACTGTCATAGACAAAGAAACACCAGGGTACATAAACACTGGCACAATCACAAGGTAATGAATCAGTAACTTAAAGACCTTGCAGGATGAGTCATTTTTTATCAAATGAGCTTTTGGATCCATTGTTCACTTAAAAAAATCACAGAAAAACCTTGTATATTCAATCTGATACATTTACTTCAAATCTATGTGAACATTTGCAGTTTGACAAAAAACATCGGAGTTGTCAAGCTGCAAAGAAGACTGAGCTTTCTTCTCACTTCTTATAAAGCAAATCAGAACACTCAGTCTATGTCCTCCTCACAGAGCTGTTTAGATGCATCAGGCTCCTATAGCTCAGCACTGTGGCCCAAACTTGTGTGTACAAGTTTTGGTCTTATGTATTATATTTTTATATGTTTGAAATCCACAGAATAAGCACAGTCAGGTGTTAAAAGAGGTCATATCTTTTTGGAGTTTGATATGTTCTTTACTGTAACTTGGCAGACAAGATGGACTGTTTTGCAGATCCATGGGATATATCACAAGTCCATCTGGGCAACACCCCAAAGAAATTGACTGGAGGGTGGGTGGATTGAACAAATGTCCACTTTCATTACAGTCCAGTAACCTTTGCTTTCTGCACTACTCAACCACGCAAGTATTTACTGCCTCTTTGTGCTTCATTAAAAGCCTGGTGATTTTCCAATTAGGAACAACTGTTTAAAGCTAAAATTTTGCAAGACAGATCTGCCTGATCACAGAAATGGAAGCAGGTGAATCAAAGAGGTTGCTTCTATACCAGGACGTCCAATTCAGTATCTGGAATCCCCCTCCTAGTCCAGTAAACTACACCTAGAATTAGTAATTTCTCTAGCCTCCCAAATAGAATCACCACTGTGACACCCTACCACTGTTACATCAATAGTTTAAACTACAGGTGACCATTGGCAGACCAGTTTAATACAGCCCACCTGTGAATTTAAAATATTGTATGTAAATACACAAAGAATATATGACTGAATCTGTCATGAGACATTTAAAAACATTTTAGAGAAAATAGAGGTTCAGTTGTTTGTTGCTTTAGGCATAATCCTCCTATCCCCTCTTCTTATGATTTTTTAATTTTTTTAAGAAATAAAAAACTTGTAATCAAACCAAATTAAAGCATGAAAAAAAGTTGTAAGACCAAGCAGGGAGTGCATTTTGGGATGTCCTTTTCTTGCAGTTCTATGGTTCTGTAAGTTTAAATAATAATTTAAAATATTTGTACACAGTGTGCTTTAAGCAAAAATAATTATATTAAGGCAAATTTAAACGCCTTCCATTGCTCTTTTCCTCCAAATTATTAGAACCTGAATGTTAAAGACCGCTAAATTTTCTGTCCACCAGAGTCTCCCTAATTTGAACCCTGTCTCCTGTCGGACTTCCCCTTTTCTTCAGCTATCTCCCTATTTTACATTGATATCAATCAAATAGGAATTCTTCAGCAGGTATATAAGTGGACAGGCCAGGCCAACCAGGTGAAGATGAAGATCAAGTCAGAACAGGTATGGGAGCATATGCTGGTTCGGCACTTTGCCTCGGCAACCTGTTCCCTGTACTTCTCTGGACTCCTGATAGCCTACCTCCAGGCCTTTGCCAGCCCCATTTTCCAACTCCTCAGGAACCTCCACGATGCATGTGGTCACCCCTGTGGTCTAGTCCAATCCCCTAGATCCTGGGCACCCAGAATACAGTGAGGTGGATCAGTTTCAGGAAAGTGTGCCAGGTGCCCATAGAAGGTCAGTTGCTGCTCCCATATGTAGAAGCTGACCTTTCCCATTTCTACCCTCCTAAGCATGTCAGCATTGGATACATGGTCCTTCCAATGGTCCGACTGGCATCTCTGGCCACTAGTCAATGTCCAGGCCTCAAAAGACTGGTAGGACCAGGGAACTAAAGGACACTGACTTTTGTCTACATACTCAGATTCCATAAGCTCCTTGTCCAGTGAACTCATCACCCCATAAGCCAGGTCAAGTCTGCGACTGATTCCAGCATCACAATTAGTGGATCAATGAATGGCACTGCCAAGGCGAGTGAACTGCTCCACAACTTCCAGTGTCACCACCCACAGGCACAGCCTTGATAGCAAGGTATCCCCTAATGCCTGGATCCTCATTTTAACCCAGGAGACCTGCAGTTCCAGACAGGATAACTACTATCTCCACAATCATCAGCATCATCAGCCAAGTCCTGATCAGTGATCCTAACTTTTCTGAATGACACTCAACAGTTTGTTGTACCTATTACCTGCCCCCTTTATCCAGCCCATACAAGCACTTAAAGGTGTAGGAGCCAAGACACACCCCTGCCTCACCCCAGAATCAACTGGAAAGAAATCCGAGATGGAGCTACCACACTTCACAGCACTCTCTGTACTTGAATTTCGGGCAGACATCAGCTGTACGAGCACACGTGGGATCCCACGGAGCTCCAAATTCCTTCAAGGGACATCCTGACTCGCTAAGTTTAACACCTTTCGTCAATGCCAGTACAGCCTGGAAATAACTTTCTACTGAATTACCGACAGCGCTCAGTGAGGCCTGCGAAGCACCAGGATTTGGCCTTTGGTGGAACTGCTCAGACCACTAGTGCTAATTCTTGCCTCGGATTCTGTTAAAAAAAAACAGTGCAGGATCTTTGCCTGGCACAGAGAGAGAGGAGTGGATCTCTTACTGTATTTCATATTACAGTATTACAGTATATTATAAGTCGTTATTAGGTTATATTCACAGCAAAATCAGGGCACTATCTTTGGGCTAATGCTTGAACTCGTCAAGTGTAGCTTCAGAAACAATGACATCAGTCTCCTGCTTAATCTGCATGTGTGAACCCTGACAAAAATAGAAACAAATGTGTTGCCTTTATGATTCAATAGCACAATCTTAGGCTCCTCTAAGACCACTGTGAGCAGCAAGAGGACCCAGAGTTTGTTGACATTTCTCATGATGTATACGTATGCTCCTTGTCTCCTTCTCTAATCTAGGTGTATGTCTACAGCAGCATTACAGCGCCACTTACAGGCCTGGAACATATACTACAGCATTTTTTATGTTTTCTTGTGGACTGGCACATTTCTTCAAACAATGTCATTTTACAGACAACTTTTAATATATGAAAAAAAATGTCTCTGTGTGGACAGAGTTAAATTTATACCTTCATAACACTTAAGAGTGATTTTTACCAACAATTATATGCTAGGAATGTACCCTCAGAGTTGTTTTTTGTGTTTAAGTGTTAAGTCTATGTATTAAGTGTTGACATTGTTGTTCCTATTAACTCTATATTAATGGGAAAATTGGCTGAAGTAGAGATACCATGTTTGGTTCTAACATTTAAAAATCAGAAACATTTGTTTTGTAATTTTCATGATGTGGTTTATGGCATCTGTTGGTATCTCTTCAAGAATGGGGGTGGGCTTGATGATTGACCCCACAATTGTCCCTTAACAGGATCAGTGTTCAGAGTTAAAGATCATACAGTGACATCTATGATGTGATTTCCTGAAACATCTCACCTTTTTTCACCTGAGGGTAAACATTCTGGGATTAAATGTCGTAGAGAGTAAAAAATTAACCCTGCACTTTAATGACAGTTTGTCAACACCAAAACTTTAACTTTTCTCAATTTGCTGTGCAGCAACAGGTCACTGGTGGTGGATTTTTCCTAAATCGCCCTGAATTTTCCCAAATATTAGCAGGTATGCAGCCTCTGTCTGTGAATCAGAAACTCATCATAATTCATGGAATGCACCCCTAACACAGCCACTGTGTTTACACTCAGTGCTTCATGCTAATGAAGTGTTAAAAATCCACTCACAGGATGAAAATAACCACTGGAAAAAACACAGAGAACCAGCAGGAAACTTTGCCTGACAGACAGGAGTTCTTTTCTGAATGCTGCTGACGCTGCTGTAAGTGCTCCATTCACAGACAGCCTCCATGCAAATGACCCGGAGTCTGTCAATACTGCTTAAGCCACAACACCTCCACCCTGTTAGCTTCAAATGATCATGTCAGCTGTGACACTTCACCTCCTGAGTACAGTGGATTTAACTGCTGAACAATGTTTACGGTACTATCTTAAAAAGGGGGTTCAATACGAATGTAAAATCTTCAATATATAGACTTCAGTGTAAAGTATATGTGTCTGTTGCTCTTTAATGCTTTTTAAATGTAACTCAAAGTCAGACTTATTTCCAACCTCATTTAAAACATGCAGAGGAGGGAATATAATCATGTCGGACACATGAAACACAGTCACAGCATATGAAGACCTTAAAAGTGTTTGTTTATTTGCTGCATTTCTTTCAATTTTTGCTATTCATCACAAAACATGCTTTATTCAGCAAAGTTACATCAAGGACAATTATTTATCATCTGATACATTGAAAGCTATGAATAGAAACATGCTATGACTGATCAATTTTAATTTGATATTGAGCATTTACAAAATTAATAATAAGAAGAATTCAACATTATCTAAACCAGTGGTTTCAAAATTAAGGCCCTGGTGCAACCTGAGGCCTTGCAAGGCTAGTTTCACCATTTTGCTCTGTTTCTGGAACGTGGCAGATTTTGTGAAATGATGTCCAGGTATGCCTGGGCAAACAGAAATATTGAAAGAGATAAATTCTACAAATATAATTATTGTTAGCAAAGGGAATCACTGACTGTGTCTATTCATCTGTGTGCATTGTTGAGTTTGAAGGGGGGCAGAGGGGGCTTGAAAATCATCTGCCAAAGGGGGACCTGGTGCACAAAGTTTGGCAGCAATTGCTCTGTATCATTTTTAGCTTTTCTTTTCACTGGGTGCTTATCTCAGTTCTTATTGGACAAGAGGCTATGTTCACAGTTATCCAGTTGCTAGTCCCTCATAGGTTGAAGTGTTCAGAAACAACAGCTGAATTACCAGTGACCTTGACGGGCATGTTTTCCTGCCTGTGGGGAGTAATTGACGAGAAAACGTACTAACTTCTTGTTTTGTCTTCGAACGAGCATTTTTCTTGTCTGAGCTAGTTACAGTGATCAGAGAGGGGTGTGTGTGTGCGGGGGGGGGGGGGGGGGGGGGGGCTTGATAAGGGATCATGTCCTGTAAAGTGGAAGGCCCAACAAAAACTCAGTTCCTTTGTCTTTTGTGTGAATTTGCAAAAAAAAAGTTTCTGTAAGCAGTTTTTGTATACAGATTATTTTTGCAAAAATCTGAAAATAGCAACATGGGGCAGAACTCAATGGCCAGCATGGTTTGAGTATTTCTGGGCTCCTTGCCACATGTCTATCCCAAGTGGAAACCTTCCAGGCTGAAAATAAAACAGATGTTTGCCAAAAACTGTAGTGTCTGGAGTGACTTCAGGAAACCCTGCAGGTCACATGATTGTGTCTGGGGAATCAAAACTTTAAACAGCTTAAATACGCACATTTACAGTCTGGTTCAAACTGTTAAGTCATGCCTATTTTTTATGAGGATCTCAGTTTTGGACATTAGGGACATGGGAGACATGGCTGTTAGTCTGCAGGAGATGTTAGGTCCTCAAAACCTGCCTCAGCAAGGCCACTTCTTCTGTGCTTATGTTGATGTAAAGCTCAGCTGGGATTGTGTGCAAAGTATGGAAGCATTTACAAATATGCATTAACACAGATAGCTGCATTATCTATTTTTGGACTAAGATAAGCGCTTTAACCTTTTAAGGCCCAAGACCGTAGATTATAGCCAGAAAATTCTAATTTTTTGGAGCTGAAATGTTTGTTTCACCTTCTGCTAAAATCCATAAAAATCAAGATTTCCATTAAATTCAACATATAGATTTTTCGTATCTCATTTGATACATTGGGTGTTTTTGGCAACTGATAATCCATTTGAGGACATTTTTATCATTTATCTGATTGTATTCAGATGTTTTTTTTGTAATTCGTTGATCATATTGAGTAGAAAGTGTTATTATAAAAGTATGTATCAAATATGATACAATTGGCTTCATGGGGTTCAGGAATTTTGCAGAAGAAATATATAATTGTGAGCCTACTTACAAGCACTTCTGTAGTGATTTGGGCATGCGCCATACAGTTTAGTTTGATATGTATTTCTTTTGAAAATCACATGAAGTGCTAATCTTAGTCCAAAAATAGGTATGTTCACATAACATGGTAAAAAAAATACCAGTTACAATAAGCATACTGGACTGTTTAGAGTTGGTGAAGAGTACATCTGATTATTGCAGGCAGAGGCATGCTAATGCTATCCGCTGATTTCCAGCATCTGAGCTAAGCTAATTAGCAGTGGAGCAGCTTTGCCCGTCTCTTCCTTGTTACTGTTAAAAGAATTGTGTCTTTCTTCTTGTCCATGTCTTGCAGTGAGGCAAGACATGGAAAGAAAAACAAGTTGGCATATCCCTTTAAAGACCCAGAACTACTTCATGGCTGCTTTGCCTCCATGAGATGCAAAACTGTCAGACTGTGAAACTGCTGTTTTAACTGCTGTTGAACACTTAAGTTTCCCCACTCTACAGTCCACACCATATAAACCTATCCTTTAACCTCCAGAGTACAAAAAAAGATGTATCATTGAGTGTGCGTCTCCATCCCTGCTGAGCTAAATAACAAGAGTCTCAGCCAGAGGTGATGGCCTGTGAAGAGAAGCTACTTTAGCAGCAGGTTCCTTAACCTCCTGACTGTTGCCCTCCGCGGGAGCTAAAGGTCAATTATAGAGCAAGCCAAGGAATTACATGTAGCACCAGGATCTGTAGCACGTCCTTGGTTTGAATCCTCCATGTGAGTTACATGAGTACAGGGTGAAGTATGACAGAAATCCTGAAGAGACCCCAATTCAACTAGAAGTGGTCATAGAGTTATTCATGAGTGTGGTCAGCCTGTGAGAATGAAACAAACCCTCCCCCCACAAATCGTTTTGACATTGAAATGTCAGACAAGCAGAAAATTGAGTCTTTGATCCGTCTCCATCACGAGGGATCGCTCGGTCATGTCAAAACCGAAGCGTAGAAGGTGTTACACATGAAGCATATCATGAATCAAAGCTGGGGCACTGTGCTGATTGGAGCAGTCAAACTCAGTGTGATTTTATGGTAATAAATTCTGATTCTTTCATCTCCCCCGTTTAGCAGCTTCACACCAAAAACTGCCTTGCACGTTCCCTCTGAAAAGTCACCAATTTGTGTGTGTGGCGCTCCCAGCTGCCAGCCTGGAATCGCTGTCTTTGGCCAGGCCCTGTTTGATGTGCCTTTGTCTTCTCTGTTGCTCTGGAGAGGATTGAAATTCCTTGTGTGAAATGATATCAGAAGTGATTAAAGGGAGTCATTCAGTGGAGCTGACAGATCTAATGGAGAGCAGAAAGCGCCCGTCCAGCCCTAATAGCCCGACAGACCTCCTGACAGCGGCTGGAGGAGATCAGAAACTCTCTGCTGCTGGACAAAGTGACAAGCGGGATATATCCCCTGATTTGTTTTGCAATGATGTTGCTTGTTTGATTGGTTATGCTGCATGAGACAGCCAGACCACAAACTTTCTTTTAGCGTTTCTAGGCTACCAAAACATCATTGATGGTCTTGCACTCCTCATCACATTGTTGACTCAAATATGCTAAGATGAGGGGCAAGTTTTATTTGCAAAAAGTCAAGCTGTATTTTCTTACAATCTCATCCTCTGTTAAAAAAAAAAAAAAAAAAAAAAAATCATTCAGAGGTTAATACATGTTGAAGTTAAAAACCATTAAAAATCATGCATGTGGATGTTTCATCAGTCATGGTCATCCATAATAATCATGCCGTTTAAGGGTGTTTTCACACCAACCATATTTAGTGCGCACCAAAGAAGTTTTGGCCCAGGGTTTGGTACGTTAGTATCAATGTGAATGCAACCACCACACTTTGGTGCACACCAAATCAGCCGGTCCGAGACCTCCATGAAGGGGTGGTCTCGATCCGCTCCATCTCCCTACATTTGGTGCGGTTTCACTGGTGTGAAACAAAGTGGTCTGAACCGATCTACTTTTGATGCATTACTTCCTGTTAATCCCGCGATTGAATCTTTTGCTTACTCAATTTGTTTATTCTGGTTGAGGATTACGATGATTTACGAGGGTCCAGAAGGTCGCTGATGCCGTCTCAAACACGATAAAAAAACACATTTGAAGGAAAATGTAGAAGAGAGCGAAACGTAAACATCGGTTGTTTGGTGTAGGAAATGGTTACCATGGTAGCCTCTTCTTCGTTCTCCTCCGTAGCAGGTTTGGTAACCAGTTATGTGCATATCGCCCCCTGCTGTTTCAAACTGAGTAAATACACTGTAAAAAGGCTAGTTGTTTTAACTTAAAAAAGTTAGTGTCAGGGCTGCCTTAAAATTTTAAGTTTTCTGAATTTAGAAATTTAAGTTAAGTTGAATTAAGAACGATTCAGGTTAAGTGAACTTCTTAAGTTCAATAAACTTGCTATTAAGTCAGCTCTACTTGAATTGGTTAGTTTAACAAACTTCTAAAAGCCATCCAATTCCAATAGTATTTTTATGCCAACACAGTAATTAAACTTCTCTAAACTACAGTTTTAAAGGTAAAACAACTTGATCTTAAGTTCAGGTCACTGATCCTCATCCACAAATGTGAAAAAAGAAATAAAACAGTAAAGGATGTGAGCTATAAGCTCGTTTTCCACCAAATGAGCCGTCATGCAAGCCAGATGACTTTTAGTAAAAGTTAAAGAACATTTGTGGATGAGGATGCATTTTTCCCGCAAGCAAGCACTTTTTTGTGGCAAATGTATCTTGAATCTGTTCAGAGCTGTTTTGTTATCCACATTGAACATGTGATAAAAGTTGCCAGTTGTGTTATTAAAGCATGAAGAACAGAAGTTGTTTTGGTTTGTCTGGAAATAATACCCTTTAAATACAAGACCTTTTTCTGCTTTTAAGATTGTTTTCTTAAATCAAATATTAACTTTATTTTATAAACAAAGCAGAACAAAATGAGTAAAAGTTAAAGAGAAATATTAAGTTAAATCCAAATGCAATTAGTCAATTTAGCTCAAAATCATCAGTGACCTGAACTTCAGATCAAGTTGTTTTACCTTTAGAACTGTAGTTTAAAGAAGTTTAATTACTGTGTTGGCATAAAAAACACTATTGGAATTGGATTGCTTTTAGGAATTTGTTAAACTAAACAATTCAAGTAGAGCTGACTTAATAGCAAGTTTATTGAACTTAAGAAGTTCACTTGATCTGAATCATTCTTAATTCAACTGAACTTAAATTTCTAAATTCAGAAAACTTAAAATTTTAAGGCAGCCCTGACACTAACTTTTTTAAGTTAAAACAACTAGACTTTTTTTACAGTGTACATAAGTGGGCCCGGGCACGGTTCGATGTTGCAAGTGTGAATGCAAGCCAGCGGGGGGAGGAGGAGGGGGGCGAACCACGCCGATGTTTACGGTTTCGAAACTAGTGGGCCTAATGTGAAAGTGCCTTAAGTGTGATTGCTGCAAATAAAATGTTGTGTCCAGACCAAAGTCTTGACAAATTTCTTGCAGGTAAATGTTTAATTTTAATTAAGGCAACATTTCAGGACTAGAAGCAGTGAGAGAAATGTGTCTGCCTCCTCGCCACAACAACATATGTTTCCGCCTTCTAGGTCCACGATCAGCCATGATGGATGTTTCTACAGTTACTGTATTTTCTTCATCTTGAAAACAATTCAATCAAACTTTGGCAAAAACATAACTTCACTGTCAGTCGCAAACCTGCTGAGATGCCACTTTTCTGTAAATGAAAAAAAAACAAACTCATGAATTGATGAATATTGAACAGTCCTTCAAACTTTTCTTTTATTTGTTTGCTTTTGTTTGGTTAAAAAAGTGTTAAATCTTTCACCGACAGGAAAAGTGACCATTGACACTGATACAAAATGACCTTTGAGATTTTGTACTCTCTAATCCCCAGATCTAATCATTTTTAAGTTTGGCCATTACCAATATCTCCCGAAAATTTCAGCAAAATGTATCCAGCAGTTGTAGTGTAATGGTGCTAACATTCAATCAAACAAACATACACTGGCAAAAACAACATTCTTGAAGGAGGTTATGCTGCACTTTACACCAAAACACTTTTAGTGTGAAGTGCAGTTGTTTCCTGTAATTTCCACCTGACACAGGTGTCATTGTACACCCAGTTATCACACCGTTTACATAGCAAATAATTGTGTGCTCCCACTTCAGGGGTCTTTTTGTCTAAATAAAGATCTGTAAAGCTAAAATACTGTGTGTTCCTGAGTTGTTGACACAGAAAAAAAAAGTGCATTAAATTTCCTTCTACCTGGTCTTAGGTCTAAAGTCTGTGGGGCAGAGTCCTGCTCAAGAGGGTTTTCAATCAGTGCACCAGTGCTTAAATTCACCTAAAATGGAGGACATAAGTTTGATAATTCCATCAGTTTTTTGTAAAATCTATGTACTCCACAATTTTAAGTAAGCATAATAAAGCAGGCTGTCCAGTGTGTTTTACACATTCAATAGAGAATTAAGGCAAGAACTCTTGCAATTAGAAAGTAGTTGTTTACAGCCAACAATAATGGGGAAGGCAAAATGGTCCATAATATTCATATAAAAGATGGATCCTGTAAGTTTTAACTAGAAATTTACATCATCAATGAGGTTTTACTTTTAAACTCATGCTAATTGTCTGACTTGTATTTGATTGTCTGGCCAAACCGCAAACTCCACTGTGTGTTGCCATACATTATTATGTACAACAAAATTTGTTTGTACCCTTCTGTTAAAGAAACAAAAACCCACAATGGTCTCTGAAATAACTTGAAACTGACATAAGAAATAATAAATGAAAATGTAACTTACGAAAATCAGACATTGCTTTTGAATTGTTGTTCAATAGAATTATTTTAAAAACAAAGGGTGTCTTGAGTTTTCATTGTAGCCTGAACAGATTCAAGACTGTCAAGGCATTCTGGAACAAAATGTGCTGCCCAGTGTCAGAAAAAAAACACAGATATTGAGACTGACTGAGAATTGGGCTGCGGTCGGAAAGTCATTTTTGCTTAGGAAGGTTCCTAACGGATCGAAATAAACCAGAAGTAGTTCATGTTTAGAGGTGTTTGAATAGTTTAAATGCATAGGAAAGGAGGCTCAATGCTTCCTTTATTATCTCCTTTAGCATAGGATACACTGGACGATCCTTTACTAAAGGAGAGGAGAATATTCTGTCCCACAATTCACCTCTGCAACAGCTTTTATAAACAGTGCGTATTCCGACTGCTTCCGAAATCACCTGAATAATGACGAACAACTCACACAGACCATGTGATTAACCACTGCTGTTCATCCTTTCTAAAGTTTACCAAAACCTGCCTTAACTTTACAGTAGTCTGATTCTCTGAAGAGAGCAGGATATGAGACATTTGATGTTAATTATGTTTTAAACTTGGTTCAATATTAATAATGTGTACACCATTAGATTGTGGTCTTAACAATGTATTCCTTTCTTTCCTTCAGTTCATTTATTTTCATGCACTGATTGGTGTTCATGTTGATAATGAGAGGACAGATTTATTTAAATCCTCTCTTCCAACTTCGGTTATGCAAATGTAATGTTTACCAGGTTATTATGTTCGATGTTGTCTGAAAGGAACAACATTGTCATGATACATGATGCGTCTTTTGTAGCCCACCTTCGGAAAATTGTAGTTTCACCGCAACAGTACCATCCGCCGTCACATGATGACGTAGCGTAGTGAAGGTGTCGTCGGATTCTCTCTGCACGCCAGTTTTCCTTTCCTAAGTCCTTCTGAATTCTCCTTTCTCCTTTCCTGAACCTTGTGACGTTTTCCATCAGGGTTAAGGAAAAGTAGACAGGAAAGGGCTTAGGAGGTGACTGTTCGACCGCAGCCTTGGTCTCAGTATCTACGTTTTCAAACATGCAGTCACTTCCTGGTGTTGTCACATCCACAGCTCCTGCCTCTCTCCACTGATTGGGCATTTAGCAGAATGGAAGTCATTGGACAACGGAGGTTGGCCAGACTGGTATGCAGGATTTAAGACAATGAATCAGTCAGGTCCATCTGCTCTGCAAAAGGCTCGTGCTTTCTCTTTCTCCCCTTCTATTAGGATTCATTATTAAATGTATCTAAAGGTAAAATCAACTGAAACTCATTCCAGGAAAGCAGAGGTAGAAGGCATTTAACAAAAATCTCTCCAAAGAAGCCCCCAGTGCCTGACTTTGCACTGACAATGTGTCCTTGAAAACGCTCACTATATTTTTGACAAGTAGTATAGAGAACACTGAAACAGCACACCTGTTAATTATGTAGCAATGTATCTTTATCTTGTGAAATGTACTGTTGAAACAAACATGAATATCATTAGCAGTAGTGCGTGTGTGTGTGTGTGTGTGTGTGTATTTTTAAATGCAGACCATTCAGAACAAGTAAGCAGCAGAGGGGGGTGGAGCTGACAGTGATCCATTGTTACTGCTTAGATTAAGCAGAATTTACACATTGTGTGTTTTATAAATCTGTATAAAACCTTCACAGACTGTATATCTGAGGATCAATGTCAGTGTTAAACCACATTTTTAGTGAAATTTCCAGGAGAAAGAAAAAAAAAAAGATAATTCTTCCCTTCATGTACTGACAGAACGATTTCCAAATTGTCAAGCAGCCTGTCTTTACCGTGGTGCTTCAGCGCTTGTTGACAGCATTCCCACTTTAACAGTAATTATCATCCAGGATCTCCACTTTTGTATCTGCCACTCAGCTCTGCTCCCGGTGTAATAAGCTGCTCTCCTGCCTCTGCTGACAGCCATGTTTCCTGGTACCAGCAGACGGCTGCACGTTCACACTCTCTCTGCCGGCTGGTCGGGAGGCAGACGTAGCCAATTACCCTTTTTCCCCCACAGCATCTCTGTCTTTTTTTCTCCTCTGTCTGGTTAACAAGAGCTAATGGGGGTTCACTCTGACAGAGATAACACAAACCTTTGTTCATGCTGCTGTGTGGCTGTTCCTCATATTTCTTAACTGCTTTGCATTATCAATTAACGTGTTGTCACTGCTTAATTATCAGCTATCTTTTTAACATAGATAGTCTGTATATTACTTTATTTCTGTATGTTCTGTGTTCTTACATTGTAACAACATTTTGCCTCCCTTAGGTGATTAACATGTTAATTTTCTGTATTTTAGAGGTACCTGAGAAATTAGAGCTTCTGTAATGTGCTGTTTTATGAATCTACGGGCCTGGAGGAGATTGATTCATGGTCATGTGATCAGTTTTCCACTTTTCATTCTTGAAGTCTTGTGTTGAATCTTATCTTTATAAGCCTTAATAACTCACTCGATTCAATATTGTTCTCAAAACATTCAGGCATGTAGTAAGCATGTAGATGATAGGAGGTAACCTTGCACAGCAGCTGGAATAGCATGATCCAATGTCTGTAATCATACAGATCCATCTTGCCAAGCTCTAATCCATAACAATTGTGCTCAGCCCGAAGCAGGACAGCACTATCACTGTCCTTCAGAGGCAAGACAACAGCAAGAAATGATTGCACTTCTAATATTAGCATAGATGCTAACACCTTCAGTAGCAGTTCTATCAGGATTTGTCCACATTTCTTTATTAAATGAAAAACAAATAAACTGCAAACTTCTCTGCGGTAGAGATATTTTTGCTCTGTTTCATGACTTGTGACATGCTGGATATGCTTCTGAAAGGTTCACCCCTTAGAAACTTTCTATGGGCTCTCCCCCTGATGGATTAGTGAAATATTTTGAACAGGACAAAAGTAACTTAAATAACCACTATTTAAAACCAGGACGTGCAGAGGACATAACACAGCAAATCTATAAGCAGATGGTCTTCTCCAGCACAGATACTGTTCATCAGGTGCCACTTGATTTGCTAATAACAGGAAATTGAAGCTAAAACATGCACAGGCTCCTCAAAGCTGGACAATAGAAGACTAGAAAAATGTTACCTGGTCTGATGAGGAAAGATTTATTTATTTATTTTATTAAACCTTTATTTAACAAGTAAATTTCCCATTGAGATCAGGATCTCATTTACAAGAGTGATCCCGCCAAAAGGTCAGCAGCACACATCATAATAAATGCAATTTAAAGAAAAAAGTTGAAGGCTATAAATAACAAACAATAAATATGGCAACGGATTAATCAAATTCACAGTCAAAGTGGGACAGTTTTAGGGACAGTAACAATTAAAAACACAGGCATTGCTCGTTGGTTTCTCGTTGCCTCATGAGTAAAATGGAACAAAAAGCTTGGACTGAAACCATTTCTGCAGCACCACTCAGGAGTTAGGGTCAAAATACGACATAAACATTAGAGCATGGCCTCTGCACATCATCATCAGTAACCAGAGGAGTCTGTCCAGAGGAAACTCGCGACTTTTCAAACTTCTTGGCAACTTTTTTGTCAAAGCGACAAGCCACTTTTTTGGGTGAAAATGCCATTTTTTCTGGAGCTTTGGAGACTGGTGAAAGCACGAATCATTCTACAGTTATTGTCCTCATCGATCAGCGGTCTCATAGCAGAGAGGGGAGCGACAACTCTGCATCCACAAACGGCCAACAAGTCACACATGTGCAAAGTTACTTCACCTGGCACGGGCTTCAAAAAGTCAAATACAGGATGTTTCAGGGTCACAATACATGGAGTTCAAAACATCTGCCAGAGTTTCGCTGGACTTGGTGAATGCAAAATGCAATTTGAGTGCCTTCAGTCTTCTTTAGATCAATATAAGCATACCTTAATCAAGAAAACGCTGTCATTTCATCCTCTTTGAGTGGGAAAATGGCTGCTCCTCTGGTATAACCGTTCAGAATAAATGTTGTTTTCTAGCTTAATTAAATTAGTGTTTGACTTTATTGTCATAATTTTATGAGATTGTTCATGTAACTTTATATCATTCTTATAATTTATGAGATTATTCTTGTAACTTTACGAGATTTCTCGTTACCTTTATGACTTTATTCCCTTAACTTTGACTTTTCTTGTAATTTTTCAGCTTAACTCTCCTAGTTTTATGACTTTATTCACGTTACTTTACTTTTTCTGATGTCCTTTATTTTTTTAATGTGGCCTTAATCCTCAATCGTAGTTTCTCTTCTTGATCTCTTAAAAAAAACAAAATCAAGAATCAACAGAAATAAGTTGATTTATTGTTCTAAACATATTCAGGATGTGTTTTTACTCTCCCTTTGTCTCTCCCATAACATTCTTCCTTTCCTACATCATTCATTAAGATAACATGCAAATTGTCAGTTATGGAAATCAGGCAATGACCTCAGGCTACTTTCCTTACTGAGAAGTTGGCAACACTGTGTACAACTCCTCACATGTGCAGGAGGAGTAACAGGGAAAGAGAGGATGGGAAGGAGCAGTGGGCATATTTTGTAAATTTTAGTTCTATTTATTTCTATTCATATTTGCAAAATCTTTTGCTTTTTACATTTCTGATACATGCAGGCTTTTTTACCCTATATGCTTGCTTTGCTACTTGAATCTTTATTTCTCTGATCTAAATTGTATGCTTAATGAGATGGGTGGTTTATGCTGATTGTTATTATGTTAAAATGCTGAGTCAGCATTTCAACATATTGTTCTTCCTAAAATTTATTCTTCTTTTTCTTTTTCTTTTTCTTTTTCTTTTCCTTCTTCTTCTTCTTCTTCTTCTTCTTATTCCTCAAGATTTTGGCACCTTTCACAGGCTTCAAATTTGCACAGATTTTCACAGATAAATATTGACATACAGCAGACTATGGAGCGAGAGACCTGGATTCAAATCCAGGCTATGGCAGACGTACTTTTCTTTCCATCTAGTACAGATTCTTCGTTACAATAGCGTAATCATGCTTGTCTTTACACTCTCAACCTTACTTTGGATGTATTACACTGACTGGCCACTTTATTAGGTACATCTACAAATATCAACACATTTAACCATCTTACAAAACAGTCATTCATTTTCTGCTTTCTTTCACAACTGCAAACAGTTTTTCGTGCACTTTTCACTATCTGCTACAGTTTCTGAGATATGACTGTTGAAGCTGCATCAACTTTTGCACATTTCTTTGAAGTTAGAGCATGCTCACGTGACCTGTGGACCTGAGCTCCAGTATCTATAATTTTCTGCAAACATTTTTATTTCACATTTCACACATTTGCAGCCCTGATTTACTGCTTACAACTATTCATGTCACATTTTCAACTTTCTTTGCATTACTTTTAGCAATTTCATTTCGCAGTTTCAGCAGTCACACTCAGCATTTCAACGCATTTCCTGGAAATGCAAACTCTCTAGTTCCAAATGAAGTTCATTAAGCACATTCTGAACAATCCAGGGGCAAAGATGCAGGGTGCAGTCGGAAAACCTTGGGTATAGAAAGAGTCCATTAATTCTTCACATCAAATAGACACTAATTGTCAGAATGCATTTGTCAGAGTATTAGGCAGACATCAGTGCAGCTCGAGCTGTCCACTAACCTGCTAGCACAGTTTTCTTTTTGCTCCATTTCTAAATTCAAGTCCAATGTTCATGGAATACCAAAATGAGTAAAAAGTAAAAAAAAAAAAATAAATAAATAAAAAAAAAGACATTTGGACTTGAAGTGCTTGAAAAGGAGAGTATTGATTAAAACATGTTAGGGGGACACAGGTGAAGCTTCACTTTAAAAGGCAGTTTCTGAGAGATGGTGGTGTGGATGCTGGATATTAGGAGGCTAATTTAAAAACTAAATAATACTAATGATGCTTAAAAGATGTGCAATATTTTAAAAGGCTGTTGTGTGATGCTAACTGAGTTTCTGGTGTACATATGTATGAAGGAGCCGCTGAGGATGAAGCTCAATGACAAATCTGAATTTCTATAAAGCGGCGTGCAAACACAATGAAGAGGCTGTCTGAAGTCAAGTCAGATTTATTCCTGAACACATTTAAACATAATAAATGTTGACCAAATGATGTACAACAGAGGGACAATGAGGTTAAAAAGGAGAAAGGAAAACAGAGGAATCTTACACAATGAATTAAAAGGAAAACTCAGGATATAAGAAATAAAAGTGAATAAAGGTCGTACAGTATCATAGTTAAAAATAAAGCCAGTTAAACATAAAACATACATTTGTTGTTAAAACTACCCAGGCAAAGTAAATAATCACAAGTTTTAGATTAACTAGAATTGAAGGGCATCTACAAGAGATGTCTACAGCTGTGACTGAAAAATGCCCTAAGTCGGACAGACCTCATACACAGTGAGAGACTGTTCCAGATGTTAGGGTTAAAGTGTTTTACAGGTGGTCCATTAGTCACGCTCTGTTCACCTATCTGCTTATTTCACTGCTTCATGTAGCCGCTGAGTCTACCAGCTGTTATGGATAGTTCATAGTGTTGTGGACTTGTAGCCTACACATGAAAGCCAAAACACTTTTGATTTACCAAAGGAAAACTAAATCTAGGCTAATCATGCTTATTCAATTGTAATTCATATTTTAACACTTTAAAGCCTGATCACACAAATAATAGCCAGAAAATTCTACTTTTATGGAGCTGAAATGTTTATTTTGCTCTCTACTTGGCAACTGATAGCTGCATCATATAAGTATGTATCAAATATGATACGACAGGCTTTGAGGGGTTGATTGCATAAACATTTGTGCATTTTTAAGTTTTGTGACATACTAAGATTGTTTGTTGCTGCATGTTGACAGTTTGATAAAAAACATTTTTGAAGTACAGTTTCATTTAGTTTGGTTATTCATTAAAATATTTCTTCTAGTCTTAAAACTTGTATTGAGCTTTCAGTTCTTGTAAAGCTGATGTAGTAGTGATCAGATCAGTGTGTTTGGTGAGCAAAATGCTGGTTTTGGATCTGCTGGTTGTGCATAAAGAAAGCTGTAGACAGGTAGGATATAGACTTTTAAGAAACAGTTATATAAATACAGTAATTGTTTTATATGTAGGACATAAAGCATTTTTTTATTGTTTACCTTTTACCTGAGTTGATTGCACTTACACCATGTTGTTACTTCTAAGTGCTTTATACACAAAATACTACACAAAATGAGACATTCTGTGTCGAATGTCTTCCTGTTGTATATGTGTCAAAATTTTGGTTGACTCCACCAAATCTCACCCCAAGGTTTTTGAAAAGTTGGCAGCCCTGCTCTACATGATCATGGGGGCTTTATAACCTGACACACCAGGTGGACCGTTCAAAATATTTCACAAATCCATTTGAAAGAGAGCCAACAAGAGTCTGGGGATGGTAGAACTTCTCAGAAACATATCCGGCAGGTGATTGGGTGTTTGCTCCGTCAATCAATGTTTATTATGTGCCAATCAGTTAATGCAATAATCAGGTGCTACGGCATTACACTTTGTAAAAAAAAAAAAACTGTGTCAAAACATGTCAGAAGTAGAGCAAAAATATCCATACTATACTGAAATTTGTAGTGTTGTTTGTTTTCCATTTGAAGGTAGGGTTGATAACACTTTTGTAATACTGTTTAAAATGGCAATCAACTCATAATGTGTTCTTAAAATAGAGCAAAAAATATCCCCTATCTACAACAGGAATAAACCTGGGAAAACACCAACCAATCACATCATTTGCGGCACACATTTTTAAACCAATCAAATCCTGTCGCTGTTCTGCCCGCCTCCTGCACGTGCATTTCACTGGCGTGCACAGACTCTGATTCAATGTAGGGCTCAGCAGCTTCAGGGTTGGCCATGGGGTCAGGTGCATTGTACAACAGGTCGTACTCAAAAGGAAAACCCTAGGCATTTTGACCCTTGTCAATAAAGATCTTTTTTTCACGAGAGATTAACCTGTTCATTAATTTATACAGGCTATTTTTTGGCCGCCTTGTTTCCAGTATTTACAGTTAATGTTTGACACTAGAGGAAAGTGAAGCTGTACATGTAGAAACAGAAAATACTGTAATGTTGAAGGTTTATGTTTTATAGGTCTGACTTATTAAAGTTTTCATTTCCCCACATTTCTCTATAGATCAATATCCACCCTTTAAGAGTTCATCCTGTTTTTTTCAATCAACTAAATATTTGATACCTGATCTTCAAAGCAGACGTTTAAAATCACCAGAATCAAGCTCTGCCTAAATGTGAACACACATCGATCGCCAAACTATTAACCTTCATTTGGGAGTGCTGAAACCCACTGCTGAAAAAATGATGGCAGAGCTTTAAAGTGAGTCTTTTTGAGGGAAGATTTTCTGCCCTGTACTCAAAAACATTTATGTGTTATTTACACCACATTATCTCTTTTCAGTTGGAGGGGCTGGAGCCTTACTGCTGACATTGGAGAGGAGGAAGGATACTGGGCTAATCTACAGATTCAAACAACCACTGATACACACACTCACACCTGAGAGCAATTTGAAGTCACCTGTTAACAGTAAGAACATGAATTTAGTTTGTTGGAGGAAACCAGAGCACCCAGAGAAAACCAGTGTATGCACAGAGAGAACTTACAAACTTCACATAGAAAGGCTCTGAGAAGGATCGAACAACCTTCAGCACTAACTGCTGCTCCACTGAGCAACACCTTAAAAACACCCCAACATATTTACCAATTATACTTTTATTGTAAATTGAGACTAGTTTTTTTTTTGCCTGTGAAAACAATATCTTAAGAAGACTGAAGATGTTGCATTTCCCCTTAATCCTGGTTCAAATATTAGATTTTTATGAGTGCGAGATGTGATAGAAATTTCTGCATAAGTCCAATTACTGCATTCATTTCCAATCCAATCCCCTTTCGTGTATATGTATATATATATGTATATATATATATACATATATATATATATATATATATATATAGATATATATATATACATATACATAAGGGGTGTAACTAAAAAAAAAAAAAAAATATATATATATATATAAAAAAAAAAAAAAACTTTTTACCCTCCTCACATACCATAGCAAAACACTCGCTTCAATATGGAGTTGAAATTCCTACTTCTGACTACAACTGGAACGCACCAAAGATGTGACTAAAGCCAATGCCTGTATGTGTTGTGTTGTAGCCTGGACCTTGCTCAGAACTCTGCATTGCTTTACAAATTCTTTTTTCAACAACTTACAGGATGCAAAGCAACAAGGTAATGTATCTCTTTCTAGTTATGTAGCGGTAGTTTTTGATGTGTGACAACAAGCAATTTTTGGAAAACTTAGTATCGTAGTTTTGTAGCCGGCTATATATCGCTACTTACAGCCCGGTGCTCTAAGACGTGTCTGAATAATATAAATTTGCTCTAGTTTTAATTGTCTTGTTCCCGAAGTTGAGTATCCAGGCCAGTCCAGCCCTGTCCAACCCAACCGGAAGGCTAAGGAATAGCATTTATAGATAACCTATTTTGATGCTATAAAACTCGTCTTAAAGTGTGTATTTCAATCAGGCATATATCTAAAAGTGAGACTTTTTTGCAATTACTTAGAAACTCATCACATTCTCTTTAACAAACAAAACTTCAGTAACAGACAAACATAAATACCTCAGGCAAAGCATCACCACAGTCAGCTGATACCTCCTCCTCCTGCTGCAGCCATGTGCAAGCCTCTTTCAGCAGGAATTTCCTCAATATTCCAATGAATTGATTAACACTAATTATGCTGTTGCACCGTTAATGAGCTAAATATATCATATATCAAAACACTAAAACATAAATACATATATTCAGGTTTTTTGTCTCTTATTCTGGTTGCATTTCAGACATAAAATGTTGATCGCCCAAAAAAATCAGCTAAAACTCTTTATTTTACTAAATCAAGGGTAGCAATTTTTTTTAAAAATCATCTCTAAATTTTAACCGTTGAGTATGTTCAGGCCAGACTTTGAAAAATTCAGCACTTGGCCAAACTTAATTTCAGACCCTTATTCTAGTCCAAACCAAGGATAACTCATCCATCTATTATTACCAAAGTCCCCTTCTTTGATAAAGAAAGAAGATTTCTACCAGTCACACTAATAAAAAAATCCCAGGTGCGCCTCTTCTTGACCCAACTCTGCACTGTCATTCAATGTCACACTCATCAGAAGAACATAACCCCCTTACAGAAGTTTAAGTTTCTCTACACAGAAATTCTTAAATGTTTTTGTCTCTGCAGAACATTTAATACAGTAAGCAACTTTCTGATACACCCGATGTGTACAGTGAGTGAACGGCTCAGTGTTTGATGGATATTGACATTCATGCGGATCGAAGCTGCGACCTTCCTGTCGCCTCTCTGTTACAGGATGAACTCCTGAACCAGAATGCTGCCCTGCCACTTAAGGAAACCTAAAGCGGTGGATTCCACAATCCATATTTGACCCTGCTGAGGTTTGTCCTGCCATTACAATTTGATTTCACATTTTCTTCAGCAGAGATCCAAGCAAGAGGTGAATTTCCTGCTTACCAGTTTTTGTTTTTCTATTTCCTTTAGAAATTCAATCTTTGCTGTGAATAAATCAGCAAACTTTTGTTGTTTGTTCATCTCTGCTCCTGAATGAAAATGTGTCTTTGTTCTTGTTTCCCAGAGTTGTGAGGGAGCACAGGTAGTATAAAGAGAGGAGGAGGAGGATTTGGAGAAAACAGTGAGTAAGCTGAGAGGCTAAATCTGCTTCTCAGGGTTTTTCTCTGGTTGCATTTGGCTTCATCTTTGATCTGCTATTACAGTGCCTAATGGCTCATAAAACCAAGACTTAACTTTTTCAGCTTCCTTTTTGACGTCTTACTTTACTGCATTTTTCCACTTAACAAACAAACAAGCACAAACACACATATATACCAGAATTTCTTTAATGTAGCATCACAGACCTGTCCTGCTTCATTACAGACTGACCAATCATTCAAAAGAATTTACTGTGAGGGCGGACATGGACGCTATTCTGAAAAAAGGACAATTTAAATCATGTTGTGTCTCCCAAAGGTGGCCCTCCCTCAGAGCCCATTAGGCAATACAGGCAAATGCTTAATATTTAACAATATTTTACTAAATCAAATTCAATTTTCATTCATAAATTCATTCATTTTCCATATCCTTTTCGGGGTGGGATACTATCCCAGCTGTCATTGGGCGAAAGGCAGGGTACACTCTGAACCACTGCCAGTCAATCACAGGGCCACATTGAGAGAGACAACCAATCATGCTCACACTCATAGCTAAGGACAATTTAGAGTCCCTGACCAACCTAATGAGGATGTTTTTGGTCTGTGGGAGGAAGTTAGAGTCCTCAGAGAGACCCCATGCATGCACGGGAAGATGCATGCAAACTTCACACAGAAGGCCCTGCCCGACCCGGGAATCGAACTGGGAACCTTCTTGCTGTGAGGCACGTGCACTGCCTCACAGCGCCACTGTACTTCTCTCCCTATTAAATGTTACATCACTGATAATTTTATTTATTTTATTGTAACTAGTTATTACCTTCACCTCTTAAAAAGGAAACACTCACATTCGTTCAATTGTGGAGCAATGCCCAATTAATATCACTATTGCTGTTATATATTACTATGGTTACATTTTTTTCTGGTAGGGGTATTAATATTGTATTTCAGATGTTTTTTTATTTGTAATTATTAAAGCATGTAAATTGGGTGACATGTTAAAAGTCAAAGAAAATGGTAAACAAAATGCTGTTTGTTTTCTATTGGAAGTATATGTAAATCGTTGATGGGGGAGGGTGCCATAAAGGTGAACCCAATTATAATCCCCTTAGCCCTCCTACTTCATCTTACCCTTTCCCCTTAGCCCTCTGTTTTGAGGGCCAAGGGAAAGGTGAAAACCTGTCCCTGAGAAACAACATTTTGTTATCACCCAGAGCTGCCTGCTGGCTGTGATGCAGCCAAATGTGATAATAGTTGTATCTACGGCTGCAAAAGCTAGCTCATGACAATGAGAAATTTTTAAAAATAACCAACAATACAAATCCGATTTGTATTTTGTGATTTAGTTATTACTAACAATTATGCCCTTCCTTTGGTCTCTGCTCTACCTTCTTGTCAGCAGCCTGGTGTATTATGGGAAATTCTCATAACCCTTTGTTTCAAGTGAGGTCCTTGTCTGTCTTCATTTTAAGAGCTGTGCAGCTCTTGGTCTTGGCCCTTCTACTTAACCCTAATGAGAGCTGGGACACCCTTTCACTAGACCTGAAGGTGCAAAACTAAAAGGGAAAAGGGTAAGACAAGGCCTAAGGGGTACAAATGGGATGGTCCCAAAATACAGCCTAAGGCACCACATTAGGTAGGGCCTGCTCTGCCCCTCCCTGCAGGTGGTAAAAGCAAATACTCTAATGGCCCTTTTCCACTAGCACGCCTTGGCCCTACTCTACTCGGCCCTACTAGATTAGCAGCATGTTTCCACTGGCCTTTTACCTCCTAAAACAAGCTAGTTTTAGTACCTACTGCGCTCTGGTTCCAAGCGAGCAGAGTTGATACTAAAAGATGACGTCACCGACTGCCAGGTACTGATTGGTCAGACAATTTCATCATCAATGAGTCATGAGCACGATGACCTAGCATGCCAGCAGTAGCTACCATTAGCTTACCCTCATACGTCTTTTCTTTGCAGCTCGATTGCTCTCGTCCTCGGCTTCATTCTGTTGTATAGTTTTCAAACCTCTCCTGTGCTTCTCAAGGGGTATTTCTTCTTGCCACCTGCAGCCTTCTTCTGCTTTCCTTTTTTACTCGGTTTGTGACAAAAAGCTACAGATTGCTGTGTCGCGCTCAAAATGACGTCATTGCAGTGCTGCTCAGCTGTTTAGAGCGACATTGCACCCTGGCGTGCAGGCGACTGGGGCTAATGGAAAAGCAGCAGAAGGTGAGTAGAGTAGAGTGGAGCTGGGTAGAGTCGAGTAGAGTAGAGTAAGGCTAATGGAAAAGGGCCATATGGGGCCGCCTGGGTGAGCCCCATTTCCTTTGAAGTCATCCTCATAGTTTTATCAGCCACCAGGTTGTCAACTTCCCCCTTTCTCTTCCTGCTTTGCACAATTCAGCACTGTCTGTCTGTCTCTCAATGTTTCTCTCTTTCCTCCTCCAACTCATCAGGTACGTGCCATTTAGTCATAGTTAAACTTGCAATTTGTTCTTGAGCTCACATTTGCATCCACTGACGTCACCTTGTTCATATACTTGTCTGTATGGAGTATGTTAAAAGTAGATGCCAATAAATGGCGCAGTATGACCTCTGGCTACATGTAACTTACCTGTTGTGTTATAAGTAAACTGCAAACATTGTGAGAGTAAAAGTTAAAAAAAAAAAACATCACTAATCAATATTGTCACCGAATGTTTGTTGGCAACTGGAGACTAGTGGTCAGAACCTAACCATCAGCTCTGAGATTCATGGTGCAGGAGGGATTTTGCTGGTTTCCCCTGGTATTCCCCCTTAGCAGAGCTTGTTTCCCTTTTTAATTTGGTGGGATTGGTGGAAATGTATCTTTTAGCAGGTCCAATGATTTCCTTTCACTTTCAACACAGAGTGTATTTATGAGCCTTTGAGTCAATCTCCCTGCAATGCAAAGATCTTTATGTCTGTTTCTCCGGCCGTACAGTAAAAAGAAAAATGGAAATGCAGGGCATGGAATTACATTTAAAACTGATGCAGTGGGGACACAGCCTTGCAGAGCAGACAGACCTGCCTGATTCTGAAATCCTGCAGCTCTGTCTTGCCAGCCTCCGTTGTCCAACGAATTCACTCGGCTGAATTCTTAATGGCCCAATCAGGGAAGAGAGGCGGGAGCAGCAGAATGCGGACGTGACGACAACCGTAAGTTGAGAACGGACATGCCGATTAGCCTGTTGTCCTCATTGCTACTCAGTAAAACTTGGCAAAATCTGCCCTTCTCAGAAGTTTACTTGTATGGATTATCTTTGGCGAGGTTCATGCCACATGTAAGTGTTAAATGAATCATCTGTGTGGTATAATTTAGTGTAAAACGACAGTATAAGGCCGTTAGCAGCTAAATTAGCGGTCATTAACTGTTGTTAGCTGTTGTTAGCCATTAGCCGCTACATTAGCCGCGATGTATGCTACATTATAGGAGGCAACACTGCTTGATGTGGATTGGTCTGTGATGAATGTGACGAGCCAGACGATTGTCCAGTCACAAGTTTGTATTTTTTTTACATTTTGCCACTGAGAACAAATTTAAAGGGCTCCTACCCAGATGGACTAGTGAAATATTTCTGTGGCAGATACATTGAGCTGTCCATCTAGCTTGTCAGGTTACTGGGGACAGCGGGTATGAAATACTACATCTAGTTCTTGAATTCAGTCAGGAATTGGTGTAATTTGATTTTAATCCTGAGCCATGCTCATTAAACATGCATTGTTTTTACTCATTACTAGTGGTGAACTTTTTTTTAAAGAAAGCTTATACTTCATACTATTGCAAATCAAATTTTTGTTATTAGTAGTTTCAAACATTCAATGTTGCCCTCAGGCAGTGAGAAAAGGTTTTAGAGACCCATCTCTGTTCTAGAGGCAAGTTTTCTTTACCCAGCAGATTTTTTAAAATGTTTTAAACAGACAACCTCACACCCCTTCCATCCTTGTTTCTCTCCGGTGACTCCCTGTCTGTTTTAGAAATTATTTTATGATTCCTGGTGGATTTTCCAATGTTGAGACTTAAGACTGACTACTCGAGCATTTTCAGTCAGAGTTCTAGGGTGTGGGAATGACCAATCAGATGACATAAGGCTTACAGAATCATCTTTTAGATCCCTTCTGAAAAAATGCCTCTTTAGAGTTGCATTTCCATAATGTTCTTTATTTACTCATATCTTCATTTTGTTAGTCACTTATGTTATTATTTTACTGCTACTTATTAATTTATTTTTCATCTTTGCTGCAGTCTTGCAAATACAAATAATGTAAATGATATTCCTTTAGTATTCTTGCCACATTCTTGTTCTGCATTTAACAAAAAAAAAAAAAATCAAATCCCATATACTCTGAGAATAGGGAACAATGTGTAAAATGCAATTAAGATTCATTGCCCATTTTTTCATGTATTTAGTTTTCTTTTCCTCTTTTTTCAAATTCTACTGACTCTTTAAACCTCTAACCTCTAAGAAAAAAATTCTGTCTCCTTCTCTTTATGAGAACAACATGACACGCACATTTAACACAGGCATGGACATGGCCTATGGACATACATGAAAGGGAGGATGTCAGTGCTAGTTGGCCGCACAGGGACTGGTGTCCTCCAGCTGTTGGGGGTCGGGCGCCAGTCTCAATTACACACTTGATCTATAGCAGGACTTCAACTGATGAATCCCTGGCCTCCCACCCAAGTCCCAGCAGACCAAGCTGCTGTGGTTGTAGCCAGGAAGCCTGGTCAAAAGCATTAAAACAGTATCAAAAGGCTGTCGTACCCAAAGCTGCTCTGGTCAATACATTTCCTTCTAAGCCTGTTTTAAGAACAATCAAATAAAATGTTTGAGAATTTTAGCCATGTTTCTGGTGTCTTTCTGATCTTTTTATAATTTAAAATGTTTCAAAGTTCTGCTTTCACTCTCTGCACTTTACTTTACGACTGTTTCTCAGCACTTGCATTGACCTTGAGCTGGACATTTTACCCATGTGAGGGACCAAAACATTGCAGACAGGAAAAGTAAATAATGGAGCAATGTTTGAGAAAGGTAAAAACTCTCCCTGAATACTTATGTCAGGGAGAATGTTTATGTCCATGCAGTGGTGAAGTGTTGGCGTCTGTGGTGCACTAGTAAAGATTTAGTCATCTCATAAGCTGGTAACTCTGTAGAGGATTAATCAATTTTTGACTGTCATAAAGACAAGACATCAGACACAAGGAACATTTGAGCAGATTTTGATCTTGTAATCTTCCAAACATGCACTCAATCAGACTGAGTGACCACTTGCAGAAGATGAGTGATCAGAGTACCAAAGTATTATTTATTATTAAAATAAATTTAATTAAGGAAAAATGTTTTGTTGAAATATTCCATACACTTTGTTTCTATTTACTCTTTTTAGATTTAAAGGTCCCATGTCCTGGCACGTTTGACTTTTTACATTATTTATAGGGTGTATATTAAGCAAGGGCTTGATTTAAAGGAAAATTTCAGTTCCTGCAGCTTTTACATTGTTTATAGAATGAAGTAGAACAATATACTCACCCAGAAGGCTTTCCTGATGCAAACAGTGCTTCAGGAGATATTTAGATCCAAAGTCGAGCAGCTGACATCCGTACAAACGTAGCACAATAGGGCATGTATAGCATCACTCCTAAAACGGCATTAATCGTCCAAAAACTCATTATTTCACCAATATTCCATCATGGTCCAGTCGCGCTACTCCCCCAAGACAGTCTGTGTCGCTCCAGACATATCTTTGAGCCTCTGCTGACCTCTGAGCTGACGAAGAAGACCGGGTGCCTCTGCGCATGCGCAGTACTCTCTGGAGCGCTGCCTCCGCGACCTCCTTTCTATAAGTTCCTTATCTGTAAACTCTGGCTCAAAACTGTAAGGACACCCATCATATTCAAAGTTCTCCTCCACAACATCTTCATCCGATAGATATTCGTCCATTTTGCACAAAACTGGAGGAAGAAAGTCGTTAATGTAGGCCGGGCGGTCGCCCTGGAACAATAAGCCGTACTGCGCATGTGCGGAGGCACCCGGTCTTCTTCGTCAGCTCAGAGGTCAGCAGAGGCTCAAAGATATGTCTGGAGCGACACAGACTGTCTTGGGGGAGTAGCGCGACTGGACCATGATGGAATATTGGTGAAATAATGAGTTTTGGACGATTAATGCAGTTTTAGGAGCGGCGCTATGCATGCCCTATTGTGCTACGTTTGCACGGATGTCCGCTGCTCGACTTTGGATCTAAATATCTCCCGAGGCACTGTTTGCATCAGGAAAGCCTTCTGGGTGAGTATATTGTTCTGCTTCATTCTATAAACAATGTAAAAGCTGCAGGAACCGAACTTTTCCTTTAAGTTGATCAGATTTAACTTTTTTCCCTCCCCTCTGTGCTTACTGGCTTGCCAAACAATATCTGATTGGAGGGAGGAGGAGACGTTATAGTCCACAGAACAGACTTTGAAAACAGTCATGGTATTGGCCCATGTTACGCACTTGTCTAAGGGGAAAGGTGCCTGACATATTAGAGGGAAAAGAAGGTTGAAAGGGAAATAACTCTCTGTTTCCAAAATCAAGCACTGGAACAATCATCAAAATTTACACAATTGATTAAGCAGTATTTACAAAAACCAAGCTTAAAAGCAAGAATAAAACTAAAGGGGTGCAAAAACAAAGGCAGGCAAAGCTTGCACTCAAAAATAAGGAATTATCCAAAAACTAATTAGTACAAAAAACTACAAACTAACTATTCACAGAGTTAAAGGTGTAGTCAGCGATCTTCTAATCTTCTAATCTAATGCACGATTTGTCAAAATCACTGTATTTCTCCTCTCCATCCACAAGATGTCACCACTGACAGCATGTTGAAAAAAAGTCCGGTTCCAATACACAGCCTTGGCTCTGAACTTCAGCAGGTAAATACTATGGCTCGGGCCGAGTTACTAAAACAGGGTACACCCCCCTACATCATATCTGCCAATATGTACTGTTGTTTTGATGTTATCAGTAATTGCAGTCGAGTTATCTGACGAGTCAGGGTTACCTTAGCTACGCTGGTCAGCCACGCAGTTTCTACGGCCGTTTCCATGACGATGCACGCCCATCAGCTTTCGAGGGGCGGGTCTAAATTCTCTTATCAACAACCTCTCCACTCGTTTTCTCCCACATCGCTGACTACACCTTTAATTCACAGTTAACAGAGTTAATCAGATTGACAAAATTGATTGGAAGCCAAGAGTGACTCAAGCTGCAGGTGTCAGAGATTTGTCATCTTCTGTTTCCCGACTGTACGGAGTCCTGGAGGTGTCAGGGTGCAGAATATTTTATTAAGGCAAGGAAACGCCTTCTATAGTGTGGGCACATGTTATTAAAGTGTTACCTCGCTATAATAAAGTGGGGGAACAGGATAAATAAAGTGTTACCTTGCTATAATAAACTGATGGAACGGGATAAATAAAGCGTTACCTCACTATATTATAGTCAGTGTTGGGGGTAACACCGTTAGAAATAATGGCATTATTTTCCTAGTCACGGGTAATCAAATTAATTACTTTTTCATGTGTTAAAATGCCGTTACCGTTACTGACAGTGACATGTGGTTACATTGCACAAATGTCAAGCAGCTGTTATCCCACCTGCCTCACCCCCAGATTCCACGGCACGTGGAATGGTACAATGGGAGAGTGGCTTCTCCCTCCGCTAGTCCCGCTTCCCAGCCAGTCACAGGAGGCCAGAGATCCTCCTGTAGAAAAGAGCACTCACTCCAACACGTACTCATGCACACTCAACAGAGAACAGCATCTCCATATATTAAAATATGGTCACAATATATACAACTAGGGCTCTAACAGCTCACGGTGAGTAGAAAGAACATTGTAGAGGGAGGCTGTAGAGCTATTACATCATAAATCCCAGGAAGTAAAAAACTGAGTGTTTTATTGTTCATTGAGTGTTTTAACGGACAGTTTATCTAACAAAGTATAGCATATTCCTCATTAATTGTGAGTTTAGTAAAAAGTGTCATATTCATCTGCTCCCCAAGTCCCTTCTAATAACATTAAAAGCAGGACATGGGACCTTTAAAAAAGCCTAGTAAATTAAACTGTGATACCCTGACCATATATTTCCTTGCTGCTTGTCTTCATGAGTTCTGATTTAAGAACAAAAACTGAGTGGTGAACATGGTAATGATCTTGACTATGAATCTGTAAACCTGTGTTTGCGATTGTTATTTTTTGTTTTTTTAGGGTCAATATTTTGCCTAATATCTGTATCCTATATATTTTTGGTACTGTATGTTTAGAATAAATATTGTTCAAAAATCCCTTCACATTTCACTTACTGATTACCCCTGATCCACCTCTATTCTCTGGTCATCTGTAACACTTTTCAAGCTCTTGACACTGTAAAAGCCTTTACACACAGACTTTTTAAATTAACTTGCAATGAATACTTTTTTTCTAACCCACAACCAGTCAATGGAAGATTATTCAGCCATAAAATATGTTCCCAAGCAAAACAAAGGATGTGGTTGATTTTTGTTTTAAGTTTGGCATCAGATAAGCAACATCTGACCAATGGGAGCTCTTGCTGGCATGTACTAAACAGTCTGTCAAAATATTCAACATTCTTTTTCAGGGCTCCCTTGTTTGACCAAAGTCATAAAATTGATTAATTCAAAGATGTTTACTTTAAGTGTCTTCAGCAGTGAGCAACTGGTCCTGAAACAGCTGTAGCAAAGTTAACTCAGACAGTTATTGTTAATACTAAGGAATTATTGATGCTTCCTGATCTGTGGCTTCATCTGGATATTCCTGCCCTCACTATGTATTGTGAATATGATAACCTAGTAGCTTGACCTAGAATCTAACCTATTTGATATACGACCTAAGGTATGAGATGCTCCAACCCGGTTGTGAGTGGTAAATAGATGTATTAAGTCCACACACTTAAGGATTATTGAGACAAACTGCAACAAGTCTCGAATAGCACACCTCTCACCTCGGCCACCCACCCCTCTGGTCCCCCTGGTCGACCTGTGGCCTGGACGCCACATGCAGTCCTTCCTCTCACTTAACATGACCCAAACATCAATATGAGAAGTCAATAGATTCATGTTTTTCTAAGATGAATTTATGGACCTTTCTGCCTTTTTCAATGGATGACAGAAAGGGTCAGTTAAGGGGCAATGGGGTAAAGCTAGAATGTTGTAAAGAGGGAAAAAAAAGGTAAAATCGCAAACCTCCACCTACTTATTTCTAACATTAAAAGGGGAGTTATTGTCAACAATGTGGAAAGCTTACATATCTTGAACTGTTTACAATGAAACACTCCTAAAATCCATATCTGGATATCACTTGTTCCTTGTACCACAAATAACATCCTCTGAAAATGGTATCAACATTGTTAAGAAGTTACTGAGTTATCACCAAAAACTTGGAAAACAGACCCAACTTACAATATTAACAAATTCTTTGATACATTCCATTCCCTGCAACCATTTCATCAAATGCCTCTTATGATTACGTTATCTTGTTAACAAAGCAACTAATACTGCTTTCTCACTAAAATTAGTGGGTCAACGCAGGTTTTTTCAATGCCCACTAATGGCCTAATTAACCCACTAATGGCCCTTTTCCACTAGCACGCCTTGGCCCTACTCTACTCGGCCCTACTTGATTTGCAGCGTGTTTGCACTAGCCCGGTACCTCCTAAAACAAGCTAGTTTTAGTACCTAATCCGCTCTGGTTCCAAGCGAGCTGTGTTGACACTGAAAGATGACGTCACCGACTGCCGGCTACTGATTGGTCAAACAATGCCGTCATCGATGAGTCATGTGCGCGACGACCTTGCATAGTAGTGGTAGCTGCCGTTAGCTTACCCTCATACGTCTTTTTTTGGCAGCTCGATTGCTCTCGTCCTCGGCTTCATTCTGCTGTATAGCTTCCAAAACTCTCCTGTGCTTCTCAGGGGGTATTTCTTCTTGCCACCTGCAGCCTTCTTCTGCTTTCCTTTTTTACTCAGTTTGTGACAAAAAGCCACAGATTATTGTGTCGCGCTCAAAATGATGTAACCGCAGTGTCGCTCAGCTGTTTACAGCGACACTGCACCCCGTTGGGCAGGCGACCGGGGCAAATGAAAAAGCAGCACAAGGCGAGTAGAGTAGAGCCGGGTAGAGTCGAGTAGAGTGGAGTAGGGCTAATGGAAAAGGGCCATTACACTCGGCAAGTGACTCCTTTCCCAGTGCAAGCAGACCCGAAGTTAAAATCTCATGGGAAGACTCAGACAAAAACTCTACAGACACGTATTCAATTTTCCTTTGTCCTGTAAAAGTGTTGTAAAGGTTTTTTTTTTTTTTTTATGTCAGCATTATACTATTATAAAGTCATCTAAAGATATGGACCCACTGCAATTCTTGAAAAACTTACTCTGTATTAAAATTATTTTCTGGAGCTCCCTAAATCACATATCACTGTGCTCTGTGTAACAAGACTGGGATGTCCTCTGCCTGAAAAGTATAATCATATTAAAGTCAGCTCTTACATTTCTGTGTTTGGACTTACACACTCTGATGAGCTGTCGTTAGACTTCTTTTCTAAATCTCCAACTGAATCTTGGATAAAGGTACAACATCTCACTAGAAGTGCCACACTTTTACCCTATGGTTATTTTGAAACCTGATTTTTAATGTTCCAGCCTCTGTAATCGTTTAACCTTTTATCATTTGAGTGGATGTTAAATATTTGGATGTGATGTTCTCATGAAGGGCTGGGAACCAAAACACCTCTCACATTATTGAAACTTTGAAGCAGATAGATAGATAGATAGATAGATAGATAGATAGATAGATAGATAGATAGATAGAGTATATATATATATATCTATATCTATATATCTATCTATATATATATATATATATATATATATATACATATATATATATATATATATATATATATATGTTATAAATAACGTAATTACAGTTACTAACTACTGTATAATTTACTACTTATTCATACAATAAGAATATTATGATTAGGGCTGTCACTTTAGTGCATTAATTAGATTAATTAATTAATTAATAAAATAAATAATTAAATATTTGGTATTTCTGATTAGAACTGAAGTTGACGGGAATGATTTGAGCAAAAAAGTGAAAAAGATATTAATCTGTTATGTGTTTATAGCAGCTTTGGAAGAGGACATTAATGACCACTACTAAAGGGTAGTAAATCAATTGGGCACTACAAAAAAATTAACAATACATGAAATCAATTTTGTTATTGATCTTTAGTATATTTAAGCCTGATCTTTGAAAAAAATCCTCAGCCCTTCAACATCTATAATATTGATAATAACTCAATTTTTGTGTATTTTTTTCACTAAAATTCGTACATCATGTAATCAAGTTGGCATTTAAAGGGTTAAACTAAAATAAATAATTACATATTTGTTTTTTATTAGAACTGAAGTTGACTGAATGATTTGAGCAACACAAAGGAGAAAAAAAATATTATTTTGTTATACTTTTAAAGCAGCTTTGGGAGAGGACATAAATGTCCTCAGCTAACCTCAAAGGGTAGTAAATTATGAATTGGGCACTGCAAAAAAATTAACAATGCATGAAAATCAATTTTGTTATTGATCTTAAGTATATTTAAGCCTGATCTTTGAAAAAAAATCCTCAGGCCTTCAACATTTATAACATTGATAATAACTCAATTTTTGTGTATTTTTTTTCATTAAAATTCGTACATCATGTAATCAAGTTGGCATTTAAAGGGTTAAAATAAAATAAATAATTACATATTTGTTTTTTATTAGAACTGAAGTTGACTGAATGATTTGAGCAACACAAAGGAGAAAAAAAATATTATTTTGTTATACTTTTAAAGCAGCTTTGGGAGAGGACATAAATGTCCTCTGATAACCTCAAAGGGTAGTAAATTTGTTCTAAGGTAACCTTTGACCTCTGACAAAAATCAAACTTTGAATTTTAAGACTTTTCATGAAAAAAACCTTCCTACAAAAAGTCATTCAATACTGAGTAACACTGCCAAAATTATGGCCAAAAGTTGAGCAAAAAAATGTCTGTAAGGACAAAAATGTCCCTGATTACCCACAAGGGCTAAGCAGATATGAGATTAAAATGCAATTAATTAGATTAATTAACTATAAATCCAGTAATTAATTAGATTATTTTTTTTAATCGTCTGACAGCACTAATTATAATTTATAATGCTTCATATTTTTTTATATTTATATTTTTAATAGTTGGTAATTTTCATGATTGTATACAGTGTGGATACAATCATGAATATTTAAAGTGCTAACATCTATTTGCTCAAATGTTAACAGTTGGAAGCCTAACAGAATCGCATGATCAAGTGATTATGTCAGTGTTTCAAATTATAAATATTAGTGCTATGGTTATTAAACACCATAAATTAAATGTGTGTGTATGCACAGGAACCCAGCCCACCAGAAGATACCTTCATTAAACACCGTACAAACTTCCCAAACAGTGCTTACTGAAGCAAAGTAGACAAGCTTAGCTAAGAGACATCAACGCTGCTGGTCGTTCCCTCACCACCCAAGGATAACCAGGGAGGGAGTTTTTTCATTATTATTTTTTTACATCTGCTTCTTTATCAAGCATCTAGCACTTATGTTGTTGGATGTGTTTGATTTTACCATCCTATATCAGTTTCTCTTACATACTTCTCTTCCTCCACTTGTTTGCTCTAAAGTGCTTTGCTGTATGTCTTCTGATGACTCCTTGTAATGACTCCATGTCACTGTAAATAAGGCTTGCCCTTACATGATTCTCAAGTATAAATAAGGGTTGAATGAATAAACTGGATGTCAAATTGAAATATTTGACATCTGCTGTATAAATGGAATTTATTAATACCAATGTGCATTTTACATGCTCTTTATAACATCAGTGTAAGATTGGGTGTGTGACATATGATCTAAAAGCACTCTAATATTTCAGAAGATTGGAAAAAATCCATATAAGTTCTATCAAATTACCATTCAACATGTGCGAAACCCTCAAGTGCTCTGAAATTGATTCACAGATAGGACAAACAAATTGATGATACGTTTGTTTGTGTGCATGTGTCAGTAAAATGAAGATAAGAGGTCTGAATGAAAGAACCATGTCATCTTTTCTTACAGTCCAATAATCAGTGCACGCCTTCAGCCTAGAATCTTAAAAATAGATTAAAATGGATAAAACTAAAGAGGATATTACTTTTTAATACATTATTTATCGGAGCAAGCATGGTGCTCATGATTAAATCTGATGGCGCCAGAATGATAATTTGCAAATCAAATTCTGCAGAGAAATTCTTAAATGCCTCCACTACCTGAACACATCAGGAGGGTGAACCCATGCAAAGCAACGTTTAAGAAATCCTGGTGCATATTGAACGGAGCCCAGGGCTGTGTGCTGGCTGCTGATGCTATCATGGTATCATTGTTCTGCTGCTTAATCGCTGTGGCTAATGACAGGAAATGAAATCACCCACTGAAGACCAACGCGCTTCCCACAGAATAATTACCGCTGTTGACCTTGTGCCTCTGCATGGTCTGTAAGTGCTCGATGATAAGGCTCAGCTCACATTTAGACTCTGCAGATCACGGGCTACTTCAAGCTGCTCTATTAACCGCTTACTCATTATAGACGCAGCAAAATATGCAAACAGAGGCTCTGACTTCATGTTGTATCTGTGGGAGTGTTAGAAATGAAATGATGTGTCTAATAAAACTTCAGCTGACATCAGGCTCGGTTTATTACACTGACTTTCATTATCTGCTCTGTCATGTTGCAGAGTTTAAAAGAGTAAAATCGCTGTGTTTGTGTTGACGGTGTTATAATTTGCCTCAGCACAGAGCTCTAATGGGACATGGCAGTGTTTTATTATGTCTGAATTCCCTTACATTTACTCTGTCATGGCTCATGCTTTTAGGCTGTTAACCATCATTTTATTGGTGAACAGAGTACAAAGGAAAATAGATGGTTTCCACAACAGTTTTACTTACCTGAAGTGCTGTTTTTGCCTTGGAATGGAGCAATACTCCACTGATGTGCACAGTTTAGTGGAGAGCAAATAAATGCAGCCCACATACAGGCACACCATGGAAAGCAGAGTGAGTATTTATTTTATATCCTCGATATCAAAAGTCAAAAACACACCCTAGTTCACTAGTGAGCTGCAAAAACATTAACATGTTAACCAGTCATTCATGAATTAAGGTCTCTAGTTAACTCATAAGCATACAATTACATGGAACTAGTAAATTAGTGGAGGCAAACATGCTCCCTAGTTTACTAGATTAAGCCTTTTTTTTCTTAGTAGTAAACTAGGTGGACCCAACATGTCCATTTTATTGACGAGTTAATTCAGAAGCATACACAATATTAGATGTAAGCTATTTCACTGGTAGGGTCAAGAAGCTTTTACTTTTTAACTAAAGACAGACCTCCACTCTTAGCAGACTAGCTTGCAGACTCTACACCTCCATCGTCAGAAGGAAGTGATGTCATGATCACCTCCAATGTGAGAAGGAAATGGTGTCAGCGTTTTCGGTTACCGTGGTAACTTGATTCGTCAGTCGTGTTACACTAAAAACACAAAGTTAAAAATGCGTAATCTCTGTTTGGTGTAAGGATCTCGAGCGTTTTCATTTCATAGAGACACAATTGCTTTATTTGCTTGACAGTCCTATCACAGCCTCTGTGTTTACAGTCACTGCTGTTTTAACCGTGACACGGGGACAAAGGCAGCACCAATTCAAGGTTTTATTAGTTAAGACCCCTTCACACCGCCACGTGGCAACATCTCCAAAATCAGCCTCCCTGCCAGATGACTCCATTAAATGTAAAGCGTTTTTAAAGCGTCTGCTGCCGCCCCAGTACGAGCATAGAGTCTGAGGCGGCAGTGACGGAGCAGTGATTCAGTGAACGTCACAGCAGAGCCCAAAAGTCCTTCAGAACACTCCCTCCTCAAACATTCTTCAGTGAAATGCTGTCTCATGCCAAGTTTTTCTCCCGATTATCTTTACATGAAGGTAGAGCCGATTGGTAGAGCTCATTTAATGTTAGTTTTGACCCGTGAAGTCTACTATTTCCGGGTTCTCTCCCTCCATTGATGTGATTGACTGCTGCCAGGCGGCTGCCACTAGAAAGTTTCTGTGCGGCAGGGCAAAGTCTATAGACATTATATACGTATATCATAAGTATATAATACATATTTTATACGTATACGTAATATATTACACGTATATGATTTCTATGACAAAATCTGTGCGCGCTCACGTGGGCGCTAACCGCTTCTCTGTCCCACTGCCGCGGTTAAAACTGTTTCCCGTCCGCCACCCGTCACTCATTAAAATGACTGGAGGTGGCGCAAACACGCCGGTGTGAAGGGGGCTATATAATTATATATAATTACGTCACGTCCGTCTCACGTTGGAGGTGGCTTTCGATTCACACTGGAGCAGCCGTTGGCTGGCTGAGAGTGGAGGTCTGCAGCTGGACCCCTGTCTTTTAACTAGCTAAGTTTTTGTCCTCACAAGTCAACCAGTAAGACCAAAACTCTCACTAACTAGTAAACATGGAGAGAGTTTTCCATTCACCAGTGATCTAGTACACACAGTTAGCCCCACTAGTTGACTAGTGCAGCTGCAAATGGGTTCACTAGTCAACTAGTAGATCTCTTACTTTCACTAGTTCGCGAGTAAGTACAAAAACAGGTTGAACTAGTGAGCATTTTGGCCTTCACTAGTTAACTAGTGACATGCACTTGTATGCACTAGTTTACTAGTGACCTCAATTCATGATTGACCAGTTAACATGTCAGACTTTTTGTAGATTAGTATTGATGTAGCATGTGTTTTAGACTTTTGATATCAAGGATACATAATGAATACTCACTTAGCTTTCCATAGGTCACCAGTGTGTACTAGCTGCATTATTACTCATCTGTTTGCATCAGAGTCCAGAGTAAACTGGTCTTAGTCCTTAATAATCAAATGCAGAAAAGCTGATCTGTGGTAAAGCAGATGTTGAAACAAGCTATCAACATGAAACTTAGGCTATGCAAGAATGTTTTTGTCCCACTCCAAATGCGATAAAAAGAGGGGTAAAATGATGTTTCCACCAAAGAGTCCCACCAAAAGAAATACATTTAATTCTAATGGAGCTATCACTGTTTTCACCATAATAAAGCTGTAGTGGATAAACATAAAAACTCAGTTAATAGCCTGACTATGCCTGTTTGGTTACAAAAACCAAGGTTAGACAGAGTGTTTAGATAACAGAGTTATAAAGAACAGGAGGCCCTCCTTTACTTCTGTACAAAGAGACGGATGCTCCACCTCAAAACAAAAGGATGTTTTATAAACAAATTAAGAGCCAAATTAGAGAAAATGTCACTGTGAAACTGAAGTGTGGAGTAGATTTAAATCTTAACATGTTTTATTTAGGTTTCTCTTTCAAGAAAAAAAAACACAAAAGTAATGAATCCCTTCAGAAAATAGAACAGCTAAAGTTTGCCTGTTTTGGGCTTGTTTTTATCGACCTGGTTGCCTAATTCAGTTGAAAATCTGCCAACACTGGTGAAGGAGGCATGAAGGGAAACCAAGATTTAGCATATGTCCTGCAGAGACAGCCAGAATATAGAGATGTTAGCATGGCTCTTTTGTTGTAGGTCAACATTGCACTACTTTCCTCAACTGCAAACCTATTTAAGGTATGTGGAGTCATTCACTGTTTTGAATGATTACTGATAATAAGCTCTGTTGAGAATAGAAATTATGAAATGTACATATTCTGCTCTTTGTGTCATGTTGACATTCTTTACAGACCTGTGTCTGCAATACAGATTTTACATTTACAGCAACAGCAGTGGACCCCTTCAGAAGGATGCCAATGAGTGGGATGGTACAAGTAGGTTACTTGGATACCTTTTCTCTTCATTTGACAGCTGAAACACCTGTAATAGCTTGCCAAACAGAACCAGACTGTTCGGTTGAAACACAGCTTGAGTACTATGGGACTACAATGTGGCAGTTCTACATAGCAGCAGCTACAAAATTCCCAATGAACATGTCTTTTTGCGACCCCTTGTTTGAGAATATCATCTTGATAGAATGACCTGATCAAGTTGGTCCTCATCGATGTGGCACTGATATGTGAAATGTTGGTTTTCATTAAAAAAAAAAAAATGCTTGCCATCCATATTTGTAGTCTTTGTTAGCAGTGTGTTGGCTTCCATCATTTTAAACACACAACAAGGGCTTACAGTTCAAAAGGTGCAATATATGACACACTATTTGAACAACAAAACTTCTTTGAGGCATCTATTCAATACCGATATTCTGAATCCGGAATATAGTTTCAAGCTTGGGAACAGGAAGTGCTATACGCTTACTCATTTATTCTGTGATCAGTTCAGCTCATTTATATAGACACTGCCTAGCCAGAAAAAGTCACCACCTGGATTTAACCAAGCAAAAGGTACAAGCCTCCTATCAGATAATTACTGCATGAAAGACTTCTTTCAGCTGTCAACAAGTTATTTAACCGCAATGCAATGAGTTTCTCCTCATTTCTTAAACAACCATGTCAAGGACACATCCTGTGGTCGTGGAAAAGATGTTAGTCTGTTTAAGAAAGGTCAAATCATTGGTATCAAGCAGAGAAAACATCTAAGGTGATTACAGAAGCTATTAAAATTGGGTTAAGGAGTGTCCGACACATTATTAAAACTGGAAGGATAGTTGGGGAACCATGGTCTTCTTCAAGGAAGAAGGGTGGTCGAAAAAAAGTCTTTAATGATCGTGATTGACGATCACTTAAGCAAATCAAAGATAAACAACAGTAGATCTCATAGTATTTTTAATAGTGAAAAACAGGTTCAGTTTGCTTGAGTTATTGAAACAATGCCACAATGAATGTGTGCTGTCATCCAAGCTAAAGGTGGTCCAATGACAAATTAGGCTGTGTGACCCTTATTTTGGGGGCAACTGTTTTTGGCTGGCAGTCTTTATGAACTGTATTTTAATTTTGTACTCAAATGGATGAGGCCAGTGCTGTGATTTGATCTGAATAAAATAAAATGAGTTCATATCCCTTCTCTCAAATGCTTGGAAAGAAAGAAACCATACATATTAATTGAATGATTAATCTTCTTAACATCAAAGACAGTTTTTTAAATGTTCATTTGAAGCTTTTATTGTTCTACTGTTAAATAAATCCTTCAAATGCTTCTTTTTACAGAGTTTCAGCTCAAACTGCTAAGATGTCAATGCTAAGCATGTGAGTGTGTTTGCCGGTGTTTGTGTCTGACTCGACCTTGGGAGCACTGCTGGGTGCCATTGATTTGTTTACCTGTGCGCTCCTGACAGTTTCTCATTAGGTTTCTTTTGCACAACACTTCCAGAAGAGTAGCCCAGAGTCTGCACTTCTCAGCCAACGATGCGTGATCAATGTACTTGATAGATTGGCACTGGCAATATAATTCTGTTGAATGGCTGTTTAATGGATGTGAGCGCTCCATTTAGTCGCCACCATAAGGGGCCTTTTGTGGCCAGGATAGCATTGTAGTGTTGTGTGAGGAGGGAAACAATATCTTCAAGGAAGGGCTTTTTTCAGAATGCACAGGAAGAAAAGGCAGATTCAGTTTTATCAGGCTGATATTAGGGTGCTTCGGGAGTATTTGCATAGTCAAGGAAAAAATGTAATAAAGCATCATTAAAGCTTTTTGCATTTTTTCTTTTAAAAAGCAAGCAAGCAGTTTGCCAAACCATCTAAACACAAGATAAGTGCAGAAAAGAAGGACAACGCAGTAATATAAAAACAATCTCCTTTGTATTTGTGGACCTCTTATGTGACCAATTACAACTTTTCCTTCTAAATTCCTCTGATATTGGATGTAAACACAGCACCTTTGGATCAGTATAATGATGCTTTTACAAGCAAAGCTGCACACTACTGGAGCTGCTTATAAATTAAACAAACTGCAGCATTTAGAGCAAAGCTTTATGGAAATGAGAGTCTCTCACTGCTTACTCTTCTTCCATAGATTTCTACTTATGGGGAAAAACATATCAAATATTTTAAACTTACAGAATTGACCTTGAATGAGCTTTGATCTGAGAAACATTATGGTGCCTGCACTTGTGTACACTTCTTAAGGCAGCAATGTATTAAATTTATCTCACATAACGTGAACATGCAGTCCAAACTCACTTTTTAAAGCACACTCATTCCACTGCCTGTTCATACAAAAAGCTGATAAACCAATCATACACTAGATGTAACATTATGACCACTGACAGGGGGAGTGAATAAATTATTAGTTTTTCATCATGGGACATGTTAGTGGGTGAGATATGTTGGGAAAATATGAACATGATGTACTCAAAGTTTTTGCATTATGCCAGGGTCAGACTACATGATTTATGCCCAATTATGAAAGTTGTGGGATTTCATGATCCGTTTGTCTGAGACGCCTCACTACTCTTTGATTTTTGTCTGATTTTTTTTCTTGTCAAAATGTTTTATTGGTCTTAGTTTTGTCCCTGGTGATCTGCTTGTAATCATCTTCATTCCCTTTACCCGCCCGCTGTATTCTTCAGTTAAGAGGATATATATATATATATATATATATATATATATATATATATATATATATATATATATATATATATATATATATATATATATATATATATATATATATATATGCCTGCTACAAAAAAACATATATATTTTTTAAAAATTGTCTCAAAACTGGTTTTAAATCTGAAAGTGTTATTGACATTGAAGAAACAATTCAAACAGAGAGGTGAACTTTCAAACTAAATTCACCTTTTTAAACCTAAATTTGAGTCGACTAACTGAACTACCCTGATATGTAAGAAACTAATCAAGTAAAACATTCTAATCTTACCTCCTTTTTGTTTGTTTGTTTGTTCTGTCCTTTTGTTTTGGGTATGGTTGCATGGCAGTGTTCAATTATCATTCTTACTGCCTTGTCATTGTATATGTCGAGTGTGTTGGGCTGTGCAGTGTGTTGTCAGATCGGGCATTGTGCAGTCGTGACCATTATGTTTTGTTTTGTTTTTATTTTATGTATGTTGAAAATATACTCTAAAAATAAAAAAATCATAAACAAAAACAAACCATTCTTATCTGCCTGTTAACAAATGCAAGCAAATATCTATAAACTGACATCATAATAAATAAATAATAATGTTTTGTTTTACTAGAAGTAAATTTGAAAAGTCAAAGACAACAATGATTACTACAGTTTAGCATTAAAGTATCATTTTGGTGAACAAGCTTCTATGTACTGATGTATAAACAGTTATAGAAACATAATCATTTTTCTAGTTAATGTTCTTAATCTAAGGCAGCTATGGCATAGACCTTACATCAGTTGGTAGTCTAATAAATTTGTTAAGCGCTGTACCTGCATAAGAACATGTTTTCTGACTTTACAGCTGATAGTTGGCTGCTTAGAGAGCTGCAGGGGAGTGAATTCAGTTAAAGCAAAGCTGAAGAGGTCAAAAGGTCGCCTGAAATGGCTGTTAAAACATGGTTATCACTGGGAAAAGTATGGAAAACATTTTCAAAGGTCATCGCCTACTTTTGGCTGTTATTTTTGGAGTGCAAATATATTTAAAAAAATTGCTGCAAATAAAGCACAACCTGTTTCATCTATTTTAATAATACAGCAGATTTCAGCTGTGAGTCTTCAACTTAAGTCAAGTGTTGTGAAAATACATTTCTTGTATTATTATTTGACCCAAAGTATTGAGTTTAGGTAATGTGGTGCGTTGTGGACAAGGTAGAACTGGGGCGTTTATTTGGGTGATTTGGGAACACTAGTTAATGTTTCTGAAAGCTACAATATTGTAAATATGTCTTTTACATCATTTACTCTTAAAATGGATTATACATCCCCTTATTCACAGCACTTTTAAATTATCAGTAACCTGGACTGACTCAAATACTTTGTCAAAGTGGGATTAAACTGTCCTATAAAGTACTAAATATAATTTGAATTAATTGAGGTTTATTTTCTAATATTTCCTTCATGTCTTCATTAATATTTTGACATGGTCACCAGGAGGCAGTGTTGTCACTCTGAAACAATCCCTCTGCCTGCACTGGAATGTGGTCATGGCAAAAACCCTCATATTTAAGGTGTGAACGGTGCTCCTGATTTGACACTGTAATCCCGTCCATTTCACCAGGACAGAAATGCTGAAGAGGAAATAGAAAGCTTCCTGGCTCTGGGTTCCCAGTCCGTGCTCCCTCTGTGACACGAAGTGACACAGCAATTAGCTTGCGGACAAATCAAGGTCTAATTACTTCTCAGGTGACAAGACCTCAGTGACAGCCGCCAGCTGAAGGGGGATTTTATGGAGACTGAAAGATGACAAGACACGTGTCCCCATTTAAATCAGGTAGGATCAGGTCTGTTCGGGACCCCAGGCAAAGACCAATAGGAGGCTCCCAAAAGCATCACAGCTACAAGCATCCCAGTGTGGAAGAACATTACAAAGCCTTTTGAGGGGCATGAACATTTGATGATATTTAGACATATTTTAGACCAAGTAAGAGAGAAAGACACAGAGAGCACTGATTGAATTACACAAATATGTTGGTACTGTTTAAAATAATCAGTGGAACTTGGAAAATTGTTGTGTATCAATTGGTTAAATGTATTCACTGGTAGGAGTTTGTTGCAATTTACAGAAATCATATAGTCACAAAATGTTATTTTCTTGATTTATTTCACTTCAGATTAAAGTGAAGATGCACAAATTAGTCGACAATATTAAACAAAATTTGGTAGAAATGGTCAGAAGCTTGTTCCCTAGTTAATAAATAGATTGTAGACAGTAGGCTTTCACTTTAACCCTGAAACAGTGCACATATAGATGTTGAAAATAGTTTAAAATGTGCTGTTGAGCACAAACCTTCAAACTATTTTTTATATGATATTTCTTTTTTTTTTATTGAATAGTGCTACTGGTCACCTTTTATGTTGGTGAGTGGGTGAAGTAGCTGCAAGCTTCAAGAACCACTGCTGAGGGTCTAGGACACACAGTCCAAACAAAAAGAGCTCTGGATCCAGCGTCACTTGTCACTGAACAGAGAGCGTGAACCTCCACCAAGGTAGCTCACATATCACTATTACATCTGTAAAGATAGTTCTATGGCAGAGTTACTATCACAATATGAATCCTTGACCCCGAAAACCCACACCTAGCAAGCGAAAACATGTTGATATCATTAGTTAGACAGTTATTGAGCAAAAATGTTAATTCACTAATGCACACTGCCACCACAAAAAATCCAATCATGTCTAAGTTGGGCCATTACCAACATCTCCTGAAAATTTCAGCAAAATCAGTCCTGTAGTTTTTGCATAATCTTGCCAACAAACAAACAAATGAACAAACAGACAGAGAGGCATATAAATGCCAGCAAAACACAATTGCATAGGTGGTAATAAAACTAAACAAAAAGTTACTATGTTTGAGCGTTTCTGCTCTTTGCAGTCAAAAATCTTTTCTGCTCCCACCCTCAATAGTGTGGCCAGGCCTCACGCATCTCCTTAAATTACCTGAAGCATGCAGCAGCTCCTGTACATAGGGATGGGGAGTAGGGGATGAAAATAACTTGGCCAATTCATCATTCAAGTGAACCAGCATTTTGTACAGTTATTACAAAATAGTGTTAATAAGATATGCTAGACATGCTAAACAGATTATTGAAATGAATACTCTTTCCTTGAGCCACTTGTACCATGCATTTAATTTTGACTCCAACAGTGGATTTTTAGAAACATACAACTAAATCAAAGGACCAATAATCCCTTTTGATTTGGAAAATTCAATATTTAGATTTTTTTTTCAATTCATGAAATTTAGCAGTAGTAGGTTTGTGCCCCATGCATACAAAAACAGCAGTTAAAGTTGCCCAGCTAAATTCAGCCTACTTGTCTCATTTGAATGAGGTATTACTCAGTTTGTTTAGTGTTGCTCAGTTTTTGTGCTTTTACGATGTTATAAAATTACATTTTTCAAATGAATTTTAACATCTTGAATAAAGAACAGTGCAAATGTTTGCCAGTGCACATCAGACTGCATATATTTTACAGATAAGATGATGATGTTTGCTACAATCACTGTGCATTTTAGATAAGTGTTGAGAAAACTGCTTGAATTTATGGTATGTGTTCACAAATTTAAAAAAAATATTTTTCTTTGCATATTTTTCTTTAATACAAATCTTGTTGCTGATTTGTGTCTTCTCTTCCTTTAGTTTAAGCATATTAGAAGCCCCTTTTTTCACACTGTCTACTACTGTCTATTCCTTTTAAGAGCTTTTAGTTTGTAAGTTAATTGAATGTTCCCAATAATTTATAAGTGGATAAATTGTACAATGAGAGAACTTACTAACCTATTTGTGCAATATGAACTTAAAACTCTTTTTGCTCGAGTTTTAAATTTTCCATAAATTTATGGCACGTACTAACCTATTCATCTGCTGTATTTTTCAAGTAAACTCCCTAAAATGCCTAAACAACAAAATACAATAAGTTTACAATGTTAAGGTTTGGGTGACAGTGGTGTCCAACATGTCAGTCATACAAATGCACATACACACTGTAAGCAGTCACAGTTTTATGTTTCAATATAAAAACTACACTTTTTAAAATCATAACCTTAAATTGTTGTGAAAGGTAAAAATTGCAACATGCAGGGGAATCAGCCTAGCAAGTAGTTTGCCCGGCTGGACATCCATCCATGCGTTATTTGCATTGCTTATCCTTTTGGGTGCCCAGCTCACATGTGGCAAGAGGCTCCACCCTGAACCAGTCACCAGCCAATCACAGGGCCACATAGAGACAGACAAGCGTTCACACACTGACCTACACCCAAGGGCAATTTAGAGTCACCATTATCCAAACACATATTTTAGACTGTAGGGGGAATCCAGAGTGCCCAGAGATAACCGAGGTATGCACAGAGAGAATGTGCAAACTCAACACCAATACAGGCATATCGTTTTGCTTGTGATATATCAGAGGTCTGTTTTTTTAAAACATAGGAGCATTGTCATTTAGCAGCAAAAAAATAAAGATAAAAATAGAAAGAAAAGTAAAATCATTTTGAAAAAAGTGATTTCAAACCAAAAACAAAAAAAATGCAAGGAAATTCCTGGCAATTATTCAAATTTATTTATTTATTTGTTGGTTTTGAAGAGGGAACAGCGCATATTAATAAACATTTCTACAAATGTAAATATGCCAGATTATAGCCTTGGGCTAATTTCCATCTGCAGACCCCCTGGCAGTTTGATGGTAACATATATACAAGACACTTTGCAGACTAAATACAGTAGGACAAACCCAAGGACAGTAGACAAGTAAGAAGAAACAGAAACATTTATACTGCACATCCTCCCATCACACAGAGTCCACCAAACATTTAGCAAATGCAGCTTCTATTGCACCAACCCCTACTGCACTGAATGTTATTGCACAGATTTATATTACACAGACACAGTTTATATTGCACAAATCCCTATTGCACCAACATCAGCAACTTGTAGGTCACACAAGTAAGGTGGCAATTGTTTCTTTTTTTTCAAATGCATATTTTATTTCATGTTAGTGCAATTTAGATGGAGCTCTTCTGCCATCAAATCCAACATATTTTCTTAACAGCAAAAAAAGGTCATCCACATTCCTAAATTGGTTTTACCTATTCTTGTAGTTTAAGTGTCAGGGGACTTTAATCTTATTTTTTTAAATCTTTAAAACTATGTATTCTAAATAATCTGATTTCAACAATGGATAATGCATTATTTATCAACCTAAGGGTCATTTATACACACAGATTCTTCTAGAACACATTCGTAAACACCTAACTCGTCATTTGTTAGGCATTATTCAGCTCTCATTTCATTAGTAAAATGATATATTTAAGTTCCAATACCCTATTTGTCTGTTTAAATCATGTCTTTGGTGTCATATTAAGCAACAGTTTTATTTTAGTTGCATAAAAAAATATCCTGCAGAGCAGCACTGCACTGATTGTCCAGAGGATTATAGAAATATATGTAGGTGAAGGCTGTATAGCTATGACATCATAAACCCCAGGAAGTAAAAATGAGCTGCACTTTCTTCAAAGAGGGATAGCATCTCTCGGTGAACTGAGATTTTAGTAAAAGGTGAAATGTTCTTTGGTATACCAAGCCTCTTCCTACAACATTAATAGCAAAAACAAACCTTCCCCAAAATCAAACAATGGTCCAGCTAAAGGCTAACTCTACTTATTGTAGGATCTATGGTCTAAAATCAACACATACTGCTTGTGTAGTAGTTACCTCAGAATACAGCCTATATCCTGGGGCCCCTCGAGCACGGGGCCCTTGGCAATTGCTCTGCCTCACAGTAAAACCACCCTAGTGAGGATTCATATTGAGCCAGTAGGAAGAAGACTGCAGCCTTGATTTGATCCACACCTCTTGTTAGGAGAGGAAGAAACACTGACTCTAAATGTGTGCAGGCTCAAAAATAAGGCTGTGTATACCATATATAGCACCCTTAGGCGCTGCTCAGGCCGTGCAGTTTCAGGTGTAGTTAACATCATATTTATCGGGCTGCGACAGGCTGAAGGGTGAGAAAAGGGGGCAGCCGTTCTCTAATGATCAAAATAACACTTTGTCAATGTAATAGCCCACTGTTCTTCATCCTTTACACCCAGTGGCAGAACATTCCTCATCGCTTTGTTTACACCACTGCTGCTGCCCTTGTGGTCAGCTGTGACACGTATAAAAATGTTGCCCCATAAACCATCATTATTTTCATTGCATTTGATGTATTGCAATCACTTACTGACAGAAACGGGCGTTCTGAGGAAGACGTATAGGCCTGCAACTTTGATCCAAACATCAATGACAATGTGAGGCTTTGTTTATGAAGACGGGGTGCAACAGATGGCAAGCATATCTATAAATAAGTCGCTCTTCTGAATAGGAGATTAGTGCATTTGAGCTGGTTTTTAATGGTCTCTGGGAGAGATTAAAAAGTAAGCTGATTCATAATGCGTATCTCTATGCACTGAATCACTCATCAACAAGAGTCTGTGGAGAACAGTCGTTCAACATGCTCATGATGGAAGTCATCGCATGAATAAGAAGAAGGATGTTTGGCACGTGCCATGTCTAAATGGCTGCTACTACATAAATCCTTCAATTTTTACCTGGCTGAAGTGATGGGAAAGCATTTAACAGCAAGGATCTTACAGGACAGGAGCCTTGGGGAGCAAAATACAACACAATGAAAAAAAAAGAAAGAAAAAAACACAACAACATATAAAAATGCATCAAATTCTAACACAACAATAAACGAAAGCACAACATCAATACGAATGCAACTATGGATAGAAAGCAAACAGCAAATAAAAGAATCACAACAACTCTAGAAACACAGCAACAAATCAAAAAACACAATTAAACAAAAAGTACATACAAAACATGAAAAGTTATAAAAACTCATAACAAAAACAAGTACACAAGGCAAAATTGCTACAACAACTTAGATGGCAAAAATACAATTTTCAAATCCTCAAACAAATATGTACACTGGAATAAAACAAACAAACAAAATACAACTAATGAAAAATATCAAGAAGTAACAACAAATCAAGAAAATTGAAAACAAATCAAAAACTTAACGGACAAAAACACAAAATAAACAAACAAAGCAGCCAAGTAATCCTAAAATTAAAAAAAAACAGAACATGATGACAAAAACAAAATATACAGCTAAAGACCACAAAAAGCAATAAAAAACAACAAATCACAAGGAAAATCACATAATATACAAAAGAACTAAAAAGCCATTCAAAACCAAATTTCAGAAACAAAATATATACAAAAGCCATGACTGAACATTTGATTTGATTTTATCTTTTCTAATTTTTGCTGTGCTTATATATTTGTAAATCTTTGTACTATTCATTCTATTTAAGTTAAATTGATGCAAATAAAAAATGAAAAACTCACAGGTTATGGTGTGATTCGTTTTTTGACTCTAAAACTTATTTTTAATAAATATTTTTGGTGTCTTTTATTTGTTGCCATGTTTGTTGATTTGTTGATTTGTTGACATGTTTTAACTTCATTGTCTGTCGGAAGTGACAGGAATTCATCTGTGATAGGCTCCTTTAAACATTTAAAAGGACAACATTATAAAAACAGTTAAAAAGAATACAACAGTTAAAAAGGAATATGTTAAACAGTCTCCCACAAAAAGAGGGGATGGGGGATGTTAACAGCAGCATGTGTCTAACTCTGTTTGTCTATTGCAGGCTGAGATGGGTATAACTTTGACTGTTTTTCATTCCTGTTTATTTTGCCATAGTTGATATGTTTGGTGATTTGTTGCCATATTTTCTGATATAGTGCTATTATGTGATTTTTTTTTTCAAAGTTATATTCTGGGGCTTTTTGTGTATTTTGTTTAGAGGAGAGAGTGCAGGGATAGAGTAGGAAATGGGGGAAGAGTGGGGGAATGACATGCAGTAAATGGGCCACCTGCCAGGGGCGTACTTACCATTAGGCAAACACAGGCAATTGCCTGGGGCTACAAGATGTCCAGGGGCCCCCAAACATCTCACAAGAATGTATTATTAAAGTTTTCTTTGATTCAGAGCAGTTATTATTATTTTAGTCTTAATTCACATGCTGTAGTGTGAAGTAGAGGAGATCAACATCCATATTTTATAATCAATTTGTCAGTAGACCTATTACATTTCATGTCATTGCCTTTATTATCAATCATGATATCCTGTGAAATACTTTAATTCATAACTTTTCAAACTATATGACACTTAGTATTAAATGCTTACGGCCCATGCACTGGATAATTTTGCGTGTGCTCGATAAACTTCTTAGTTATTTTTGCCAATGTCCCATTTAGATTCAAAATCTTTATTTGGTCATAAATATTATTCCCTGGATGTGGAGGACATATAAACATGAGTATGTAACCTGTAACTTAAGCTGTCAGATAATGTAACAGATTTCAACAGCAGGATAATGAACACACTCGCCTTCTGTCAAAATTGAACTAAATTACAGAATTTAAGGAAATTCATTTAGTTTCGTTATGTTACCTGGTACAAGATTAAAATAATAAAAATGTATCAGCATGCTGAAAACCAATGAAATACTAAGTTATTGACCCTGTTTACTTTTCATATTGTTATTTAATTTAATTTGATATTAGTTATTTTTTATTATTACTACCCTCCCTTTCTTCTCCTTCCCCCCCTTTTTCCCCTCTTCTTGTCAATACTTCTGACAATTGTCTGTCCATCTATTTTGTCTTTTGTGGTGTGAATGAGTCAGACTGAATAAGTTATCTGAGTAGGGAATGGGAGCTTTGTCTCTAACAGACTGTTTTTTAAGGAGACATTATTTTTCACTGATATCTGTAATTTCCTTGTTGATTTTTTCTCTGCACCCATCCCATAATTTGGAAAAATTAATAAAAGTAATTTAAAAAATGTATCAGCACAGTACAGGGACATGAAGGGCCCCAATGACTGGGTTTGCCTTGGGCCCCCATATGACTAGATCCGCCCCTGCCACCTGCTCAAGGGCAAAACTCATGGGACACCACCTTAACCACCAGGCCATCTGCGCCCTGTGTTTTTAGTTTTTTGCTGTTTATTTATTTATTTATTTATTCTAATTATGCTGTGTTTGGTCGTAAATTGTTGTGTTTCCTGATTCTGTTTCATTGTTTTTTCACGTCTTTCATAAATCTGTGGTTGGGTTTTAATTTGTTTGCTATTCTTCATTATTCTCTTCTTTTTCTGTTGTTATGTTTGTTTACTGTTTTGTTTTCTTATTTTGACTTGTTTTTTGTTGTTCACATTTTTTTCTGTTTTAATGTCTTGACTTTCTGTTTGTTGTTGTGTACATAGTCTCTAGTTGTGTTTAATTTCTGGTGATTTTATTTTGTTTTTTTATTCTGTCTTCTTTTTTTATTTTTTTTAAATCTGTGATTGTGTTTTCATGTTTTGCTTTTCTTCATTTGCAGTTTTAGCCTTTTCCCCCCCATTTTTCCTGTATTTGGTGATTTGCTGTTGTGTTTTCTGACATGATTTTGCATCTACTTACTTGTGTTTGTGTTGCACTTCAGGGCCGCCATAAGGCACCACACAGTCTGCATGTCTCCCCTGCATATGGATCACTCCAGACCTCTTCACCCTGCAGCTCTCCCCACGCAACATGTGCATATTTTAACTCAGTTATTTATATACTGTACATGGAAATAAACATAAATCATCATCAGAGCTGGGAGCAGTTATTCCAGAACACAACTCACACCACAAAAGCAAAATAACCAATAGCACATTCCAAAGCTCAGCAAGGATATAAAGTTAATAAATATACATAAACCCATCTCACTGTTAGCCTCTGGGTCACATTTTCTCCAAGTTATTGAAATAGAATGGAGGGAAAAAAAATATCTCAATTATATAACCAGCGCTGATCAGCCTACAGATAGCCGCCCACCTGAGGCTACCTCAGCATCCTCCACAAATATTGACAGAATCCTTATCTTTTTTTTCCACATTTTCTAACAAGCGTGCCTGTATACAAATCCGGCAGTGAATGCCCTGAATTCCTCACAATGCTCCATTTTGCATTCATTGTATATTTTCAGGAAATAGCTGCAAGCCCAGGGATGTCTGATAAAGCGTATTGTGCCTGTGTCGTTAGATATCAGCCATCTGGATAAGCCTAACATCTGACTTTTTTTTATTTCCAACGCCAGCATCGTGTCACTGTCTGCACTTCCAGAACTGGAGACTCATCAAGTTTAGCTGTAATAATGACAGGGGCTTTGTGTGGCCTTGTTTTCTGCCTTATTTAATGAATTCACAAACATGCCCAGGAGGGGTGCATGCTTGACCTAAGAGAAGGTGATTGGATTTTCTGAGATCTATTGACAGGTTGTCCTAACAAGTAAAAGCAACCTAAGGAGTCATGCAGCCCTGATCAATGTCTTAAATGAGTGAGGGGGACAATTATGTGGCCCCCTGAGATACTCCTGTTTCTGTAAGATCCAGATGAAATCCAACAGGACCAGCTCTTCCTGTACTGGAATATATGATGTTTAGTTTTGAGCCTTTTCAGGTGACGTATACTGATGATTTTCATGAGGAGACTTTGATACTCTCACTGCCAACATGTTATAAGTGTGTCTGGTTTTGAGATGAATGTCATTTGATTACCCATCGTAAGATTTGATATATCTTGAGACAAGTCAAAATTACATTTCTCCAGAACCTCATCTGAGAGAGAAAATCCAGAGAGGAGTAAGACGTGGATTAATGCTTTTAGATGCACTGCTGTCCCCTATGGGTTACAATAAACAGCAGCATCAAACAATTTTATAGACTGAGGACAAATATATAGATGTAATAGATAAAAAAACATTTTTGAGCAACAAGAACAACTACTGGAACTACTTTTTTGACCCTTTAATTTCTATTATGGGAATTGAGTGTTGGATTATGTTGACTCTATGAATGTGATTCATTGTAAGCTTTGCCTGTCATTGCCAAATTGCAATTAACGTAAAATACCAAATAGTAGTGGGGGCGTTTATTTGGTATTTTACGGTAAACATTATTACCTGTTTTTTTTTTAAGTTAGGATTAATTAAAGTGAGTTAAATAAAGTTAAGTTAGTTTCACATTTTCACGTCACAATACTAAGTGGTCTGAGGTTTTGTACAAAGTTACACTAAGGACCTGATCCACTAAGATCCTAAATGATAGCGTGTGCAAACGAAAAAATTGCATGTGCTATTAGTGGGCGTGTTGCAGGTGATCTGCTATCACTGCGTGCGCTATTGATAACTGGCACAAAAGTGGTGTCGACCGTCCTCTTCAAAGGAGGAATTTTCGTGTGCCAATCGGCTGTCAGCATGGAGATTTTGGGAGAGCAGAGAGATCGTAAATTAAAAATGAAGATTTAAGCCATGGAGTTTGAGGCAAACATTTTTGCGCCACATGTCATTTTGACATTCAAGATTGTCACTTTTCCCTCATGCCTTATTTCTATCCGTCATTTTTAATTTACCTTTCTGATTGCAATAAAACATAATCTAAGTGGCAGTATTAACATAGTTGCACAGCTTCATCATCAATAACCTCTCATGTGAAGAGCAGTCTTACAGTGACGCACACAGACCGCGAGGGTAACTCTTGCCATTTACGCACTGACTGTGTCACACTTCACTCACGGACAGCCTCTAAACTTGCTGTCAGTGTGCGGAGAGTGTGATGGAGTCAGCTCTGATTGACAAAGTGATTATGGCCATGAAGTTTTTTTTTAACGTAAATTAAATGACCTCCTCCCTGATGTAGAGCGCAAAGCAGAGAGGGTTTACTCTACGTGTCCGTCTTCATGGCACACTTGATTATCTCTCTTTTTCCAGTTCATTATAATTCCAGACAGACTCCAAGTCTTTCTGTTTTTCATTAAAAAAATCAGTCAGTGATGGAAAATATATGGTTAATGTGGCCACTGTTTGCCACCATGATCGCAGCCTCCCGCTCGTAACACTGTGCCCTTTTTTCACCTACTTTTCAAACGTACTAAATTCAGATGAAAAACAACCACTTGTGGGTTTGATAAATCTCATTGCGGGTGCTAAATGATTTCATTTGCATCTCCTCATCACAGTATTTTGCATGTTCTGATCATCTGCATGTGTTCTGCATATTCATGAGGGCAAACACGCTAAATGGACTGCACATACTATTTTGCTCATCGGACAGATGTAATCCTCAGTGCACCCAGTTAGTAGATATGTGTTTTAATACACGCAAACCTTTTCACGAGCGAGGACCACACCATCAACAGGATGAATTTGACAATGATTTATTGCGTACAGTGGATAACAAACAACATAGTAGGTACGTGAAGTGGATAACAGTTTGGGGAAACTTCATGGGGATTCACCGTAGCTCCCAGGCATGACTAACCCCCTCCTTAAGGCCCTGAGAAAGAAGGAAGAAAGAAGTTTTAAATAAGGGGAGGGAGGGGTGCGTCAAGTGTGTAAAACAAAAGATGGAAATGGTCGGTTAGAATTTATAGGAACACAGGAAGAGGCGTGGTTGAGGTGTGGTCCTGCTCCCGAAATTCTGCTTAAAGTTTCACTAGTAGATCGGACCCAAAGTGTTTTATGGTTTTAAAGGTTGCCTAGCTTAATAATGGTCAATGAACTGTTTAAAGCTTTCATTTCTGTATGTGTTTGCTTCAAGATATCGACACAGGTCATTCTGTAGGTCTCTTTGGGGATTAGCTGGACCGGACAGACATTTGGATGTAGAAAGTTAAAAATTTGACTAAATACTCTCTCCTGCTTAACAGACATAACAACTTTAATGGTTGTTCTCCATTAGCCTGACCCTTTAAACAGAGACCCGATGATACAGTTTCCTGTATTAGGGAAAGTAATGGATCAAACACAAGGGGTACACAAACATTTTTGTTGTTTTTGTGTCTTGCCTTGACCTCAAGTCCATGACAAGCAAGCAGATAGACTTCATTCTTTTGACTGCACATTCAGCAACAAGGAAGGGACAGACAGAGCTTACTCAATCACTTGAGTCAGTGGGTAGTGTTTGCTTGCTGCTGCCTGCAGTCATCAGATACTCTTCAGAAACTCTAACCCATGTGCAAGTCGTGACTTTTTTTTTTACTGCGTTATCTATTTTTAGACTAAGATTAGAACTTTGTTTTTGAAAGAAACAAATACAGAAAGAACTGTTCCACCTATAGCTTCTCTTTGTGCATGCACAGTTTCCAAAACATGTATATCCTTCTCCTCAATAGTAAGGATCTTCATCATAGCAATAACTCTCATCCTCTGTTTCAAAGTCTTCCATAATCCTTAGAACCAACAGTTATATGATTCTTAATCAAGAAAAAAAAAAGTTAGATTTTTGCCCATGCTGTTTTCATAATTAAAACCTCATACTATGATGCAATCTCCACCCTGTTTCGCTGCGGGTCATCTCGTATCATAACATTCTCCAACTTTTCTCTTGACATAAACATGACCATGCTAATGAGAGAGTTCAAACTTGGACTTGTCCAGAGTATCTCTCAGTCATCAACACCCTACCCTGTCAAGTCTGAGGTGTTTCTGGAATTTTACAGACCTCAATTACATCTTCTTAACAGCTTTTCTTCTCTTTAAGCCTTGTTCCATCAGTCATCAGCTTGAAGTCACTCAAGAGACTTTCTCAGATTCTGATCTAGAAGTATCTCTGCTTGAGTATCAGTAGTGGTCTTCTTTTTTGTCACTAGTCCTTAAAATCTTGAAATGTTTGACATCTACTTCAGTTCCCTCTCGCTTGGCTCATTTTCTAAGTACCACTCTGCATACTAGAGCAATGGCTTCTAGCTGCAGGAGATTTTGGCTTTTTTTTTTGGGAGTTACCCACACATTTAGCTGTGTTGCTTACTGAAAGAATGCACAACAAGCTGTGCCTTGCTGTAAAGGTCACTAATCAGGCTTTCTAACAATGAAAAATGCAATACACAGTACATAATCGAAAACGTATACACACGAAGACAAGAGTATATTGAAGGATATTACCATCAGTGAATTTGGAAATACTGATACACACTGTGATACTAATAGTATTGCCTCACTCACCAAAATCATTGAATTGAGGTCTCAGGTTGGATACAGTGGTGAAAAGCTCATTACCACTGGACTCCAGAGCGGTGTCAATGTGTTCTCTGGAGTGACAAACCACATCTCCTCAATCTGATAGAGGAATCTGGGTTTGACGGTTGCCAGGAGAACGGTGTGTCTGACTGCACTCTTTCATTTGTGAAGTTTGGTGGAGGGGGATTTTGGGGGGGGGAGGGGGGTTCAGGAGTTGGGTTCAGCCCCTTAGTTCTAGTGATAGGAACTCTTAATGCTTCAGCACACCAAGACATTATGAACAGTTTCATGCTTCAAACTTTGAGGGAACAGCTTGGGGATGGTCACTTCCTGTCCAGACATGACTGTGCACAAAGTAGGTCCACAAAGACATGGATGAGCCAGTTTGGCATTTAAAGGTGTAGTCAGCAATCTTCTAATTTTCTAATCTAATGCACTATTTGTCAAAACCACCGTATTTCTCCTCTCCATCCATAAGATGTCACAACACTGACAGCATGTTGAAAAAAAATCCGGTTTCAATACACAGCCTTGGTTCTGAATTTCAGCAGGTAATTCTGTGGCCTGGGCCAGGCCACCAAAACAGGGTAGACCCCCCCACATCCAGGGGGCGATCATACTCATGCGCAGATCAGACAGAGGGGGGAGGGGGAGTAGTAGGTTGCGTTGCTTGTGCAGTTAGCGTAAGATAGAGATACAATAGGTGCAGTTGCAATGGCTGAAAAACAGCCCAAAACATAAAGGTCAGAGGAGTGAAAAGTGAGAAAGAAGGGCTATGACCATGAAAGCGCGAAGACCCAGGTCAACATTGGTGTTGCTTTCCGACGGTGGAGGGAACTCCGCCAATTGAAAGACCTGAAAACGGACGTAGATGTCGCCACCTTCATTCTGGATAGGTAAGCAACATTAGCTTTGTGGTGCTTCACATAACAGTAACAGCCATGTTGATCAGCTACGCAGTTTCTATGGCCTTTTCCATGCCGATGCACGTCCATCAGATTTCGAGGGTGGAGCCAGGGGTGAGGTATAAAGGGAGAGGCGGGTCTAAATTTGTTTATCAACAACCTCTCCACTCGTTTTCTCCCACATCGCCGACCACACCTTTAAGAACTCGACTGGCCTGCACAGAGTTCTGACCTCACCCAATGAAAGACCTGTTGGAATGAATTAGAGCAGAGACTGCGAGCCAGGCCTTCTCATCCAACATCACAGAATGGTCAAAAATTCCCATAAAGGTGGTGCTGGTTTGACTGAGTGGTTGGGACCAAGCACGCCTCACACACATAGGGTGGATCCCAATAGTCCTTCCTAAGTCCTTTCCTATCCACTTTACCTTAACCCCGATAAAAAACGTCACAGGGTCAAGGCAAGGAGGGGAAAAGACAAAAGGAGGAAAGGAGAACTGCGGCTAAAGAGGAATTCGACTCCACTTTCACTTTGTCATATTTATGTGAAGACGATTACTTGTGACGTAGGTAAACCACGACGAACTACAATGCTCCAAAAATGAACTACAATAAGCGCATTTGTCTCTGCCTTATCTCACAGGGTCGTTTTGTGTCTTCAACACAAACAATCTTCAACATTAACAATCTATGATCAGAAGATTTATCTGTGATGGTGTTTAGTCTTCGGTCATGCAGTGTGTGTTTCCTGCTCACAGCTGTGAGGTTCGTGAGAGCATCTATAAATGTTGACAATCTGAAGCCTGATATACATCAGACCGTCAGACGCACTATTCCCCCTGTTTCATTCACATATGTCATCATGAACATTGTTTGAATTTATTATGTTTGGAGTATTGTAAAAGTACTCCTTTGTCCTTCTTTTATTGATTGTTTTTAATAAACGTTATTAGGCCTCATCGTTCTGTCCCTTCTCCATCGTAAGTTTCCGTAAACTTCCGGCAGGAGCAGTATTTATACACGTCACGTGCCACGAGGCATTATGGGGCGTTTTCTTCTCCTTTTCTTTTGAAAAGGACGGTCCAGTGTTTCCTAAGCTAAAGGAGATATTAAAGGAAGCAACGACCCTCCTTTCCTTAACTTTTGGAGAATTCGAACAGCACTTATCATGGCCGACCCTTAAATGCTTCCGGGTCATTTCTTCAGTAAGGAAGGTTCCTTATCAAAAAAGGACTATTCGGATGCACCCATACTTCTACCCAGGTTTGAATCCAGCCTGTGGACAGTTTGCAGAGTGTCTTCTGCAACTCTCTCACCCCCTTTCACAAGCCTTTCCACTGTCATTCTCTCTCCTATCAATAAATGCACAACTCCCCCCTCCCCCCCCAAAAAATAAAAAAAAGGAATAAATAGATCCCATAAACATTCCTTAATCTTGTGTTACTTCTCCAGAGAAGAGTTTGAGCTGTTGGTGAAACATCATATTAACCCTCTGGATTAATAATGGGATCACTGGAGTTCAAATGTGTGTTAAAGCAGAGGAGTGAATACTTTTGACAAAACTGGAATAGTTAATGAAAAAATATATGTATAGAAAAGGGCTGTATGTTCTTCCAGAGGATGTTTGTTCACTTTCTTTGTTTGTTTCTCATGTCAGTATGTGAGATGTTGATGAGTTCATAAATTTATGAAGAAAAGTTCTCTCTCATGACTCATTGTGTGCACATCTGTCTTACTAATTAAGAAGTTTAGAGACATTATTTATATTTTTGGTTCTGCATAGGCTTGAAACTTTTAATGTGTTTCTATAAAGGTGCAGGATGTGTTACATGTTTTTCCGCTTGAATGCTAACCTTGAAAAAAGTGTATGTCTAATGGAAATTCATCAGCACTAATCTATAGAAGCATAATTTGAGCCAGTTATGACAGGAAACCAAAGGAACTGACTCTTTTCGTTTTACTGTATTCAACTCTTATCTTCTTATTAAAGGATGGGCTCAAACCCACTGTGCTGAAAATTGAAGATCACTATTCTCTTTAAAGCTAAAAAAATAACTTTTAACCCTCATGGAAGGATAACAGGCCAAGTTGTCAAGGTTTGTAAAAATAAACTGGCAAAAAACAAGGTGAAGGCAGATAAACACAAAAAGGCTTTACTGTAAAACGGACAAAAAAGGGATCAAAAATCAAAAATCATTCCTTTACAAGAATGTTCAGACATTAAACAAAACTCAAACAAAGTAACAAAGAAAAGTGGGCTCAAACAAAGAAAAAACACTGGAGGCAAAACTCAAAAAGGCAAATCAGTCTCTTCAAAAAACAGAACCTACAAAACAGGAAGAACACTGCAGGAAACACAGAGACACCTGAGACATCCACATGGAGCGAGACCGGGAAGACGAATGACCCAACACAGAGAAAGGGGAACACAGACACTAAATACACCGGGGAAACATCACGCACAGGTGAGACAATCACACAGGTGGAGGGAATCATGATCAGAGGCACACAGAAGGGAGGGCTGGAAAACACCACATGAAAACAGGGATTTCAAAATAAAACAGGAAACACACGGAAGACATGTATAGGGTAACCTAATTAAGATCAATAACAGAATCATGACTGCAAAAAGGAAACATAAAAGGTTTGTTTAATAAAATGAAACAGAACAAGCCAGATCATAACACAAGTAAATTCTTCAGCCACACATATGAGATAAAAGCAAGACACTGAAACAATGAACAAAAACCAAAATGAAATTCAATCAAGCACTTCAGCGTGTCACTTGAGGCTTCTTTTACAAATTTCCTTTACTATGATTGAACTGTACTTAACTTCAATTTCGCAAAGTGGAAACTTCAGAGACTTAAGCAGTGGTGCAAGGACAGAGTCAGTCCTGGTTATTTTTAACCTTTCAGTGCAGCTGGATCTGCCTGATTCAGACAGTAGCACCTGTCCTCTTTTCTGGCTGGTTCATGATTAATGTGACTGACAGAACGACCTCATCTGCCGGGAATGTTCTTGAGAGGATCTATCCATTCCCTGGCACGTTCTATGGAGAGAATAGAAGTGTTTTTTAACCTAATACTGTTACTTTTTTACAGTTATATGGATAAAAGACAACATGTTGTAATCAATGGTTGTGCATCTAGCACTCTTAGTATATCATGTGGCATGCCACAAGGATCTGCACTTGTACCTTTATTATTTCTTATTTACATGAATGATTTTCCATCAGCCGGTAATTCATCCTTTCCCATTCTGTTTGAGTTGATACCAGTATGACTCCATTTAACACTTTCTTAACAAGTAATGCAAATAAAGAAATGGCAATAGTTGCAAAATGGTTCAAATTGAATAAGCTTTCATTAGATATTGCTAAGTCAAGTTTCATAATCTTTGCAGGAAGAAGCAGGAAGTATGACAAGACCTTTACTAAAGCTTCAATTGAAGGAAATGAAATTTGTGTCCCATGTTAAGTTTTAAGGTATTTTAGTGGATGAGAATTTGAGCTGGAAACAGCACTTTCATTTTATCCACACAAAAAAACTTTAAGGTCATTTGGAATCATCAGCTAACTCATATTTTTAGATAAGGTGTGTTTATTGACCCTTTATTATTCTTTGATTATCCATATTTGATTAACAGTGACATATGTAATTTGGACAAACACGTACCCGACCAATCTTCTAAAAATTTACAAAAACTTTTTGAGATTATCAACTTTTTCTTATTTACAGGAGCTTCTTCCCCACTTCTTAAAAGAAATGAACATTATCATAGTATGTAATAGAAACATTCATCAGATATGTGTGTTTATTTACAAATACATGTTCCAAACTTTATGTTAACCGTCATCATTTAGAAATTTCTTCAATGTAAATTTGTGGATTCATTCATATAAAACCAGACAGGTTAGTCATATTCACGGTCAGTTTTCCATCCGATATTGTGATGTACAAATATGAAATGATAAAAGATATCTAACAGAGAGCTCATCATCATTACAAACTTGTTTAAGATAACCGTTGTTTAATCATGGAGCTCAGTTTTTTTTTCAGTCTCAAATTTGTTCAGATTTTTGCCAACATTTACACCTGCTTTATTTCTGTTTGTTTGATGAACCTGTTTTTGAAGTTTTACTGTTTATTATTTGGTTTTCTTTTTGAACATTTATGAACACATGTATGCCTTTTAGTTTGTGTTCTACTGTGTTTTTCTTTTCATAGAAAGGTAGGGTCCCTTGCTTAGGCCTCAACATATATATATATATATATATATATATATATATATATATATATATATATATATATATATATATATATATATATATATATATATATATATATATATATATATATATATATATATATATATATATATATATATATATATATATATATATATATATATGTGTGTATATATATATATATATATATATATATATATATAGATAGATAGATAGATAGATAGATAGATAGATAGATAGATAGATAGATATAGATATATATATAGATATAATTTGATACACTAGGTGTTTTGACGACTGATAATCCACCAAAGTACTTTTTTATCTTTACTTAAATTGTAATCAGATGTTTTTGTTCAGGTTATTTGTTGATCATATTGATTAGATAGAGTTATCATAAAAGTATGTATCAAATATGATACAACAGGCTTCGAGGGGTTACATTTAACCTCTATTTCTGAAATAGTTGAACGCTGTTTCTTTACTATTATTGATCTCTAATGTTATTTGTATTTTGAAATAAACTTTTTCATTAAACTGATGATTTTCCGACTAATAAGAGGGTCTTGAGCTGTTTGATTATATGTGTTATCTCAAAAGTTACTTTGTGCCACACTGTATTTTACAGGCAAAGTCAGAAACGATATTTATAACATTTTTTTGTCATATGTCAATAAATAATAATAATAAAAAAGTTTAAGGCGTTCCGAAGCCCAGAGCATTAATAAGCAGAATAAAAGCAGAAAAAATGGTATATATTTGATAAATCACATTTTTTTAGGCTCTAAAAATAGTCATGGTTGCCATTGATGAGTTAGTAAAACAGTGTTTAATATCAGAAAAAAAAAATATCGAGTGGAAAAACATTCATATTTGTCACCACTCAGACTAAAACAAACACTCTCTGTTAGTTTTCATGTCTCCTGACGTCAACCCCAGCGTCCTCTGCTCCGGCGCTCGTGAGCATCCTCCGCGCTCGCGCTAACTTTCTGATCATGATGTTTACGGTGACGGCAGGACTTCAGCACCGCGGACAGCTCTTCCGCGCCTGACTCCGCCCCCCTCCCCTGCCGGGTTGCGTTGTCGCGCGTGGCAACCAATAGCTGCCTGTGCCTCACTCGAGCTCTGGATACAACGGCGTGAGCTTCAGAGCAGCCTGTCCACGCAGAGAAGAGGAGAGGGACCCCACTCACTCCCACAGTGATGCGAAGCGGGGCTCTGCTGGCTCAACGACACTTCCATGGGATAAAACCTTCCGCACACATTTAACCGAGAAGCGTTTGTGTCACGAGGACTGGGAAATGCTCTGGTAGCGCGAGCACGAATGACACTATCGCCTGTGTTTTTGTGTCCTGATAAATACTCGGAGCTTACTTGGAGCCTCGCACAAGTTTTATTTATTAACTCGAAAAATATTTGAGCTTTTTTCCCCCTCTGGAGCCCCCAACCGAGGACGAGATGGAGAGCGAGAAGTACTTGCCGGAGCTTATGGCAGAGAAGGACACGCTGGATCCGTCTTTTCAGCACTCCCTGCGGCTACTGGATCAAGGTAAATACCCGTGCTAAAATAGTGGAGTAAACACTTTAGCTGCGTGGAGAACAGCGCGAGTCTGAGGCACACTGCTCAGGTTTAACGCTCGGTGCTGGAGGGGGCTGCAGGCTGCATGACTCCACCAGCAGCCCGCCTACTTCAAGTTATAAATAAGAGGTTTGTGGCTCTACTTATGATTTCCCGTTTGGTCACACTGAAGCAATAGAGGTCCTTTTAGCTGCACGGATGTTTTGTCAAGTTTGTCCAGAGCAAATGGAGCATTTTAAGACGACTTGGTGGATTACAGGAGAAAGGGGCTTGCTTGCAGCTGCCACACTTAAGATTTGAACTAATAATAGACATAAAAATAAACAAATTAGAGCTTTTTTATTGAGTTTTGACGTGCAGAAAGGTTTTAAAATATTAGCGAATGAATGCTAAAATTAGGTGCAGAAAAATAAGGTAGCAGAGTAACCACAGTTTATGGGAAGAGACATCTTTTTTAAACCTGCCCATCTCAAAATAAAACATTTTACATTCATGTAAGTTAAATCATAAGAGACTGACATAAATGCATATATAAAGTGCTTTATTGCTCAAGTACAATCTGCAGAATATGGACAGAAGAGGCAGTAAAACATCTAAATCAGCCGACAGGATTTCTGGTTGAAAAGTTTTTAGCAGAAGACCATTGAAAGTTGTCTTTACAAATTTACTGAAGCTGTTTCCACCTACCACAATTCAGGTACTAACAAACTTCAGATCTGAACCAAAAATTGACAAAACTCTAATTACAGTTTTCCACCAGTATTGACATGCAGACATTTCCCCAAAATAATGTAGAATGTGTCACAAAATATGGATGAGTGTTTGTGTGGAAATGTTACCATTAAGTAGCAGTGTATGGGTAGAGACAGCTTTTAGAGGGAGTTAGAAATCTGCCCAGTTCAAATAAAACTGTGTGCATTCATAAAAGTTAAATCTAATTTGATATTTTGTCAAAATGATGAACCTATGGATGGAAGAAGCAGTAAATCACATCAATCAGTTATGTGACTGTGTTTCTTTTTAACAACTTTTCAGCAGCGCTCCAGCTTTGTTACATTTTTGTGGAGCATCGGATCATTTAAAGGTTTTACAGCGAACTAAAAATTTTACTGAAGGTGTTTCCACCTCCCTCAATTCAGGCACTAACAAAGTAAAGATCTGAACCAAAAATGGATATAAGCGACGCCTGTGATAAGAGTTTCCACCAGTTTTGACGTGCAGAAATATTCCCAAATACTGGAGAATATATAGCAAAATAGGGATTAATGTTTGGTAGAAAATGTAACCAATAAGTAGCAGAGTGATCAGCATCTTATGGGCTGAAACAACTTTCAGAGGGACTTTTTAAAACCTGTCCAGCTCAAATAAAAACACAAGTTAAATCTTAAGAAATAGATATAAACACACATCTGAAGTGCTGTATTGTTATTAAAGGAAGCTTTGTCCTAGTACAGTCAGCAGAATATGAATATAAAAAGCAGTAAAACATGAATCAGTTGTAAGTTGTGACTGTATTTCTGTTTTGTAACACTAAAGACAACTTTTAGCAGCATAGTTGTTTGCCAAGTGTTTTTTTTTTTAGAGTAAATGGACCATTTAAAGCTTTCTTGGTGAATCATAAGGATAAGAGGCTTGTTCACAGCTGTCCCACCAACACATTTAAAGTTTGAACTAAAAATGAACATAAATATAATTTCTTAACTTAAGATTCTATTAGTTTTGTCATGCTGAAGTATACCCTGATTTTAATGAAGGTCTGGCTGATAGGGATGAGCATGAGCTTATTAGATAGCAAAGTAAATATCAGTGTGTGAAGAGAGTCTGCCTGACTGATTTAAAGAGGGAAGGAGGCTCATGGAAACCTGTGGTTCAAATTAATACATTATTCATTCATATAATTTAAAACTAAAAAAACCAAAAACACATTTAAAAGTGCTATTTTTTTTTTATAAGAAATGAACCTATTGTTCAAGTACAGTCTGCAGAATGTGGATGGAAGAAGCAGTAAATCACATAAACCAGTTATGTGCTTGTATTTTGTTTGGTTTCACTAAAGACAACTTTTTGCAGCATGGCTGTTTTGTCAAGATTTTGTAGAGTAAATTGACCATTTCCTGGTGAATAACAAATATTAATGAAAGCATATCTCCCTGCTCCATTTCAGATACTAACAAACATAATGTCTGAACCCAGAGTGGACAGAAGCGACACCTCTAATTAGAGTTTTCACCAGTTCTGACACACAGAAAAGTCCCAAATTATGAAGAACATATAACAGAATATGAATGATTGCTTGTATAGAAAATGCAAACATTAAACAGCAAGGTAAACTCAGCAGCTAATAGCTAGAGGCAGCTTCTCGAGTCCTCTTTACCTCATTAACGTTAGTCAAATCTTAAAATAGTGACATCAATCTGAAGAAATTCATCGATACTCAGCCTGCAGATTATGAATGGATGGAGCAGTAAATCACCTAAATCAGTTGTGCTACTTTATCCAAATATTCTCTTGTTCAAGCTTCACAGTGACTCTATTCATGTTTGCTGTTTTGACAAGTTTTGCAGAGATAACATGCTGTATGAACATCTTCAGCTGAAAAGAACAGAAATTAACGTCTAGAATATGTCAATGACTGACAAACATAAGGTCTGAACAGAAATTATAGGGAAATGACAACTCTTTATTTATTTTACTTTTACCACAGATAATTATTTCCAAATATTAACGATGGTATGACAAATGAGTATTAATGCAGGAAGTGAACCCCTTAAATTGAGCAGCGAAGTAAACTCAGCAGCTTTAAGAGCTTACCAAACTGAAGAGGAAAGAGGCTTTTTGAAACCTGCTAAAATGAAATAATGATTAAAAAATCTTTTAATTAAACCTTAAGAAACTGACAAACAAACACCCCTGAAGTGCATGGATCGAAGAATCATGTGAATTAGTTGTATGATCCAAATGTTCTCCTGTCCAGTCTTCATAATGACTGTCTTAGTGTTTGGTCTAACCAAAGAAGCAGCATTGATTATTTTAGCAGCACAGCTTTTTTATGAGGAAATGGACCATTCAAAGCTTTCTTGGTGAATCATAAGGAGAAGAGGCTTGTTTACAGCTGCACATTTGGTTTCTTAAACGCATTTGGAGTTTGAACCAAAAATGAACGTTAGTAAAAACTCTTAAACATTGTTTTTATCAGCTTATGATTAGACAGAGTCTACCGAACTGATTTAAAGAGGGAAGGAGGCTCATTGAAACCTTCATTTCAAATTCAAACATTTTCCATTCATATTATTTAAACCTTAAAAAAAGCCCAAAACCCACATCTGAAGTGCTGCTTAGTGCAAGAAATGAACCTATTATCCAGTACAACCTGGAGAACATGGACAGGAGAAGCAGTAAACATCTGAATCAGCTGTATGATGTGACTGCATTTCTGTTTTTGCAAAATTACAAGTTAAAGAGGCATGTTTACACTTTTCACTTTCAAACTCTAGATCAGAACCAAAATGGACATAAGTGACACCTCTAAGAGTTTGCAACCAGCTTTGACATGCAGAAATATCCCCACATACTAAAGACTATTAAACAAAATAGGGCTGATAACTTATGCAGGGAATGCACCCATTAAAAAGCAAAGTAAACTCACTGCCTATAGATATAGACACGTTTTAGAGCCATCTTTAGACTCTTTTTGGATGCTGCTTTAGTTTAAATGAAGTTAACATTTTCATAAGTCACAGAGACATAAATCTGAAGAAGTTTATCTGTTACCCAGCCTGCTGATGGGTTGAGGGAGCAGTAAACTTCTCTGAATCAGTTTCAAAACTTCATCCAGATCTGATCTTGTCCAGGTTGAACAGAGATCGTGTCCCTGTTTCATTACACTGAAGAGGAACGGTTTTACAGCATGTGAAGACTGTAAGACGAATAACTATAGAAAGTGACTTGTTTACATCCACAATATCTTAATGACTAATAAATGCAAGATCTGAAGTGAATAATGACATAAATCATGACTCTTAATCAGCACTTCGATATTGGTTTAAGCGATCAGAAACATGAGAATATGTTGATGAAGCTAAGTAACATCAAAATAGTAGAAATGAAGCTTTTATAGAGTGAAGTTAACTGAGCACGTGAACAAAGCTTTTAAAACTTGCTTCAATACAACTGAAAACAATATTTTTCATTTATTTAAGTCAAATATTGAAACCATGACATAATAATTACACCTCCTAAAATGTCTTTGGAGCAAGACATTAATTTACTCTTCCAGTCCAGCCTGTGGAATATGATTAGAAACATTTTTGAAACAGTAGTTTGATTCATGTTCTAATCTGTTTATTAGCTGATAACAAAATGTATTCAGACCTTGATCCCTCCATTTAATGCCAAATATTCTCTTGTTTAAGCTTAACATGTCTGATCACACTGATGCAGTAAGGTTATCTGTGCAGGATGATTCTTTTGAGCAAAAATGCCACCTGAAGACCTCATGGTTAATTTAAAGTTCAATTTAGAGTTAATAAGTGACACCATTTTTAAATGAAGAACCTACCAGATTATGGCTAGAATTTGTTTCCAAGCCTTCCTGAGTCATTGAAAAAGGAGAGAGGCTTTTCTATTCTATACCTGTCAACAATCAAAGACTTGCCATGTATTACACCTGTAGTAGTAAGAACAAGAAATGCCCTTTTATTCATATGCAGCCTGCAGATCATGAATAGAAACAGCAGTAAAACCTCTGAATCATCTGCAGGATTCAAGCCTATACAGCTTTTTCATAAAGAGTTCTAACCAGAACCTGCTCACTTTACAGTAATGCCAAATATCCTTTAGCTCAAGCTCAACAATGACTACACTCAGGTGTGGTCATGTAAAACAGGCAAGGATGTCAATGCAGCATGAGTAAATGTGAAGACATTTAGGTCAGTCACAAGAAAAACTGCAGCACTTTAATGACCAACAGACCCGAGTTTTAACCAGAAGTGACACCTTGTACTCTGTAATTTAATATGTAAAATGTCCCCCTTTAAAAAGACTTTAAAAAAAACTATCAGTGCAGAAAATACTGCTTTAATGTGAGCTCGTAGCATCCTTTTATGTAAAGAAACATCAAACATCACCGAATCAGATATTTGATGCTTTCAGCTTATAAGTAATTTCTAATATTTTCTGATTTTACAATTTTCTTCTAACTGTTCATGGTTAATGTCATATTTTCTCTTTAGAAAAACTACGTTCCCTACATTCCTGCACAGAGGTTATTTGAGCTTTTTCAGTCAATCAAAGAAACAAGAGGAAGGTTTGCACATGTCTTGTTTTAAAGCAGACAAACTTTTGAGTTGAGCAGGTCAAAAACTGACTAAAAAGAACAACATAAAGAAACTTTAATATCAGTGCATTGCCATAGTTCTACATCATACAGAGATCTTTAAAATAACTAAAAATGTAGGCGATGACAAAACGAACATCAGTGTGAAAATGCTCCGATTATCAAAGTACAGCAACATGACAATTTAGAAATCTGAAGCATGGAACAATTAATGTTTACCAACATGTATCAGCAGTGCCATAAGCAGCTTGATTCTGTTCACATGTTACTGTGCAGATTTGTCATGTGAAGCTGTTTTGGTGAATTAAGTAGAGAGGAGGTGTGTTTACACCGACACCATCTCCGATAAATGTTTGACTTAATCATTCGAACATATAAAGTAACTTTTAAAACATCTTTAGAGTATTATTTATTACTTTAATACAGAAGTTTGTGGATAAAAAAGTAGTCAACACTTTCTAATTAGAATGTTAGGGGTCATAGATGTCATCTAATTCCTGCAAACAAGTTAACTATGATTATTGCCCAAGACATCTCACCAGCACCTACTTTAAGATTGTAAATCATCAATTGTCCAAACATTTTCCACTTCAAACAATAATATTACCAACCACATTCATGTTCATTAAATCCAGCTAAAATAGCAGGTTGGCAGAACATTATGGAGTTGTCATGGAGCGAATATGTTAAAGTACAACCAGTTTATAGATACGAACAGATCAGTAGTTTGATTCATGTAACATTACTCCATCATGCATCCATCTTCAGGCCACTTTACAGATTAAATGCCAAAAGTTGTCTCATTCAAGCTCAACAGCATCCACATGCTTGTTTGGCCGCATCGAAGCAGCAGGTATTTTCTGCAGCGTGACTGTTTGATCAAGTTGTTTTTGAGAAAACGTGCCATGTGGAGCTTTTCCGTGAATTTAAGGAACTAGGAGCTTGTTTCACGAGTCCCATTTCAAAGAAACAAACTAAACTCATACACTTAATAAAAAACACAAATCGCCCTACATTTACATTTTTAAAATAGATTAGGCATATTAAAGAGAGGACCTGATCACAGTTTTAGTCTGTGCTTTTATTGAGACACTTTGTTGATGTTATAAACAGTGAAACAAACAGAAAGCTCTTTTGACTTCATCAACACTCAGTCACTTAGCTAGATTACAAACAAACCATCAGCTCGGTTGATAAATTAGACACCAAATAGTTTGTGAATGCAGGCTTAACAAGTGCCCCATCCCTGATTTGTCACATTAAATAGCGAGGTCCTTCAGTATCACGGCAGTTTTGTCAAGTTGTTATTGAAAGAAATGTGCCCGGTGAACCCACTGTGGTGAATCAAGGGGAAGCGTGGCTTGTTTCCAGCTGCCTTATTTCAAGAGCGAGCCTGATGGAGGCACACGTTCATGGAGTAAACTATCCGCTCACATCAGGGATCGAGACGGCTGTTATTTTTTTAGCAAACGTATTACATTCATTTTGTCCATAAACATGTGAGTTTGTGAGGAAAACATCTGGGGTATTGTCACAAACATGAGCCTGTGAGCTTGTTTTTTGGATTTACCTGCCTCAGGGAGTAGAACAAATGATGCAAGTTTCGATAAACCAGATGTCTTCAGAAACTGATTTTTAAAGCAAGATTAATTTTTCTTTTTATTGTTGTCAGCAAAATCTAACTGTAATCTTTTTAACATAGTCAATTTTGTATAGGTTTACTTTATAAAGATTAATATAACCAAGTAATATAGAGAGCTATTATTATGTAGGGAAATACTCTTGAATGTTGATAATTAAAAGCATGAAAATCAATATAAAGAAAAATCTAGTTTACAGCATTTTGATTGCCTACTTTACCTTTAGAGGGAGAACACGTTCTGTCTTTTATAATGCTTTATAAATGTGTAAAAACACATCATAATGTGCTTTTAATGCTGTAGAATCCTAATTATGAGCAGTTATGATACTGTAATTGTACCAGTTATCATAAGTCATTATAATGTCTTTGTAATAAGTTATAAAATACATGTTGTGTTATATACAGTGCAAGTAGTTATAAGAAAATTAAAACTGTTTATGATGCTTTAAAACAAAAGCCTGACAACTTATAAAGTCATTAACAATGATTACTGGGGTGATGTGATAATAAAGCATATTAAGTTAACTGACCTCGTGCACGACAAAAATCTATTGAGGTTTTGTGCTTGTAAAATATTATAATCCATGTCCCTTCATGTAAAAAGTTGCATAAAATGCCTTTTATTATGTTTTCATGTTACACAACAATCACCACTCATACTAACAGATCTCTGATAAAGAGTAAAATCTGCTTTCAAAACAGTTTCAACACCTTACCAATAGCATCTAATGGCCACTGGTAGTGACTTATAACCACTTTATGATGCATTATTTTAAGGTTTAAAATGTGTTTAAAATAGAATATTATCCATGACAAGAATTATGATCTCCATAAACTTTGGTCTCATTAGTCAAAAGCATTATGTAGTAATCATTATGAAACACTGTACAGTGTGATATCAAGCATTATGAATATTTTTAATTTTCTTCTAGCTGCATGCACAATATAACACATTTAAGTAGGTTTATAACTTATTTTTAACACTTGCTGCATGATGACTTGGTTAGCATAATTAGGGTTATACAGCATTTTAATCTCATTGTATTAAAGGGGGGCATCATAGAGAGTGTGATCAGACCATCATGTTTTTCCCTTTACTTAGAGAAGCTAATGATCACGTAAAGTGACTCAGCCAAATTATAATAGATCATAGCAGAGTTGATTAAAAACAAAGTCTTAATAAATAAACTTTAATCTTTTTAAATACAGTCAGTGGCCTGCATGTGTGTTGAATTAATATCCTTACTTCATTCCTCTTTGGAGGTGTTTCACTGTGGGGCTGCTGGACCATGGAAAAAAATCACAGTCACAATTATTTTAATAGATATTGAGATCAAAATCATGAAACATGATGACTCGCTGATTTTAAAACATGCGTCACATGCTTTCCTTGAACATATCCGCTCTTGACACCATTGTTTGAAAAATAAGCTTAAATTTGTTTGAAATAACATATCTCTTTGCCAGAAAGAAAACTCAAAGTGTTGGATGACATGTTGACACACTGTAGCGAACCGGCTACCGTAGAGTTCAGCGGTTCTAACGCACATATGAAAAAGTGAGGCGTAACAGAGCGCTATTTGATTGAATGAAAATACAGTTTCACAATGAGAAAGGAAAACAAACCACACAGTGTGGATTTGAAAAGTTCCTGGATCACTGCCAAATTCTAAATACTTCTTCTTTGAGCGATGACCTACATTCCCAGAAAATATCAGAAACTGTAAGAGTATTTTAAATGAATGATTCTCAACTGATGGGCTGTGACCCAAAAGCTGATCACAGACTTTTTTGCAAAGGATTGGGAGCCTTTGCCAGGGCAAAATAAAACTGTTAGGAAAAGAGTCCTGTGCTTTTATTCTGAAGGGGATTGTTATGCAGTGGAGTGCCATCTATTCACACTCCACTGTGGGTGGCGATAACACCCTGTAATGCTAAGAGACACACTTTTAACCCAAAGGTGTTCGATAAGTTTGCACTCTATTCTAAAGACTCAAAGTGTGTTTGAGAATGATCTCCTCAGAATTTTGATAAGTGCCTACTGGAGACTCAGGATTAAAAATAATTTCAAGAATATATAGAGGACTTCACACTGTCAAATTAAAAACTCATAAAATAAAGGTGGGAAAAGGAAAATAATGTACTAATCTCAGAAAAAAGCTGGGAAAGATATTGTGAGATTCAATGGAAAATTACAGATTCAACTTCTTGGGTAGAAAAGTATCCTTAGATCTTTTATTACGCCTGCACAGGAACTCCACCATACAGGCTTCTCCACCTGCTGGAGGAGCTGTGGATCTCAGGAGGCCAATCATTTTCATCTGTTTTGGGCTTGTCTCACTATCAATAGGTTCTAGCGAGACATCCATAAAGAACTGGTAAATATATTTGGGACAGACTCTAATTTTAACTGGGAGCAACTCTTTGTTGGAATTTTGTTGTCATCAACAGAAAAACAAGTATTTGTTTTCAATATTGAGCATCGCTGCCCGGAGGGCAATTACCAAACAAATGGCTCAAGTCAGAAGCTCCAGCTTTAGATGGCTGGTACAATATCATTTATGACATATATACAATGGAACGAATCACCTTTTCATTTAGGCTTCAAAGTAAAAAAAAATCATGAATTGTGGGAAAAATGGAAACTCTACATCCTCCCTAAATGCCCCTTTTCTGTTTAAATTCATTATTTATTTTTCAAGACACAAACTGGACAAAATGTATTTTTGTTTTATCAGATAAGAGTCACCCCATGTTCGAATGTTAAGTCTAATTTTGTGTGGTTGTTATTATTTTTTTTGGTGGAAATTGAAAAATAAAATATTTTTCAAAAAGTATGTACTCAATTTTAGCTACATAATATTTTTTTGAAATTATTTCTCAGGTTCATTAAAGCTCTGTTGGAGTCTGTTAGTTGCTAAAGTATATTTTGCAACAGCCTCATAATAATGGCTTATTTAATGCTGCTGACGGATATTATTTGTAAGACCTGGTGTCACTAAGATGCACTTTTTGTTACAAATAAAACACAGCTCATTGAATGTAAAAGGCATGTTCTCTTGCATCACCACATGCAAGTCATTTTGCTTATTTTCAATTTTTTTGTGTGTGTTGGCATATTGTGATATTCTGTACTATGCCACGTTCAAAGTGCAATATATTTTAATCAAATATATTTGAGACATTGAAAATTTGTCTTGAAATTAAGGGGTGATGGTCGTCCCAAAGCCAGGTCAGTTGAGAACCACCTTTTTAAATAATTCATTGATCATTCATCATCATTTATAACATGTAAGACTTGCTTGATATCATCAGAAAGTGCTCATCTTATGAATAATATTTCTGCTTAATGTTGGTGCTTAGGCACATTGCAGTATTGTTGTACCAGCCAGACTGTCCCTGAAAACATCCTTGAACGTCTTGGAAAAGAATCTTTTAAACAAAAGTGGTGTCCCTGTCTTATCAAACCTGTCATGGAAGAATCAGTCCACTTGCAGCCACCCCTACCCAATGCAAACATGTCTGGGCAGAGGTGGAATAATCACACCTTTATTTAAATCTACATGTGTGTCTCCCTTTGAAGAAGTGGACGTGACTGAAATGGATTCATGAACGGATGGAGCCGCTCGCAGACGCTTTAATTAATCCGTTGCACAGCCTCACGCTTTGAAGCTGTCGGGAAACTGACTCCTGCAGACGCAGCCCCGTGTGGAGCTCCTCGTGTGGGAGAGTGCCGCTCTGTTACGGCATCCAAGTGCCTCCTTCAAGTAGCACTCACGGGCTCCGTCTGTAGCGTCTGGTAGACTGTTGGCTCTGCAGGCAACAAGCGAAGACGCAGCTGCTTGCTCTGTAACTAATTCTGCTGTAGCCTCTGGAAGCAGCGAGCTGTTTTTTTTTCAGCCTTGTCACCTTCAGCCACTGCTTCCCGAACTTGGAAGATCAGGAGATCCTTAAAGGGGGTCCAAAGGCGCAGCAGCAGACGACAGAAGCACTGACTTAAAGTGAATGCTGTTTGCTTGTTCTGGTTCTTGAAAAGGGGCAAATGTTTGGCTTTCCAGGTCTGTTGAATCTTTTGTTTGAGAACAAAATTACAGTGTCAGTGCGGTTATGTGTTTAAGGTTCTTTCCAGAATTTAAAATTGAAGCAAAATGTGGCTCATAGACCTTTTTAAAGTCTTAAATCGCCCTTCTAATTATCAAATGTGACTCAATAACAAGATTTTTCTGTATATGAAGGTTTTTTTTTCATTGAATACTGGTAGCAGTTTGTAAGTACACACAATTAAGCATTAATGAAGCATTAATAGATACTGAATTCATCATTTAAAATGCATCATTGACATAAATTCTCGTTAGTATGCAGTTTATAAACATAGTTATAAATGCTTTACTCTTCATGAAATAATTTTAAATACTGAATTTATCTATAAAGCATGTTTCTAACATAAATTCTCATTAGTATGTTTATTAACATAGTTATAATATGTTTCTCCTCATTCACAAGAGCATCAGTTAATATTAGTTAACAGTGAACTCTTCATTTATTATGCATGTTTCTTACATAAACAGTCATTGATATCTATTTGATAATCACAGTTTAGTTATGCAGGCTTTCTTTGTTGAATTTTCTGCTCTGTGATTGTGGCTTCATTAGTTGATATGTATTTACCTGTATCTGTAATTGTCTCATCTCTTTAATTTTTTTAATGTGCTGCTGCCTGTTTTGGCCAGAATACTCTTTCAAATGAGATTTTTAACTTTAATGAGCGCTTTTGGTTAAATAAAGTCTCAAAAAAGCATTAAACATCCCAAAAATATACCCATCTGGAAAGAGGTCTTAAGATGCAGGCATGACACTGATTATGGTAATGTAATTCAAAGTGTATGAACAGTAAAAAAAAACAAATGAACTTAAAATAAAGAGCGAATGACAAAGTCTCAAATTAACCTTTCTAAGAATATCTGCTACTAGAACTGCTCCAAGAGCAAAATCCCTTCCACAAGGCATTTCTGACATTGTTATCTGAGTTTGTATAGATAAAGATTGTTGCCCTATCTCGCTTATTGACAATAAGAAAAACAAACAAACAAAAAAAGCACATCTCTGCATCGGTATTCAGATCACAACCAAAGTCCTAATAGTTCTCACTTTTGCCATGATCATCCCTGAAAACTTCATTATCTATCTCACAGACGGATGGACGGACAGATAGATAAACATGGGAACCTACGACAAGCAAACAAATGCTGGCTTAAACTTGACTGTAGGACTTTAATCTCATATTACCATTTTTATTATGTCCTTCTTTCAAAAGAGGTGCTAATACCATTCATGTTGTAAGTAGGTTTCAGGACAATACTTTCTTTGTTGAGAGTAAATATTTTAACAGTCAGTATTATCACTGGCATGTTGTTTTTATTTTATACTCTGGACTATAAATGACTTATCTGACATTATCATGTTTTATATAATTTAGCCCTTTTAAATGAAAAGTTTATCTCTACATGGAAAATACTTGCTCAGCTGCTGGATCAGCTGGATTCAATGTCTGTTAGCAGGCAGGTCCATCTTGCCAAACTATAATCTACAACGACTGTCCTTTAGAGCAAGAAGAGGAAAATGGTTCATTCAGAGATTAGCATAGATGCTAACAGCTTCAGTAGCAATTTTATCAGATCTGAACCCTATTTCTTTCTTAAAGGAAATAAACAAATAACAACATTGAGAGCATAGAAACAAGATTTTCACTTTAATTTTGATGTTTGTTGAGAGTTATATCTACATAATGTCTTTTGCATTTTAATTCTGTGGCAGTAGGGTCTGCATACTACATCATTTAATTGACAGAACAATCATTCAATCACCTGCTGGATATGTTTTGAAAGGTCTGCCCATTTCCAGACTGTTCTTATGGGCTCTTTCCCACATGAAACACAATGGAAGGTCCATCTGATGTGCAAGGTTAGACTGTCTACACAAGAGTAGGACAATGTTTGTCCTGGATCAAGAATTTCCAGGCTTCTTTTCCCTGATATAAATTGCTGCAAAATCAATTGATTAATCTAAAGAACATTTGTATATTTTATCAGTTGTATTATATTTTATTCACTTACCTTTTACGCTGTAGTTTTAAGGTTTCTGGAAAGTGATAACCCAAAAGATAATTCAGGTATACATTAATATCTTTCAAATGTTTGACTAAGCCTCATTTCTGAAATGAAACAGAGGCTGCCCTCCATCAATCCATCCTACCACCTCTCTTCCACCTTTTGATTCACTATAAAACACATTCTCTTTTTGATAGACCAGACATCCTGCCAAATGGAAGCTGTTATTTTACTGTGGCCAAACAGGTTTGTATTTCAAGCTAAGCATGAAACAGAAAATATTTGGAATTAAATCTGGAAAAGGGCACAAGTCTAATTGATGATGTGGCAAGGCCTGGTGCATTTTTTTGGCATCTGACTGATGAACCGCATCGCATGAATCAATTAATTCTTGTGCATTTGATGAAGTTAGAAATGCTTCTTCCCTGTTCTTTTCAGATTTGTTCTCTGCTATATCTTATCAAGCTTAATTCACTTTCAGTCCTTGATTATCTTACGTAAGAGAATGCACAGCTATCCATTTTATCAGATGAATAAAGTGTTCATTATAGGACTCACCTTTCAAAGATAAATCAAGGAAACAGGCTGATTTCACCTTAAGTCCACTTACTCTGTGTTATTGCGTCTTTATATCTTGATGTTTTAAAACATCGCTCTCTTTGTATCACTGTCTGCTATTCATCGGGTGTATGTTGGAGTAATGGATGTAATGGCCTGACACTATCAGTTGCAGATGGAGGCTCATTTGAAAGAACAGAGCGAGGTTAATGCATCTTTCAGCCGGCTGATTCATGTACAGTAAGGTAAATGTATTCCTGTCTGCGAGGCAGATAAGGCTGTGTTTTACTCAGCACTTTTGTTATCGGCTGCTTTTATTACTCAAATCTGGGTTTGGGGTTTTTCTAAGGACACATATTCACCCTAAAAAAGTACTGAAAACCAGTTAAAAGAACCATTTCCCCTTACAGAGCCTCTTTCAAAGTCCCTTTCCACTGAGCAGGTTTTGCTAAATTGGTCTTTTAGAAATATGAGCAAAATGATGGAAAATTTAGAGCAGGGATGGACACATTTAGTCACAAAAAGGAACTTTTATCTCATTTTCATTGCGAGTATGCTAAATTTTGCAAATTGGGGGAGACTCACAGTCAGATTTGAGGCAGGGCTGCAGTGTTTTCTCTCAGATGATCATTCAGGGGTGGTGGCCAACTTCAAATTGCTAATCGTCGCATTCAGGGTTGTTGCAAAATTAAAAGGAGGGCATCAACTCAAATCATGTTCTGTGAAGAGGAGGAACCCACAAAATTAGACTTCCAACTCCAATTTGCTAGTAAAGAGTGTTCATTCAATCGGTTTGGTTTGGTTTATTTTATTGCCTGATAGCATGAAGAAGTTCATATCCAGGTGCCATGAAGAGAAAAAGAATATTGGTAATTGTCAGTCTTCCATCTGTTACTGAAAGAGTTTCTTGACTGAAGCTCGGAGGCTCAAGTATCAGATGTGTTGGTACTGGTATTTTGATAGCCATCTGTAGTAATGTTTTTAGTAACTACTATTGTTCAGTCAAGGAAGCTGAAAAGTCCTGCTGCAGGACCTGAAAGCATGATATCTCTTTAAAATAAAATCAAGCATGTGATGATATGTTTATCTTTATTAGTATGTCATCATATAAATCAGTAATATATTTTTGCTCTTTTCAGAAACTTTGAGTGCAATTAATATTCTAACCCTAACACAGTGTCCTAATTGAACAAAAAGAGAACAAACATGAGCAACAAAAAGTCTAATTTCCGTGAATTACATGCAAGTCTCTAAACTGCTCTTAAGTGACGCTGTGCGAAGCTGAATGATGCAGAGAGTTGCAGGACAACGCATCACAATGCTTTTAATCTGATTCATCTGTATTTTTCCCTCTGTCAACAAAAATGAAGGCTTATCTTTTATTCTCAGGCTTTCCCCACTTGGCAGAGCTCATTTTTCTGTTTAACATGATGGAGTGAGTCATGTTTTAGTGAGTGAAATGATTTACTTTCACTTTCAGCACCAAGGGAGAAACTTTGGCTCACAGAGAGCTGGTTATTGATGAGTCTTTAAGCCCATCTCCTAACCAAGTAAAGCTCTGCATGTCTACACAGTAAAAGCACTTGATGAACTGTCAGTTAAGAAAAACATATGTTATGGAATTACGTCTTTAATGACTGCAGTGTGGACAGAAGGTGTGTGATGTGCAATTCAACACAACATCTAATGCACACATTCAGTTCAGACTTGGTGTAACTTTTTTTTCTCTTTTCTTTTGAAGCACAACACAGTTAAAGGGATATTAACAGACATCCCACCTTACAGGACAAATAACTAAAGCTAAGCCTTAAAGGTGCTATGCGGAGAATCTCTCTCCAGCGACATTAAGACTCTGCTACCCATGACCACGCGCGGCGACAGTCGTAATGCTGCGTTCCAGTAACCTCTGAACTGGGAGTGACATCATGTCCGACTTATCGGTGTTCCAGTTGAAGTCGGAAAAAAACATGCCAATCTACCAGGCTATTGTTAGCTGTTGTTAGCACACCCTGCGTTGTTATTCACAAATATCACATAAAGAATGTGGTTATCACTATGGCAGCATTTTTGTAAATATAAGTCTAACAATACTATGTGTACAGCTGATCTAGAGCGACACACCCCAGTCAGAAGTGCAAATAAATGGATTATTACAGGAGCTAAATAACTGTTCACACTGGGGGCATCCATCTTGGATTGTCAACTCAGGGGTGGCGAGGTTTCACCGAGTTCCCAGTAGGAAATTCCAACTTCGGGGACGTTCCAGTTGCAGTTTCCTACTGGGAACCCGGAAATTCCTACTTTTGACTACAACTGGAACGCACCAAAAGATGTGACCCAAGCCAAAGCATGCGTTTGTTGTGATGCTAAAAAAAATGCAGCTCGGACCTTCCTCAGAACTCTGCATTGCTTTACAACTTATTTTTTCAACAACTTACAGAATGCAAAGGGTAATGTATCTCTTTGTAGTGACATAGCGGTAGTTTTTGATTTGTGACAGCAACCAATTATTGGAAAACTTAGTATCGTAGTTTTGTAGCCGACTGTCCAACCCGACCACTTAGCTAAGGAATAGCATATATATATATATATAGAGAGAGAGAGAGAGAGAGAGAGAGAGAGAGAGAGAGATGCTATAAAACTCATCTTAGAGTGCGTATTTCGATCAGGCATATATCTAGAAGTGAGACTTTTTTGTACTTACTTAGAAACTCCTCATAGCCTCTTTAAGAAAGAGATCTGAAGAGTTATAGCTCTGCATCCAGCAGCAGCAGTAGATACTTGTTTGATGTACAAGAGGCCTGGTGATGATCATAACAGATGTACAATAACACATTTCTGAATGTCTGGATGCACATTAGACTGAGTGTAATCCCTTGTACACTTATCAGGCATACTTCTCCCACAACGGTTGTTTTCAAGTCTCCCTTTCTTGTGCTGGTTATGCTGGATGATACCATCAGCCCTCCCCACTGGCCTCATCAACTACCGTGATAGTTTGCTGCTGCGTTCACACTAAGATTTCCTGGGTTTTATGTTGATAAAGTACTATGAGAAGTCGAGGAAATTACCCCAAGAAAGTCTGAATGAAAACAGTAACATGTGCCATGTTGTTTCACATGTTTAAATTGTGTTTTTTCCAGTGCTGGTGCTAAGTATATGCTTTAAAATGGTGCCTGTGCCTTGTCAGTTCTTAAATGTATATTTTAAGATATAAAAGAGCATTTATGATGTTAACCTGTCTTGCGGTCTAAGTAGAAAGGTGTCTGTCTCCTGTAATGACTGCATGTTTCTTTAGCTGGAGGGCAAAATTGGAGAGCCCTCTGAGGAGAATCTTAAAAACAGATTTTAGCATCTTTGGCTCTGATATATGGTTTCAAATGAAGCTCTGAAGTCAGTGTTGTGATTTGGGTTTGTCGGTATTTGATATGTTGTGCCAGTACCACATGAGTAACAGATTTGGGCACCCACTCTGACAGTTCAGTGATTTTTGACCCGTACTGAAAGTGAAAGAGTTTGATGCTGCACAGATGTAAAAAGCAGTGAATGTTTCCCCTGTGTTTTTAATTCAGAGTGGCTGATCACAACATGAGTTCTCAGTGTAACATTTCCAATAAAGTTAGTTTGTGATATTTCTGGTTGGGGCAAACATTGCAGTTGGACACCATCGCAAGAAGCAGAATTAATCCGTGACATTTTATGAAGTAAGCATACACTCTGCGGTGCACAAAATTTGGCTGAAACAGTCTGCCACAACTCCAAAACTGTAAATACTGTTATCTCTCTCTTACACAACAGATGGAACAGGATGAGGCTTAATAGAGCACTTCTTCTGCCATCTTGCTGATGAGTTCTGGACCTGATTATGCAATTGGCAGGGGATGCAGAGAACACAGCTAGAGTAACTGGAGTTACTGCATGCAAGCGGTGACTGAGATTATTCCAGGTCCGGAGAGACTCCCATTGAGGAGAAATTAGGGGTGCATTGTGTTCAGTGCTGGGGGACCGGGGCGGGCTGCTTTTGATAAGTCTGGGTCGTTTGCAGTGCTCGTGTCCCTGAAGGAGGGTATCTCTGCCCCGTGACAAGCCTCATACAGGCAGCAGCAGACACTTGGAGGAGAGCTGGAGGAATATCTTAAGCCAAAATAAGAGCCAGGCAGCACCAGCAGCTTGCATGGAATAAAAAAAAATCCTCAGCAGAATACTAATGACGGGCTTCTAGGTGCAAAAACACCTCCGGAGGCATGAAGTGCATCTGTTATTTACATGAAATCACTGCTAGTCGGCAGAACATGGGGGCACGAGGGCTGCAGGCTACACTTTCTGTGACACAAAAGCAAGAGGCACCTTCTTCAATGGGAAAGTTCTGACTGACCTTGAGAAAAGATGTTAAATCTCTCTCTGTCATTTCATTATTTATTTAAATTGTAGTGATGGAAAATCTATGAGTGCTTTGGCAGAGCAAGAAAGAATATAACTGTCTCGCTGCGTTGGCAAGTCCTTGCCCTTTACTCTCAGACAGGCGGGACAATCTGTTAAAACAATGATAAATAGCTTCTAACTATGATTACTGACACATTTTTTTTAACTTAAATATATATTTTTAATTTGTACAAGAAGATTGTCACAATTTGCACTGTGCAAACTTCATATGATTTAAGATTTTCTACACTCAGACGAACCAAACTGTGCACAGTTATTAGCTTGTTTTATTTAACTCATTTGAAATGTATAGAGTAAATAAAAGCAAATAAATTATAGAACAAAGTTTTGTCATTGTGGCTTATCTTTTTTAAAGCATATACCTTGACATTACAAATATTGTTGGATGTTGAAAGATGTTGAAAACTGTCCTATCCTGCAGTGATAACAAATTCTTATAATCTTGGATTGGTGTCATCATCAAAATGTAATCACTTCTTCATTGCTCCATGACCAACATGCCTTTCAAATGACACCCAGATCTGTTGAGAACTTATGAGTTACCAGCTAAAAAGGTAGAAAGCTGCTCTGTCTCTGATTGTTAACAAATACCTGAAAAATTCCTGGATCCACATCCACATTTTGATCAAAATCAATTAACTTCTTTTTTGTGCTATGACCAACATTCCCTAAATGTCCTCCAAATCTGTGGGTAACTTACTGATTCATAGTGAAAAATTTGGAAAGCTGCCCTGTCTCACCTTGTAAACAAATTTAAAAAAACATTCTTGATCTGCATCCACATTCAGGTCACCACCAAATTCCTGAAAATGTCATCCTACTTTGTTGGTAAATTTTTGAATTATCCCACTCACAAACTAACAAATGGAGGCAAAACACAGCAGTCAAAGTGGTCAACAGCTTATTAACTAGCATTAATCCACCGTTTACGTCTTCTTTTACTTTTGGTCGATCCACCACGCAAAAGCTTCATCCTGGAACAGCTGTCTTGATAGATCTGTTACAAATACGAAGGACATCTGACATCCTTGTGTCAGGTAAAGCTAGAGCTATTTCAGGCCCTCCATCACATGGAGGAGACATGCTAAACACACAGTGCATATATAAATAACAACAAGAAAAAAATAAAAATATAGGCTCTTTAGAAAAAAATGTGTATGCCAGTCAAAACAATAGCTCTTCAGTTTATTACCCATCATTGGAATTTTTCCCTGGAAGATAAATGAAATCAGTTTTAATGATTTATCAATAACAATGTTTCCCAAAGTGCTAAATAAAAAAAAATCAATTTAAGTTTGTCATTTTATTATTTCATCTTCTTTTTTTACATTTTCACCCATTATTTCACACCCCTGTTATTTCTTCATCAAAAGACAGCATTAAATATCCATCATAATGTCAAAAGTGGGATGATTTTGTGCATTGATAATATTAAAAATGCATTCCAAATATTTTTTTTTTTATTGAAACCTTATTATTATGAGAATGGTAATGGTAAAATATCCTGCAGAATAAATGTTGTTTTATTTTAATGTTGTTAGAAAGGGGCTTTTCTAGCAGAAGAAGAGTTCTCTGAGAAATGCTTTATTTCTCATGACGCTCTGTCTTATACATATCCGCCATAACTGTTTTAAAAATCCAGTCATTGTCTAATACCCCAACCCATCACAATATTTGGGCAGCTAATCAGTGCAGTGCTCTCTCAAGAGGAGGGAAAAAGAGCTGCAGCTGTTCCATACTGAAACAAAAGAACTCATTTTTTTAAATTCTACATAAACCTGAAAAGCCTGAAAACACAATTTATTGCCAGAAATGTTAAATTTTTTAAAGATGAAATGTTAATTTTACTTTCTACTGAAATCCCAAATAATCAAAATTTCCATAAAATGCAGCATATTTTTTGTATTGCAGTTGATATGTTCGGTGTTTTGGCAACTGATAATTCAATTGAGGACAATAATATCATTTATCTGATTGTATTCAGATGTTTTTAAGTAATTTGTTAATCATATTGATTAGATAGAGGTATCATTACAGTATATATCAAATATGATACAACAGGCTTTAAGGGGTTAAATCAAATCTTTGCACATAAGATGTGATACAAACAGTCAAACAGACAGGACATGGGAGCTTTAGCAGATTAGAAGTAGGAATAATAAACCTCAATCGTTTGTTAAAAATGACTTAATTGCTTCGATTGTAACTGTGGCATCAAAATCTATAAACATTTCATCCTTAGCTTTCATTAGGTTTATGTTGAAGGACTAATATCAGTATTCTTTTTAAAGAAGACATGACAGGATGATCAAATGTGGCAGTGCAACTTTTTAGGCGCTGTTTGCTCAGCCTTGTAGCTTTCATAAAAACAAAGACCGAGAACCCTGAAGATCCTTGTTAATATATAATTATCTCTGTAATTATTCTGGCTGTAAACTAAATTCCACTTAACATAATTGCCTAACACTAAATAAACACCACCTTGTTCGTCTTCCTACAAAAGCTTGTGTAAACAGTTGCACATTAAAGAATGAAAAGTCCCTGCCTGCACAGATGTATTCTGTTTGTTCAGGAGGAGGATGAGGAGCAGCGTGCAGCCCACTCTCAATGTTTCAGGACCTCTGGCCCAGTTTGAGCGTCCTAACCTCGGTGCCGCACAGACGCTCCACATCTAGTGCTCTTTAATTGGAAATTCCACAGCGGGGGCCCTAGCACAGTGTTTGCATTACATTAGCTGCCTCAGCTAGCACCCCCATAAAAGAAAAAAACACAAACAAAACACACATTATCTGCACAAACTGAGCAGGTGTGAAGGCTCCTATCCTCCGATGCCCCATCGTTAATTCATACATTTCCATCTCATCAACAGCACAGTGGGGTATTTTTAGCCGTGTTTGAGTTTTGCTCGGAGTGAGCGCAGTTCCTGGGTTAGAATGCCCAGAAGTGAACAAAAATAAGCTTTGGCAGAGGATCAAAGGGAGAGATATCGTTTTGTTGGGGAAACAGTGCTTGATAGCGATAATGATCTGTGGATCCGCGGCCGGCCGACACGCTGAGCCACACAGTGAGGTGGAGGCACAACCGCAGCTCTGAACCTGTCTGCAGCTCAGAGCCGACTCGTGATTTGACCCGCACATGTAGTGAACTCGCAAGCAAACTGTAAGAGGGCAGACGGGGGAGAGCTTCAACCCCGCTCTGCATTCAGACAAGCAGTGGAAGGCTGCTGTGGGCTGGAGGTGTTTGCAGAGCTCTGTCTCTGCTTTGCTTCAGCTCCCACCGGAATCAATGTAGGCCAGGACTAACACAGACAGACCCGGGCTATAAAACCTAACAGCTCCTCGTTTACAGACGCGACAAGTCACAGGGCTGCATTGATTTTCACCGCTAATGTGGGATGCATGTTCTCACTTGTTACAGCAGCAGTGATGAGCTGATGAGGCTGTGATTTAGCTCCCTTTCCTTCTTGATTGATCTTATAATGCTTTAAATGTCAAACCTGGAATATTAACATGAGTCATCTGCGCTCCTCTGTGTGTAAGCAGACTCAGTATTTTGATAAGCTCTAATTACTGTGTAAAGAAGGCTGTTTGTAATCATTCCCAGCTTCACCTGTATGTGCATAATTGGCTGAGACTTACTACTTGGGAATAGCAAAACGAACAGATTGGTTTGAAATAAACAAACAACATGATGTTTGACATGCTCTGTAATTTAAGAGAGGCTGAGGGAGATACACCAAGCACAAACTTGGTGTTTTATAGCAAGATGCAAACACACATACTGTTAATTTTGATTCTTTTTGATTGTGAAGAAAAAACAAATAATTGTAGCAACACCACATTCATGAAGTCATGTAGGTCTATTTAAAACACACACACACACAACAAATGATATCACATCAACCATGCCAGGAAAAATAAAGGAACCCTGCCACCAACATTTCAGCAGATCTCTATTAAATTGTCTAAGATTCAGACACAACACTGTCATGCTGTCTAAATTGTATAAATACACTGATAACAAAAATCTGTTTTATTGTTTAAAAAACTCTTTCATACTGTGTGATTTGGATAGTTACAACCCAAACAATTAACACACTGCTGGTTGGAGAACATTCAGAGTGAAATAAATAAATTAAAGCAGAGAGATTTGTATCTCCAAGGAATTTTATGCTGATTTTGGTCCACCTGGCTTTTTGTAAAATGCATGTTAAACGTCAGTTCTTTCAAGTACAACATAGCTACATGATTAGTTTTACAAGATAACCATGGCTGTCAGACTGTTTGTGCTAAATGATGTCTCATTAATTCATCAGCAGTTATTTGTCCAGCAAACCAAAATAAAGCACAAAGCGAAATTTAAATTTCACTGGTATTTGCACAATACCAGTGCAGAAATTTTACACAGCATCGTGTGGATTTGCTGTTCATCATGAGACTGGGATCCACATTCAAGATTTCCTGCTGCTTAACAGAAGGTTTTTTCTTGAGCCATGATGGAGGGATTCATGATTGGCTATTTGGATTCATGTTGGGTATTGGATGTATATATTTGTATTATATACATGTATATGTGTATTTTATATTTGTATATATGTATCTATGCATATATGTGTATCCATAAAATGAAGAGCTTTATGCTCTATTGTAAAGTGTCTTGAGATAACACTTGTTATGAATTGGTGCTATACAAATAAAGATTGATTGATTGATTGACAAATCAAACTTGCATCAATAATAAACACATTTTCTCACATCTAAATGTGGTTTTATAAAGTATTAGCACTCTGTTGGTAAAAAATGCAAAAAAGCTCAAAACAAAAGTTACTCTCATTCTTTTAAGTCTTTACTCTGGAAGTGTTTTTACCGATATTGTTTTTTGTGCCACTCCTGGAAGCAGTTTTGATCTGGAACACCACCAATTCACATTGCATTTTTTTTCCAGTAGGTGGACTGGTTGACTCATCCAATCATCCTGCAGAGGACATACTTTGGTAACACTTTACTTAAAGGTCTAGTTTATAATGCATTAGGAGCACATGCATAAGATGTTATAATGCATGTATAATACTTCATAAGTGTCATTATAATGGTGTATAACCATGTATAAGAACTTGTACCAAGGTCTATTAAGTATTACAAGTGTGGACATAATGTATTATAATCAAGCGTTTATAATGTTTTATAAAGGCTTTATAATGTAGGCTTTAGAAGGCTATAGGCTTTTTAATGTTTTATACCTGCATAGAGTATGCAGGTATAAAACATTATAAAGGCTTGATTATAATACATTACGTCCACACTTGCAATACTTTATAAACCTTGGTACAAGTTCTTTTACATGGTTATACATCATTATAATGACACTTATGAAGTATTATACATGCATTATAATGTCTTATGCATATGCTTGTAATGCATTATAAACTAGACCTTTCAGTAAAGTGTTACCCATACTTTCTTATCCCTGCTGTGACTTTTTCTTTTTGTCACCTGTCCCAAATTCAGGGTCAGTGGTACAAGCTAAATCCACGAGTCGCCCTCTGGTGCCAAAACAAGTGCCTTTTACTCCTCCAACGAGCAAAACTTTAGCATCAATAAAAAAGTTTTACAAACAATAAAGCTCACTCATTCACAGCTGTTCAATAAGTTATTCCTATAAACAGTCTCCGATTTCGAGCCCTTAGAGCAAACACATAAACATTTGCATATAAATAATGAACAGCATAACCATCTTTTCATTCCTGTAGTAAAGGCTGCTGTTCCATTTGTTTTAAGGTTGCACAAGCCCATTAGATACTGGTAAGAAAACAAGAGAATAAGAATTTGGGGTGATCTGTGCTTATTTTTTTATTACAAAGATATGGAAAATACTCACAAAGTTGGAAAATTATCTCTGGATTTTTAAAATGTCTGAATTTCAAGGCTGGTTCAAAAAACCTTCTGTAAGGGATTTATCTGACCCGGAGCCTTCAGTAGATCCATAAAAAATAACTTTCAAATACAGTTCCTCTGGTGAAAATCATTTTACAGAGAAATTGTGTCGGTAAAAATCAGATTTCTCTGACATAAATACAAACCCTTTTCTGTTAAAGGCTGTTATTTCTTGATGTAAAATGATCACGAATAAGTTAAAAAAAAAAAATCAAGGAATGTAATTCTTGATTTGTTCCTTTAGGTGTGGGATTGTAAAATACCTTTCTTTGATTTTTGCTTGTGGCGTATCTACGAATGCAAGTTATTGTGTGCTTGTTACCATTGATAAATTGTGATGCCTTTGTTCATGGGCAACCCAGTTGGTCTGCTGAATCTTTATTTGTTCTTTTATTGTCGACTATCAGCTTGGTAGCTGTAAACTGAATTGCCCAAATGGGATAATAAAAGTTGTCTGAACATATATCTGAATCTGAAAATGTTTCTCAGAGGAAAAGATGAAAAAGTGCACATTTTCAGTCAGCTACTTTAAAATCTCCCCTTTTTTAGAATTTGCCTCATTTTACATCAGTATTCAGGATTGTGTTCTCTGACTTTTTTTTTAGTCTGAGCAGCTTTTTAATTTTTTTGTTTGTGTTTGTTTAAAGGTCCTTAAAATCTTTTTATTTAGGTGGATCAATATTCTGCTTCTGTTGCACAGATTACAGGTTGAATGGACATTCAGTGTATCATTTCCTCAGCACAAATAATGTATGTCCTCAATGTGTTATTATTGTTATCATGTATTATTACAAGATGGTAGACAGCTTAAGTAAAGCATGGCCAACATCAATCAATCAATCAATCTTTATTTGTATAGCGCCAATTCATAACAAATGTTATCTCAAGACACTTTACAATAGAGCATAAAGCTCTTCATTATATGAATAGATACATATATACATATATAAAATACACATATACATTTATATACAAATATATACATCCAACACCCAACATGAATCCATATAGTCAATCATGAATCCCTCCATCATGGCAGCAAGAAAAACCTTCTGTTAAGCAGCAGGAAATCTTGAATGTGGATCCCAGTCTCATGATGAACAGCAAATCCACACGATGCTGTGATGGGTGTGAGGGCGAAGGAAGGGAGGTAAGAGGAGACAAGTGAACTAAAGTAAGAACTAAAGTTAGTGACAGATCCATGAACCATAGACCTGTCGTCTGATTTATTGGAGGTTAGCCTCTTGAGATGCTACATCTCATTTTCAGGAGGGTCCTCATGTCTGAATGGTTGTGATGATCATTTTATAGAAGTATAATCAATGATATTCTTACTGAAAATAAGAATTTATGGTAGTGACGAACTCATGGGTGCCCAGACCACAAGGTCATCCCAACCATATTTGTCTCCGTTAAGTATAAAAGTATTAAAGGCCTCTTGAGATGTGACATCCCATTTTCAAGAGGGACCCCATGACTATGTGGTGCTAAATATAGATACTATTGATGTATCAACCATGGATATGGAGATCATGAACATTGCAGAGATAAAAGCAAAACTTAGCTAAAATTTGATGTGTGATACAAGCTTTTCAGTTTTATCATGATGTCACGTTTGCATCCTGTAAGTACAACATCGATGCCTGGCATTGCAACCATGTGGTTGACTTTTTGCTGCATTATCCCTGTATTTAAAATGTTGAAAGCCCACCTTTGTCATTTTTTTCTCATTCACATCTCTGAATAGTGTTTGTTCCACAGCACGACATGTAACCATACATGGATAAAATTGTTTGAAAAGGAGAGAAGTGAACCATTGCTGCAAAGCTTTGCAGAAATCTAACAGTAAAAGCATACATGAAAGTAAGAAAACATCACTTCACATATTTCAAAATCCTCTAACAATCATAATTTAGTTGAAGTAGATACTTCGATGATAAAAATGTATCTTTGATTCCTCAGAAAACTGGATAAACAACTTAAAAACTAAATTTTTCTCTTTGCGATGTTTTCAAATGAAAAAACACAAAAAGTTGTCACAGAAATGAAAGAAATTTAGTCCTGCCCCATTTAACCCTTAACAGGCAAGTCAACCAGCAGGTTGACTAACACACTGTATCTGCTTCCTGATTGGGTTAGCTGAAAATAAAACCTGGCATGTTGCTAAATTTGAGGGAGGAACACAATTTTACCATCAAATAATCAGTTGCAAATGTATTTCTTTGTTGAAAGTCAAGGGGGTAAGGTGTTGCAATGTAACAAATGGGCAAATTTTATTCAAGCAGAAACTGAGCACTTTAGACCACAAAGTTGAGTATTGCCAATAAAAAGCTCAGAAATATTGGCATATTAGCTACAGGAAAAAATCTCGAACAGTGTCCTCTGTGAAAGAGCTTTGAGTTACTGTATATGTCCTGGGCCATTTGTAGCCTGTCACAGTAACATGGGGGTTAAATCACTCATAATAGCTTTTTTAATTTCACTTATTCAAACTATCAGGGCTACAACAATGTCAGTCTGTGTTTTGGGACAGTAGCAGTCATATTCTGATCATGTTAGTGCTTATCAAATTCTGGTCAGGATTGTTTGCTTATAGTTTTGTAAGTTAGGACATTAGTGTGGCTAACAGCCAATCCACTGTTTGTCCTCTCTTGGTTTTATCTCAGTGATGGTGTGTTGAAGTATAAAATCAGGGTCTGTCCTCTCATTGAAAGGTCCATTTGTCTGAGAAATTACTGTCTTTCATTCCAAAAAGTAAAAATCAACATTGTTAAGCACATGTAGGTGTTTGGGGCTTTAATTTGGGAAATGTTTAAGCATCCGCTCTTTTTTTCCTTTCATTAGCATCAACTAGAAATCCTCTGAGTCTACTAACAACCACCATCACATTTTTAACATTGTCTGGTGAGTAATTATCAAAAATTTGGAAAACTGCCCTATCCTGCAATATTCAGATCACCAACAAAATCTTATCACTTCTCCCTGGTGCGATGAACATCATTCCCTGAAAATGTAATCAAAGTTCCTTAAAAAAGTTTTTTAGTTGAAAGAGAAAATGTGGAATCTGTCCTGTCCTGCAATGTTAATAAATCCTTTAAAAATATCCATGATCCACGCAAGAATTGAATCATTTCCTTCTTGTGCCATGACCAACATTCTCTGACAGTTTCATCAGGATTGGTTCATAACTTTACAAGTTATCTGGGTAACTACCTTACAAACCAGCACACTAACAAACTGGAAAGAACACAAACCCCTTGCTGAAGATAATAACCAAAAACAAACAAAAAAATATCTGAACATAGTCCAACCAAACCCCAGAGGTTTCTCCGCTGGTTCCCTCCTGTATGTCCCTGAAAAGACTCCTCCATCGTCGTTCATAACCGTCACCACAGCGCTCTGGATTCAGCCTGCAGCTGGTAACAAGCCTTAAGCTCAGCTCAATCATTTAATGTTGGGACTGTCAGATTCCCAAGTTCAACATGCTGCTTGTGGAAAAAAAAAATGCTGCATTCATATTTCACACACCACAAAAACCTGCATTTTTCCCTCTGGTACCCGCATACATGCATAGCTGAGGGTCTGCCCCGAGCTGTCTGTGAGGACGGCTGCTGAAGGGGAGACTCGATTAAAGTGGCCGTGCAGCCGGAGCAGCTTAAATAATGCAAGCAGCACTTGTCCAGGCAGGAGGATCCTGAAAGATGATACTAGCTGGACATAGATCGACATGTTTGATATTTGTGCTGATACAAAAAAACAATATTTATTCAAAACAGTAGTCTTAGTTTTATTATTATGATCATTATTGTAACAGCTATTATTCTACTTGTTTATATTATTGTTATAATGATCTTTATGGATTTACGAAACATGTTTGGAGCCAATGAAAACATTTTTGTAAAGGTTCAACATTTTTTAAGTTGGATTTTTGAAGCCAATAAAAGAAAGTCTTAGTCATAAGAAAGATTTAAATCATAAATCTGACTCGTTTCTAAGAATTTTGACTTTTGTGAACCTCCATTTTTTACATTAGCCCTAATCCTCTTCCATATTCATCTTCTTCTTCTCCTTATTATGATTATTATCATTATTGTTATTATTATTATTGTAAGAGGTATCAAATGCTGGTAAAAATAGGGGTTAGAACTAGGGCTGAACGATTTGTGAAAATAATCTTATTTCGATTTTTTTCCCCAATATTGCGATTTACTCTGCAATTGTTTGAATGTTCCTCATCTTAAGTATTCTTACACAAACATAAGCAGTAGATCTTTTTATGGTAAAACCAATATGACATTAAATCAATCTAAGGCTAAAAGATTTGAGAAAAAGAGGAGAAGTGAAGAACAGAAGTAAAATAGGTATGAAATTTTAAAAACTGGGTAAAAATGGTATGAAAGTGGAAAAAGGTTAATGAATAGGTGCAAAATAGGTATGAAATTGCAAAAAATAGGGGAAAAATTGGCAAAAAAAATCCAAAAGTGGCTCAGGAAAAGTGATTATGCAGCAAAACTGGAAATTAAATTTGAAAATACATTTCAAAAATCATGTAAAAAATTCCAAAAATGGTTCTGACAGTGGCCAAAAAAAAGATGAATGGTGGCAAAATAGGCATAAAGTTGTAAGAACGGGGGTAAAAAAAGGTAAAAATGGTCCAAAAATGGGAAATAAGTCTATGAATAGAGATTAAAAAAAAAAAAAAAATAGGCATGAAATTGCAAAAAGTACATCACAATGCCAAAATGTTCAACACATTTTGGTCTAAAAATATTGAACCTTCTGCGATTTGAAAATTGCAACAAGCCATATTGCGATTTAATCTAATTTGCAATTAATTGTTCAGCCCCTGTTAGAACAAAACCAGTTCAAGCTATTGCATGTAGAAGGACAACATATTCTCTGGAAATTTCCCTACAAGTATCAGCAATCTTTTTTTTTTTTTTCGGTCCTTTTTACGTGTAAAGATAAAGGTGTTTTTTGGAGAAATGCCATGTCATTGTTTACCAAACAGCTTTGTGTTTGCTAACCCTGCTGGCCCTGTTAGCACCAGTGAGCTTAATAGTGGTTGTCATAATGGTGGCAGAGAAGTGCTGTGGTTGAAGATGGCTTTGGCAGGTTGATAGTTTGAGCTGGTTTAAAGGTCCAAGACATGAAGAGGTGGACAAAGAAAGAGCAGAACTGAGAGTGTCCACAAAAAAACTATAATTAAGACTCTCTAAGTAATCAAACAGGCTGTTTCTATTTGCTTCTGTTGTCCTCAAGTAGCCTAAAGCTCTGTGAATTAGGCTTATCTCTTATGTAAAGAGACTTTAATTAAGTGAATTCAGAAGTCCTGTGCTTTTGTTCTATCAAAGAATTGACAGTGATTGTTGTGGCGTCCAATTCAAACCACAAAGGTGGATGTTTTCTTACTTTCAAGTGATGATTAAACTCTTGCTTGGATCACCCTCACATAGTTATGGATATGTTCCTTATTTTCTCCCTCATTATGCAGAGAGTTAATTGAAACGATAAGGTGATTTTGCTTTTAGTATACACACCTAATAGAGTATCTTTTTTCCGTGGATGGAGGACTAAATTTAAAGCATAGGAGGTAGCAAGGGGAAGGCAGGTGTGGGTGACTGTGGGTTACTTTATTGGTGGTTGTTTTGTTCACTGAAGAGCCCCCTGGTGGCCAAATTTTACAGAATGTGACTTCAACATTCTGTACTTACCAAATATTGTAGCTTGTACAGCTGCCTTGATTGCCTCGATTTGAGCCTTTGGATTATTAAAACTAAGAATGGAAAAAAAATGTTCAGTTTGAAATTGTACATGGTTTGATAAGGGACCGTACAAATGAAGGCATGTATGTATTTAAATAAAAATGGGGATGTGTTAGACGAAGCAGTTTCTTGAGCATCTAGCTCATGTATTCTTAATTGCCAAGTAACTCTGCATTCCAAGGTGTAATTCAATTGTTTCTTTATTATGAAAAATTATACTCATGTCACTCAGATGTAAATCAAAGAGTGTAGACATTTGAAGCATTGCTCCACGATTCCCTTCTCAAGTTTGGATTGATAATCTAACACTGACATCTGCAAATATAGACATTTTTGCTTACATTTACTGCCAGTACATCTGTCCCTGATATCCCTGATGTAAGTAGAATGTATTAATGTACCATAGGGGTGAAATGAAATTCCATACCACGAAATTTCGCGAAATAAAAAAATGACGAAATAAAATTCAAAGATGCACAAAATAAAATCGCGAAATTAACCCTCCTCGCATCCTGTAGCTAGACCCTCTCTGCACTATGGAGGAAGACGAGGCGGAGGGATTAGTGGACGCTCCTTCGTCAAATAAATCGGTTGTGTGGACCTATTTTGGCGTCCCATGTAAAAGACGAGAGAACGGTGTGAAGATAGCGGACAAAACACCGCCGTGTGTAAAATATTCCGCTACAATTTGCCAGGAAATACAACTACCAACTACTTTGAAATTGAGACAGGCAGCAGCTGTAATGTAACGTCCGTCCGACGTAATAATAAAGGGGACTCCGGCTTGCGAATACCTGCTTTTATTTAACAGTCACTGTGGGCTGTGACCACGCCAACTACAACTTTAATACACGAACAAAACAGTGAGTAGTAATCTCTAGACCTCCTGCTGATGGCTCTTTTCCTCCTCGCTAACACACACACACACCAACTTTCTCCTCAGAACTCTGACCTCCCTGGTCCCTTCACACTAAACAGTAGAACTTCTACACTATGTTTGTGTAAGTTTGCATAAAAAACATTTGATTTTTGCATTTACTGTTGAGTTGTCAGAATTTGATCATACTTGAAGATCAGAAGTATATGCACTGTTATAGGCTAAATATTATAGTTCACAGTTCAGACATTTATAGGTCTAAACTGCAGCTCTGAGGACTGCTATTTGTTTTCCTTTTCATTCAAGAATGTACTTATCCTGATTGTTACAACAACAAAGCACTTTTTATTGAGATTTTATGTTTGTATTTACACTGTAGTCTAAATAAGGGAGAAAAACTGCGCTTTTGTTTTTTTTCAAAGAGCATTTATTTTGTACTGATGCAGCAATATTTATTGTATGTCTGCATTACGGAGAAAAAGAAAATGAGATTTTTGCACAACTTCATACTGTCGCGAATTTTCCATAATCTTTATTTCGTATCGTGAGTCGACCATTTTGTTACACCCCTAATGTACCATAATGCTTCACCTTCTTGTCCTTGGATAGCTCCATTAAAAACATTAGTTACAATCACTTTAGAGAATGGCATGGTGTTTTTGTTGTTTCCCATCTGTTTAAACACAAATAAGGTGTTGCAGTGTTCAGAATGGGCAAATTTTATTTAAGCAGAAACTGAGCACTTTCAACCACTAATATCGGTATTGCCAATAAAGTAGTTTTTATCAAATTGTGGTCAGGATTGGGAGAACTCTATCCTGTGCTTCTAGTTTTGTAAGTTATGGCATTCTTGTGGCAAACTGCACAATCCGCTGTTTGGATCCACGCAGAATTAAAGAGTGTAGACATTTGAGGCATTGCTCCACGATTGCCTTCGCAAGTTTGGATGGATAATCTAATATGGACTTGATGTACTTTTTCATTATTGGCTGGTTAGGCACTTTTAATTGAGTTGGCCCTCCAAAAATAGCATTACACTTAGTCCAGCAGGCGGTTCAGATCTTTAATTGCAGCACAGATATTGAAAAGAGCCCATGTCACCACCTCTGCAATATGGCTTCAGCTTCAGCCTTCCCTGCAGCACTTATAGATCCATTAATAATCATTTTATTAGATGATAATGCGCTCTGCAGTGCTGCCCACAGACACAGACTGGGATTACACTGGATTAGTTTGAAAAGCAGAAGAAACCCCTCAGACTGTATCAATCTGTTTGCTTAGCCTGAGGCTGGGAGACAAAGTGAGACGAGTATAGAGAAAAAAGAGAGAGGGGGAGGGAGGGGGTTTGAGGGTCTATGGAGAGAGTAACAGAGACAGTAGGGTTATTTGTGAGGGGATTGTATAAAAGTCAGTCACAAAAAAGGAAATGCAATACAAGGTAAGTGGAAAATGTAATGTGATTTGAACTGGAAGAAAGAAAAAGTGGGGTTTTGAGTGGGGTGTGGACTTTCCTAAGAAAATGAAGACTCTGCAAGGCTTCTTGTGACAGCTGCATTGTCACATTCTCTCCAAGTACACAATATGTAAGTCACTGCACTATTGTTGTCACAGTGAAAATGTCAAAAGATTATGCCAAAAGTAACAGGGAATCATAGACAATGCTGTCTCTAAGTGCAATAAGCTGCAGTTTGTCAAGAGATTTATGGGGGGTGATGCAGGAACATGTTTTTGTACGCATGCACATCAGTATTTTTTGCTTTTTTTGATAAAATACAATGAGAGTACAATTCTGCACAGAAATGTGGTGCACTTGCTTTTTTTGTGTTGCAAGACCAGCAAACATCAGCACATTAAGTGATCTTTTTTCTTCCAAGAGTGTCCCAACATAATTCGAAGATGCAGACTGGAGCTGTAAGTGGGTAATACTGTATATCCAGCTAAAGACGTGTCGGTCTTTATTGGCTGATCACTAGGGTTGCAAAATTCTAGGAATTTTCAAAGTTGGAAACTTGGGAATAAACAGGGAGAAGACAGTAAGTAACAAAAGTGTATCGTTTGACCCTGGCTGTCGCTGCGCGCCATGTCCCTGCTACTACGAGTAGGGAGCACGCTGTGAGCACGATGTCACAATCCAGATGGCACTTAAGCTGTCATCAGGAGCGTCCATCGCATAGCCGGAACTGCGAAGATAAGGTACGCTAAATGATCCTGCTTAATTAACCGTTATGGACTGCTCGAAAATGTACTAAATGACCTGAAGCGGGTACAGCGGATAATTGAGTCGAAACAAGATCATTTAGAACTAAGCAGATAGGGCACGCTTTTGTGCAGCAGGCGGACCTTTTTTTCTTCGTCATTCCGCCCCTGTTAGATGGACGCTGTTGAGTTGCTTAAATCACCCCGGACTTCAGCCGCATTAATCACCCCGACCTCCAGTTCCAGAGTGTTGCTCAGCATGAGGGTGAGTAGAAAATTGGCGTACATTATCTTTGGTGTAATATTCCTAACATTTATTCTTTGGGTGTAATATTCCTTTAACATTTATTTTGGAAATTTTCAGGGACAGCAAATGCTAATGCTAAGCCAAAGCTAATGATAAAACTAGCCAACAATGGACATGCTTCGCTTGTCAAAGCTGCTTAGCGGTTCTGAATGATCTAAGAAAATATCTCAATCCATCACTAACTTAGTGTTTAAAGCCTGAAGTCCTTACCATGTTGTGGAAAACAAGAACTTTTATTTCATGCTTGCTGCCATTTTTTAAGTGTTACTTCAACAACAGCAGAACTTAAGCTCTTCAGAGCAGTAAAGCTAAAAGTTAAGGTGAAACTGCATTAGTTGACTGCATGTGGACATTAGCATGTGAGGTTTAGTGTTGGATTTAGACTTTTTTTCTAAATATGACAGTATGCATTGATAAACATTAACATGTCAGTGCATGGGATTATAGCTGAGTGGCTAATTTCCATCCTCAGTTCCATTAGCCAAATGGTGTCAACACAACACAAAACACAAAACAGACATCCGTAATATGAATAAAAATATACAGATCATATTAAAGGACATTCAGCCATAAAGACATACAGTACACTGAAATGACATGATAAATGTACGGAGGTAGATTTCTCATTTAGTTCTTTTGATTTCTGTTACTTTTTTCTTTTTTGGTGTAAATGCAGATGATAAAGGGTTAAAAGTCAGGATAAGTGGCAGAACTTAGCATATCCTAAAATTTGACAAATTGCAATCAAATCTAAAGTTTGCTAATAATAAACTGCATTGTGGGGTCACCCTGACCAACTGTCAGCTTTATTTTTCCTGTTGTTGTCCACAATGTTCACTGAAATCACATTTGATCACAAGAGATTACAAGCTGCAAGAATATTGGTCCTGATTATTGGTGAGAGAATCTGTTGTTGTGTGGTGTACTCTCTTTATGGCACAACAAGAACAAAACTGTAAAATCAGTGTTTGTTTTCATGTGTGTGCTCTCTCAAAGCTTCAACACCAGATAAGACTCTACAAATCTTTATGTACCAGGTCTTACACCCTTGCTGTTGTGTATTTGTATGAAATCGTCTGAAAACATCGTCGAACTGTACTAAAAGAAATAAGATCATCTTGTAGAAATGCAAACTGTAGCAAACTGTTCCTCACTGCTCTGAATCTTGCCAGGCTGCTCTGTGGAAAAGCACAAAAAACACACATTCTGTGAGTATTTACTGAATTTACAGATGAGCAACAAAGGAGCATTTCATTTCATCCATGACTCAATTACTGTCATGAGCACTGTGATAAAAGACAAGTGTGATTTCCCACTTCCTCAAAGAAAGGCAGCGGTGGAAATTCATTGCTTATTCATTTTGACACGATGGAAGCTGTCCAAACACATTTTTTTTTCTTATGAAAAGGCTTTATTATTATGTCAGAGTCAGTACAGACTAGGTAAGATGAACAGCCTTTTTGTTGTTCTTTGAATTTCTGCACTTATATTTGTGTACATTTGATATTGAAGCTTGTTTTTATACCTTGGCCAGGTCCTTCATGTGTCCCTTCCTTCCTCCCCTTGCCACAGCCCTTTCCTTCTTTATTTATGTCGTTTTGTGTGGTTGGCACCTCTATAGAGTGGATTTCACTGGATTAGCTCCTCCACCTTCCCAACTGATCCGATCCATTTTGTGTAATCCAACTCAATTTAATTATGTTTATCGTTCCACCTCGCTGGTGCCGAGGAGCAGCAGCAGCACACCTCGCCCGAGATAAGCCCGGGGACCTTGTGCCTTTTTGCTGGCAGAGAGTCTGCCTGAGCCTGTTGCTTTATAAACAGATGGTGTAAGTCACCTACACTCTCAGTAAATACGATGTTAGCTACAATATTATGATTCAGAGCTTCCCCTGAAACATCTCTGTGTCACAGAGAGGAATATACAAGGTTGATATCATAACCCCGTCTCTTTTTTTGTTGCTGTAATGGGAATTTGTATCGTTTAGCATCCATCTCTCACTCCCTCTGATCTTGGATGAATTTATACAGCAGCTCTATATCAAGCCTTCATTATTACTTCAGTGGGTCTAATCCTTGGCATTAGATTTTAAAAGCTCACAATAAAAGCCTAAAATGTGTATTTTCAAGCTCTCTCATATCAGTGGGCACAGTTAAAAAGCTCTCTGATGATCTGACCATGTCAACAATCTGACATGTTGACATTGTGAAGCAAACAGCGCTATTTTCCTCCACAGGTTAAATATAATTATGCCTAAAGGGGCTGATGTCAGAAATTTGAAAAACGCCTTCAATCCAGCCTCCTGCAGTGTGTGTTCATGTGTGTGTAGAAGACCCTCGCTGAGCAGCAGATGCTCGAGGCCAATATATAGCGAGGATGTAAAAGAAGGAGAGACCTTATGCCCCCCATTATCACCACACTCCACAACAAATCTGGAGTACCCCCCTGCCCATAATCAATTATTGATGACTATTTCAAACATCTGTAAATTAGAGCTGCAACTATGAATCGGTGTGAATAGTATGATTAATCTCTCAGATTGTTGAAAAGGAGTCAGCCAACTCAAGTCGTTTGTCTGGGCATCAACATATCTTTACGTCTTTCTTTTACAAGATGGGAGCAGCAAATCTCATCAATAGTCAGTACGAGAAGACCACCAGAAAATGATCCCTGATAGTAAAAACGCAAACAGAACTGAAGTTCTCTGTTTTTGTCTGAGACGGGCTTAAAACTAAACTTTTAGCTTGCAAATGTTTCAAATCCTCAATAAATTATTTTGTAAATGAAATATGTTTAACAATGTAAATAATGATGCAAACTTCAATGAATATATTTCGACAGGCTTTTGTAAGCGCTTGAACTCAAACAGGAAATCTTCAGAGAGGCACTTTCTCATGCTTTTTTCCCATTTTGCATCTTAGATGTTCGTCAAAATACTAGCAGGTGCAATAAAAATGTGTAGGTGCTTTTTGCCCTTTTGCCCAGATATTCTTTCTTCAGCTTTTAAGTGATATTGACTTCCTGATCATACAACACAATTCTTGAAATAACACATGCAATTGTCAAACTTGAACACTCTTAACACTGTCAATCAATCAATCAAACTTTATTTATATAGCACTTTTCCGATAACATATATAACTCAAAGACAATGTAGATAAGCAGCTATTTAATAACACTACATAAAATGAAATAATAGATTACCAAATGGTACCTGGAGATGGATAAAAAGAAAAGAAAAGTAACCTGTCATGTGGGACAATAATCTTTTAATCCATCTTTCAATTTTCATTATATTGCAAAGCTTTAACATGACTGGAATTGAGTGATATGTTTTTGGACCATGAAGTTTTAGTTAATTTGCTCCATAACATAAATTTATATCTCTCACCTATCAGAACCGAAAAAGGGCCAATGCTGTGGTTGTCATAAAATTTTAATGACCATGGATGGTAAAATATCTTAAATATCTAAAAAGTTAAGTGCATTTTCTGGGTTTTTGGAGCAGGAAAAGTTAGTGCTCTGAGAGGAAAGGAGAGATAGTTGGTCATACCAGAGCCAGGAGGCTCTCTGTCCTGCTGGGCTGCTTGCTACCCTTGTCTCCCCTCTCTATTTTAAGAACCTGGTATTAAAGCCTAATTGAGCTCAGATTTAGGGAAAATATTGCTAAGATGGTCAGAGATGCCCATAGTTTCATGTGTTGCCACCAAATTCATTTAGGGACTGTCACAATAGAAAATTCAGTTTGTATTTGTCAAGAAAGCCAGATTTTCCACAGACCCACTGAGTGATCCCATCGCCTCGATCTCATTAATACGGCACAGGGACCAGATGCAGGCTGTGTTTTGTTTTTGTCAGCCTGTTATCTTGTCACTGCCGCTGCTGTAAAGCTTTCATTAAGTCTTATAGGTGATCCATAAACAGGAGGTCAAATGAGGATATATGACCTTCATAACGACATTAATCCACTCTCACCTTGCTGATAAAATGCGACTGGTGCTGCTGTCTACTTGACACTCCAGCCGACGGCTCATCTGTGCTCCTTCATGGGGCCATTTGGCAGCACTACTTGTTAAAAAGTCCAGCCCTGGATTCGCCCAATAAGAGGCTTGTTAAAGTTGACCTGGAAGTTGATCCCTGGCTGTCTGCTTGTTAAATTTCTGCCTCTTTCAGCGACCATCATTATCCTTAAGAAAGTAGTTGGTGCAACTATAAGGTCTATTTTTCTTTTTTGTGTTTTCTGGACAAAATAGTATCCTTGCAGCACACTCTGAAGGAGTACATGTTCCCTTAAAAAGCAACAGATTGGCTCATTATACGTTATTTAAAAGGGACAGATGTTCTGCAGGCTGAAATTAATTGGGCAGAGCCACAGAGCCATAGCTTCTTGGTGTTTGCATGTTACTTAATATTTAAATTAAAAACTTAATTAAATACACATTTAATACAGAATTGAACAATACTTGTAGAAATGTAATTATTGCAGAATAATTATTTTTGTTCCATAAGCATTTTCCTTTCTTTACGGCCCACATATATTATCACCACAAACTTTCCAATTAATCTGATTTAATTCTTGGGAAACTTTCTGGCTTTATGGTCACAGTAGGGTTTAAAAAGCACAGCTCATTGGCATTGCATGACCTGGTAGGAACACCTTTAGCCTGCACAGCTGACTTAATGTTCCTGGCACGGATGCAGCAAAGTGTTGGAGACTTTGCTGCGTATTGACATGATAGCATCACGTAGTTGCTGCAGATTTGTTCTGATCCACAATATCCAGAGGGTGCTGGATTGAGATAGAGACATGAGGAGGCCACTGGAGTACGGTGGACTCATTGCTATGTTCAAGAAGCCAGTTTGAGATGATTTGAGCTTTGTGACACGGAGCATAGACCTCCTGGAAGTAGAGGATAGGTACGCTCTGGTCATAAAGGAATGGACCTGGTCAGCAACACAGGTTGGCTGTGGACTTTAATTAATGTTCTGTTGGTGGTAAGGGGCCCAAAGTGTGCCAAGAAGATATCCCCCATATCAGTACACCACCACAATCATCCTAAACAATTAATACAAGGCAGGATGAGTTAACTCCTTCGTGTTTGACTCATAGAAATGTAAACATGTTTTCATGTCAGGGACAGACATAAACAGAGACTTAGGGTGTTTTCACACCAACCATATTTAGTTGATATTTAGTTATATTTAGTTGAGGATTACGATGATTAACGAGGGTCCAGAACGTCGGTGATGCCGTCTTAAACACGATAAAAAAACACACTTGAAGGAAAATGTAGAAGAGAGCGAAACGTAAACATTGGTTGTCTGGTATAGGAAATGGTTACCATGGTAGCCTCTTCTTTGTTTTCCTCCGTAGCAGGTTTGGTAACCAGCTACGTGCATATCGCCCCCTGCTGTTTCAAACTGAGTAAATACACAAGTGGGCCCGGGCATGGTTCGATGTTGCAAGTGTGAATAAAAGCCAGCGTGGGAGGGGGAGGGGGCTAACCCATGGCGAACCGCGCCGCAGTACGGTTTAAAACAAGTGGACCTAATGTGAAAACGCCCTCAGATTGTCATTTACAGGGGTTGAGGAAAAGTCACTGCCATAACTGAGCTGCTTGACGGGGGTCTACACTCTCCAAGTGCTTTTCTAGGTGCTCATGTACTCATCTGGTTTTCGTCTGGTAGGCTGCTTTGCGTTGTTGTTGTGGACGGTTTGCTGCTGTGGACCTCCATAGCTTCAACCACAACAACTGAAAATGTTTTGCCTTTCATTAAGCCCCATTCCACCATCATTACAGTTCCTAATTTTAACTTCATCATGACCAATCAATTATAACACACAGTAGTTCCTGCAAATATCAAACATATCGCTGTAACCATGACTACCAACATCAAACATCTCCACTTCACAATCAGTATAGCTTTGATTGTTATTGATTAAGCCATAATATCTACTTTCATAAGAATGAGATGGGGCAAGACTCTGATAAATCAATATCCAACAGAGAAATATCAGTTAATGGGATCCAATAATTATCACCATCATTAATTCTCATTAATTTTTTGTGTGTACCTGCCTCTCCATCCTTCTACATCTCTCTATAAAGAAAAGGATAAGATATGAAGGAAGAGAAATGTATTGATCTACTCTATTGCAAAGCATCTTGAGATAATATTTATTATGATTACGCCCCATACAAATAAAGATTGATTAACTGATTGATTGTAAAAGAAATTAGCAAAACATCATTCTAAACATATTTCTCCAAACTGACACTCCCATCTCTGCAGCTCCAGCTATTGGCTCCACAGCTTGTTCATTAGTGACAGAGATATAACCGCTCAATTCTCCTCTGTCATGTGTAATGCATCTCTGACAAAGATGATTGTAATTACAGCGAGCACCCAGTCCACACAGTCGACGCCTCCTGAGCGGGGCCACATCAATGGGAGGCAACAAGAGGTGAATGGATAGAAATCAAGTTTATAGATCTGTGGTTCGTACACACCCGCCCACCCAGCCCTCCGCCGGGGGGCTGAGGTTTAATTGCCGTCTGACCAGGGTCTGTTCTGTGTGAAGATTGGCGGCGCTGATATGAGAAGTAAGGGTGAGGAATGGTTTTCTTTCTCTGTGGTTGTTGTATTGACAGCTTCTCATCCTGGAGGAGCTGATAAGAACACAAGATCCAGGGAGACACCCAGAGGAGAGGATGGATTTCAGTGCCCGGAATCAGAGCTGCTTTTTATTTATTTATTTATTTATCTTTCTTGGAAGAGTCCGAAAGGTCCTGGGTCAAATCAAATCCCCTGAAAGGCTCAGAAGTAGGTTGAGAAATTGCAGTAATGATGTAAAGCTGAGGGGAAACATGCCTGAGCAGGTGGCGTGCATGAGCAACAAAGCTGTAACCTTGTAACATGGACTGAATGAAACAGCTGCATGCTGGAAGAGTCTTATTTGCAATCAATGAGGGCAAGTGCATTGATTTACAAAACAAAACACAAACACGGGAGACCTCGCTGCACCGTGTATAGGTGGCTTTTACAATGCTGCTTTATCTGCCGGAGCTTCAGCTCTTATGCTGTCAGACTGAAACAAAGGAGTGTGTTATCTCAACTCTTGGTACTTATCTGCTTACAAATACAAAATGAATGACACATTTGTTAGTAGAAAAGAGTGAGAGATCTGCAAGATGTCATTAGACAATGTGTAACCCTTGGGTGCTGTATTAAAATCTATCCTTCAGTCCTGTTTAGCTTTTAAAAAGCCACAACTTAAACTATACTTGCAGCACAGCTCAGAGCAATGGTACAGTGTTTTTTGCAAAATAAAGAAACAAATTGGCTAGAGCTGGAAAAAGATTCATGCACAGAGGTGCCCATTGATTCCCTACCCTTTTTAGATAAGAAAACTCAAAATAAACTCAAGATAAACAATGATTGGATTAAATGCACTTAAAGAGTTTGGAATCTTATTAGGAGAAAGACTGGAACTCCTCGGGAGATTTCAAGGGTAATGAAAATTTCTGGATTAATACATTTTATACCAAACAGATTGGATGCAGAGTTTAAAGAATGGGGGGAAAAAGGACTTGTGAAGATTAACCAAATGTTTAAAGGAGAAACCTTGCGATCTTTAAACAGCTGCAAGATAGATTCGCTTTGACACATATAGACTTCCATAGATACTTGCAACTGAGAAGTTACCTGATGTCCTACAAGGAATGGAGTATTCTTATGAAACAACCTTCACCCATAGAAGACTTGTTTCTAGATATTATAAAAGAAAGGAAAGTGACTAAGGTTGTCTCAAGAATTTACAAATGTTTAAACCTGATGATGTCGGGGAGTGCTCTTGATATAAAAGGGAAATGGGAGCTAGAAATGAATGTTATTATCGAAGATACAAGCTGGGAAAGAGTTTGATTGAAATTTAAAAAATAGATACTTCAGAACCCCCTCCATAACCAACAAATTCAACAGCAGGAAAACTAACTTATGTTGGAGGAAGTGTAATCAGGTAGGGGACACTACACACATATTTTGGAATTGCCCAAAACTGAGAAGCTATTGCGATGGAATCCGATTGGAGATAGTCCTCATATTGAATATTGATTTACCCCTGACTCCACAATTTTATATCATTGGAGCTCTCCCTAAAGATAGATTGAAAAAAGGGAAATTGTATTTATTGCAAGTTCTACTATTAATAGCCAGGAAGATGATCACTCTGTCATGGTTACAACCACTCCCTCCTGCTATACCTCAGTGGCATGAAAGAGTGAAGAAGGTCTATGAAATGGAAAAGATAACTGCTCTCCTTCATCTAAAGACGGACCTTTTCAAAACAAGATGGTCCCCTATCAGTAGATATTTAAGCCTACCAATGTGAAACTGTGTTAAACCGTGCTGTATTAAGAGAACCATCCAGATGTACCAGATGTACTTGTTATTTGTGCAGTGAAACTTCAGAAGCAACCCAATGAACTTGAATTGCCGGACTGTAAATAGTTTGTCTATCGCATACTTTTCTTACAAATATTTCTTCTTTTGTGTATATGGGAAAAAAAAAGAAAGAAACTGTTGTAACCTAAAATCTGTGTGTGAATACACAGGAATGCTAGTAAAAAAATTGGTTAAAAAAAAAAAAAAAACACAACTTTAGCTGCTATAAAAACATAACAGATAAATGTTTTTTTTAAATTTTATACTCTGGTCTCTTTATCAAGCTCAAACCCTGATCAAAACTTTTTAGATATTTTTTAAAATGCCAATTTCATAGGAGATGTCACTGCTTTGGTGAAAACAACACAAGATGATGATTTTCGATGTAAATCATGATCAGAGGCTGGAGATTTGTTTCCATGCTATCACACTCTCAGATATGTCAAAGATAAGTAAAAACATTGCCTTTGGTACATTTATTATTTTTTCAAATTTTAATTTTGACTCCCTTTGTCACTGTTTTGGCTGTTTACAAACCACAACTTAAGCTGCTGTAAAAAACATATCAGATAAATATTTATCTTTTTTTTCCCCAGATCTCTTCCTCAGGCTCAGCCCTGATCAAAAATAATGATTTTATTTGAATGAATGAATTTTTTTTATTTATTTTTTGGTTTTATCTCGATGGTCATACACTTTTTAAAAAATCAATCTGACATCTTTCCTTGCTAAATATTCAGTTTTGTCCTGAGGTAGAAAACAAGCAATGTCTACAATTTAATCCTAGTTGAAAATGCAAATCTAGCTTGACTTTAAGAAGCAAAAAAAAAAAAAAAGGACTTAGATACTTTTTCGATGATCCCTTCCAGTCAAAGAATCAGCGCTGTTAAAGGCTCATATGTGGTTACATTTGGCATTTGACAAGGGAGGACTATTTTTACATGAAGTAAGTTGTCTGATATAACAGGTGGTGTAAGGCAGTTTGGGATCCTCCATGCATCAGCCTGAGCATGTACTCATCAAACAGTTTTTGATGTGTAACAAAGGTCAACTATATGTGCACTTAAACATAAAGTTATTTGGTAACATCATGACAAACCCTTAACAAGCCTCCCTCTTTACTCATTGACAGTGTCATGCAGCCTTAAGAATGTGCAGGGCTGAAGGACAAATTGCACTGTGTGTGTCAGGGATCTCGCTGTAGGAAGTACATTACCCCCGCTGGGCTGCTCAGGTCGCCCAGTGAGAGATAATTGTGACCCCCGCTGAGGGAGAAGAGCCAAACTTCCAGGAGCCCCCTTCTGTTCGTCACAGAGCGCGCTCAGGGCTTCCTCTTTCTGAGTTGAAGTTTAATCCTCCCATCATGTTTTTCTTAAACCCTCTCCATGTTCGGAAGATGGTACAACTAGCAGGGAGGGCCCTGAGGAGATTTACTATTCAGGTTTTCCTCTGTGTGTTTTATCCATATGGCAGGATAATGTTTAAACCTGCCTCTGTGACATCTTTCACTTTCATCCAGCTGTCATGCAACCACATAGACTTCAGGCACATCATAATGTAAGTTAAGACGCCTGGTTTAGTCTATAAACCAGCTTTGATCGTGCAAATCATGCACATTAAGGTTGCGATGTTTAAACCATATGTATTGTTCAGCCCAACCGCTCTGTTCAGTTTAACCAGTGATTGATTTATATGAATGATTTAGGGCAAAGCTGCCGACTAGGGCTGCACAGTTGATACATTTTTATTGTTATCCTGTCATAAACTTTTGCAGCAAACACATCATCTTAATTTATCGTACAATATTAAAACAACTTTTTTTCTAACAGGATCTTGAGTTGTGTTAATTCTAACAGCTCTTTTTAATATATTTTTAGTCATAATATAGTTATCTAAACTGTTTTAATTTAAGTCTTGTTTTAGTTGATGAAATTTCACATTTTAGTCACTGAAATTTACTGTAAATATAAATATGAAGTGTAAAGTGTAAGACATTTTGTGTTTCATTGAATTTCTGGAGTCATGTTTTACACTTGGATGAAATGAAACATTTCATAACCCTTTATTGAATGCTGGTAAAGTTGGAATGTATACATAAACAGAAACAAATTTAACTTTAGCGTAAATTGCAATCAACTTTATTTAGTCTACCTGGCAAGCATCTCAGTTAATATATCAGAACAGACAACAGTGAAGCTGCTCTACATGAATATATCAGTTCATAAAGCTCTGATTGGATCGCTCCCCAATTTATCCCACCACCACCACCAAGCTAATGCAGCTGTGATTGGATGTCCCTCTGATCTACACCAACCTTTCCACTCAACCAAACAGTGGTGATTGCTCTAAGACTGCAAGGGAAGCTCAGCTTCCCCTAAAATGTCCCCAAAAAAAGTGGTGATATGTACTGCTGTGTGTACATTTTCATTGACTGAATATGCACTAGAATACCTTCATCTTTTGTTCAGAATCAGCTACTTATCACAGGTAACTGGCGCGACTTCCTTCTCATTCATTCATAAACGCTGGGCTTTGTCCTGCCCATCGGACGCTCAGCGTCTCTGGGGGTCTATGAGGCAGTGGGCTGGCCTGGACGCTCGGCTTCTGCATGATGATTGGATGATCTGTCTGAGGCCGAATCCCTTTTTGATTGACAGTGAAATGAGCCAATCAGCGATCTTGAAGTAAAACCCTCCACCGGAGCATCTTCCAAGTTTTACATTCAGTTGTTCTGGAGAGGAGCTTCTCCTGTTTAAAGCAGCTCAAGTCTTACACCCACAACACAATGGGCCAAGGCCGTTTAAGCAGTCTAGCTCTGCTGGCCATAGAGAGAACATTGGTAAAATCCCTGGAAAAGACACCATAGTTGGTACGACAGGGTCACAGATCATTTTCTTGAAAAGGAACGGAGGGTAGAATTTACATTTAAATAAATAAACAAATGTATGATGTAGGCCGGAAAAAATGAGCTTCCCCTCCTTGACTGACCAGCAGCCGCCACTGCGACCAAAAGTAGCTGTGATTGGATATATTCTTAACTTGTACCAACTTTCTAATCTACATGACCAAATAATGACTGATTGGATTAAGTCTCTGTCAAACATTTTTTGTGTAGTTTTATTTGTTGACTAAATATGCCTATTTATTTAGTTTTGGTTTTTGTCCATGTGCACTAGTTTTTACTGTCCAGTTTTCGTCAGGGAAAAAAGAGCTTTGGTGAAAACTATGACATCCTATGAAAAGGATTAGTCTACAAAATGTACACTGATGTTATGGTATCACAGCCCTGCTTTCACATCTTTTTGTGCAGAAAGATGAAGCTAATGCTGGCTTGGAGCTTCATTCAGATGTATTTGCTCCAGCTTAACAGAGAAAGCTTTTCAGATGTATTTTAGATTCAAATAAAAAAAAATTGCATCTGCAGGTAATGAATAAACATGGAGACAAGCATAAGCTGGGACACTAATATTGATTTAGCACTCTTAATGATTTATTTATTCATTACTATTTCATTGCATGATTGAACAATGTATGCTGCACATTGTATACTTTTCTCATATCCTTCAGTCTCTCCTCAGACCGAATCATAACGCTGTAGCGACAGTTTTAAAAGGAGTGTTTTAAATGTCCATTTTATTAGGCACATCAGACTCTTCATGCAACTGCTGTGCAACGCAAACACGTTACTAAACATGTCTAAAAATGCCTCGTCAGTCAACAGATCTCAATCCAACAAAGCCATGGTTCCTTGAGGGTGTCAGAGGGTCTTGCAGGGGCCAAGGTCTGCCAGCTTTGAGGTTATCGAAATGTCTTTTACATGTATGAATTAAAAAATGACAACACATTTTACAAAATAATGTCCAATCCATGTTGTTCTAATGAACTGATCAGAGCAGTATGTTTTTTTAAAGCTATGTTTGATCATTTTTTTCATCTTCATCTCAGTGTCTTGGTTGGGGTCTATAATGTTTTCGGACTATAATTGTGGCATTAATGTCTTAAGACCCAAACATATTCGGGCGGAACATATGCAAAGGTCAGCACGGACTCAAAGCCGATGTTCGCAAGGTCTGTAAGCACAAAACTAATATTCTATGACTGTGCAAACTCTGCCCCATGGACTAGTGTCACACAAACTAATGCTCTGCATGTATTCACATCAGCCTGCATTAAATGTGACACCCTGTAGCGAGAGTCAAATGTTGGTTTTCTTGTTTCATATTTGTCTTGCACAGTGATAACTTGTCACAGATAAAGAACATGTCAGTTATAGTTAAAAGGAGACTGCACACTTTTCTTTAAAACATAAATTGGTATCTGTATTTGTGAAAATTAGAGCAGAAATACTGGCAAATAGGAAATCAACAAAATCCAACAACAATCATCCCAAACTGCAAGAGAGCACCTTTAGGATATTATGAAAGGGGAGATTTGTAGCATGGATGTGAAGCAAAAGCATTTGCAGCAACTATATGATGCTATCATGTGAATGATTTGGAAATATGAACCAAAATCTCTTTTTTTTTAACAATATGGTGAAGAATTAAGACAGTTCTTGTGGACGCTGGTGTCCGACTGAGAACTCCCAAGGCGAAGTACCAGTAAGCCAGTAATGCTAACTATATAATTACAATGAGTAACATTGCATTTATATACACAATTTAGCTTTGTATTGTTATTGTTTGAGACTTGACTTTGACTTGGCCTCAGAGAACTTGGACTTGCTATTAGTTAATGGTTACCATATCTGCTGATGCTGAACTGGATTTTAAAGGGCCCTTTTCCTGGTGTGTTTGACTGGTAACATCATGTCTTGGGTGTTTATTAAGCAAGGATTTGGCTTAAGTTGAAAAAAAAAGAGTAAATTGTCTATGTAGAGGAACAGATTCTCTTTTGCCCTCTCCTTTGGAAATGCCCAGACCTGGGATTAGTGGTGGTGGATGGGGCAGAGAGGGATTACAGGCTGTAAAATGGACATTCAGAACAGTTATAGCATCTGATGTGATGAGCCTAAAACACTAATGTAGGTGGAGACTGTATAGCTATGACATCATAAACCCCAGGAAGTAACTAACACAGCTTTTTATGAGTTTTTCTTCTAATAAGCAAAGTTAATTTCTCTGTGAATGCAGAGTTTACGACAAGGTATCATGTTCTTCTGCTCCCCAAGGCCCCTCTAACAACATTTAAAGGAACTGAACTTAATAGGACATGAGATGTAAATGATTCCCCTTTAAAACACACAAAAGTACTAATTTTACATGATAAAGTATTTTATGTACTCTACTCACCTTTTTAAACACAAACACTACAAACTCCCTCTCACTTTCAAACACCAGCACTTCCCACCTCCCCCCTCATGTTCTCCTGTACTGCGCTCTTCCTCTCTCCACTGCAGCGGTGCTTTTCAGCTCCCATCTACCTCTCCGCATAACACAAATAACCCCCATGGCGATTGGTAGTGTCTGCCTCATTATCATATTTATTTAAAGTATAGTATGACCCATTTCATTCCAGCATTGGTTCCCCTCCGTCATGATTGAGTAGTCCCATATTTAAAGGTAGTCTCCAGAGATGCTGCTGTGCATAATGGGAACATTACTATTAAGCAGAGTCACAAGCTTGTCCTTGTCATTAAAGCGGAACGGGGAGCGCTTCTTCTGTTCCTAACTAAGCGTTGTTGTCAGTGACTTCATAGGTACAGATAGTGCAAACAAAAACTGCAGGCTGTTAGAAAAGAGCCCTTTCTATGGAAGGAATACTGGAAATCCTACTCATTCGATCAATGATCTGTCATGTAAGCAATACGAGCTGAAATACTGAGCATGTTTGCCCTGTGGCTCATGATATACTACACAGAGTCATGCTGGTGAAAAGCAAGGGCGGGGGTGCTGTCCTTTGTAATGTGACCACTCTAATGGACCACATCTGATAGATGGTTATGATTGCACCAATAATAGAAGTAGAAACCCGTCCAATTGCCCGGCATACACATCAGTGCAACCTTTAATGGCTGCCCCTGTCACTAAGGCTTATTCACAGCGTCCACTGTCCTGAGTCTGGTAATGGAGGATTAATAGCAGGTTCATCTCTGATCGGAGTTATCGAATGCTTTCCCTAGGATATGTTTCTCAGGACTTGGCCACGTCTGAGCTGCATTGATCCATCGCTTGCAAATTTATGGTTATGTTTCTGTGATTTGCACAAAGGCAAAAACATTGTAGTCTCTTATGGCATCAGACATTGACTTCCTGTAGATGTAGCTACCGCATTAGGGCTCAACTTTATCTATTCCTGCAGGTCCCAGGGGATCAAACCCTCTCCTTTTGTGACAGCGTGAATGTCACCGCTGTTATTTCATCCATCTAATTGACTGTAACCTTCCCTGTTTTTTACATCTAGGTAGCATATATTGATAAAGGTTGCTGTCTGAGCTTTAAATACTGCACATGCTGATATAATGTGACTGTCTGCATGAGGGAGCACATCTTTGGGGTGTTGTTTCCGACAGTCTCGCTCAGCTGGAGATATCTTTCCCTTTTTTTCGTGAATTTAAGATACCAAAGCCTTGTTATTTCCTTTGAAAAGCCGAGTCTAACCCACTCAGCCCTACAGCCACAAACTTTAGCCTCAAATTGATTTAAACTCAGCTCCAGCTTTAGCTCCAGATTTAGATCCATCCCAACCTGGCAACCCCCACCACCAGACCAGCACACCAGCACCCTCCATCCCCACGCTGTCTCGTTTAGCTCCAGCGCGCAGGGTTTCATTACCTCTGCCTTAGTCAAATGGCTGGGAGCTCTGGACTGATATTTCAACTGAGACATAATTAATGAGACGTGCATGTCTGGTTCTCTCTCCTTCGAGCAGGGCACTGTAAGACGTCTGCGGGGACTAAGTGTGGGAGCTAAGAGAAGCAGGAAGGGGAGAAAAGTGAGGTCTTACTGCAGCTAAGGAGGTACAGCAACAGTGGAATAAAAAACAAGCTGCATGACTGTTGGACAAAAGAAAATATTACATTTTCATGTAGTGTGCTGCTTTTAAAACAGAGTATAAAGCTTGGAATTCTGTTAGCTCGTGGCTCTGAACTCATCAAGGAGATCCTGTGGTTGAACTGCCTCAAGCATTTGGATATATTAGCTTAACCTACGCTGTAGGTAGTGCTGCCATGTTTATTCATTCAAAATGCAAGCATCCAGTTTCAAAGTGGAATGTTAAAGAAACTGTCTTGTAGGCAGAGCATGATAAAATGTGATAACATGTTAATGTATTTGAGTCATTGATTATTTGTACGTTGCCATACAACAATATTTTACAGCTTCCAGAGCTTTCATATATAGGATTGCATGTTTATTAAAAAAGACTGTGTAGCTGAAGTGGCGTCCACTGGTGAAATAAAATGCAAACACACTCTACTTTGCCAGATATTAAAACATTCTCTCGTTAAATAATATTAAAACCATTCTTACAACACAGAAACAAATATTTTAATAATTATTCAAATTTAAAGGTACCACAAATGAGATGGAGTAATATGCTATGAAGGGATACACATTGTTTTTTTTCCTTCCATCTCTTGCCTCACTTCTGAATCCTTGCCAAGCATTTAGACGTTGTTTTTTCGAGTGTGCATGCCCTTCGATTGCAATTAGGGCAACTTGCATTTAAGGAGTCTCTCATGGTTGTGAAAAGGTTCTCATCAAAAGACTGAACTCGTGAAAAGTAGATCAGCAACAAGGCAAAAAAAAAAAATGAGGCCTCTGTTTAGAAATAAAAGAAGATAATATGATGCTAGTAGAAGATAACATATCATACAACGTGGTAAAAAAGAAAGAAGTCAATCAAGCACACAGGACCACTTGGAGTTGCTAAACCGTGTGATGACTGTAGACAGAGGCAGGCTAACACTTCCCATTGACTCTCTGTGTTTGAGCTAAAGTAACTGGACAAACTTTGGCTGTCTTGTTACTGCATGATCAGTTGAAAGAATGGTGTCTATCTCCTTGTCATGGGCTTGGGAGTGAGGCAAGACATGAAAAGAAAAAAAAAATGTTGGCATATTCCTCAAAGTCAATGCAAACCAGTGTTAAAATTTAAGTAATTATCTTTAAACAACAATGGAATCATGAAAATGTCAGCAGATTATAAATGAAACATCTTAATTGCCCATTTAGCATCATATAAAATGTATATATATGTTTTTATTTTTACCCCTTTATTTTACTGACAAATGCTTTAAATGAGATTTGAAATTGCAGGAAAGGAGCCACAGGCTGGTAATTAAAACAGACTCTGCATCAGAAACAGAAAAACAGAGCTACTTAGAAGAAAGTGTAATTTATCATTCACCCCTCATCATAGCTGGTTGAGCTAAAGTATCTCCAAATTAAAGAAATAGTTTAGTGTTTTTCTGAATTGGGCTTCTGTGAGGCACATGCCATGTGTCTGAACATGTGCCACAGTGTCACAGCTCAGTTCTCCCTCTGTTCAGAAAAAAAAGTAATGCTATACATTGGTGTAAAAGCCACAAAAATAGCTAGGGGTCATCACATGCTACAATTTAATCTGTTCATATCCACTTATTTTCCGCACTATTTTGAGACACTGCACGGCCTAAGTGTGCCTTTGAGAAAACCCACGCAGACACAGGGAGAACTTGCTAACTCCACTCAGAAAGATCCTGATTGACTCGCAATCCTCTTGCAGCGAGTAAAACGGTGGAGTACAGTAGAGTAAAAAAGACTTACCAAGACTCCAAAGTCCAGTGTGTCTGGTCGATTGATTAGCATTTTGTTGGCCTCCATATCTCTCAGCTTCATGTTTGAGCAGTCTTGCAGAGTAAACCAAGATCCTTTCAAAATGTCTTCACCCCCTTCTGTCTGCATGTGAATGATTTTTCATGTCTTATTGTTGGAACCTGATATTAGCTTGAATTTGAATCTGGCTCTGCTCTCAGCCTCTTCATCCTTTCAGTAAGAAGCATAACTTCTCTCATTGCATCTTAAATGTTTGCAGCCACAGGTCTGTGTGTTTTTTAAGCTGAATTCTGTCCAAATTGCTCAGTGATAGCCACTGCCAGAAATGGAAATGTGGGGTTTGTAGCCAGCTGTCGAGCTAAAGGGTGTAGAGGGTGAACAGCAGCAGTCTCAAATACATGTTTTGAAAATGATATTCTCCTCAGTACATGCCGTCTAACATTATTGCCTGGTGTTTGAGCTGTTTTGCTCTTGTGGTTTATTCAGTGAAAGCTCCAGGAAGCAGGGGTTAAAAAAAAAAAGGGAACACAACAATTTGAACAAAGCTTCTTTCACACAATGAGTAAAGCCCCGTGGCAATGCTAAACAGGATATGCTATGTTTTTGCATAACAATGTGTAATGACGGCTTTGGCGCTGAATAACAACACTATTGTTTTTAGAAGCTGTTCTCTGGTCCTTGATCAACACTGTTTCACTTTCACTGCTTGTCAAAGTGTCTTCATAACTACATGCAGAGAAAGGCTGAGAAATAATAACTTATCTGCTTACTCCGAGGTAACCTTCTGCTGTCTTTCACACATTTAGTTCAACTACTTGGAAGCTAATCTTTTGAATGAGGTTACGTGGCTTAAAACTTGGAGTAGAAAAGTATTTCACACAGGGGTCATGCTTTGTTTTGGCAAATCTGCATCCTACATTACTTAAGTCAATGCAGATTTGTCTCTTAGTTTAGGGGCCATCCACACTAGGGCTAGGTTTAAAAAAATCAATTTAATTGATTTCCCTTTAAATGGGTCATAATCGATCCATACAATCCAAAGATCGATCTTTTAACTTGGGTAGTTTTTTCTTCATTGGACGTGCAGAGAAGCAGCCTGTGGTATCAACCCAGCTAGTATTGCGTGATCTGCGTTTAGCTCTGCTTTCCACTGAACAAAATCCCAAGTAATCAAACAAACACGGCAGAAGCAAACAGCACTATATGGGCACCACCGGCGAGTTTAAAGGCTGACGTATGGACGTATTTTGGATTTTACAAGCACGAGGGAAAAGAGGAGTTGGACAGAAAACAAGTAATATGCAGAATACGCATTAATGTACCTTTTGTATATAATTAATATAAGATTAATGTAACTGCTTTGGGTTCATTTCTTAATGAAAAAACAATTTAAATAATGCACCAGGTCAAAAGTCACTTTATAAGTTTACAGTATTATTTTAACTGAGATATCCCAGACTGAATAAATATCTTATTGTATTGTGAATCGAATTGATTTCAGACCTGGTAATATCGAATCGAATTGATCCAGCCCTAATCCACACAGAGACAAATTCAGGTGAGTTTTTAATTTTATGGCTGTTTTGTCCACCTGAAAACCCACAACTTTGAAAGCAAGTGGATAAATCTTAAAATGCAGACCATGTGTATGAATAAGGGTAGCTTCAGAACTGATGACGTCACAGCCCCGCCTCTTTCTGAAACTGCATGAGCAAACAGTGAGTTTGTAATGGCTGTAACTATGGTGACCAGATGTCCTCTTTTGCCAGGACATGTCCTCCTTTTTGGCCGTAAAATTGCCTGAAATGTCCAGGTTTTGCTCAGCTTACAATGAAGCTGTCGTCGGTGAAAGAAACAGACATGCATGATTTAAACTACCGTAACTCCTTACGGTAAAAGCTGGATTGCCTGAGGGGGAAGTACAGAAGTTATCTGACTGAGCTAGAAAGCAGAGAGAGGATTCAGAGGCACATGAGTCATTTATCTGTATTTTATGTGTAAATAATATAAAAAATACTTTACATAATAGCATTAGGATCATTTTGGTTACATTAGTGTTTTTTCTCCCTCTGAAGTCCACAGTGCTTTACAGAGCAATATTTAACTGGAATGAGCTCTCGGTCAGCTCACGCAGAATACAACATAATCATACATTTAAAAATATTTGTACAACTGAGTTACTGCAGACGACCATGTGAAAATTAAATCTGCTCACATTCAAATTGCTGCGTTACTGCTATAATGAAATAATGTAGTCATTTCAAAATGTTGCAATTATTACTGCTTTTCTTAATTGTATTGTGTTATTTGTGTAATTTTATGCATTTTTACACAATTTGATATTGTACATTTTGTACATGAAATATTTTAAAGGACCCTAGGAAGACTTGCAGTCATTAAATGGGAAGCTTAGGGGGATCGTAATAAATATATAAATAAATAAATAAATAAAATTACTGTTACTACTTTTGCCATATTTTCTCCTCGTTTATCTATTTTTTTCATCTTTCTTCCCATCATATTTTGTACTTTAAGGATTTCATAAATAATAAAATACAATGATAATATAAGTTAGTTAAGTAATAACAATAAATGATGTAAATGGCTGTGTTTCGGTTTTGTCTTCTCAAAAGTGTTCAACATGATCATTTGTAATTGTTCATAAAGAGGAACCTGTCCTGCTTTTTTGTTTACTTCTAGTTCCATACTGTTTTAAGCATTTGGAACTGGATAATGAGAAATACTTGCTATAATGTTCAATTCTGACCTGTAAGAAAGTGCAAAATAATGTATTCAAAGGGACATTTTCAAAACATTGACAAAAAAGGCTTAAATAACCATTTATATTCATAGAGGTAAAAGAGTAAATAAATCCTCAGTATGGAAAAATATAACAAAAAGACATAACCATGAACAAAATAAGCAAAAGAAATGCAAAAGTAAAAAAAAAAATCACACTATTGCACATAGATAAATATCAGTATCACTGATTTGTTGTAACTGTTTCACTGCTCACTGCAGAGGCGGTTATCGTTATAACTAAAAAGCCTGTTCATCCATTCAGGTTTTTACCGTAGGTATGATTTGTACATTTTTGAGGTATCAGCTGAAGAGATGCCTGCCTCTCTTTGGTACAACTGGACTAAATAGCCAAAGTCCTGTGATGCTCAAAGCACCAACAAAACATTTGAAAAATTCCAAACCAGTGTCTCATTCTGGTTGCTCAGAATAATTTGCAGACCTTGTTGTGTTGTTGTGTCTTGTGTTGTTGCAGTTTCATGTAGGAACTACTTTTTACTAAACGACAAATACATATTTTGATCATGGGATCATGTTTATGTTCAAAACGTTCCAAAAAAAGAAAATATTAAAAGTTCATTTAAGACCTGGCTTGTTTTCTGTTTTGTCTATTACTGCTGCTTTTCAATAAAGCCAAAGTGATTCTCTGTAAAATACTGCAGCATATGTATTGTATATCTAATCTGGTTACTCAATAAATCTCCAGAATAATTGATCAAATACTCGATTACAAAAAGAATAGATATAGAGCATATTGTCATACATTGTGTCCCACTGTTTCCATCCTTATGGTGTTTCTCTATCAGGGCTCTGCTGTTACAGTTTCTCATCTTAACAGTTTAAAATGAGCAGGATTGTTAGACTCCCTCCATCGCCTGCACATCACATGTGTGACCTTTCACTGCTGAGAATCCATCCCATTATCACCTGCCTACGGCTGCCATGTATGTTCTTCAAAGGTGTGTTTTGCACCCAGACTTTTACAGCGAACACTTATTGGAGAGTTTTCACTGCCATGTCTGAGGCACTTTCTTTCATCAGCCATTGTCACGCAACACAACAACAGTCCCGATGTTTTCACACAGACTGAAATAACCTGCTAACCCTGTGAGGTGCAATTCAAATGTGTCCGGCTTTGAGCGCTGGCTGAGGACCTTAACGACAGCAGTGGTCAGCTGTCTCTTCTCTGTTTTAACTCAGAGCTGTCTTGCTAATGATGTGCGGTGGGTGGTGATGCACTGAGGCATCGCACATGCCTCTGCCGCAGTGTGAGAACAGATTCTGTCTTTCAGATGACATAGAGACACGTCTGCGATGTGTTACACTGTGAACTGTCATCCAGAGGAGTATGCATACCCTCACCATCCCTTTTTTTCCCTCATTTTCACAGCCTTATTTGCTCATACGTCTCAGGTCGTGGCTCTGACATTGACAACGCTGTCAAGAAAAGCCTGACAGTCCATAAACGCGAAAAGCTACGGTGCCCGTCTTTAACAGATATGTCTTCCTACCTCGAGCTTATGATGCTCAATAATTGGGAACAATGCCACTTTTTTACGCTTTTCCTCTCTCCTTGATTTTTCTCTTCTGTTGTTGTTTTTCGCTGCTCCAGTTGCCTGAGTAAAGACATGCCAGTGGGTGACAACAAGCGGCAAAATATGGTTAACATGTTTCATGTGACACTTCAATTTCCTCTCTGTCAATCAGTGCAGCTGCTCTATCTCTCTTATTGCTCTGCCAGGCTGACGGCACATGATAGATCTGGTTCTCAGTTAGCAGCAGAAACATGTCATTACCACGGACGAGCATGCAAATTAATGCATACAATTTATGCAAGAAAGACCTACTTTTGTTCATATACCCCCTCATACTGCTGAAAGTTGATATTTAACTTAAACAAAATACTGGTGAGGATGTAAAGTAATGGATTTTTGCTCAAATCAGACATATTTCCATACTTAAAGTGATCATACTTTGCCTTAACTGTGGTTCATCTATTTAGATTTGATGTCTCGAGTGTCTTCATACTGCCAATACTACATATTGAGTACCCCTGATCCACCTCTATCCTTGCTCTGTCTTAGGTGCTCTGTTGGAGTTCCTGTAGCTGTCAGGTCCTCTCCTGTACTTGGGTTTAGTTTGTTTTAATTGGTTGACTTGTCTGCTGTATGGTATCTGATCACTTGGCCTGCTTGTTGTCCCTCTCCATTTTTACAACAACCTATGTCAGATGTGCCAATGATGGCCCACCAGCAAGACTTGAAAACTAGCAGGTATTTGGTCAACTCTGCTTGAGCAATGATAGACCAACCAATTACAGATTTTAGGAGCTGCATGAATTGCCTACATTTGCTACGATGTCATCTCAAAGTTTGAAATATATTATGGAGGTCACTGTCAAGCACCTATTAAGTTCTGAAAAATGTTATTTCTGTGCAGTTTGCTCTTGGGCCATCAGCATCCCCTCTCTGCTGCTTCTTTGTTTTTTTCATCTAACCCAGGCCAACCAAGACCCAAGAAATGACATTTGTTAACCTAAATTTTCAATGAGTGACTCGTCTTGTCAAGCCATAAATGGAACTAGCTATAATGAAGACTGTTTTTCTAAAAATGTTGTATTATTATTATCAAGGGTATGTGAACTTAAATGAGTATACTAACAGCAATATAAGATAGGCATATTAATGCACATTGTTGATTTGGCATTCAGTTCATAACGGTTGTACACTCCTGGTCCATGGTCTTACCCAGTGGTGGACAAAGTACTCAATGGCAGTACTCAAGTCAAAGTATAGATACTCATGTTCAAATACTACTCCAATACAAGTGAAAATTGCTCAGTCATTTTTTTTACTTAAGTTAAAGTACTGGAGTACCTGCTTTTGAAAATACTCAAGTATTAAAAGTACATTTTCCCGTTGACCTTACAGTACATAATGACTGAAACAGTCTACAGAATGCACTGACCTGCTTATAGATCATGCAGAATAAAGAGTTTGAAAATATGCTACAAAGCCCATGGAAATGCATACTTAACCCCCCCCCCCAATTCAGATATGGGTGCTCTGGTGTAGAATTGTCGTCTTTATCTGCCATAGTAGCCATCATTACTGCCAAGACGAACCGTAACCACCAACATTAGCTCAATCTTTACCTGCCTGATCGCAGTAGCGCATGCGTGTCTTCTGCCACTTTGTTGTTGTTTAATGGTGGTTGGCAAACCAACTCAAAGTGCTTTACCGCCACCAACTGGACTGGAGTGTGGAACAGGATGAACGAAATATAGATAACACCACTTGAACAAATCACATTTTAGAAGAGAAAAATAATTTAATCCGCTGACTTCATACCTGTACCTTAAAGTAACGAGGCCATTTATAGAAATGTAGTGGAGTTAAAAGGATATTTGTCTTTTAAATCAACACTGTGTAGCTTTTCAAACATAATATAATCCTTCGATATTCATTGTGATGGTCCACCACTTTACAATGAGTTCAATGAAACCTCTGGAGTGGTCTGTATCCCTTAAACTGGCGCTATGTAACTTCGAGGTGGATGGTGGGAACCCTGCCACACTAAAAAACTACAAGTTTGGACTGCTTTACGGCATACGTCACTTCCCCCGATTCCCGATTCGTTTAAAACACGGAAGTCTCGGCGAAAGCCAATCGCGGAGCTTTAACCACAACGTCAGGAAGAGAAAAGTTTTGTCGGAGGATACAAAACAAAGAAAGTGAGAGAAAAACAAGATGAATGCTCGGACCAGAATAAACATCGGTTCGGCGTTCACTCACTGGCGTGAAATAAAAGACGAGGAGGGGTGTCCGACTACTATCAGGTATGTTGGCCGACTAATCTATGACGAAGTTCCTCAAAAAACTTGACAGGAAAAAAGTACAGCACAACAAATCCAGAACGTACCAGTATGTAGTTTTGTTTAGACCTATTTCAAGTGTGTGATATCACCAGCTCGTCGTTGTCTTTACTTTTATTCACTTTATCGCTTTAACAGGACGGGGGCGACTTCTCGGTAATAAAACCAAGTTGAACTTAGTGATTTTTAACATCGTCATTCAGTCAAAAATAAATACATTACCTCGTTTCTACCTATCCTGCAAACAGCCGCTGAAGACAGAAGAATATTTTTTAGCGAAGTCCTGGCTTCTGTGATTCACCTACAAAACAAATGCACGCGACCGGCAGATCTGTCATACGACACTGACAGTATGCGCGCGCTAGAGCTCATGGGTAGTTGAGTTCTCGCTCCGGTCAAGCGAGGATCTTCCGTAGTGCTGCTTTAAATGTAGTGAAGTAAAAGTCATAAGTTCCAAAAAAGAAAAAAACTCAAGTAAAGTACAGATACTCAAAAAACGTACTTAAGTACAGTACTTAAGTAAATCTACTTCGTTACTGTCTACCCCTGGTCTTACCCCATTGTCTTACCACAACCTAACATATATTTTGTAGATACAAACAAAAGTACTGTCCTCTGAATACAGTATGTTTGTCGTATTTGGTGTTGTCCCTCCTTCCAACATCCTTTCGTTGGTTGTTTAATGCAGTCGTTCCAGTTGTGTACTCTGACAGGCCTGTTGGGCACGTCACAACATGAATTTCTGGCTTTGTGTTTGTCTAATCTGACTTTAGTATATGTTGTAAGCTTCAACTGATCTTTCCCGCAGTTATTTACAAGCACAGAAAGAGTTCTATAGCGTAACCAGGTTGATTCAAATTAACAGAGAAATCTGATTGAAGCCATCTTTTTAAAACAGCAATAAAAATATTGGGAGTTATTGCACAAGTTAGGGTGATGATATATAGCCTTGTAGGCTGCCTGGGATCCTTGATGTAGATTGCCTGCTGCTGTGGACTAACAAAGCTCTAAAAACAACAATTACGTGACAATTCCTTTATCTTTACATTTGCTGATATTAACTTCAGAGAGATCAACAAAATAGAATACTTGGTAGTTCTTTAGACACATGTATTAGTATGACCTTGACAAAATAATCAAGAATGACCTGTTGTGGGATCCTGCTGGACTCTAAGTGCTTTATCCAGCATTGACCATCAACAGAAATGACATCATTTAACATTAATCAATACTTTTGGACCAGTTATACTTAATTTAATGACAGCCAGGCTAGATGCTGCTTTATTAATCAAGCTCATAATCTCCAGATTATATTCTTTTATAAAAAGAAATATATTAGATTGATCTCTCTACCCATTGTTGTATTGACCATACATCCACTGTAACTGCCTTTATAACCACACAGACGTGAGCTCCCCTCTTGAAATGAGATGCCACGTACATTTATATTCAGCAAATATGGTGCTGTACAAACAAAGATGATTAATTCAGTCTATATGCAGGAGAAATTTTTTTAATTTTAGTCCCTTTGCTTCTGTCTGGATAGATCCATCTCTAGATGTAAGTATACATATATTTTTTTAATGTTTAAATGCATACATGTGCATCTTTAAAATGAAGTGTATGGCTTCAGCCAGTTCTATTGTAAAGTGTCTTGAGATACACTTGTTATGAACTGGTACTATACAAGTGAAGATTGATTGATTGATTGATATTGTAATATAAATATGTTGGCCACCTTCCACTTTTTACAAACATAACAAGACTCTACATGCATGGCACATTATGGCTGTAAATATAGGGTATATGATGATACTGTGCTAACAATACCCCTGAATTCTTCTGTTGGACGTGTTTTATTTTTGGAGCAGAATGCCTTGTTTTCTGCGGTGTACATAAGAGCAGCCCTCATGACTGGCTCTAAAATAATCTAAAATTCCCTGAAAATGGATTATGTTTACAGTAAATCCTGCACAATCTGGGTGGGGAGGTGACGGCTCTGGGGTCCTCCTGTATGCCGCCTGTGGCCTCGGAGAGACTGTCATAAAAATGGTCCATCCTGAGGAGACAGCCGGCGGCGTTGCTGAGTCGACAGCCCCACTGTGTCCTAGAGTAGTCCATTAGCTCTACCTGCCCCTTTTCTCCACAGGATCCCCACAGCACTAAATGAAGCCAGGCATATTTTCATCTTCCTGACAGCCCCGGCTGCGGCTGCATCCATGGGAGATGAAGGTCTGTGTCAGCCAGCACATTCTGCCGCATTTCTGTTTGCAGTAGGGGCCCAGACGCCGGTACACAGACAGACCACTATATCATTCATACAGGACTTGTTTTGTAGCTATTTTAGAGCACCAGATTTCATTACAGCCTGAACTGACTGTACTGAGCTGTCTCAGTTAGGCAGTTAACCTCCAAGTTCAAATGAGCCTCAAATGCCTGCAGCTAGGCAACATCAGAAACAGGGCAACAGTGGTCTCTTTGGCGTTTTTCCACAATTTTCTACCTCTTTTTTCAGTTTAGAAACCATCTAGAAATGCTTAATTTTTGATAACTACATAATATATTTATGACTATCTAACTGTAATAGATTGCTCTTAGTTAACAGAGAAAAATGTCTTCCCAAAACTAATACAGACTTGTTAATGCTTGACTTGGCTGTCTTTAAGACTGACCTTAGCCCGCTAACTGGATTTCCGGAAGAAGCAAACAGTATCTGCAACGAGTACCTCAAAGCTCTGCATAATTCCAACCTTGCAGTGTAGCTAGATCTGCCTGATTTAATGTTTTCTAATCAGGCAGATGCATCTTTCCAAGCTGCAATCTACATTGATTGTGCAGCGAAAGTGGTACAGTTCAATCAGAGTCCTCTAAACCTGGAAGAGGTGGGAGCAAGGAGCAAGATGACAGCAGGAAGTGACTGACAGACAGAGCTTAGCATTGATGCTAACAACTTCAGTGGCAGTTCAGTCTGATCTTGACTTCTTGAGAAAATGATTTTTGTGTGAGTTTGTAGCTTACTTTTTGTATTTTAAAGCGCCCAACTGTTACACTATCCAAGTGGCCTGTAATATCTGTGATTGACATAGTAACTGTCCAATCACCTGCCAGATATCCTTTAATTAGGTTTGTCTGTTCACAAACACTTTCTGTGGGCCCTTTCCCCAGATGGATAAGTTAAAATGATTGAACTGTACATCTGGTGTGTCGGGTTAGCAAAATGCTGTTTCACAGGTTAATCAGAACCCAAAAGATAGAATAACTAAATATGTCTGTGTTGGTCTTCAATACTGTGTATCATATTTTCCTCTCAGAAACATTTAATTCTCATTGTGAATCTTCTTTAATCCAATGGTTCTCTGTCATTTCTTTTTAAAAATCCAAACATATGCTTTATAGTTCTTCAACATGAACCTTAAAGCCGTAAAGTAAATTCAAACTGAGGTTGTTGGTTTGTATTTTCTTATAATGGAGTTTGTAACCTATGATGTTTTAGATATTGCACTGCTTGAGGTAGTTTTAACATAAGCTTATGTGGAGTCCTATGTCAGATTCGGCTGTAGAAATCTGGGATAATTTGACAAACGAGGAGGGCAGAGGGTCTGGAATTTTTGGTGAAAATGCACCATTTAGAGGCTGTCTGATGTCAGCAATGTGCCTAGATAACATCCCTCCAAAATATGAATTTCTTGCTTGTATGTTCCTGTTTTTGGTCAGTGGGGATCAATTCAGCTTTGGCAAAAACGTCATTAAATGACCTCATGATGTTATACAGTGACGAGGCCTTTTTCCCAGCTGTTACTGTGTACTGAGATGTTGTGTGCTCCATGTGCCTCTAAATTCTCATGCTCTAATGTGTTTCTCCTTGAAAATTTTTAACTGATTGGACAAGTGAAGTCGAAATGCCATACCTGCTACAATATTTACTCAGCTTGAACATTGCATCCTTTGAGTTAAACAGGAACCTTTCATCTCTGTGGTGCAACACAACCAAACACAACTTGAGTCACAGCTTAACTGTTTCAGGACCCAGTGTTGACTTCACACTTTGACTTAGGATTGAACTTAGACCTGGAAAATGTTCCCTTGAGAAGAAGAACCTTGGAGTGCGGATGTGTCAGTGGTAAGCAGCCTCGCTCTTAACATGTGTGAAGGTGCAAGCCGTGTGTGTCAGATCTGAGACACATTTGCCTGTGTTTCCTCCCTTACAAGTCTATCCACTGCCAAAAAAGGCCAAAAATGCTCAATAAGTAACTTTTAAGACTGTTATTACTTCCTCCTTCAGTTGTTGTTGACCAAGTCCCACCCTTTCTTGATTTTGATTAGCTATTGAGGGATATGTTTGATTAATGTGCGTCAGGGCAGTGTTCCAAAAGTTGAACTGTTTTCAACAGGTAGCATTTGGAGAGTAGTAACAACTACTTTGTCATGATTTTGACCACAACTGTTAAAAGATAGATAGATAGATAGATAGATAGATAGATAGATAGATAGATAGATAGATAGATAGATAGATAGATAGATAGATAGATAGATAGATAGATAGGTGGGTAGTGGGTAAGTTCTCATGGGTGGTAGAACCTGCCCACCATTGTGGTAGTAATAAGATCCCCCACTAGTTTGTGGCAAAGAAGTAGTGACTGGCTGTTGCTAATACTGCTCTAACATAGTCAAGGGTTGAAGCTCTTTTGAGAGAAGCGTTATCTTTTGAAGACCCCCTGCAATTGCATAAACGCTCAAGTTAATGGGGGATGGGGGCTACGAATGGCTAGAAGTTGGCTAATAATTGACTGGAAACTGGCAGGCATTGGACTGGGTCTGTAGATCCTGCACAGTAATGTTGAACAAAGTGCAAAAATGCCTCTTAGTGCATTTTATCATTATTTAATGTAGGGGAAAAAAAGTATAATCTGTCTTAATGTGGCCAAATTGCTATAACCAAATCACAGAGACAAAGTGTTTTCGTTGGGATGCAAAAAACATGATCAATCAATTTAATCTTGTTGCTATTTTAATTTAAAATAATTCAGTAACAGTTTATGTTATATATCCCAACACACACCATAGTGCTTATTCAAGGAGACCATAAATTTTCATATAATGTGAAGTGTTTATCTTTATCACTACCTATAGAATAGTTTTGGATTGTACTCACTGTAAATCAAACGATAATAATAATCTTTTTCAAAACAATATGATCACTTTCCAGACTGGCAGCAGTACCATACAATGAAAAACAGCTATTGTACTCTGTTTACTGACAAAGTTATTTTCCAAACATTTAAGTTTGCTGCACAAATAACTCCTGCAAAACCTTTTTTTTCTAAGCTCTGCACATTTGGAGCTCACCGAACCATCTGCCTCCAGAGCTGAAAAATGTTTGTGGAACAAAAACTCCAATCTGCAGAATAAATGCCTCTCCATAACAGCGTCTATACCTGGAGTATTTATGTGCATTTTATGTGCAGATGCGAGAACAGAGAGTTTTCTGATGTGTGGAGGAGTTGGTCCATCGGCAAAGTCTTAAGCTTTGGTGACCTATACAATGCTGCCCACCCACTCTTGTTAGAATGAGATTTAAATGTGTTTCTGTCCTGTCAGACTGTCTCAGTGAGACGTTTAGAAGAACACAGTGTGCACAGGCAGGAGCCATACATTCACTCCTCTTTTGTGTGACAGCCAACAGAGACAGTACACAACAATAAATTTGCTTATAATCTGCAGTTTCTTCAGCTGGAGTGCAACGAGATCTTTCAATCAAGTTTGTCGGTTCAATAAGCTCCTCCTACTATTCACTTTTTCAGTTCAGAGTTAAACAAGCTGTTCTGAATCCTAGATTTTACACAGCAAAATATGTATCTCCCATAGACGCTTTGAACATTTTTGAGATTCAATCTACGACTCATGCAGTCAGACATTAATGTGTTTTTGGGGAAGACACTTGTAACTTGACACACCAGATGGACTGATCAATACATTTCGCTAGCCATCTGTGGAACAGCACCGATGAAGTGTTTTAGAATGGGCAGAATCTTTTGAAGGCGTATCTGGCAGGTGATAAGAGGATCACAATGCCAATAAAATTCATTACAGACCTATTAGACGATGTAGTAGGTGGGCACTACTGGCTCAGTATAAAGGCTGAAGCTTGTTATTATAATTGCTATAGGAGCAGTCCCTTAATGCTGTTGTCTTGTTAACTCCCACCCGCTTTAAGCTGAGCATAACTGTCATGCAAACATTGAAATAGGTTGATCCAGCTACACTGCAAGATTCAGAAACTTGGACTTTATTTTGATGGTGTTATTCATTGTTATTCATGTTGTTTGAAGACTCATAGTTTGGTTTATGTTGAATAGTATTTGCTATTTTAAAATTGAGTAATTCCAACATAATGACAGGAACAGAGCTCAAAAAGAATCGATTATTTGCCTCGGATATTCAACATCTAATTCAAAATCAAATGACGGTTGATTTTGTGTACTTTTTCTTTTTATTCGCTGGAATCATAGGATATATTCTCTAATGTGTGCAACACATAAACACACAGTTTTATATTCTTCCCAGAAATACGGACAACGAACTACGACAACACTGCTATTGCACATTTTGGCCTTTCAGGTTCCCACAATAAATGGGAGAGTATAGGTTAAAAAGGGAGGGACTTGGTGTTATTGTTACTTTTATAATTATGTTAATTCCATCCATTGTAAAATCTCTGCTGTTCGTCCATTTTTGTGCTCAGGTTATCCAGGAGAGGACATGTTAATCTCAACTAACTTTTTCTTAATTTTTATTACACAAACATGTAGATTTTCAATAATATTGTTAGCCACTGGATCCATATCCCTGTATATCTTCTATCTGTTGTTTCACCCATAAGATAGTGTATTCACTGTTGGAAACTAGAAAAGCAGTCCAAGAGCTAAGAACTCTGTCAAGCAGCTCAGTTGCAGCAGTCGCTTCTCCGCTCCAATTGGGCAGCCAAGTGTTCGCTTATGTCTGTCCATGCGGAGAATACTGCATTCCATTTACACCTGAACTGGTAAGAGGAGAGTGTGAATGACGTGATCTCTGAATTATCAGCGTTCCAGTTACAAAGTTGGAAAAAAAATGTGCCGATCTACCAGGCTATTGTTAGCTGTTGTGTTGGCAGAACTCTCCCACTGGCACTGCAAGAGAAGCTGGGAAATGACGTGACACAGGCTTGAAAATAATTGACATCAGTTTGCAAATAAAGTACAATTTCCGTTATGATATAAATGAATGGAATTTGTCATTTTAAACTTCACTGTTTTTTATGACATTAGTCTGGATTGGATCAGCACTAAAATGTTTTGGCTTCTTCCTTGGACCAAATCACACCTCTAGTAAAATCTTCATTTGAATCCATCTGGTAGTTTTTTGTAATTTTGCTAACAGACAAACAAACAGCCAGACAGACAGAAGGACCCTGGTGAAAGGATAACCTCCGTGGCAGAGGTAAGCATCAAGATGAATAGTTATAAAATATTAAAAAGTTGTTCACATGAAAAGCAGCATGCACTTCTGGTGCAAATTGCAGAAAGTCCAGGAGGCATGGCGAGCCTCAGGGGCAGCCCTTATAAATTGGCGAATACTTTACCCAAAGTGTAAATTTAATTCAAAGTTTTTGTCTTCCAAAGTTGTGACACCGTCATTAAGAAACTTTGTGAGACATAAAAGACTACATCCACTCACACCCACTGCGGTTTCTATTTTACATTTAAGCTGTCAGTCAATTGGGTTCAGATGAGTTCTGCCATTATGGCTTTCCCCTCCCACCGCTTTCCCCCCTGCCCCGCTCCGTTCCCGCTCTCATTTCCTCCATCATGATATTGTTTGGAGTCACTGCAAAGTTAGTGCGCCTGTGAGGACGCAGGTGCTGAGAGCCAAAGTGTCATCCCCTCTGGTGTGTGGTCGATAATGAGACTGGGAGAGCGGCATGAATAACTCCATGAACCCTTTTTCATTTCCTTAATCTCTGCCCACAGGCCAGTCCACTAACACTGAGTCATTATTTTCCATCAGTTTGCGCGCTACTTGATCACACATATCGCCTCCTTTGGGGTCAGATAAAGACGGGAAGAAAAATCCACTGCACAAATGAAAAACGCTCCGTAATTCAATAGCTTTAATAAAGATGGTGAACAAATCTCTTTGTTGAGCCCCATGTAGAATGATTAATTGCAGATTTCCTTGCATGTCTCAAGCCTTCAAGCAACTGGTGACCCGGGGCTAACAGACCAGAGAGCATAAGTGGCCCCAGGACAAGCGTTCCCTCTGCTTCGGGCTTTGACCGAACACAATGAGCCTAACAAAGACACTTATTCTTTCCATCACTCTTTCTCATTTTCACCGTCTTGATCTTGTCACCAAGCCTGGCTCCCCATCGTGGTTCTCTGCAGTATCCCCTTTCATAAAATCCCAGGTTTGATGTGCTTCCCGGGGATCTGGTAAGTGCTTGGCAGTGCACACCGGGTGACTCAGAGAACACAGATTCATCAGTCCGACACTATCGCTCCTCCAGCGAGGGCCCGAAGCGAGGCTAAGCACTCACAATTGATTCAGACACGAAGAATGGAAGCAGAATATAGCGAGGCTCTGTTCATGTCTCCTCCCGCTTTTAAAAGCTCGGCCACGCACAAAAAGGTTAATCAGATATGGTGACCTACTAGAGACTCCGTTATCAAAGTAGCTAGGGTTATTTTTCAAAAGGGACGGCAGATTAATCAATCAATAATGCCATCCACTGGGTCACTTCGACACAGTCTTTTTGCTTTGAAATCTTGTCAAAATATATTCAATAGAAGAATGAAATTCATGAAAAGACTGGGAATATTATTTGGAGAACACAAAATGAAAGTGGAGAAAGCAGTAATACTTTTGCAAAGACTTTTTAATACTTTATAAATGTTGATGATGATCTAGTGTGAGGGTAAAAAAATACGACTGAAAATTAAGCTCCCTGATTTTCCTTAAAACAACTTGCTCTCTTATTTGAGTGGACCCCCAAGTGACACAGTAGTGATATATGTAAATGTTAAAAATTCAGCTTAATCCTTTTCTGTCTTTTTGTGTAAAGACAAAAGGCCTCGCCATATTGTGAGAAACTAGCTTTTTTACATGCTTGTTGGAGCCCAGGTATGTGCCATTTCTAATTAATTTAACATTTTCTTTTTGAAGTGATATGATGAATAAACTGAGATACCATAAATACAAATAAATACAAATAAAAATAAAATACCAAATGATGGGTGGGGCATTTATTTGTCTCAGTCACTGAGCCGACCAGGCGTTTATGTGGAACAGGCGTTTAATTCCTTTCCCACAAATATCTTTCTTAGAAAAAAAATGGAATAATATGATAAATTTAATCAAATTATTTATTTACACCATTATGAATATCACCCTGACAGCAAGATTACAGTACTGTAGTTATATTATTGTCTTCTTTAAACTCAGCACTCTCTAAACACTCTTACTACTGGTCAGGAACTACCTTACCTTAGTAGTTAAGTTAAGGTCTTACTGCTTTGTTGCTGCACCGGGGCGATGTAGATAAGCAGCTATGTACTGCTAACTGACGTGTTCAGCCTCCAGACGTTAAGGGCAAATAACCTGCAGCGGCAGCGGCAACGTCTTCTTCTTTGGATTTGTGAAGCCCTAGTGTGTAAGATTCTGGCGTTTTGTGCTCTAGTGCCCTCTGTGGATGGTGAGTGTAACTGCACTGTCGTGAAACAGAGCGCCGTACACAACATGCCTTTTGTTGACATACAGAGAGAGGAGAAGCGAGCTGACAGGACGTCCAGAGAAACAAATAAACCATGTGGACTGTCAAGGTTCAGTCTGATCATGTTTCTTTTCAAGCGTGCACTGTCAGTTGTGAGCTCAGCGTTCGCATGTGTGTTCTGTAACTTCGACCGTAGCTCGTAGGCTGCGCCGAATAAATTACAACCAGCATTTATTTGGAAACTGGCGATTAATTGGAACTGAGCGTTTATTTGGTATTTTACGGTATGTTTCTTTTCAGTTTACAGAGTGAGGTCCTTTATTTTATTTTATATGAAAATACAGTAGAGAAAAGCTGAAAGTCGCAAAATTTCATAATGTTAAGTACTGCAATATTTAGTAAATCATAATAGTGAAGGATATGATTTATTTATTTAGGGTAGGATTTATTTATGTGAAAATGTGAATACAATTAAATCAGGACTTAGGTATTGCAATAATACTGTATATTGGGAGGCCACTGGTTATTCCCAAACCTTTTAACCCACCTTTTGTCCAATGTCAGCAGGGTATGCTCAAGCTCCCACAACCATGAAAAGGATAAGCAGTATAGATAATAAATTAATGGATTTATCAATGTACTTCACTCTCATACTGGCTTCTGCAACTATTTCCAGCAATTCTTTTAGTTGTTCCTATTCTCTTATGGCACATTTAGGCATCATCCCTCTTTAACTTCAATCAGAACTGCATCTCTACATGTACCTCTTCATGTTTAAGCTGTCTGGTTTCCACTAACACTGTTATGTGATGTCTACTCCAAACCTGTCCATAGCAAACCACTTATTAATAAGGAAAAGCGTGAGCCTCTCATGATTCCTTTCCCTTTGTAAACATTACATGTTCAGCAATAATTTTAGACAACAGCTCTGTTGTCTTGGTTACCAGTGGTCGAGCCCATTTAATGACTCAGTTTGCATTGACGAATGACCGTAGATTATTGATAAGATGTCCTGGTATACAGCAGTAATGAACACATGGCAGCCATTAGCGTTTTTCTCATGGAAGCAGTCCATTACAATTACCCAGCTGCTGGAAATTATGCCACAATTATTTACACTCATAATTGTTTCATCTATAATTTTACAGCTCTTTTGCCTAGAGACAAACTTCTAGGGAATCTAAGGAAATAACAATTTGAGACTGTTTTCTTTTCTAGCATTATATCCTCATGTCTAGTTTCAGTTATTGCCCAAACGAATCCCACTATAATGCTGCTATTTAGCCGTGAACAGGGATTATAGCTTGTGTGAGATTTAATTTTTTTTTACTGTAATTTGTTGCAGAAAAGGTTCCAGACACAGGGGCTGTGACTGTGGGATTTCCTTCTTAAAAGCTTTATGAGTTTGTCGGGAAAATGTCAAGGGTCTTGCTTCGAAACCTGAGGACAGCCTCTCAACGCAAACACTGTGAAAGGAAAGAGCATATGTGAGTGTGTGTGTTTAGAGAGGGTGGGTTAATTTGCACTGCTTTGCTCGTGTTCATTCCCATTTCTCATTATTTATTTAGTCAGAAAAGGCTCTTAAGCAGCGTGACCTTTTAGCATGGACCTGATTGAAGCAGCTTGTGTAGCTCTCAGCATGACCTAAAAGATTCATTCATAGAAGGAGGAGAGTTAGCCGTGATCTCTGGTGTCATAACCTGTAAAACCACATGCTGAGCCTTGACCATGGACTCACAACACTCATGTGCACAATGAGTACCAATGGGGCTGAAAGATGTGCTCTGAAGCTTATATTTCAACATGTATTAGTTGAATGATGGTACATCATATACTGGATATCTCAAAACTGGGATGGAAGTGGTTAAGCATTAGAGTCAGTGGCCTTTTAGCCAGAGGGTCTGGGTTTGATCCCAGCTCCCGCAGTCACACATTGGTGTGTCCTTGACCGAGGCACTCAATCTTAAATGGCTCCCACTGCTGAGTTATTGATGCATAAATGTGATAGGTAAATACTGGATGGGAGGGATGCAACTAACGATTATTTCTGTCATTGAAGTGCTATCTACTGTTGGATCGATTAGTCGATGAGTCAGGTTTGTTTTATCCACAGTTTCCTAACGGGTCCTGTTATTACTTTGGGATGTTAGTATTGGGTTTGTATGTATTTGACAGTGCTCTTTCAAACTGAAAATGTACATCCACCATTATATATTCTGCTTGTCCACTTATTCCTTTAAGGGTTGCAGGGGGTCCGAAGCCTATCCCAGCTGACATTTGGCAACAGGTACACCCTGAACCGGTTGCAAGCTGATTGCAGGTCCACATTAAGGTTACCAATCAATCAATCAAACTTTATTTATAAAGCACTTTTCATATGTAAGATGTATCACAAAGTGTTGTACATTAAAATAAACAAGAAGATCAGAGAGATACAGATTAAATAGAGGATCCCACCCACCCTCCCTGCCCATATTTAACACAGACAGCCACTCACACGCAAAGTCATGTAAAATCTATTCTAAAAGAAACAGGCAGCCAATGCAGAGACTTTAATATCGGTGTAATGTGGGCTCTCCTTCTGGTCTTCGTCAGCATACGTGCGGCTGGATTCTGAAGGAGCTGTAGATGTGAAATGTTCTTTTTGGGAAGACGAGAGAGGAGAGCATTGCAGTAATCAATTCTGCAGGTAATAAGAGCATGAATAAGAGTCTCTGCCTTGGCTTGAGAAAGAAAGATTAGACAACCATTCATGTGCACACTCATATCTAAGGGCAATTTGGAATCACTAACTAACCCAATGAGCATGTTGTTGGTCTGTGGAAGGAAGCCAGAGTGCCCGGAGAGAACCCACTCATGCATGGGGAGAACATTCAAAGAAAGACTCTGATCAACCAGGGGATTATTCTATTTTGATTGAGCTAATACATTTCTCACGTTGGAAACAAAACCATTATCAACTTAACATGTTTTGTTTTATGTGATGCCTGGTAAAAACAGTTTGTAAACAGAAGTGTTTTCTCAAAAAGCAACACGTCTGGACAAGGACGTGGCCAAATTGGGCCCCCCTGGAATTTTTTTTGGCCACCCCTGGTATCAAAATCTATAGAAGAAACAATTTGGACTAATTACAAGTGCCTTCTGCTGGGTTATTTAGTTAATGTTGTTATAAATTTGTTTTCTTTTATACTGTACTTTTACAGTTTCTTTGCAACAAAGAACATTTCTACCATAAAAAGGAAATAAAACAATTGAAAGTTCAGAATGCTCTCATCTCTAAAATGTTTGTTATTCTGATATTTAATCATTTTAGTCTTCTTTCTGTCAGAGCAATGTTTACACTGTCCATTTATTCCACCTTTTTTGACATTATTCCTCTTGGTTAAAGATATTTGATTGAATTCTTTAAATATGTGAATAACTTTCAGTTCTGACTCTGAACTGTAATCCTTTTTGAGTTTACAAAGAAGCAAGTATGTGAGTTGGCACCTTGTCGTTTTTTGTCTTTTTCTAGCATAGGGTGAGAAAAAGTCTCATTCACTTATAGAATTTACATTTTTTTCTTGTAGATCTCTACCTTGACATTTTTATGACTTTGATGCATGATGGGGACGGGAACATTCATATGGTTTTTAATCTCACAGCAGAGAGAACATAAAGTAACTGAGAATCACTGGTACACAGTTTAGTTTAAATATCACAAGACTTTAATTTTCTATTTGATGTTGGGAGTGGGAAAATAAAGATAAGTGTAGGGTGGGGTTTGGAAGTTTTGCAGGGACTGTATCTTAAAGTAAAGCGCTAAAGTATAAATAAATGAACAGTCATCCCAGTCTCCATCGTGCTGTATTGAGATAAGTGCTTGTGTTGCAGAGATGGGGTTAGCGTCCTTGGGTGTCATGAAAGGTGCTTTAAAAATAAATTTTATTATTATTAGCCCTTAAATTAGCCACATATTTAGTCCAATTTGCTCTGCAAGTTTGGCCTTGATGCAGACAAATAGCTCTCCTGACTCCATGGAGACTGTGGTGAGGACATTCAACCCTTTATTACTCTTAGAGACAATGAAATACTCCTCGAGAAATCATGTTTAAGGCCACTGTGTTGTCACAGCAGCTGCCACTTTAGTGCTACGTTTGTTTTCCTAACATGTTGTGGTCCCATGTTGATGACGTTGCTCTGAATGAAGATAGTAAGAGGAGAAAGATGGCTTCTTTTATTGAAAAATATGCTCCAAAAACGAAATGCTATGAGCAGGCATTTCCCCAAAACATAGGATGACATGATTTTATGACTGTCTTACAATACAGTTTATCATTGACCGTTTCTGGATAATGACCTACTGGACAGTGTACAAAGCAACTTTAACCATCAGTGTTTGAACACAACACCATTGAGTGGGCCACCATGTTGTATATTTTGACTCTACATGACAACACTGAAAACTTTTATTGGTCCGATGAGGGCTTGGCAGATGCAAAACGTAAGAACCCAATCAAGGTCTGAAAAAAAGAAAAAAAAAAATCTATTTAGTTAATTGACCTTGTGTTGCTGGTGTGTATAATTGTATTGACTGAATATGGATAAAAATAATTATGAGTGAGTTACTTGTTAAGACAGATCTTGTCTGGTGTTTGGAGGCCTTGAACAAGCAAATGAAAGCAAAAAGACCAGGAAGCATCGCAAACCAAATGTTCTACTTTAAAAGCTCACAAATCTGTGTTAACATAAACATATAATAACTTCCTGTGATGAACTGTAATAGACTCAAAAGCACTGCCTCTAAACAGAAGCCTTTCTTTCAGTGGTAAAGCCATTTAGACCTGAAAAACACACTTCAACCCATTTCAGCATCGAGCCCTCATGAGGAAGATGCTGCATTGGCACTTTTAGGGTGATGTTCCACTAATAGGGATTCACAACTTGGAGTGCCCTAAAAATAAACTTCTTCCAGCAGAAGTTGTTTTCCAGGTCATATAAGGCAAACAATGTCTTTGATTCAACAAGATTTGCTGTCATTTCAGAAAATAAACACTCATATTTAAAATGGATCAATCATTTCTACGCAGCGTCCTTCCTTTACAAGAAACAGTCAAATCTAATTCTTCATTTACTCCAGAGTATATGATGGCCTGGAGTTTATCAATCAGAAATACTCCCCGTTTGTTCAAGAGTCTGTCACCGTCTCTGATGGACGACAGAATGTGGTCAATGCGATTAGTCTCTTATAAACTGTGTTACCGTTATGTTGTTCAAGTTAATGTTTTGCCACAGGGATGATTTAAAGCAAACTGTGTTTTCGAGTCCAGGACTCCTGTCTAATCCCTATCAGACAGGATTATCTTGATGACTGATATTCAAGACCACAAACCTCTATTAATAAATAAAGTGTTATTAGGACTTCACAGAAACAAACATGTCTGTTTATCCAGTTGATGACAGATTAATTTTCCTTTAGAAGTCGGGGAAATTTGGTGTACTGGTTTAATTAGTGACTGTGAAAATCTGTGACTTTCAGTTGACTCTGTCTGTATTTGTGTTTTATTAGATTTTTTTAGCTGTATTATATTACATATCGTCATTGTCTTGCACAAACGTCCTATCTTCTCTTCTATCTTACTATTATTTTTTTAACTTTTAATATGTTAAAACTTTACAAAACCCACTCACCAACATGGAGCTTGACTAAAAGTGCTGTTTATGAAAAAAATAAATCAAATAATAGAAAATGGAGATAGGAGTTTTTTACCCTTCAATCACAATATGAACTACTGAGCAGACTTTTTCATGTCATGGTTAAAAAGCACTTAACAGCAAATCATTGAAGCATTGATTTATCCTCTATTTTTGCTGGTGCTTTAAAAACAAATAGCACGGGCGACAGAAGTCACCAGTTAACATAATCCCTCTTTAGACTATAACACTGAGACAGTGACAATATTTTGTAGAAACAGAGTGCTGACCATGCTGATAATACGGTCTGACTCTTGACCATCAGTTGCCTACACATTTACTGGTGTTAAATTTCTCAGTTTTACCCTCAGAAATACCATTATTTTATTTATTTTTTACCATGTTTTAAGTTGACTTCCATCACAACAGGTGCCTCAGGTCCTGGCGTGCCAGGATAAGATGGACACACAGAAAGTTTACAGATACACTAACTTAAAACTTCATTTTCCTTTAAAGGGTCTTGGCTGGTCCAGGTCTGCTCACCCTGAAAGTTTGAATTGTGAACTTCAGACAGAGTTTGCTCTCTGTTGATTTGGCAGTTAGTTTAATACTCAAGTTAAAGGTTGGGGCTATGTTATCTTATGAGTGAAGGCACCCTGCAAATTCATTAAAGGAGACATATCATGCTGATGCATGATTTAATACTTACATACAATATAATAAATTTGAAAACAAGACCTTACACCCCCTTAATTTTCAAAAAATGAGATATTGTATTTTTTCTGATATCCTAGAACGAGATTTGATACCTCTGAAAATAGGTCATTGCGAGATGTCCGCGAGATTTCAAACGTCGTGACATCACGAGGTACCTTTCTTTTTATTGGAGTAATCTGATAAAACACTTCCTCCTCTGTGATGTTCGTTAGCCACAAAACTGTCACCGAGGAACACATCCATCCAGCAGGGGTTTATAGCTCCCTAGCTCACATCCACTCATTACCTGCTCTGGCCTGTAGGGGGACTCAATACGCGGTCGCTGCTTTGAGCCTGCCGGACAATACAGTAGAAGAAGAAGGACAGGCTGGCTCAACCCCCGATAGAACTGACCAATCAGTGCACAAAGGGCTGTGACGTTGCGAGGTAACTTTAGGTCATTACTGTTACTCTGTAGTCCGGATGAAAAACTGTCTGTCACGGGCACCGTCACACACGCACACACCACTGACATCGCCTGTAAAGGACGACTTTTTTTTACTTTGACATCGCGCGACAAGCTGTGTGGTAGTGTGAAAAATGGCTGTCGCATTGCGGGAGGGTTAGCTCCGCCCCATCGCGGCTGTACATTGACTTTACACGGAGAGTGATCGCTGAGGTAGTACAAGTAGCGTCCGGTGTGAACGCAGCACAAGGGTCTCTTACTCACATTGGTCCAGTCTGCTCTGATTGGTTGACTGGTAACCTTTGTGATAATCGGTCTGTTCAGTGCTGCTTTATGCCATATTGCCAACAACTCTGCATTCATTGTACTCTTCAGTCATCTGTAAAATATAGCCCAATGCTAAGTTATGGGACTTTTAGAAAACTTTGGAATTTTTTTAAGTCAGGAAAATGTGCAGATCACCAACAAAGTGTAATGGCTTCTTATTTCGACCAAACCACACTTCTGGTGAAATTTTCCTGTAAATCCATCCAGTAGTTTTTTTCATAATCTTGCTAACAGACAAGCAAACACACAAATGAACAAATAAACAAACCGTTGCAAAAACATAACATAGGTAAAAAAAAATAAACCTCTCTGTGCTATACTTGCTACCCCAACCAACTAATTTAAGATACTTTAGGCAGATACAGTATCTATAAGCAGGGTGAAAAAAAGTCTCAGTACTTCTGACTTTTGTTCATTGAAGTGCTTTGTCACATGGGGAAAACACACTGTAGGGCATATGAAATTATCATTAAGCCTGGCCCCTGGTACCCCAAAAGGACAAGCTCCATCAATGATTGATTGATATATTAGGCAGTGGACTCAGAGTCAGAAAAGGTAAGACATTATTTTGAATGAACAATACTAATATCAACCATGTTGTCATATACTCTATCCCAAATAAGAAATACTTCCATATAAAAACTTGACTCGTTTCCCAGCTCTAATAAGGAGATAGGATTTATTTATGAAAACAATCTGGGCCTCTTTCCCGGCAATTAGTCTTGACTGAATCGATGAGCGGCTGGATTGTCTTGTTTTTCCATCGTAGATAATATTGGTATTGTTAGACAGGTCCTATCTACATGAGCTGATATCAGATTTGTTAAGAAAAGATCTTTTGCACTGGTATCTTAAATCTTGTGGTGGAGATGTAGCCTCTCAGATTAAGTGGCTCAGCTGCATGTTCACCTCCATCTTTGGAGACATTTCAATGACGATACAGGCTGAGACATTGTTAAAAGGGGAGGGGTGGCGGTGTCCGTTTACCCAGGAGAGAGCCGCTGTAATCCATCAGCCTGGCTGCTGCCCGTTCAGCACAGCCGGCCCCAGCTGCCTGCTGCTAACCAGCCCTCCACCTCCGGCTCTGACTCCCCGCTCCCCTCCCCCCTCTATCAACATCTCTCTTTCTGTCATTCTTTGCCTCTCTAGACTCTGGGCTCCTCTGTACACTAAAAGCCTGCCTGAATTTTATAATTTATCAAAGCGGATTTTCTGCAGCTGACTTGACCGCTAGCACCAGCAAATGGAGAAATCGTACTAATATTTAATGTTGAGTGATGCATTATACACCACACATGCAGACGGTCAGCCTGCATACAGTTGAAGACACAGAAGCATCTTTACCTTCTGCTTTTACAGAAACTTTACATTTGTTACACTTTGGACCAGTCAACATTTTGTAGCTGCAGCATTTCCTGTTTGTAACATCCTTTTGCAACGTTATTTGTTATTTCTTGTGAGATCAGATGTTAAAAATGCTTTGGTAAGATGTATTTTTCATTACAGAAAAATGCTGTGAGGTACACTGTCAAGTTCTTCAGGGGGTAACTGCAGGTCTGCCTGAACTTGAAAGGCTTGAGGTGACAACATGACAAGTCAATTCATTGTTTCTTTCGTTGATTCTCCTTCAAAAGCATAGGTTAAAAGCCTGAACCATAATTTACATGTCATTTTCACCCAATTCATGGGGAGGAAAATAAACATATTGTAATACTCAACCTATGAAGTCATACAGATTTGTCATTAGATGTTTTACATTAACTTTGGCAGTATTTTAAACATTACATTTCAACTGAAATTATGCCAAATTAAAGTTAAACAACCTTAATCTACGATATACAAACAAACAAAGCAATACGTGCCATACGCAAAGAGAGACAAACAAATGAAAGAAAACAGCTCCATTCACTCATATAGTTAGTTTTTAGATTTCTTTAACAAATATTGGTTACATTAACTTTGACTGATTAAATAAAAGAAAACAAACTAACCACTGGCGTGAAGTCTTCCCTGCTCATCTCACTTAGCTTGTTCCTGCTGGTATGATTAAGCAGCATGCCGCTCACCTGTGCGTGCTGCTGTCCCTCTCTCTGCTCTACCTTCCTTTGTTGCAACACAACCAATTAACACAGAGATTTACATCAATACAGTTTTTTAAACAGAATGAACTAACAAAATGAAACAACGCTAAATCTATTTTTTTCTGTTGTGGCTTGAAATGCGCCTTTTGAAGGGCCTGACACATGCAATGAGAAAACATACAAACACTTCATAAATAAGGCCAAAAACTTGAACCCTCTTACTGTGAGGCAACAATGCAACTCACTGTACTACCGTGCAGCCAAACTTAAATGGCCCAGCTTGTTAATAGCTCACATCCTGGTGATTGGTGCACATTCATCCTGTAACAGCAGTACATGATTAATATATCTGGTTTATCTTTGATGTTTACATTAAATCAGAGCAAGAATGCATAAATGTCACAGTTTCAACTCAGTCAATTATTGTACAGAAAGGGAGCAAAATACATCTGAAAAAATGGTTTGATGTGACTTGTTCCAGTTGTTCCTTCCAAATTGACTTTGTTAAGCCGAAGAACTTGTGTTTCCATAGCTGGCATCATGATCATGGCAATGGGTTGCAGAATGACCTCAGGCTGTTTGTAACTGTTGTGTAAGAAGTAAACTGAAAACATGGTAGTAGTTCTGAGAGTAGAGGTAACAGAATAAAGACCAATAATCATTATTGTTATTAAAATACTGTTTATAACTGTTGACTAGTGATCCGACCTCCCCACCAGAATTATATGCTCTCTGTTTCTACAATATTTTCCTCGAATTAGTCTGTTAACTGATGACTTGAGGCTGACTATGCTGACAGATTTTGTCAAAGCATTGGCAAAAAAACACTTGGTATGCTCCCATGCTTTACTGTGAACTGTTTTCTGTCTGTACAATTGTATCATAATTACAAATCCGTTTATATGACAATACAGCCAAAGGAACTAAGCTAACAACGGTCACCAGTTAAATGAATAAACCAAAATTATTTCCTTTTTCTGACTTCTTAAGTATAATTTTTTCTTGATCAGCTAAATTAACAGACATGTTTGTGTCTGTAAAGTCTCAGATGTTATTTTGGTATTGATAATTGTGTTCTGACAATTGAGTTTGCACTCGGTATTTCTTAATGTTTTGGGTAGATTGTACATTAAAGTAGCAATTACTATGTACTGAAATATATGAGGTGAAATCTACTCAGTGACGATCAAAGAAGAAGGCTTATTAATAGGGTGGGCGTATCGATCTTAATATCGATAGTATCAATACCAAGCTGAGTATTGGTATCGGATCGATACTAGCATGATGAGATCGATACTGCAGTTTCTCTTATGTCGTCTTTGTTTTACTTTCCTCCGCTCCGACCGCCGCTTCTAAACGGCGTACCTCTCTCCCTCTCTGTCAACATGTTACTGTTCCTGAACAAAAACCTATAAATCTGTTGTCAATATGGAAACAGAGCCAAAAGGGCAGCCAAAGAGAGGGCTATGTGAGCAGAAAGCCAAAGGTTAAGGTTAACTGTATTTTACACTTTATTTGTGCAATGGAAGGTATTTTTTGTTGTGATGCTGACATTGTTATATTTATATATTTTTTTACATTTTTTTTTGTTATTTTGCACCTGTGATTTTTTTTCTTAAACGTGGAATAATTTTACTTTTATACAGTTAAAATTTTGTTCTATTGTTGTGGTTCATTAAGAAAAAGCATTTTTATTGCCTAAAATCTTTGTGCTGTGTTTGACCTTAATCATAATCAACCAACTCAAGGCAAAATTACAAAATTATTCAACGATCATTACATTTCATGTAAAAAGTATCGGTATCAGCGATACTAGCTCTGTATTTACTTGGTATTGGATCAATACCAAAATTCCCAGTATCGCCCACCCCTACTTATTAATAATAAATAATGTCACTTTTGATAGCAGCAAAATACCAGTGAGTGATATGAAATGTACTTAAAATGTAAATATGGTTAGTAGGAAGTGTGAATTATTTATTTACTTTTTCAAAGAAGGTTAGATTTACGCCCAAGAGAGTCCGTGGTATGCCCATTAACACAGCACATGGAAAAAATCTGTAAGCCAGATCATATGACCTTGCTGTAAGCGACATAAAACAAAAGGTGGGCCAAGCTTCTGAAACTTTAGATAAACATGAGGTTGTGCTTTATAAAACAGTAGTCTTTGTTACCTTGACAATATCCAGGGGATATTAATGTTTTGAAGTTTTTATTTTTTTTTGATGTATTAACTTAATTTACCATCACCTTGATGGCACATACACCCACTGTTGTGACACTTACCTTGACAAAGAACAACTGTCACGCATTTCAGATCTTGTCATATTTATTTGTGGTGCCATTACTTTTCATTACATTTCAAAGTTATTAATTTTGATAATATGTATCTGTAACAGTAGCGGCTGCTGGTCAGTCGAGGAGGGGAAGCTCATTTTTTTTCCAGCCTACATCATAATTTTGTTTATTTATGTAAATGATCTGTGACCCTGTTTGGTGTCTTTTCCAGGGATTTTATTCCCCAAAACTCACTTTTGACCAGACAACACATTTTGTAGCACTTCCAGTGAGCCAGCTCACCTTGTCATACCAGGAATGCTGAAAAGACCTGTTACTTTCCCCACCTTTTGCACTAAATCAGTCTTAGGAGTTGATCTGCCCTGCTATTTTACTCTAATTTTCTCTTTGAAAGGAAAACTATCAAATGGCTTCACCAAAATCTGGTCTACAACATTCATACTATCTGCCATGATGTGCAGCTTGCCAGCAGCTGGAGCTGCTACGTGAGACTATTGACTGGCTTTGAGTGTGAGTGAAAGGGAGAGAAGATCCACATCTGCTCGTTGGTGAAAAGAAAAGTGGCAGGAGAGAGTCTTCAAACACATCGCTAGTCGTTTTTAAGAAAGATAAAGTCACTGGAGATCGATTATGCCTCCGAATCAGTCCAGAACAACTAAGGGGTCGTTTACATGACGCCGAAAACGGTCAATTCCGCAAACATTTTGTTGCGTTTTGGCCTTCCGTTTAGATGAGACCACGTTGCATTTCCACCGAAAACGCAAACTTTTGAAACCACTCCCCAGAGCGGAAAGATTTGAATCCGCTCCTCCATCCGGCCTCGTGTAAACACAGAGCAGAGCGTTTCAGAAGCGCTGGCGTCACCGCATGCGCAGTACTCTTTCACATGGAGGCTGCGCTACAACAGCAGCTTCCTCCGTCCGCCGAGTAATGTGTGAGCGTCTTACCGTGCTCGGTTTGTTATCCAGAAAAAACTATCCAGACAGATTTGTTGTCCAAACTGATCTGTTGTCCAAAAAAGAAACTCCCACGTCTCTGTGCGTCTATTCGCCATTGTTGTTTGTGAAAGGTTTTCTTCTTCGTTCGTGTGTTGTAGCAGCGCTGCATCTCTGCAGACCTACACCGCCATCTACTGAACCAGCATGCACACTACAGCGGATTTACAGGGGATTAACTCGTCTCCGAGCGTTGTCATCTAAACGCAGAAGAATTCGAAAACGGAAGGGAAGAATCTTTGTGTCTTCAAGTCAATAGTTTCCATGTAAACGGCCCCTAAATGTAAAACTTAGAAGATGCTGCAGTAAAGGGTGATACTTCAAGATCGCTGATTGGCTCATTTCACTATCAATCAAAAAGGGATTTGGCCTCAGACAGATCATCCAATCATCACGCAGAAGCAGAGCGTCCAGGTCAGCCCACTGCCTCATTGACCCCCAGATACGCTGAGCGTCCGATGGGCGGGACAAAGCCCAGCGTTTATCCAATGACCGTCCAGTTTCCACAGTGGAACAACCCACTCTAAGCTTTTCTGCTGAAGTCTGAAGACGCTTAGCGTCCGACTCCGACTGTAGCGCTGAGACGCTGCGGGGATGAATGAGAAGGAAGTCGCTCCAGTTACCTGTGATAAGTAGCTGATTCTGAACAAAAGATGAAGGTATTCTAGCTCATATTTAGTCAATGAAATGTACACACAGCAGTACATATCACCACTTTTTTGGGGGATATTTTAGGGGAAGCTGAGCTTCCCTTGCAGTATTTGAGCAGTCACCACTGATCTGTAATATATATTGGTTCTCATGCTAAGTTAGATTCTTTCTGTAATATTGACACACTCTGATATTGACAAACAAACCTTTTCTGTCCTGTACTGAGCCGCAGGTGTGTTGCTCAGGACCTGTTAGCCCAGCTGCTAATATCATTAACATCATAAAGATCCTGAAACTGACACCGTTTATAACAGATTTTCTTGTGAATGGTAAATCAGTTTGAACTGAAATGTAGGAGATCTAAAAATAAATCCCACAGTTTGCCTAATTTGAACAACATTAATTTATGGTTGAATGAGATGTTGAATTTTAATATAATATTCCTTTAATATTGATAATTGCAGTATCATTGTCCCACATTAAGATATTAAGGACCATGTATTATATCATATTGTTAGCTACCCAGTGAGTCACAGCCCCACTTTATATAAATCGCATTTTATCTAAAGAGAGGAAAATCTTTCAGCCATTCAGCATTTTCACAGTGGTTATTAAGAACCAAAGCAAACACACAGCTGAATAACCAGGCTTAACTGCCTGCCAATGGTTTAATGAATAATCATGCCTTGTTAAAACTTGAAGCCTCTCTGGTTGTTGATGAAAAGCCCAAAGAGAACATGAAGTTAATTCTCTAATATTTGCAAGTAAAAAAGGTTAAAATAAAATGAATTAAGCTGCTGAAGTGCAGTAATTAGTGCTAACGTAATTCCACTCAGGAATCAATGATTCATGGGTTAATGTGAGGCTCTCTAATTTCCCTCTGAGGATTAAATCCATGTTCCTACAGCGTGGATGTAATCTCTTTGCTTTACTGTCTTGGTGAGAGCATATGACTCCAGCCCTTTCAGCTAAATTTAGCACCCTTAGTTTTCTGAGTGAGAGGTTTACTGAAAAGTAAAAGTGAGGAAGGATTTCAGTGTTTCCATGCCTGGAAATAGGAGAGCAGAGTATCAAGTTCTTGTCCATTCAAGGGTATCACTTACTGCAACTGTATACACTGCCAGGGGACACCAGAGAGCTGAAGTACTTTTCATTGTTGTACAAACTGTGTCCAAAGCTATAAGGAGTAATGCTGTTCTCTTAATATCATATCTTTTTTCAGTGGCTGTGTTCGTACAGGCTTGTTGCTAAATTGTATTGCAATTTTATTATATTTGTATTACACACTATAAGATTTAAACCTTGTGATTCTTATATTTTTTTGGTGTTACAGTGACATTGTTAGGTTGTCAAAATGTACCACTTTAAAAAAATGTTCAAGATTTTGTCAATTAGTTAAAAAGTGCTGAAACAGCAAACATTATTTGAGGTAAGCTTAAAGGATAAGTTCAGTTTCTACAGCTTTCACATTGTTTATAGAATGAAGTAGAACAATATACTCACCCAGAAGGCTTTCCTGATCCAAACAGTGCTTCAGGAGATATTTAGATCCAAAATCAAGCGGCGGACATCCGTATAATGGTAGCACATGGGGCATGTATAGCGCCACTCCTAAAACTGCATTAATCGTCCAAAAACTCATTAGTTTCACCAATATTCCATCATGGTCCACTCACGCTACTCCTCCATTAAAGTCTGTGTCGCCCCAGACATGTTTTGTGACTGTGCTGACCTCTAAACTGAAGAGTAAGAAGGTTTGCCGCCGCGCATGCGCAGTACGGCTCATTGCTCCGGTTACGCAACGACTTTCTTCCTCCAGTTTTGTGCAAAATGGACGAATATCTATCAGATATAGATGTTGTGGAGGAGAACTTTGAATATGATGGGTGTCCTTACAGTTTTGAGCCAGAGTTTACAGATGAGGAGCTCATCGAAAGGAGGATGCGGAGCAAAGAGAAGAACAGCTCTCCAGAGAGTACTGCGCATGCGCAGAGGCAAACATTCTTCTTCTTCAGTTCAGAGGTCAGCACAGCCACAAAACATGTCTGGGGCGACCCAGACTGTAATGGAGGAGTAGCCCGAGCGGACCATGATGAAATATTGGTGAAACTAATGAGTTTTTGGACGATTAATGCAGTTTTAGGAGTGGTGCTAACATGCCCCGTGTACTACCATTATACGGATGTCCGCCGCTCGATTTTGGATCTAAATATCTCCCGAAGCACTGTTTGGATCAGGAAAGCCTTCTGGGTGAGTATATTGTTCTACTTCATTCTATAAACAATGTGAAAGCTGTAGAAACTGAACTTATCCTTTAAAAGAGTGGAATGTGAAACTGAATTAGTGGGTCGGTCTGGTAAACTATGGTAAGTGGTAAATGGACTTGAGCTTATATAGTCCTTTTCTAGTCTTTGACTACTCAAAGCTGCTTTACACCGCAGGTCACACCTAGCCATTCACACCCATTCGTTCTCACATTCACTCACTGATGGTTCTGGGGTTTCTATGTTAGTTATCCATCAGTATCTCCAACACATTCACGCCCTTTCATGCCCATTTACACACCACTGACACAGCTGTGGGAGCAACTTGGAGTTAAGTGTCTTGCTCAAGGACACATCGCCATGTGTACCCAAAACCACTTGACTAACATTCTGAAGCTTGAACCCAGCTCTGGCTGTCTCATGTTGTTGTGTCCTTGGGCAAGACATGTGACCCTAAGTTTGTCCCACTGCTGCATCAGTGGCATGTAATTTGGTATGAAAGGTCTCTGATGTGAAAGGAAATGCTAATGGACAACCCTAACCATCAGTGAGTGAATGTGTAAGCAAAAAGATGTGAATAGGGATACTGCAAACTGAGAAGAATCGGATTTGTTGTGGGGCAAAATTTTAGCAAGTGCAGAGTTGATAACTCTCTGAATAAGTCAAATCCCTGAACATTTAGTCTACACACTTTACACTTAATGAGAGTTGAAGTACCAACTCCACAAAAACAAAGAAACACTTTGTGGTTTGGGCCAATATCGACACTAAAAAGGTGTCAATGTTAACTCTGAGGGTGTTTATTACGCCCGCCTGGAGGTTATGTTATTGTCGACGTCTGTTTGTTCATTTTTTGGTTCGTTTTTTTCTCTGTAAGCACTCAAAAAGTTAAGGACAGATTTCTATGAAATTTCCAGGAAATGTCTGGATTGGGACAAGGAATAAATTATTAGATTTTGGAAGTGATCCAGATCACTGTCTGGATCTGCCATGATGGAAATTGAGATTTTTGTGAATAACTCCTGAACTAATATAGGTATCATTATAAATCCAATTGCTAATGGTATGCTTTCATGGTCAAGGAGTCTAAAAATTTAGATGAAAATAAGGTCGGACTAATATTTATGGTGAAAATCACAGTATGGGTGAGGACTGTGGTGCTGGCGAAGGTCTGCGCTCTCTGAGTGCTTTTCTAGTTTGTCTAGGCAGCGTAGTCAGTGTAGGTCTTAGGGCTAAAAGAAATCAATATGGCAGCAAAATGTTACATACTCCTTGTTGGCACAGCAAGGTAAATTTATTTTTAGAGCACAATACAGACACAAGACAATTCAAAGGGCTTTACAGAACAAGAAAAATGCATTAAACACATTTAATACAAAAAATTGTTGATAGATTTTTTTTCTGCCACTGGACCATCACAGCTGCGGGGTCCAACGTACCACATCACCTTTTTGCTCTCACATTGCTGGAAAATAAGGACACTATTCTGCCTTTGACTGCATCAAGTCACATAAACAGCTCACTGAACATGTCACGAGTCACCTGCACCAGTGTTCTTTGGTGAACTGAGTGACCAGTACTTCTCTGTCTCATGGTCTGGATATTTATGTGACATGACTTTGGGACTTGACCCAGTCCTACCTGTAGTGTTTCCAACGGAAACAAATGTAACCACTTAATGACCTCCCCACCCCCCAGAGTCTGTCGAATGTCTGTATTACCCAGGATATGAAAATCACTTAGGGATTAAATATTTAAGACACTATTAAAATGCAATTAACCATGATTAACCATCAGAACTTAGTGATTAATCAAAGGCAGCTGACAAGACTTCAAGCTGCATAGTCCTCGTGTTCATGAGCCCTGACAATAAAATGGCAATATGAGTGGAACTTTCAATACATGAAATGTCATGAAAAATCTGACAAACATAAATTAGGGTAGATGGCAGTGCTGTTTCAATTACACTTGCAATTATAGTCTCTAATGACCATTCGAACAGGATAATGGGCATGAGGCGAAAATTGTGCAAAATGTTACTTTGTTCTGTCATATATTTAGTCATTGGTGCAACTTGAAAAGTTGTGAGCTGCTGTCCCTTTGTCTCTTTGGAACTTTCTTTATAAGAAAAATAGCGTATAGATATAAATCACATTGCGTTACTCTTATGGCATTGATGGTTAAAGACATTGGTTGAAGATTTTAAAGTTTTGGGCCTGTACTTTAGCGACTCACTTTTTGTGAATTTTAACTCATTAAGTGATCATCAGTTTCTACGAGGGGCTAAAAGTTTCGTCATAAAATATGCCTCACACCACTGAAACTGTACGCTTCACAGGATGGGCAGTAATTGTACATGAAATGTGCAGCCTGACCTCAACGTTGTACAAACCACCTAAAGCTGTCGAAATAGGGCCCAGTCATTCTTGTCTTAGCTGTTGGTGAAGATTAATCAAATTGTTATGTGCAATAAAACTGTTCTATGTTACTACTAGAAAGCACTCCTCCGCCATGGTATTGCTGTTGCATCTATAAGCAACAGTTCCACGATAAAGTTACCATCATAACATGATTCTTTGACCCTGAAAACCCACACTTAGCACTCACAATCATGTTGATATCAAAATTAGTTAGCCCATTATTGAGTCAAGACGAATGTGAGCTAATAGTGGTTTTCTGGATCACCACCAAAATGTAATCATTTTTAAGTTGAGTTATTATCAACATGTCCTGAAAATTTAAGCAAAATCAGTCCAGTTTTTTTTGTGTAATCTTGCTAACAAACAAACAAACAAATGCAGGCAGAAACATGACCTCATTGGTGAAAGTAGAAACCATTACAGTCTAGATGCCTTTATGTTTACAAGGTGGTTATTTAGATCTTGAAAAAAACACTTTGACACAATTAAGGCTTCAACAGGAAGTCAAGAAAGGTACTTAGATTCTTGGTTTTAGGCCACAGTGGGCACTTTCAAGTGGTGGTCTATAGGTAGAAAATTGCCACGTGGTTTTTAGAAGTGTAGGGTCTACATGATAATGTCATAAAAATGTATTTTCTCCTTTTCATTGTTCAGGTCTTTCATTTATCTTTTGAATATTTTTCTTTGCAAATTGTAGCCTCAGTTTTCATTTCAGAGCTGATCCACTGGCCTTCTCACTTACTGTTGCTTCTCTTTTACCTCGTACCACTCTTTCTCTGGCTTCTGATCTTAGCGAGGAATATTCACCCTCAGAGACTTGCCATGCACTGGGTATATTCTCCTTTTGGGACCATTGCTTGTAAACCATTTTGATGATTATGTGCGAAATCCCAGTAGATCAGCAGTTTCTGAAATACTGCCAAACGCTTGTTTGGCATCAACAACCACAACCACGCCATGTTCAAAGCCACTAAAATCCAGTTTCTTGCCTGTTTTGGTGCTCAGTTTTGACCATTTCTACATGCTTAAATTAAGAGAACTGCTGCCATACACTTGGCTTGTTGGCTTTTCACGTTTACAAGCAGTTAAATGAGTGTATGCTTCTAACAGGCCAGTGACTGTACACTTTAATAGAAACACTTATCATTTTGTGAGAAAGACTGTGGCTGCCTCTCAAGGTGATGTGGTTCATTGAATAATTTTAAGATTTTTCTAACAATGTGTTTCTTAAATCAGTGAGTATTCAGGCTAAATAATCATGAGCTCTCTAACAACTGAAGTAATTGTGATTATTATCATCCCCATGATCAAGGAGCCCAAACAGATGGTAAACAGATGTCTGCAAGTACCCCCAAATTTCCCAAACCTTTCTAGCTGTACCAAATCTGAAAGTATAATAAAAGAAGTACACTCACAAAGCATCAGATTTTTACCTAAAGAATAGACGTTTTCCAGTTAAAGGGCAATCATACATGCAATTAACTGCACTAAGGCGCACCAAACCTCAGACAAAAGCTTCATCTTCTCTTGTCTGCTTTTTCATCGAGGTCAAGCCCTCACGTAGAAAAAAATGATATTAGAAAGAAAAAACCTTATCCAAGTCAAGTTATTATTAGCAAATATGAGACTAGGAGAAATGATCAACCAGGGCTGTATTAATATTTGATCATTGTGAAATCATTTTAATCTCCTTTTGTAATTAAACTTTTGACAGTCGTGTAATGGAGGTTTGGCAAAAAGAAATGTGGAAAATATCACATAAGTATTTAATTAGTTCCCAAACTCATTAGAGTATTTCTGCATATACATTGCTATTAAATGGGATGATTCATGTGAGTATGACTCTCTAGGTCTTTTTAAACAGATAAAGTAGAACTATACCGCTGTTTTAATGAATGAAATATGATTTAGTAGCTTAAAGCATCGCTGTTTGACGTGTTAAAACATCTTGTTTTTCTCACTCTGCTTTCAGAGTCCATAGAAGCCTCAGTAGGAACAAGCTGTCACAGAGCAGCAGGGAAAGAAATTGAGTGTATTCAACAAACACAAAACAGAGCTGTTTGTTCTGCCTTCCCAGCGGATTTGAGTTCATGGTCCAAACATTTCCTTTCAGCGCACTGTAAACTGCAGACCTGAGATTGGTCCTGCTGCGTAACCGAGAGCTCAGATGATGCCTTTTTCCTTCCAACACTTGTGACATGTTACATTTCTTTTTGCATATTCCTGCATCCTGACTGACTGAACTTTTGAGTGCAAAGTTTAAAAAATACTCACTTTCTTGGATCATAAGCTTAGAAAAATAAGACACGTATACTGTAGGCCTGGGAGCCTCACTGGCCCTGAAATATTCATGTGACCACAGAAGGATCATGTAAGTGCAAACTGGAGGAGGGAGGAAAAAGAAATAAAAGAAGAGCTAAAGAAGGAAAAGGAGATTTCTCCCCTCATAGGAGGCATATCATCCGTGCAGCTGTGCTAAGCAACTCTGTTAAGGCAGTGGAGAGTCACTCTGCGCTCTTCAGAGCCTTCAGAGGCTCATTAGGACCTCCCTCATAACAGTAAAACCCGTCATGGTCCGCTCCCTCAGCAGTAAGACTTGAATCTCTTTTGGCATCTGGATGCTTAAAAATGTCTGACCCCTTCTTAATCAAGACATCCCTGTTACATCTTATGTCTTGTTTTTCTTTGCTTAAGTTTCTCTCTGCCTGGCAGCTATTTCCAGTGCTGGAGTGGGTCAAAGTCAAATTCAAGGACAGGATACAGTGTTCTTTTGTGTAGAGCACTTCTGGATTCTTTACAGCCCATTACATAGCCCAGGCTCTCATGTGTAATGGGGCTCTTGCATTAATGTGGCGAGGTATGCTGAGCCTGTGAGCAGGCAAATAAAAGTTAACAGTGGTCATAGACGGTAGTGCCATTGGGACTCGGTCATTAACATAAATGAGTCTGTAAGCCATTTCTTAAAAATGTTTGATCATCTGTCTTTTAATCAGTCTGTATTTATTTGTACAGTTTCAATGGCAAATAGGCGTAATCTCAAGACATTAAACGAAAAGAAGATACCTCTGCAAAGGATGTTTGGTTTTTGCCAGTGTTTGTTACCTCTGCCAAGGAAGTTTATTTTCTCCAGGGTCGGTTTGTTTGTTTATTTGTTTGTTAATTTGTTTGTTTGTTAGCAGAATGATGCAAAAACTACTGGATGGATTTACATAAAAAATTTACCAGAGGTGTGGTTTGGTTCCAGGATTAAACAATTACATTTTGCAGGTGATTAACATATCATGAACATATGTATTTTAACATAAATCCCATAAGTTAACATTAGCCACATAGAAAAAGGAAGAAGAAAGAAAAAGTAATAATGCCTCTGACGTCACTTATTGGATTCACTTTGAAATTTACAGGATAACACACACACATATGTATATATATATATATACGTATATATATATATATATATAAACTTTAAATGTACAATAGCAATCCCATTTCACTTGTCCTTGGCTGCCCTATGTTCTGCCCCTATGTGTCATTTTGTTTCTTTGAAACTGACATCAATTTTTTTCAAGTCTATGTCACTACTAATATCATAAAAGTCACTATTTCTGAACTCATGCAAGACCACAAAGCCTCTTTATTTCTAAATTTACTATTTTCCTTTCAATAGTGGCAGTCTATTTGTATTAAAAACAGACGTGAAGCATGAAAAACACCATTTTATTCTTATTGAATCACACTTTTGATTGACATAAATGGAATTCAGTGATGATAAGGTAAACCATTATATTATTTTATTTGTACTTTCTCAAAATATTGCTCTCAGTATACAGGTTACAGAAGGCCAATGTGTACACCCAAGATGTCTGGCATAAATTTCAGCTAATATCAGAATAAGAGATGAAAATATTGGCCATGATAATATTGGTTTGTTAATATCCTGCTTCTCTGATTGCAATTAAGAGGCTATTCGGCATGGATATGAATTCAACGTGCCTTAAAATTTCAACTTGGTTTTAGGTTTGCCTTGGGCAAATTAGTTGGAAATCTTTTGGTGTAGACCATAATTAACAAGGATGTTGTGTTTTTGCCTGTGTTTGTTAAATGTGTTTGTTGTTTTTGTTTCATTGTAAACAGCACAACAACAACAACAACAACAACAAAGGGTCCAGATGAAGCTTCAAGGAATGTGGTTTATAGCACAAGAAAGAAGTGATACAGTTTTGGTGGTGATCCAAGTCAGGATGTGAATATTTTCAGGGATTTATGAAAAGTGAATGACATTGACAATTCTCTTCTGATGATGTAGGATGTTGTGCTCGTGGGGCGCATATTTTTTTCTTTTTTTTCCTCCATCATTATTACAAGATACTTTTGTTATCTATTAATAATTCATATAGGTTTAATATGAGCACCAGCATAAGAAGCATTTGCAAAGATTATAGAAGCATAATTTAAATATTTAAGGTTATTTAAACACCATTAAATATTTAGATCATTAGTTATATCAAGCACTGGCAACACCTGCCGCAAATTAGACATGCGTTTTTATTAGCCAATGAAATTGCATTTTTGTTGTTTTAAATTACATTGATTCTTAATCCCTTTAGAGTAATTTAGCATGGAACATTTTGTGCCCTGGAGAGTACTCCACAAAGTGTGGCTCATTAACCCTTGGTGTTTTTTATGTACTGCAGGAGGGCTATAAAGGGCTGTTTACAATTAATGTACACCTTTTTCATAAATGTTACAGTTTATTTTATGTTCCAAATTATCATTCAATACTTTATTTCATGTTTACGTATTTCTTTGAACCATAGCAATTTTAAGTTGGGTCCTCATCAACATGTCCTGAAAATTTCAGCAAATCTGTCCAGTAGTTTTTTAGTAATATTGCTAACAATCCGACAAACAGACAGACAAACAGACAGGGCCATAAACTTTGTTGGTGGAGGTAATGATGATTCAGACCAAAGGGAAAAATGACAGGTGTGATAACGCCCTAAGAGATCAAGATTATAGCACTTGTTCAGTGCAGGTAGGATGAATTTGCCCTGGGACAATTGTGTCTTTTTTGATGAGTTCTGTAGTCTAACAGGATCAAGCACAGACTGTATACGTTATTGACCCAACAGAGAAATCATAGTCTCATTAGGAAATAAAATGAACAGCTTGAAAGAGATTCAAAAAACATTTGATAAACAGACAGATTCAGGTGGGGACATCAGCTCTGTGATCATACACGGTTTTCCTCATCCCAGATCCAAAACTGCCTGATAATCTGTGGTAATAAAATCACAGAGGATGCATTCACCTCGCTGATCCGCCGAGCATTTGCCAGCCCCTCACAGCGGATGCCAAACACCGCCTCTATCTCTGTGTAGGATTGAGTGCACCTCCGCTGGAGGACATCAAGTGCCTTATTTCATTTGCAATATTGATCCTCTTCCGTCTCCTATTGTTTGATGCTCGCTGCCATGAAAAGATGACAAAGTGCAATCTAATTGATTTGGCTCAGCGAGAAACAGGGGTTGTCTGAGCTTGTTACGATCAGAGGACAAGTGATGCTGAGAGGCGGCATGTTTGCTCAACACCCTGTTAGGAGAAAAACGTTAGAAAATAATATGCGTGATATATTATAACCACTCACGCAGCCTTTAGTGATTCCCTTTAATGCCCCGTGACTTACTGTTGCAATGAGTTTAGCAGAATATGAGCCGCGCGGTGTGTTTGTCCAAAGCTTTTAAGAGGCACTTCCGCACTCTCATGCACTTGTCTGCAGTTTTAATTGACATGTGATGAGTAATTGAAATAAAAAATGAAGGCGGTCCGGTCGTTACCAGTTATGATGATGCAGTGTATTTTGATAATGCAGCTTCAGATGAGTCCTGGATAATGATGTACATTAGGCTGCGCAGTTTTCATTTCCATCCTCAAATCCCCCCCACAGTTCTGCCTCCTAATGACACTTTTATGGGAAACTTCATTAGGCAAAAGGATGTCAAACCGATAAACATCAGCTCATGGTAATTGCAGGATAAAGTGGCCTTGCTGTGGTCCGTTCATGTCAAGGTCCAGAAAAACAATGTTGAGGTTGGGCTGTGACCAGATACATGATTTATTGTTAATTAATAAATGATTTATCTTTCAGCTCCTTGCTTTTCTCTCCTCTCTGGACTCAGTGTGCAGTTGTCTTGTAGATAGCCTAATGAAGAGAAAGCATTACAGCCTGCTCTGCTACTCTGGAATGCTAAACAAAGACAGTGATTCATCTAAAGCGTAATCTGAGCGGAGAACAGTGAATGGGTGCCTTCTAACATTAGACCAATATATTGGGATTATACAAGCTTTTAATAAGTATCACATCTCAGCTAGTCGTGTGGTCAATCTTTGGTATAATGGGGCTTCTTATTGACCAAAGATATATAAAGAGGCTCATTACGGGTTCCCATTACATGTGTTATGCATTCACTTAATCTTCATTATTTTTTGTAAATGCATTCCTCCTTGTAATGAAGCCTACACCTCCCCCCAGCCTCAGGTATCATCATAAGCCTCTTTCAGACTGCCTGTTTTAATGAGGGCTGTTGCACCGATGTCCTGCCTTGCTGTTCTGTACGAAAAAGAGAAAAGCAGACTGTACGAGGGGGGCTTTTTTGCTGCTGACTCGTCAGTAAAGGAAGGCAGAGCAGTTTTGGATTGAAAGGTGGAAGATGCAGGTGTGTCTGTCCACTATAGCATGACTATAGCCACAGAATAATCTCATCTTTATAACAATCCTCATTATTCTGTGACATTTAAGCAGGTCCACAAACAGTTACTATGCTTTAATATTTCAGTTCCTGCCTTCTCTGTGAAATCACTGTTAATATTTGTTTTTGAAGGAGATGTAAAAATCAAATAATAATTTCATTCACAAACTTGCCATGCCATTCCTCAGAGTTTTATGGCTGAAAATGGCAGACTTTGTGAAAGATGTGTTAAAGCAATTCAGTGCAAACTAGTTAAGATTAACTCGAGCAATGTCAGATCTGATAAGGGTTTACATTTCTTTTAGTGGGATGAAGACGTCACTTTGCTTTTGGCCCGTGTAGGTTTTGCAGCATTGGAAAAAAGGTTCTGCTCTCTTTTGAGAGGGAGTTTGAGGAAGCTCACAGTTTTATACAGTCTTTAGGATTAATAAACTAAGACTTTTTAAACCACAGTTTTTGGTTGATGCTGGGTAAGATTCTGGAACCAAAAATATTATCTGCATGATACTAGCATAGGCTGGTTATTGCTGAAAAACTTGAAACCAAATTTTTAGCAGATTTATCGACCAAATATCTTAAACATACTCTGTACCATACTGTACCACACTGAAAATTCAATCACATTATTGCTCAACCTACAGATGCAACCTCTTAAAACATCCCCACTTTCCCTGACAGGGTCTTGGCTGGTCTGTGGCAGGTCTGGGACAAGGCCTGCCCTCCTGACAGTCTTAGATTGTAAACTTTAAGCCCTGTGTGTGTGAATTCTGTGGTCTTAAGTTTGCTCTCTGTTTATTGGCAGCATCTCTAATGCCATCTCATAAAGACACTCTGCAAATGCATGGATGGGACGAGGCTCCTGATGGCTGGTATTTGGCTGAAAATTGGCTAGTTGGTAGGCAGTTGGCTGGGAGGAGATATTAGAGTAGCTGGTTCTGTACCAGTCACAAAAGCAAGTTAAATAGGCACCTTTTTACTGTGAAAACTGAGGTCTTCCTCTGTTTTAAAAATAATCCCATCAACACCATAAAGTTTTCAAAAATGTCTTTGTTCATATGACCCTTTTCCATTAGCCCTACTCTACTCTACTCGCCTTGTGCTGCTTTTCCATGAGCCCCAGTGGACCAACGGGGTGCAGTGTCGCTGTAAACAGCTGAGCGGCACTGCAGTGACGTCATTTTGAGCATGACACAACAATCTGTGGCTTTTTGTCACAAACCGAGTAAAAAAGGAAAGCAGAAGAAGGCTGAAGGTGGCAAGAAGAAATACCCCCTGAGAAGCACAGGAGAACTTTTGAAGCTATACAACAGAATGAGGCCGAGGACGAGAACAATCTAGCTGCAAAGAAAAGACGTATGAGGGTAAGCTAGGGGTGGGCGATATGGCAAAAACATCAGATCACGATTTTTTAAAAATAAAATCACGATCACAATTTTATCACAATTCTTTTTTACGTTGATTTTTACTTATTTGCATGTTTGACCATTTTTTCCCTATGTTTAACACATAAAACATGTAAAACCCTAAAAGAAAAAAAGGGCAATTAAAGCCAAAGAAACTCCCTGAACAGGTTTTAATTTAAATAGTGCAGTTTTGATAAAAATGTGCAATAAACTGAAACATAAAAAGTAATGAACAGCAATAAAGTATGCTTTTGTAACATAAAAACTAAACACACCAAATAGCTTATTGATAGGGGCAAATATAATGCAAACTTAAGTTACTGGTTATCTCTTAAAGTGCAACAATTTCGAACAAATGCTATCTAACTGCAATGTCTATAATCTGAGTGAATAATACAGCTGCTTTAGAACAGATTTTTGTTCAGACATCTTCAAGCTTTTATCTCCTTTTCTTTCTGCCATGGCTTCACTTTACATAACCAAACAGGAGATCCCACCTTGCACTGCACGTAGTGCGCTACGATTGATTAATCGGGTGCGCATCAAAGTCTCTGCGCCCACACAGATGATCTGACGATCTTTCTGCTCTGAGATCATCCCCACGTTATTATCCTTAACGATTTTTTATCGTCATATCCCACACCACTCGGGTAAGCTAATGGTAGCTACCGCTAGCATGCTAGGTCATCGGGCTCATGACTCATCGATGACGACATCGTCTGACCAATCAGTAGCCGGCAGTCGGTGACGTCATCTTTTAGTATCTACTCAGCTCACTTGGAACCAGAGCGGAGTAGGTACTAGAACTAGCTTGTTTTAGGAGGTACCGGGCTGGTGGAAACACGCTACAAATGGAGTTGGGCCAAGTAGAGTAGGGCCAAGGCGTGCTAGTGGAAAAGGGCCATAACACATAAATATAGTTAAAGGCTTTTTGCTGGATGCTTAAATGTCTGACATATGTCTTTTTGACTATTTTACATATCACTATTATACTATTACACATGTCTTTCTTTTTTTCCACCTAAAAAAACAGTCTGTCTCTCATGATTGTCATTGTCCGTTGTCTGGGTGCTATTTTTCTGTCAGAACAAATAGAAAAAAACAGGACAGAAACATTATTCATCAACATTACTCGTCAAGTGCATATTCAAGTGCCCTATAGTATGCACTTGACACCCCAAGCTGCTTGGTAGCACAGCTCTCTCATTGACTGAGATGATAATGTTGCATAGTTTGGCCCAGTCATTGTACAATAACATCAATATGGACCATAATCTCTGAGGAATGTTTCCTGAATTCTTATATAAGATGAAGAATCCACTCAATTTTAAGGCTAAACGGGGTCCCACTTGGTACTGGCAAGGTATAGCCAACCCATCCCATGGATATATGGAACTGGTTTGTCAGGTTAGTGCACCAGTTCTTTTCTCTTGCATCTTGTGCATAGCTGTCTGCTTCCTCTGTTGTGGACTGCTCAGTGAAAATGACAAGACTATGAAAAATTTTGCTTTATCTCCTCCCTCCTTTTATGTTATTTGCAGACAGTCAAATGTTTGAAAGTTGTTTCTCCTGAGAGAAAATAGATCCCTCTTTTGTATTGTTTATGTCCTATTTTTGCATTATGTTCTCTCACTTCACCTTATTTAGCACCTGCTCATTTTTATTCCCGAGCATATGATCTTAAGTAAAACAACAGACATAAACAACAACACTCACTGCTGATATCATCTCTTTAAAACCTCCATCATAACTCTGCTGTTTATTGCAGCTGCCGGTGATTTCATGGATGAGGCTAAATATGTGGAGCAAAATCCTCTGGCAGGTTGGGAACACTTTGATAATCTCCTTGTGAGCAAGTCTTTAAATGAGCAGGTGCCAAGATAAATGTGCCCAGAGACTTTCCTAATGATAAGCAAACAACATAGGCCTCAAGTAGATGGATTGCTGCCACATAAGGTAGACGCCTTAAGCGATTCTGGCGTCTTTGAGGAGAGTTGAACCCTTAAAGCCTGAAATGAAAGCCTCTGCACTTTGAACAACCCTGCCACCCAAGGGGATCTTCAGGGAACTTTAATGTTCTTACCAAACCGTTTCAGATCTGCGTCACCCCCAGGGTGACAAGAGCATTCCTAAAGATCCTGAGATTAATGCAGCAAAAATGCTCTTTTGTATTTGTCTAATTCTGCAGCCATTACAACTTAGTTTGGTGGATTAGAATCATATGACACTGACTTCCACAGAGATGGAGTCCCTGACTGGCTGGATTCATTTATGATGTTTCAGCGGCCGAATCATGAAAGAGGCACCACTCGAGGGGCTCTCTGTCTTAATCCGTGGACATTATCTCTACACTGTAAGCGGGTCTTGGCTCGTTACCTCGCAGTAGAGAGCCAGGCTGGCAGGGTTGCAGGGAGTGAGGCAGAAAAGGGAAAGGGAAAAAGGGAGGGCTTCGCCCGGCCGCCGAGAATGTAATCTCCAGATTAGGGGGCGAGACGAATTCCTGCTGCCAGCCTGACCTTGTCAAGGCAATGGAGAAGCCAGAGTGAAATTGAGATTTCAGGACAGGGGCGAGTCAAGGCGCTTTTTTTTTTTTTTTAGTGAGCGTTAGTGTTTCTCTTTCAAGGGTCACAGCCTTGACACCATGATTCACGCTAAACGTGTGTGGTCACACTGGTAGCACACATGATGTGTGTGTGGGGCAAACTGTTTCTGGCACTGAGCATACTGCCTGAAACCTTCCACAGTCAGTTAGTGTGCCGCAGTCTCAGCGGAATAAAGGGCCAACATTAAACATGTCAAAAAGCTGCAGAGCTTGTCCTGATTTACTGAGACTAGAAACCAGCTAATGTTTGAATCCTCACTGCTACATGCCATGTTAGAGTCATAAGATTTCAGCAGGACGGGGGGTATTTGTCATGTTGTGTTGGCAAGCTTTGGTCTGAACTTGTGTTTACTAATGACTCAACAAGCTAATCTACAAGGCCAGTGATGGGATGGGGGATACGTGGGGTGCAAAATTAGTAGACAGAACTGGTTACACAGACTCATGTGCAGAGCACTGAGCAAAAAGTTCAACTTTTCTCCTTTTCTTTCATTTCTTATCTTTATTTTTATCATTTCTTAATCTAAAAACAGTCTTGCTAGTTTTGGGTCGGACCCCCTCTTGCCTTCAGCCCTGTCTTTATTCTTTGGTTCATAGGTTCAACAAGGTGCTGGAAACATTCCTCAGAGATTTTGGTCCTTATTGACATCAGTTGCTGCAGATTTTTTCACTGTGCATCCATGACAAAATCTCCCATTCCACCACATCTCAAAGGTGCTCTAATGGATTGAGATGTGGTGGCTATGAAGACCACTTGAGTACAGTAAAATATATTAAGTTGTCTGAGATGATTTGAGCTGTGTGACATGGTGCATCATCCTGCTGGAAGCAGCCATCAGAGGGAGTGGTAAGAAAGGGATTGACATTGTCATCAACAAGATACAGACAGGGTGTGAGCTTTAAATGGTGCTCAGCTGGTACAAAGTGGCCAAACAAAATATTCTACACCCCAAGGTTGCTCTCAAAACATGTTTTTTTAAAAATCATTTTCAGGGTATGAGTGTTTGCAATACACACATGCAAATAACTTCATAAATATCCTACCGCAAACATTTTTGGTCAACCCTGCTTTCACACCTTATAATACAAGGGCAGATGTTCTGTCACGAATTGAGAAAAAGTCTTAAAGAGATCAAAAGACCTCCAGCAACATATATGTCGTTCAAGAAACAACTTATTTAGACCGACGTGTGTCTGCTTGTGGCATCTTTAAATCATTTTATAATGATTATTGAACTAACTTGTTATTACAACAAACTGGGGATGACTGTATTCACAAGTTTATTGAGATTTTTATTCATGAAATCATAATTAGTTTAGCAACACATGATAAACACTGTTGAAAATGTATTATCATGTGATTAAGATTCACAAAAAAGAAGTCATAAGATTATCTAGGTAAAGTAATAAAACTTTGTTTTATTAGAATATTTGAGCTTTTTATCTGACAGTTTCAAATAAATGTTTTTTGTTTCATTTTCATTAAATTCAGTGAATTGTATTCTTCTATCACTTAAATAACATTTTCTTCCAGCTTAATGCACAATGTATAACTCACTAACAGTATGCTCAGAAGTCATAAAAGAAACTGGCTTTATAATGACTTATGTTTACCATTATGAAGCCTCAAGAATGATCACAAGTACTAATAACTGTGACTATATAGCATTATATACCCATCGTAAGAATTTATGCATTATAAACACATTCATCATGCACTATTCACAGGACTGTATAACGTGTTACCAAAAGTAAATATATATTTGTGTTCATAGCTAAACCATTAGTTGTCAAATAACCATTTGCAGATCATCAATTATATGAGTATCCTTTGACCCTAACTCATCACATGTCGTTTAAAGAATGTTTAGCTTTATGATGATGTCTGTGCATCATAGTTTATTTATTTATAAATGTGTTTTATTTCAAACCAGGCAACATGAAGTACACCTATCATCTCAAAGTGAAGCATGCTCACATTACTAATCATCCAATATACTTTGAATAGTGATGTTTCCATATCCCTCTGTGTCTTATACATTTTATTAGTGTTGGCTGCATTCTTCATTTAAATTTGACACAAACAGGGTGTATATGTGTAGAAAAACTGAGCTGTCCTTGAATGTATTACTGAGATGAAAATTGGTAGACTGTGGTTCAGTTCATGTTCCAGCAGACGTCTGAAAACAATCAAATAAATCTCGTCTAAAGAGTTAGTTTAAAGAAAGCTCCCCGCCGTTTCTTTATGAAGCAGGCTCAGTGCGCTGCAAGCTGTACCAGATGTACTTATTATGTTGTTGTGTTGCAGTTACAGGTCAAATGAATCAAATGCTAAAAAAGGGAGGTTATATCATAACTCTCATTTTCAAGTTTCAGTCCACCAACACATCATTGTATAAACTGAGAAACACTGAGGTCAACAAGTCGAAGTTTCAAGTGGCTTCAAACAAAGTCTAACAAACTGTATTGTTGGTGTTAGATGAGGTTCACTTCTTTCAACTGAGAACAATTTTCATTGTTTTTCTGCCACATTCAGAAGGTTGGGTCAGATTTTGGTGTAAATTCCATGAAAATGTGGATCCGTCCTGCCTTGTATCAACGGTGTGGCCCTTAGTAACATCTATCTGATGTTCATTGAATGACCACTGTAATTAAGGTATGAGTGAGCCTCCAGTTCGCAAGCAAAACAGATCAGAACATGATCTAGACCAGGGGCAACCAACAGGGTGCCCTGAAGTACCTGGTAGACTGCAGGGTGCTTCAGAAGTGACTGGTAGAACATTCTAATAAAGGCAACACCATCACCACCATAGAGCCTGAGATTAAAATATTTTTTTACATCAATTTTTTTTGTGTTGAAAAGAAATTATACTTGCTTCAAAACAAAAAAACTGAAAAGCACTCAGAGAGCACAGACCTTCACAAGTGCCAGAGTCCTCACCCATATTGTGATTTTCACCATAAATATTAGTCCTACCTTTATTTCATCTAATTATTTAGATTCCTTGACCATGTAAACATACCATTAGCAACTGGATTCATCCTATTATCTATTTTAGTTGAGTAGTTATTCACAAAAATTGCATTTTTTGTCATGGCGGATCCAGACAGTGATCCAGATCACTCCCAAAATCAAATAATTTGTTCCTTGTCCCAATCTGGACATTTCCTGAAAATTTCATCGAAACCTGTCCATAACTTTTTAAGTTATGTTTCTAACAGAGGAACACGCAAATGTACAAACAAACAAACAAACAAACAAACAGATGCTGGCAATAATATAACCTCATGGCGGAGGTAACAAGTAGTGTAGCATGTGCATTAAAAAATGAACAATGTCTATTTTCTCTTAAAGATGCTATGAGGAGTTTCTAAGTAATTACAAAAAAGTCTCACTTTTAGATATATGCCTGATGGAAATACACACATTAAGATGAGTTTTATAGCATCAAATAGATTATCTATAAATGCTATTCCTTAGCTTTGTGGTCGGGTCAGACAGAGCAGGACTGGAAGGGATACTCAACTTCGGGAACAAGACAATTAAAACTAGAGCAAATTTATATTATTCAGACACGTCTTAGAGCACAGGGCTGTAAGTAGCGATATATAGCCGGCTACGAAAACTATGATACTAAGTTTTCCAAAACTTGCTTGTTGTCAGACGTCAAAAACTACCACTACGTAACTAGAAAGAGATACATTGCCTCGTCGCTTTGCATCCTGTAAGTTGTTCAAAAAAGGAGTTGTAAAGCAATGCAGAGTTCTGAGGAAGGTCCGAGCTGCATCACAACAAACACACGCTTTGGCTTGAGTCACATCTTTACGACAGTTGCCACATGTGCTCATGGGTAGCAGAGTCTTTATGTAACCAGAAATAGATTCTCCTCATAGGACCTTTAACTTTGACCTGCGTGGGGTCAAAGTTTATGTTGGTTTGCTGAGGCCACATCTCTTGGCAGCCAGAGCCCCTACAGAGTCACATGTTCAAAAAGGAAATTGCAAAAGTGTGAATGTCGAACTTTTCAAATCAATTTGAGAAAAAGAAATGATACGATAAATTTAAGAACAATGTTCTCATAATAATTACTAATAATAATTCTTGTTAGGAATCATTGCATGTAAAAAATAAACATAGTGCAATATGAAGCCTACCAAAGCATACTGATTATTCATACATAAATGAAAAATATACATTTCTCAAAAACTTCAAATGCAAAAAGAAGCCATCCATAATACTCCTCATATTTCAGATTTCAGAGCTTTCTGGCTGCAAGAGGTTGGTGACCCCTGATCTAGACTCTGAACCCACAACCTCCAAAATCCATGTCTGTTCACTCTTGTTATGTTGGACGAATGTGTTCAGTTTTAAAAAAGCTGCTCAAAGTTTTATTTTTCTATGTTATTCTCACAAGGCTACAGTAATTAATATGAGCATGCTATTGCTTCATACTAAGTCCAGGTAACCTTATACTGCAGCTGGATCCACCTTATGTCTGTAATCAGACGGATCCATCTTACCAAGCTTCAGTTTACGGTGATTGTGCTCATCCTGTCGTAGCACAAGCCATCATTAAATGGAAATCAAGTAACAACACTACAAACGTTTCCATAGAAAATGATATTTTTCCTCCACTTTCAACATGTCATGGTGAGTTTTTCCGACAAAGAGGGTCACAATCTGTCCTCACACCATGAAAGTAACGCCCAATTGCATTACCTGATTGGTCTGTGATGAAGGTGATTGACAGATCTATTAGCCTATCACTTCTCATGGTGTTTAATATATTTTTGGGAAGCACACTCAAGCCTCCACTAGTCCTGCATTATCAGGATCTCTTTTTATGCACAGCATGTATACTTGTGATTTATTTCCCAACCCTAGCTCAATCTCTGTGTCAGGTTAATACAAACATTCAGACACAAACTGATGTCAGAGTCCCCCTGGTTGTCCAAGGCCTCTATAAGGTCTGGGATAATTAGTGTTTGAATCATTGCACACACCAGGGAGAATGTTCTCCTCATTATATCTGTAAGCAGTGAACTCAGTAAACAGTATACATGAAGACAAGGAGCACAGCGAAGGGCACCCAGACTGGCTTATTTGAGAACAGCTGACCCAACGCTATTTTTCACATATAAATTGAGACAACACTGGCTCTGTGTACCAAGAACATCCGTAACAGGGTATGATTCATGCAAAGCTATTATTTTATTGCAATTTAAATTCAACACAAAGTCATTATTCCTGATAGTGTTATATTAATGGATCTGTAAGCTTTGCCCTTTACCAGCTCACATTAGGGCATTCTACAGGTTGCTCTGAATATGAGCTTTTTAAAAATGTTGTTAAGATAAAAACATGAATGTTAAACATAACAAAAATAATGCGCTATCATTTGTGGTCTAACACTGAATGTACTGGTCCCTATTGTATGCCTGGCTTGTTTTGCCATAAAGCTCAGGTGTCTTTGCTAATTTGCCCCTGACACGTGTCATTTATAAGCTGTGTGCCCACGCTGTTAAGATAGCAAATGAAACTGTACTCCCGTTTGTGCCCAGTGGGGTGTTTCTATGAAACTGAGGAGTGGTCAGGTTCATAACTGGTGGCCAATTCGGAAACATAATGCCTCTTGCCTCAGCTGGGGCATTAAAACAGATATAAGTTGTCCTACTTTGTCTTGTAAAAACAGACTTATTTTCAAAGAACAAGGCACAAAAAATGGCTAAATACTAGTTTCTTCACTCGTTCGACAATAGCAGTCGGTTTATTGGATAAGCAGGCAGAGTTTGGTACACAAAATATCAATCAGAGAAAGCTAAGGTATCCAAACTGAATCCAAAAGGCTTGATCTATGGCAGTATGGGTATTACCAGCAAGATGTGACCAAAAAGAGTGCTTGGACGAGGACAAGAGAGTGCAACAAACTGGCAATAAGACAGGGGAAGGCATGAGGTTTAACAACATGAGGTGAGGTAGGGTGAGTAAGACAAGACTGGGAAGGAACAATCAGGGATGAGGTGGGACAGCATCAGACAGCAAGCAAACCTACAGAAGCAAGGAAATGCAGTCAAATTTCAAAATAAAGCAAGAAGTAAAAGACAAAACACAAAAAAAATGTAACAAAATGGGTAAATTTTCTAAGACAAAAGCAGGATCATGACACTTCTAAAGCTGGCCAAAGTAGCAAGCAAGGTGATCAGAGTGCAGCAATGTCAGCTACAGGATATTTATGGTGGATGTGTCATGAATTAGGCCAAACTAATTCTTAACTGCCCTGATCCCCCTGTTAATTGAATTTGATCTTTTCCTTCTGGCTGTTGGTCGAGAATGTCTACAACTAAGATGTAACAGAACTTCCTTTGTCCCTGTTGCCAATGAAAATCTGAATTTTATCGCCTCACCTGTCTTCTTGGATGACTTTCATGCAGATAGTGGATTAGACGGAGTTTTAGATTGTAATCCTTCATGTATTGACAATTCATTGGCTTTTTTCAACTTTACTTTAATTTTTCATCATTAACATTTATTTTGTCTGCTTCACAGAACTAATATGACTGAATTCACCTTTCCCACTTTTTATATCTTCACGTCTTGCCTCACCCCCAAGTCCATGACAAGCAGATAGACACCATCCTTTCGACTGTGTGAACAGTAACAAGGAAGAGACGAGTAGAGCTGGCCCACTGGTAATGAACTTATCTCAAACATTGGGAGTCAGTAGGTTGCATTAGTCTGCCTCTGTAATAGTCAGATAAACTCTTCAGCAACTTTAATCGGCCCCGTTTGCTTGTTATGACTCCTGTTGTTTTTACCATGTGATCACACATTATCTGTTTTTACACTAAGATTAGCACTTAATGTAATTATCAACAGTGATAGATAAGAAACAAACTGTTCCACCGCCTCAGGTGCAGCTTCCAAAACATGTAGTTCCTCCTTTGTTTATTCTGGTTCAAATAGATTTACTTTGTGAATCTTCAGGAGTTCTTAAAGAGGACATATCATGCTTGTTTCTCCTTTTCACTATGCCAGACTAGGATGCCTGTAAAGCATTTCTGCCCTCAGTACAAGTCATTTAGTTCCTTCATTGCCCCACAATAGCGTTCTCAAAATCCTCATTTTAGGCCATTATGAAGCGCTTGTTGAAACGCTTGGTCTCAAGGATGACCTAAAGTTACCTCGCAATGTCACAGCCCTTTGTGCTCTGATTGGTCAGTTCTATTGGGGGTTGAGCCAGCTTGTCCTTCTTCTTCTACTGTATCTTCCGGCAGGCTCAAAGCAGCGACCGCGTATTGAGTCTCCCTACAGGCCAGAGCTGATAATGAGGGAGTGTGAGCGAGGGAGCTTTATACCCCTGCTGCTGGATGTGTTCCTCGGTGAGGGTTTGGGGCTGACGGACATCACAGAGGAGGAAGTGTTTTATCAGATTACTCCAATAAAAACAAAGGTACCTCGTGTCGTCATGAGGTTTGAAATCTCGCAGACATCTCGCAATGACCTATTTTCAGAGGCATCAAATCTCGTTCTAGGATATCAGAAAAAATACAATATCTAATTTTTTGAAAATTAAGGGGGTGTAAGGTCTTGTTCTCAAATTTATTATATTATATGTAAGTATTAAATCACGCATCAGCATGATATGTCTCCTTTAAGAAATCATCCTCATCCTCTCTTACAAAGTCAGTCATAATCCTAAGTATCCGTTTCCTTCCACTAGTAAGCAGAGGCTTTGTTTCGTTGATCTACTTACAAGCACATCTGTGGTGGTTTTAGCATGCACAATTCTGATGTATTTCTATAAAAAACAACAAAACAAAAACAAACAAAACAAAAAATGAGTCTCAACAAGAACATGGACCCATAGTCTCTGGAGCGAGGCAAGACAAAACCTGAAAGTAAAATGTCTGCAAATGCCTTTACGTACCTATGCTTTGTTTTTTAGATTTGTGTGTGTTTTAGATTTTCTCATGTACTAGCTGTGCTGAAACAGTTGAAGTCAAAGTTCGGTAATTGAATATCAAGCTGCGTTGGGTTACTTTCGTGGCACTTGGCCTTTAAGGCTTGTTGTACCTGGCTCTGTTTGAGGGATAAGATTTGACTAAATGTCATTCTTGGTCTTTAGTTTCCCCATTACTGTCTCTGTGAACTACACATCCACAATCTGCAAGCATTGTAAAACCTTTGTTTCAAACCTCTGTGTTCAGCCTTAACGACCTGATTGCCTCTGTTATCTGCCTTACTCTCTCCCGCGCAGCCAAAGTCGAGCATAATCCCTCAAAATCTAACCAGCTTATGAATTTTAAATGGGGAGCCCTAAATCACAGAGCTGCTTTTAAGTAAATCCATTTCTAATAGAAAAGCAGACAGTTCGAGTGGTGTCCTGTTGTCGGCTGTGGTCCTCAAGGCTGGTGTGTGCAAATATATTTTTAATGAGTGTAATGGCTGCGTAGTTGACCTACTTGATGTGGGGGAAATCCTGAAAAATCCTCCAAGAGGAGCCGAGTAAGACTTCTGAAGAAATGTGTTTGTGCTCTGAGTGGCTTTCCCACCCTGTTTCATTTAATGGCATTATATTCAACAAGTTTTTTCCTCTGAGGGCACTGTCATTCATAAAACGAGGGGAGTGATTTTAATCTGATATGCATCATGTCTCTAAACTGTGATTGGCTGTGTGGTCTTTGTGTGCAGGATGAGCCACTTCCTCTATATGTGCTAGGATCTGATGAGAGAGCTGTAGCTGCAGTAACACTCGAGTTACTCTAATAAAGAGGAGCAGCTAAATTCTTTTCATACCTCCGGTTTGATTTGATCATGTAGCAAAGAGGAGCTGCAAATGTGCGATGCATACTGAATGGAATTTTATCCTTTTTGATTTTTGCAGGCTCAGAAAGGGTTTAATACAGCAGAGAGAGGAAGAATAATCAGGTCTTGCAAAACATACAGTGGGTCCGGCCTGTAAGCTGGATATGAACCATATTTCAAGTCCAGAGGATTTTATTCCTTTGCTCTCAAAGTAGAGGGAACAGATGTAATAAAGGAAACAGTACTGGCAACCTTGTTTGACTGTCTCTTACAATAGCCTGTCAAGCTGTTGCATTCACTTGTACAAATCTAAAGGTGTATTAAGGGGTGTCAGTGGCTTAATGCAGAAGACGCTTGTAGTCTCAGAGTATCCTACGCAGGGGAGCAGGAGGCTAGTATAACACCATAATGTAGGATCAGAGGGAGATATGAGCATGTAACTACTACCTAAGAAAGGGACATTCATGGGGACCCACTCTGCTTTTATCAGCTGCTTACCAAAGAAACTTAAGTGCCCAGTCACCAGTTAAGATGGTAGCTAATTAAACCATATACTATTAGACTAAGCATAAGTCATGATACTCGCTTATTTTAAAATATAAAAAACTATCAGTCAATCAATAAATCAGTATTTGTATTGTGCCAGTTCATAACAAGTGCTATCTCAAGGCACATTACAGTACAGCAGGCTGAAGCCTTAGTCTTCATTTTATAGATACACATACTGTACATGCATATATACAAATACAAACAATACATATATTTGTATTTACACACTCATACATGCAGAGGTTTATCAACCCAGGCAGAGACAAAGGGACTAAAAATGTGATTTTATGACAGTGCCAAACCCATGGACTCCCAGATCGTAAATCTTTCCTCATCACATTAGTCTCTGCTGAATATAGTCAATAAAAATATCTGTATTGCACCACATTTGTGAATATAAATTTGTAAAAGCTAAGCTAAGACATGTGGCATGCAGCATAATCAATACAACCATGGATAGAGAGATCTAATATACAATTAACATCGTTAATGATTATAAACTGGAGAGGAATGATGATTAATACATCAGCATCGAGCTTAATTACCATTAAAATTGGTTCAACTGGTCTAAAAGTATGATTCTATATTAAATTATGTAATTTCTGTTGCTGGCCGATGCTTGGAGGTCCAAGCCGGCAGTGCCAGAATATATGGTAATGTGAACAGAGCTCCACGGGCTGATGATGCAAAGACAGCCTGGGAGGAAGTTACTAATATTGTTAATCAAATTGCCCACATATTCTGAGAACTGCTCAATGTAAAAACCGGTTCAATGCTGTAAGGAGAAGGGCCAGTTCAGAGAAGGCACATGGGGACCACCAGGGGCAGACTCCCCACCAGCCTTATGATGAGAGTCCTCCAACCTCTCCATGATAAGCATTGAGGGCTTTGGTGGGATTGAAGGATTACAGTTAAGGCAAAATATTTTTTCTACTAATGAAGACACTCACATTCAGTAACGTATATTTAAACCCCTCATAATAACAATGAGTGGTGTGGACGGATCACAACATGACTAAATTATGACAAACGTCTTTGATCCGACATCAGATGTGACGGGACAGTTAATATAGATATGAATATATATGCTGGTTCAGATGGTGACATTAAATAGAGGTTGTTTATTGCACTGAAATGTGCCTGCCTCTGGATACCAGACTGTAAGGTTTTCCTGATATGTGCACACTGTGCACCTATCAGCCAAATTACCCTCGTCCGTGCACCGGACGATATTGTCACTGCGCAGGGTGCGCCAGGCTCCACCACCCTGTACCACCCTGAGCTGTACCAGGAAATTTGAGCCCAGGGTATCCATGAAGCAGCGGTCATTACCAAACTCACCCTGTCATCAAAAGTTGATCTCTCAAAGCCAGGTGATGTCCAGGCCTGGGCCGATAACAAGCCTATTTCTATGTGTTTGGCCTTCTGTGCTAAGCAAAACAACCTTACGGTCACTGAAAACAGATTTTGGGAAAACTCAGTCAAGGTGAACACATACAGAAACTCTGTTCAGGGACAGTGAATCTCAAAGTGGGACCTATGGCTCTCGAGGGGGAGGCACAGCTGTAACGGGGGACTGCAGCAAGGCTAGATAAACCAAATGCACTGTCATGCGCTGCCAGCAAAGCCCTTGTAAATTTTGTAAGCAAACTTTCAGTTTACCCTCAGGCTATGATTTAACATTTACCAGCAGCCTTATCCATTGAAACAGGGCAGGATGGATTCATGCTTTTATGATGTTATGAGCCTACATCTGAATGTTGCAGCAGAAATCAAGACACATCAGACCAGGCAATATTTCCACTATCTTCTGCTGGAATGACACTTAGTGAGGTCTCCCTTTCCTTAAGGATTTAATGTTCTGTGTGTTCAGATGTGGCCCTCTGCATAACTCGGCTGTGATGAATATTTTTACGGATAGAAGGAAGTCTATTTGTCAATTAAATTGTAGCTCCAATAACAAAATTAGAAAGCAAGAGAGCGCAAACCTCCACCAAGGTAGCTTACATATTGTTACATCTATAAACAATAGTTCAATGACAGAGTTACCATCATAATATGATTCTTTGACCCTGAAAACCCACACCTAGCACTCATGATATCATTATTAGTTGGACAGTTATTGAGCAAAAACAATTGCTTGCTAATGGTGGTTATTTGGACAACCACCAAAATCTCATCATTTTTAAGTTTGGCCATTACCAATATCTCCTGAAAATTTCTGCTAAATCTGTCCAGGGGGTTGTCCCTGATTTCACCAATGCTCGTTATCTGGGTATCATTGATGTTTTGCGCAGATTTTATTATCACTGTTTGCAGAGTATTTCTGTCCTAGGCCATATACATCCAATGCCAGTTTGTGATCTGGATTACTGGTATTACATTTCCTAAATGAACTAATTCCTGTCCCTAATTTCCTTGAAAGACTTTCCCAGAGATTAATAAAGTTCTCTCTTATCAAATCTAACTGATCCCAGATGTAAGACTAACCTGCCTGGCACCAACAGACCCACTTACATTCATAGTTACTTAAATCACCTCTTACCCCAACCCTGATGCTTGGTTTACACATCAACAGACTGCTCTACATGCCTAAATGCAATCCTACCCTGTGATTGGCTGATCAGCTATTTGCAACAACAAGTTTAGAACAGTTTCTGGCCAGTGTTTATTGAACAGTCTGTCAGGTGCCTTTACTGCTACGATGGTCACAAAGCTGATGCAAAGGGAGCATTTTGGAGTCCAGTGGCTTGCCAAAGAACATCTTGCAAGTGGAGAAGATGGGTCTAAACCTGACCTTTAGACTTAAGGACAATAACAGCGCAAAACCATTGCTTTTTAGGACACCCTTGTAAGAGGACAAGGGGATGCATGTACACAACAGTATATAGGTCAAGTGTGCACCCAGAGCCTAGAGAGTCAAAACTCACCTTTGGAGAGTCTGAAATTTCACATCATTTGGTTTTGTAAGCACATTTGATGCCTGAAAAACATTAAAAACCCACAAAGACATTCAGACTATGGATTGCACAAGCCAACATGGAGGTACAACTTCTAATTCCAATAAAGTTGGGACATTTTGTTAAACAGAACACAGTGGTTTGAAAATCATTTTCAGCTGGTGTTCAATTGACTACAAAGACAAAATATTTAATCTTCAAACTGATAAACATTGAACTTTGTTATTTTTGAAAATATTCATTCAATTTAAACTTGATGCCTGCAAAATGTTCCAGAAAAGCTGGGACAAGGGCATGTTTACCGCTGTGTTTCATCACCTTCCCTTTTAACTTCACTTTTAGGCTATTGGGAAATAAGGACTGTTTTTGTTGAACTTTCCACGAGCAATTCTTTCCCATTCTTGCTTGATGTGCGACTACCTGAATGGTGTGTTCACAGATGTGCAAGTAACCCATGCCAGGGGTAGTTAAATAAGATCACATATGCTGGATTTTAAAATTCCATTGACAACAATCCAGACTGCCCTTTTCCTTGATAACCTAAACAACATGACATCCATGATTTCCAAAACCAATTTCAAATGTAGACCCAGCAGCCCTCGGCTTAGCGCATTTTCCCACTTTCCATTTCAGATTAGGTCAGGCCCAGAGGAGTCAACAGTGTTTCTGGGTGTTGTTGTTATATGGCTTTGGCTCTGCATGGAAGGGTTTTGGCTTGGACTTGTAGATGCTGTGATTAACTGTGCTAATTGAAAATGTTTCTTCTAAATGTCCCTGAGCCAATGTGGTAATACCCTTAAAAGAATTACCTTAATATGAATGCAGTGCCACCTAAGGGATTGAAGGTCAAGGACATTCAATGCTTGTTTTCAGTATTGTTGTTATTTGCAGAGATTTTTCTGGTTTCTCTGAATCTTCTAATATTTTGGGCTGTAGACGATGAAATCCAGAAGTTTCTCACAAATGTGCATTGAGAAAGTTTATTCTTAGACTATTAAAACGTGCTCATGTAGTTGTTCTCAAAGCGGTGATCATGGTTCTGTCTTGTTCTTGTGGAATGTAATCAGTGTTGGGGAAGTTACTTTCAAAAAGTAGTGTTTGCTCGTTACTTCTTTAAAAAGTAACTCGTTACTTTACTTCGTTACCCTTTATAAAAAGTAACTTTTCATGTTACTTGTTAATTTTAAGTTACTTTTACATTGCTCGACTTTGGACGGAACCCCATATCTGTTCCTAAATGTGAAGGCCTACATAAATTTCTACCACAGAGAACATAACAGTTATTTCTTTTGTGCTCTTTGTCATACAAAACCATGTCACATACCCTGTGGAATTAGAGGTCCTGCCTAGTGTTTCCACATTTTGCTTCTGAAATAAACAACCTGGTTGATAAAAACAAGCCCAAGATAAGCAACCTCCAGCCATTTCCCTTCCTAATGTGATATACTACTTTTTAAAAAGAGAAATCTACATAAGATGTGTTAATTTTCATCTACAGTTTATTTCAATATCAAAGTGCCAAGCATCTATTAAAAAAAAACAAACATTGCTTTAAATAAGCAGACCTGGCAACTTTGGCTCTGGCCCATGCGCTATGTGCATGAGTGTGTTTGGGGGCGTGCGTGATAACCGTGGAAAGAGGAAGTGGGCAAACTACCTACCGCACTCGTGCTTGGCTTTATTGTTGGAACTCAAAGACAATCCGGTGGATTCAGGAACCCCAAGAGGCAACTTCACGTTTAGAAACGGGCCCAAAAAACACGACTCACGGTCGTGATTCACGAGATTTGCCGGCCTCATGAATCACAACTAGCGGACTTGGCAATGCTGCTTGTGTCTAATGCGGGCAGCTGAAAAGGCAGCTTCTGTGACATATCTGTCCGTGGGAAAAGTAATGTTGCGCCGCATTAAAAAAAGAACTACGTTTTTTAAACAAATTTTCAGCAGTCATGCATCACGTTACTTTTTACCTGAGAAATCAGTTACGTTACTGTAACACACAACACTAGCTGTGTTTCCATTACAGTTTTTCGCAAAGTAAAAGCGATATTCCTAAAATTTCGACATAGTATATTTGCGCTTTGAACGTGTTTCCATTGAAGGTTGTTCTCGGCAGTACCATCGGAACTCTCGTCAAATATCATCCCGCGAGATTTCACTGCAGGAAGATGGATGCGAACCCTTTCTCCTTTATTTCCATTTCTATCTCCTTAAAACACTCTGTGTTGCTCTGTTGTTTGATGATTATTATGGCACGTGTGTTTTTCTCGAGAATAATGGCAAGAAAAGTCTCATTCTCGCCCTCTGTCCAAACTTCCCACGCCATGTTTACTCCGAGAGAAGTGATCATGTGAGCAGGTACGTCACGTCCTTTTCCGTATAATTGCGGAAAAAGTGTTTCCATAGCACTATTGCGATATTTCTCTTTATCGACACGTCTGAAAAACCTCCTCTTGAGAGCGTAAAAACCTTTTTGCGATATTTGAGGGTTTTTTCGAAATTTAGGTGTTTCCATTACCAGTGTTTTGTTGCGATATTCAGGTTTTGCGCAATTCGAGGGGTAATGGAAACGCAGCTACTGAGTGTAATGAACACTTGTTTTAAAACATTTTTCAACTTTTTTTGTTGCTCCTGTTCCAGCTTTTATGGAATGTTCTGCAGGCGATAAATTTGACCCGAGTCCCCCCCCCCTCAAAAAAAAAACTGACTTTTGTAGGTTGAACAGTAAATATCTTGTCTTTGTCGTGTTTAAGCATTGAATCATTGTGGCCTGTTTTATTTACATTTTAGAAAACATCTCAGGTGTTTTCCACATTTCCAGGATTCTTCAGCATGCAGTTCAACACATGGGCTTTTTTTTTGCCTTTTAAATGGGTAAATTAGAATATCACACCATCCACTATAACCAGGTGCAGCTGGGAGAGAGCTGTCATATGGAGCTGAAGGGGGGAAAATGAAAGAAAACAACAGGCATGGTGTGCTGATGTCAGTGATGCATGTTTAAATCTGTTGTGAACACCGGTAATGACGTGGAGGTGGAGGTGCTTTTCACTTCATGCTGCTACATCGCCTGTCTCATAAACAGAAGCGCAAACAGGATCTTTTTTGAAATAACAGCGCTGAGCTAATTCACAGCGGTTGTGTGTTGTGTGTTCAGGCGATGAGCTCATTGAGGCTGCAGCGTGTTGTTGTTCATTACACCTGCTGACTGATTGCCGTGCCCTCTCCGAGTTTATTTGGACTTGAAATGCAAAAATGTTCCCAGTGGATGAGACCAAAGCGTGCACCAGCAGCTTAAAAAAATAAAATAAAGAAATTAGAGGATTTGCGGTTGAAACACAATCTCAGTCACAATCTCCCGACACATCAGAGCCTGCATGTTTTGAGGACAACGCCTGGTAGAAAGCAGGAAACTCTGTCTTGGCATGTTGCTAGGCGATGCATTAATATTAATGTTGCCTTTTTTCAGCGCGTGTGCACTCTCTGCCCCCCTTTGGGATAAACTGAAGCTTAAAGATATCTCCATCTCACTGAAACTCTCTTTATCCTTCCTGAAAACTCAGATCATGGTTTTGATTACTCTCTCCAAATGTAATACTGAACTGCTTTTGTTAAAAATGAAAAACATTGTTGTCGTTATGGTGGTCCTGAAATGCAAAACACAAAGGCAAATAACAACAAATGAATTAATGACTCAACAACCAATATAAAATGTGTTAAAACAATAGTACAAAATGACAAAAGAAATTTAAAGCACACAAAAGTGTTGGAGCAGATGGCTTACAGTAACGGAAAGCAGATGTTAATGCAGTACAAAATGTTACATCAAAGTACAACGTTAAAAAAACTCAAGGCCAGAAATGTAATGGGAACACAACACAAACAGTTAAAAACAATTTAAAAAGTTACCAGTTAAAGAAAGAACAAAAAAACTAACAATGAATACATCAGTGTCAAACAATCTAAACATATGAGAAAGCAAAATAACCAATCAAAAGCATGGTAAAAAATCAAAATATAATATAAAGATAAAAGTAATAGAATGAAAATGGCTAATATAACACATATTGAATTTGACACAAAAAAAGTATGATTTAACAAATGAGTTGGGAAATTAGAGACACAACACATAGGAAACCCAAACATCATATTAGAAAATCATGCCTGGATAAGAAGTCAAAATTTTTTTTAAAAAAGTTAACAAATCAAACACATAATAGCTAATAAAAAAACCAACAACAAATTGAATGTAAAACGGCAGATGTGGAAAAATAATGTTACAGGATCAGTGCAATAAGTCACAACAGTGCACAATAAATCCTGATGAAGCAGAAAATAAAAGACACAGCAACAAACAGGAAAACACAACAAAAAAGAAAGACATTCCTGAATGATATGTCAGGATAAATGTAGAGCAAAGCAAAAATGTGAAAGATTACAATACAATTAAACGATAACAACGAAGAAAACATAACCAAAAATTCCAAATACTGTAAAAAAAGGAAAACATAGCAACCCAACATTAGTGTCAAAAATCACAACAAAATTGAAACCATGACACAGCAGCAAATAAGAAACAAAAAAATATATATATAACGCAACAAATGTGAAGGCCAAAAAACAGAACTGAGCATTTGAGAGAATGTATCAAAGACCAAAAACAACAACACAACACAACAGCTTGAACAAATCACAACAAAAAAGATATAAAATCAATTCTGAAAACAAAAAAATAGAAAATGCAACAAAACAACTTTAAATCAATATCATAACAGTTAGAAAATAATCAACAAAATTAAAAATTACAACAAAAGAAAACATGCAAACACAATCATAACAAAGAAAAAACACAATTAGAAACACAATAACATCTTTAAGAACACAACAAAAACTCAAAAGTAAATTGAATACAGAAAACATTTTTAAAAGACACAATGCACTAAAAATCATGTATTTTGTAATTTGATTGCTTTTATTCACTTTTGGGTTCTTTTGTGGACTAAATCATTGCCTTTGTATATTGATGTGATTTTATGGTAACCTATATTTTCTTTTGATTTAACATGTGTTATCTGATACTATCTTTTTTTGGATTTGTGCTTTGTAATTGTCATTTTTATTTATTTGTCATTATCTTTTTTCTAAATAGTTTTTTGTGTTTTGTAATTTGTTGTTGTGTTTATGATTTTCTTGTGAGTGTTTTGATTTCTTTAAATGTTTTTGTCATGATGTTTTTCTTGTTTCTTATTTTGCTTTTTGCTGTTTTGTGTTTCTTTTACTTGTTGTTTTGCACTTCAATGCATCCTTATAATCTAATCTCAATCTTGCCTGACTCTCAGATATTTCTGTGAAGAGACGAACTGTAATGCCCGTGAATCCTCTTTCGTCCATTTCTTGTTGTATCTTTCCCATTAAAAAATCATTTTGAACATAAGAAATAAATCTATGATGGCGCTGGCCCTGTGCCTCACCTTTTCTCCTGCCGGGCTTTTAGCCTGGAGTCTTTGTCGCAGCCTCCTCTCACCTCTCTGCTGCCCTCTTTGAAAAAGCATTTTGCTGGCACTGAAACACAGATGTTATCCATCTGATTAAACGTTCAAGGTTACATCTCCAAATACATCAAAGTCCACCTCTCCCAAAAGAGGAAGCATGACGGCCAATATTTTGGTAGCCTGGAGGTGCAAACTCTAATGTCCCCATACTTCTTTTTTTTTTTGCCCTGGAAAATAAATTGGTGCCTCTGCTTAAATAAAGTGTGATGGTGATGGGGACTCTGAGGCTGGGATGAATGCGCTGGGTGATCTGTTGGTCCTGGTCAGTAAGAACAGTTGAAAGAATTTCTTAATGAAGGTTTCAGTAAACCCAGAGCCAGGTTGGTGCAGAGGTATATTGACTTTATATATAAGCTAATTGCACATCTTAAATTATTTGGTAAAGCCTAAAGATTGTGGATGTTTTGAGTCTGAACTGCCTTTTTTATCAGGTAAAGATGAATTTTCTTTTTCTACCAATCACTTTCTCTTGAACCTAACTAGGAGGACTGTTCAATATATTTCACTTGTCAATCTGGGAAAAGCCTGTAGAAAGTGTTTTGGGGGAACCCTTTCAGAAGTATGTCCAGCAGGTAATTGGACTATCATACCATCAATCAATATGTATTACATGTCATTCACATGATGTTGTAGGTGGGACCTACTGCACTAAAGAACATGGGCCACTCCACTAAGCAAACTGTTGTACCTGTAAGAGTAAATGACTTTAGATCAAAATATATTTTTTACCCTTCTATGATGTTCGGGTCAAACCAGACTGATTTACAACTTCATACAAACATAAGAATTTAATTTTTCCTCTTATTGCCTCAAGGCCTTATGATATCCTCCACACCAGACATTTGAACATATAAAATTGCTGATCACCACTTTCATTGAATTTTGACTGGTCTAATCAACTTTGAAACACCTGTGGTGTTCCTGGTCAAAAATGACCGCCATAGAAAATGAATGGGCAATACTAGATTATGTTCATCCATTAGATGGAAAACATCCGTGCAGACACACACATGCACAACCAACCCCCACCCCCCACCCAACACACACACACAACTCATGTAGATTTTCTGATTTTCTGTAAATTTGGTCCGATCTGATAATTGTTATAATTTTCAGTGTCAGTTATATGTATTTTCACTTCAGTCATAAAATGTTCACTACTGGTTGGAGACACTGTTTACAGCATTAGAAGCAGTGTTAAATAAAATCTGGTGATGATTGTGCCTGAATTATGTTTTTAGCGTTCATATAAGAGAAGTTAAACCAAACCGGTCAAATTTGACCGTGAACACCAAAGTAAGGGGGGGTAAAATGAACATAATACAAGGGTTAAAAAAGGAAAATCTTGCAGAATAATCTGTGACAAGCAGTAATGATCCCCTTACTAAATATATTAATAATGACAAATTGGTATGAAATGCCAGACGGGTCCCTTAACTAGAGGGAATCAGGAATAAAAAATGACACTGTATTTTCCCCCTAAAATTACCTTTAATGAAATACGATCATTGACCATATCCACTGTTTTAGTCTTATTTCATGATGTTGAATTCACATGTAAAATAAAGATATTATCTTTTAAAATTGGGACTGTTCAAGCTTGTTTTTCAGAGTTCATTTGTGTGATTTGCCAGAGATCAAATTCACAAATAAGCTTTCTTCCCACCCACTGACTGTAAATATTTAATTTATGCAACAGAGTTCTGCATGCTGTGTTTAAAACAAAAAATTATATCAAGTAAATGTTTTTTTTCCAACTGTTCCTTTGTTTAAAAGAACAATTGAAGTTGAGAAATTATCTTTTTGGTGAAATAAATGCATCTTTATTTGGAGACTGACAGCACAGTGGGAGAGCTGTGGGTCAAGCTGTCTTAAGATAATGTGCACTGGCTGACATCAGCACACAAAAAATGGACAAACACCGAGAAAACATTCTCTGTGAAGATGGCATCATTTCAACAAATCTGTCAAAAAAAACACCCTAAAAGCTTCAGTATAAATTCCAGTCCTGTAAGGGGCGCTGGAATGTTGCTGTAAACATACGTTAAAACCAGCAAAGTAGACATGGAGCATATGCACACGTCACCAGAAATGTGAACAAACACTGGCATATGGTAATTGTTTCTTCACTTGATTTGTACTGTATGAGTCTGAGTGACTGGTGAAAGTGTGTTTTGCTGCCACTCTTCGTCAGGTTTTTAAAAAGAGAGCTGTTGATCTCAACAAAAAAAAAAAAAAATAAAAAAAGCTGTTCCCCGTGTCCTCTTGTTGCTCACTGTGGTCATAGAGGAGCAGAAGATTTTGCTGTTAAAGCCACAACAGTAGTTTCTGAAACATGAATGCAACATTGTATTTTAACATTGTTTCTATTGTAATTGGGCTTCAGGCATGCCGTGCAAGGGAGAGGTGTGCCTATTAGGGATGGGATGAAATATCGTTTGGCAAAATATCGCGTTACAGAATGTGACGAAACGCATCGAGTTTGAAAAAAATTGGTCGCGAAATAAAGATGTCACATCCGGTAACAGCACATGTGACCAGAAGTGACGAAAACAAATATTAGCACCAACTACCTTGCCTCCAAAAAGCTGAACGATGTAGTCGAATGAGGTCGACATTGAGGACACTCCGCCTGGATACAAGTCATTGGTCTGGCAGTATTTTGGCTTTCTCATTAAAAAAGACGAAGACGACAATAGAGTAACTGACAAGACTAAGACAGTGTGTATGCTGTCATTCCGTACAGCGCCTCCAACACAACAAACATGAACCACCATCTTCAGAATCACCATAAAAATGTGAAGACGACCCCGGCGAAAGCGAGCCTACTGCTCGTTAGCATACACTCTCTCTAACCTCTCTGGGGTTAGAGAGAGTGTTATTGTTTGTGTTTGGTCTGTTAGGCCTTGTGTTTTCCTGTGTGCAACTCAAACAAAAATAAATAAGTTGTAAATACACAGTAATATTTTTTCTTTTTTACTTTTTTGATATTGAATCGTGACGTATCGTTTCGTGACCCGGGCATATTTAGGTGCAGCGTATCGTGAGTTTAATTGTATCGTCCCATCCCTAGTGCCTATGATGTTATTGTCTCTGAAACTAGCTGTAGTCATTATCAACATATAAATGCTCAGTCAGTGTTTACAGATTTATTCACTCTGGGATCAGTTTTCAAAAAAATGTCTTTTGGAGACCTGAAACGCTGTATTCATGTGGACGATACGCTGATATGACCAAAAACTTGATATTAGGGAATTTGTGCTGATACGCCTGAATTCGACTCCATGATGACACCCTATTAGACTTACCTCGGCGACATTTTTACCCATTTCTCTCTCTCATTAACATAACATCACATAAATTCAACAGCAGCTGAGTAAATAGCATGGTGACTGTAAATGCAAATGCACTACTTTGACAAGCAGGACTGGAGCTGAGAATTTTTGATGCAGGTTAATGTGCCTGTGAAAATCTGACTTGTTAAATGCTCTGATGGGTTTGGTCTGTGTGAAAAATAAAACAAACCCATGCAAAAATCAAGGCCCATAATCCTCACTCTTTGGGTCAAGAACCAACGTTGCCAAGACACTAAAATATGGACCAGCATGCCCCAAACCACAAGCACCGCCTGTGGTTTTCGAATAGTGTGGCAGGCACACTTGACGTGACATGGTGTAAATTCATACAACAACTAGAAAAGACTCAGAGAGTGTAGACGTCCACCAAGCAGCTCAGTTACGATAGTGGCTTTTGTGCTCTGATTGTACAACTGAGTATCTGCTGATGTCTGTCAATGTGGAGAATGGTGTGTTCCATTAACAACAGAGCTTGGAAGAGGGGAGTGTGAATGATGTGATAAGCTGTTGTTGGCCGTTGTGTTGCAGAACTCTAATGCTGGCATTGCAAGAGCAACTGGCTAATGTAGGGACATAGGCTTGAAAAACACAAACGTCAGTTTGAAAATACACTACAATATACTACAATTCCCATAATGACTTAAATGAATGGGATTTGCCATTGCACCAAAGTACAATGACTTCTTCCTTGGACCAAACCACACATCTGGTACAATTTGAATGTAAGTCCATCCAGTAGTTTTTGTGTAATCTTGCTAACAGATAAACAAACAGACCCTGGTGAAAACATAACCTCCTTGGTGAAGGTAATACGTTTTTGTCCAACTAAACAATAACTAATACAAAGATCTGAATTCATTCTTAAGACATAAATGTTGTACAATTTGGTGACATGAATTTTGTTAGTAAGAAGATTGTGTGTCATGTTTTCTCACATTTCAGGCATTTGCAAATAGAATAAATATGAGGATCAGGCTGAAAAAGATTCTATAACACTCATTAGAAAAGCTGTTTTCATGGATTTGAATAAGGTGTGCATGAGATTTTGGTTTGGTATTGGGTGTACCTTGGGCAAAAATACTCTGAAAACCACTGCATTATGCTGTTAAAAAAGGCTCCTAACATGTTCCAGGTCATTCTTGATTCTGAATTGGTTTCTGGAAGGTTATTTTTCTTTTTATGTGATGTGCAGAACAAGTACTGAGTGCTTTCCCTTACTTGTATCTAAACGCATGGATCAAGTCTTGATGAATAGCAGAGCCAATATCCTGACTCCAGCTCTGGTTTTCACTCATATTCATGTTTTAGATTTTTTTCCCTCCCTCAAAGAGCAGCAAATGAACATCCCGTGCTTGGTCCCTTAATAATGAAATCTTCCTCCATTTGTTTATGATGGTTCAGTTTTATCCACAGGATTGATTTGATAGGCTTGTTTGTTTGCCCACTGTCAACACTGACTGATTCCTCTCTGTCTCCCTTCTCTCCAGAGATCGAAAAAATCCAGAAAGATGAGGGGAAGGAGGAGGAGAAGTTCATCGACGTCGTCATCAACAAGAACATGAAACTGGGCCAGAAAGTTTTAATACCAGTCAAGCAGTTTCCTAAAGTAAGTACCGTCCTCACACCACCAGAGAATTCAGCGGGAAAGTGATGTGCAAAGATAGAGAATTTTAGATGCTGTTATTTATAGATAATGAAGCCAACTACAGTAGCTCTGGTTTTGATTTAAACTCCTTACAACAGCGACTTGACACATTTTGTTGATACTTTATGTTATTAGATGTAGCATATCTAGAGGATGGCAAACAGGCGTGCGGCGTGTCGGCTGACAGAATTGGGGTAGAACTATATTAGGGACGTTACCTTCTGTTTGAGGAATTGTTTTAGCTTTTTACTGTAATTCTCCCACTCCTCCTTCATACACACACCTCTCCATTACACTGACCTTGGCCAATGACGCTCTGATGTCTCGCTATATTAATTTGTCAATGAATATTTATGAATACATGATTCAAAGGAATTATCGCACAGTAGGTTTCATTTTCTTGAGTGTGTGGCGGATTTCTTATAACACACCTGGAGGTCTTTCTCAAGTTCAAGAAGTCGCTTGTCCTGAGAAATAACAGCCGCAAAGGGCGTGGGTACAATTGCACAGCAGCACACAAGTCACATGGATAAAGTCCTAGACAGTCGGCTTCACTTTGACCTCCACATGAGGCGATTTGAGCGATAACACTGTCGCCACCTTTGAGAGCACTTCAGCCTCGGCGGCGGCCTCCAAGGGGAGCTTTCACCAGCAGATGCATTTATGGAGCCACCCACTCCCTGCATGACAGGGATTTCCCGCTGGGAGCGCGATGGGGAGGTTGGTGTAAAAGTGAGAGGGGCCACTCTTAGATGGGGACATCACTCAAGTTTTCACCTCGACCCTCCAGAGGGAAGGACAGTGGCAACCTGCGGTGTGTGAATGGAGAGGACAGCGGGGAGGAGACATGGCAGTCAGGAGGCAGACCAGGAACAAACAGATATTGAAAGATGCACTTGTTTTTCTTTTTCATAGAACCTGACCTTTTTCTGCTCGGTGGTCTTGGATTTTATGACATTCACTGTAGATAGTTGGTTAGCTCACATCCAGTCTTTGTTTTAGTAATAATTGTCTGCTACTGTCCGATCGACTCTGATCCCCATTTTGATGATGTGAAGTGTGTTGTTCAAAGGTGAGCTATGCACAGTGTTTTGGGGTTTGTTGGCCTTTATCTTGCTATTTAAGGCAACACAATATCCTAGCACAAAGCTAAAGGCACACTACAAAGATGATGGATTATGTGCCTTGATAAAAAAAAAAATAGATATGTTCTGGGACATGACTCAAATAATCTGTGTTAACTTGTATTCCCTTTAAATCAGTGTATGCTTGCTAGCTGGCATCATGTGGTTTACACCAGAGATCTCCAACCACTCAACCACAGATCAGTACCAGACTACAGAGAGACCAAAATAATGGATTTGGTTAGTATTTGTTGAGTAATGAAGAATGGTGAGTGTCTTATCTCAAAGTATACCAGACCCCTGCATGTCTACCTGTGTAGCTTTACTGTGTAGACTCAAAGGCAGCATTCACACCAAACACAACATGGCGACCTAGATTGCATCGCCCACCCAAGTTGTGTGTTGTCTGTCCATAAATTGCTGATTAGATCACTGTCATTTTGCTAGGTGATATCACTCGCTCAAGTTTCACCGCAATCATATCATATATCACATCACATCATAGGATGTGTTGGCTGACATTATTCAATCTGTGGCTGCGGTCGAATAGTCACCTCCTAAGCCCTTTCCTGTCTACTTTTCCTTAACCCTGATGGAAAACGTCATGAGGTTAAGGAAAGGAGAAAGGAGAATTCAGAAGGACTTAGGAAAGGAAAACTGCCAAGAGAGAATCCGACTACACCTTCACTATGCTACGTCATCATGTGACGGTGGATGTTACTGCTGCGGTGAAACTACAATATTCCGAAGGTGGACTACAAAAGACGCATCACGCATCATGACAATGTTGTTCCTTTCAGACAACATTGAACATAATAACCTGGCAAACATTACATCTGCATAACAAATGTTGGAAGTTAGGATTTAAATAAATCTGTCCTCTCATTATCAACATGAACACCAATCAGTGCATGAAAATAAATGGGAACTGAATGAAAGAAAGTATAAAATGTTAAGACCACAATCTAATGGCTTACACATTATTAATATTGAACCAAGTTTAAACGCAATCAACATCAAATGTCTCATATCCTGCTCTCTTCAGAGAATCAGACTACTGGAAAGTTAAGGCACGTTTTGGTAAACTTTTGAAAGGATGAACAGCAGTAGTAACTCACATGGTCTGTGTGATTTGTTCGTAATTATTCGGTTGATTTCGGAAGCAGTCGGAATACGCACTGTTCATAAAAGCTGTTGCCGCGGAGAATTGTGGGACAGAATAATCTCCTCTCCTTTGTAAAGGATGGCCTGGTGTATCCTATGCTAAAGGAGATAATAAAGGAAGTTTTGAGCCACTCTAATCACAAACTACTTCCGGTTCATTTCACTCCATTAGGAACCTTCCTAAGCAAAAATGACTTTTCATCGCAGCCTGTATCCTTTTAATCACCTACCAACCACAAAACATTGCAGCTGATGGCCCTGCGGCAGCATCTCCTGTGAGTCCTCTGTGGTCCCGTCTAGGCAGAAATAATGTTCCCACTAACTAATTTTCGCATATGGACATGCATTGTCAGTCTGTTCACTTGAATAAAGAAAGTCTGTCACGGCCATCTTCACAGACCCACACAACCCGGATTGGCTTTTGTGGCACAGCCAATGAGACGACGCCTAAAAAGTTTACATTTTTCAAATTTAGTGACCTAGTGCCGCAACCCTGGTCGAGTACCAAGAGTACCCATCTGAAGGAATAAGGGCACTGCCATATGTGTCGTAAAATACAACCAAGTCGGCCAGATCGCGTCCTTCACATTGCAGGATGGTTGGCCCCGCTCCCTCATATCTAAACATTGACTTTGCATGGGGATTGGATGTCCAGGCTGCATTCTGTGTGAATGTGGCTTAACTGTGATAAATGAAAAAGTACAACTTGAGGTCAACTTGTGTTTCAGCAGTAAAAAGAAACAGCAGATCAGACAGGACTAATGACTAATGGTTAAACGCATATTTTCAGTATCTTATGAAGATCATTTTTACAGTATTTTCCTCTCTGCTCAAAGGGTGTAGCAATCAAATTAGTTGCTATGTCCACAGGTGACTAAAAACCGTCTTAGGCCCTGTATGCATGGAGAGGAACTTATTGAAATCATTCTCTGTAAAAACAGCAGTGCTACAAGAATTGAATCTGTTCACACAAAAGCTCTGAAACCACTCCTGGCCTGCAAGTGGCCCAGTAATACTGTCACGGCCATACACCATAACCAGAGAAGAAGACAAGCATACACATACATCATGAGAAACTTAAGCAATGTTGTTCTCTGTGTCCTTTTTAGCTCACCAAGGTATTAGAGGGGCAGAGGATTAAGCTGTTATAATCTTAGTAGCTTCTGCAGCATGAACATGACACCATAGTTTGACATTATTTTCTGTTGTTGCTGGGATTTGCAGATGCAGTTTAAGCATGACATCGTGATTACTGTAGTTAGTCCTTGTCCACACGGCTGCTGTTTTCAGATTGATCTGTCCTGGGACCAGTTTTCAAATAATGTTTTCTGGCTCCTGAAATGCCTAGACAATTAAAGGGTTACAAAAACAAGCCCCTGGCTCTCTGATCCTGCACTGTGGTCATGGTCAGCTGAGCTTGTGTTTGTTTGTCATCCCACTACCCGTAAATTGATGTTAAACTTTGTGATATTTCAGCATCTTCATAATTCAAATAAGCACTCCGAGGTTATTGCCGGTTTCTATAGTGTATATAATGTACCCTTGTTGATTTTGTGTTTCTAATTGTGCAAATTCAACCATTAAACACACACAGGATGCCAAAGATATATGTTGGGAGTTAGTTTTAGTTAAATTTCATTTAGTCATTTCTACATTCATAATCAAAATAATTTAGGACACTTTGCACACACACTAATCTTTCTTTTCCAATTGTGGTTTCTGCTCAACTTGGTTTGGCCTTTTGGGTTCTACCTGATTTATTTTTCATCACATCTCTTAAGGCAGGATTGTCATAGCACAGCTGTGGGAAACTACTGTTGCATCCTCACAACATCAGAGAAGGAAACCCAGGTCATGGAGCTACCAGCCACTACATGGCTACATGGCAGCAAGTGAACACACCATCTTAAGCAGAGGAAAGTTGGGAAGTCGTGTAAGAGGTGTTTTATTTGAGCGTCAAAATTCTTAGACCGGGGGTGAGACCCTGACCATTCAGAGATCAGCAGTGTCCTCAGCTCAGCTCATTTAAAACCTGGCTGGAAGTGCAAAAAACTGTGTAAGGTACCAGGCATGATCCCTAATCGAAAACCAAATCACTGAGTTAGGTTGAGGCAAGTTAAGCAGACATGGGGAGGGAATGCCCTATAAGACATTACCTAAATGGTAAAGAGTCAAGGTTTTGCCCTGAATCAGGCTCATATGCTAATTTTCAGTGGCTGCCAGAGGAAAGTTGCTTTCACATCTGAAGTTCGTCTGACTTGGTTTGGTTCGAGGGTGAAGGCTTTGTTTATTTTCCACCTGGATTGGTTTTCTTTCAGAGGTCACTTTGACAAAGAGCAGCTTTGAAAAGGTGAAAGTCTCCTACTTTAACAAACTCGACTGAATGATGGGAACTAAACAAGATTTTGAATCAGTCTGTGTTGTTGAGTCCTGTGATTTATTTGTGTAGACTAATGTTAAAGAGACTGTGAGGAGTTTCTAAGTAATTACAAAAAAGTCTCACTTTTAGATATATGCCTGATCAATATACACACTTTAAGATGAGTTTTATAGCATCAAAATAGGTTATTTATAAATGCTATTGCTTAGCCTCGCGGTCGGTCGGACAAGGCTGGACTGGCCTGGATACTCAACTTTGGGAACAAGACAATTGAAACTAGAGCAAATGTAGATGATTTTATTATCTATATTACACGTCTTAGAGCTCTGGGCTGTCAGTAGCGATATATAGCCGGCTACAACTACGATAAGTTCTCCAAAAATTGCTTGTTGTCACAAATCAAAAACTACCGCTACAAAACTAGACAGAAATACAGTACCTCCTGTAGCATCCTGTAAGTGCCCCCAGTGTGAACAGTTATTTAGCCCCTGTAATAATCAAATTATTTGCACTTCTGACTGAGGTGTGTCGCTCTAGATCAGCTGTATACATAATATTGTTAGACTTATACTTACAAAAATGCTGCCATAGTGATAATCACATTCTTCATGTGATATTTGTGAACAACAACGCAGGGCGTGCTAACAACAGCTAACAATAGCCTGGTAGATCGGCATATTTTTTCCAACTTCAACTGGAACGCCGATAAGTCGGAGATGATGTCACTCCTATTTCCGAGGTTGCTGGAAGGCAGCATTAAGACAGTGGCCGCGCGTGCTCATGGGTAGCAGAGTCTTTATTTCGCTGGTAATAGATTCTCCTCATAGCACCTTTAAGCTGTTAGTTTCATTGGTATGATGAGTGTGTGCTCAGAAGATGCCTCTGTGGGGATCCAAAACATTATTATCAAATAATAATTTACTTAATAGTCACAGTTGCTTGATATCCATAATTTAATTGTTGTCACTACAGTTGCTTCTTCTTCTGCTACAGCCCTGTGACGAGTTACCATTTCACTTCTCTGGCAGCTGCAGTTTGATTGTTTCTCCAATGGAAATGAATCAATCCAAGGGTCGACTGGAGGTAATCTGAGACCACCTATTCCAGGCGATCTTGGTGCAGATGTTTGTGCTGAAACAGGGGTTTATTGCACGGAAATTTTTGCCATGGTTTGGTACATTGGAATCACGCTTCTGTACGCTTTCTGGGACAGTACATTTTTTCTAAACTCTTTCACCCATAACTTCTCTCACACTCTTACATGTCAACACAATGTCAAAAATACAGACACTGATGTACCTTTTGACTATCCACTCTCTGGCATACACTCACAGTTCCTCAAAGTAATAACATGAACACGATTATGACTGCACGCTGCTCTCAACACCAAGGCTCACTCGTTTATCTCACACTTCTTGCTCAGCAGCTCTTTATCACCCTCTGTTTAGCACATGTAAACACAACAGTGATTCACTGGTTCAGACTCATAACTTAGAGTTTGGCTGGCCCCTGGTCAGATGAAGGTCCTACAGCACTGAATATCTGACGTTTATGTTACTAGCTGATAGCAATATTAGCTTACCCACTGAGACACGCTAATGACGAAGACAGCGTGGTTGTTTGAATTCACTGTTTTTCAATGAGGAGGGTTTGATTTTTCTTGTGTAATGTGCTCTGGCAAAAGGGTCTGTGTAGAACACTAAACTGAAACATGGTACTGCAGGTGGGTGTTTTCTTTTTTTGTTTTCGGTACACATCTGTACTGAACTGAATGTCCATGACATAACACTGTCACACCTTGACTGTTCTTTATTTCATGCAAATTGTGCTTGGTGCAGGACACCCACTTGTATCAGAACAACTCTCCAAGGCTATGTCTGTGTGAAAGTGACTTTCCTTAGATGTTTGATGCAGTGTCTTACCGTCCCTTACATTCGAGTAAAACTTGGCTACACAGTTCTTATCAGGAAATTTGTTTCTTGGTGGTTCTAACTGTTTCCTGCAAGTTAGTGAATTAAGACCCAACAGTGGGTCATAGATTGATAAATAACTTTATTGTCCCAATGAGAAATTTGTTTTATAAGCTGTCAAGCATGATTGTGTACCTGGGAAAAATGTGGACAATGGCTATGAAGTAGCCTGAACATGCATACATATATTTCATTTCTCTATTTCGTCATGTTAATGAGTATTTTTTTCAATATTTTGTTAATTTTTCAATCAGTAGGTTTTCTAGGGCAGATAGTTGAGACATTTTATTGTCTTTGTCTATGTTAATTCAGTTAGTAAACTTCACAGCAACCACATTTGTTATTGCTTTAGAGGGAGGAGCATTTGTTCCAACAAAGCTTGGCAGAAGAATAAACTTCCTTGATGTTTGTCTGAAAAATTTGTGCCATCAGTCTGATCATGTTTCTATTTGAATAAATCATCATGTTCTTACAAGTCCAACAATGGGAAATGGGAGTGAAATCATCTCCGACTTATCTGCATTCCAGTTGAAGTCAGGCCAAAGACAGCCCTGTTCGACCAGGCTATTGTTAGCATGCCCTGTGTTGTTGTTCACAAATATCACGTGAAGAATGTGATTATCACTATGGCAGCATTTTTGTAAGTATAAGTCTAACACTACTACGCATACAGCTATTATTACAGGAGCTAAATAACTGTTCACACTGGGGGCTGCCATCTTTGATTGTCAACTCGGGGGTGGCGAGGTTTCACCGAGTTACTATTAGGAAATTCCAACCTGGGGGGGCGTTCCAGATAAAATTTCCTACTCGGAACTGGGAAATTCCGACTTCGGACTACAACTGGAACGCACCATAAGATTCCAGCTTTCAGCTCTTTTGGGGCCTCTATGGTCATTGAGTGTAATTGCACTGTTGTGAAACAGAGCGTTTTACAGCAACATGCATTTGTTGATGTACAGAGGGAGGAGCAGCGAGCCAACAAAGAAGAATAAACCCATGTGGACTGAAAAGATACAGTCTGATCATGTTTCTATTCGAATAAATCATCATGTTCTTACAAGTCCAACAATAAAAGGGCTAAATCACCTTCGGTCGGACATCCTCCTCGTCTTTCAGCTCATGCCAGGCCAAAGACAGCCCTGTTCGGGTATTTAGCTTGTTATTCTCCTGCTTTCTTTGTCCGTCTCCTCCGATAAAACTCTTCTTTTCTTCTGTTTTTTTAATGCTTCTGCCATAATAGTAATTCTACATTTAGGTTTCTTCTTCTTGTTGTTTAACAGCAGGTGGTATCCAGCGTCAAGGAGCGTTACCGCCACCCTATGCAGGAGTGTGAGCCAGAGGTCCCTATTTCTATTAGGAAAATAAGAGCATATTTACTTTAAATTCTGTTTATTGAATCTGTTTTAAAAATGTAAAAAGTGCTTTATATTCTCCTTTCCCAACATTTAGCTTTCACCTTGAGGGGGAAGTGACGTATGCTGTGAAGAAGTCAAAGCAGTAAAAATTTGTAGTTTTTTAGTGTGGAGATGTTCCTACCATCCACATCGAGGCTACACAGTGCCAGTGAATGCGATACAGACCCCTTAGACCATGACAGACGTGTCATTCAACCTGTTGTAAGGTGATGTACCATCACATTGACTCTAGAAATATTATATTAGGGTGGAAAAAACTACTTAGTGTTGGTTTTAAATGTCAATTTTCTTACCAGAAATTGACCTTGACACTGTTTGCAATTGTAATCCTTTATATGAATATTGTCAAGTCAGTACTATGGATTATGTATTAATATATGCAGTGTCATGTAGAGGCTGATCAGAGTCTCCGAGGGTCACAGCTAAACAGATTTGCTTTGACAGCTTTGATAAGTAGAGCCACTAATACGCTGTTTAGAGCTCCAACAAGCCACCGGAGGAAGACAAATTCAATTTGTCCTGAGTGACAGGCAGCAATGGCAAGAGTGATCGGTCTGACTTGAATGGCTTTCCTCCTGAGCTGTGAACCATGTCTTTACAAATGGAGTCAAATATTTAAGACCAAAAATATTAAGTTAACTTGGCCAACACAATGACATCTAAGTTCCAGGCTGCTGACTCTGTGTGATAAAATGAAGCTGTTTCACTGCTGTGATTTGTTATACCCCCACTGATGAATTTTTAGACTTTCTAAGATATTGGCAGGAGTGATGATATTCCGCTGTTGGAAAGTGTACTGATGTTGTGAAAATTTTCGAAGCTACACTTGAAGATGTCCTTCCTCTTTTTCCTAATAAAACAGAATTTACTCTGTGAACCATGTCTTTACAAATGGAGTCAAATATTAAAGACCAAAATCAATTAAATTAACTTGGCCAACACAATGACATCTAAGTGCAGATTAGTCAACTAAAAAACTGCAAGTTTTATTTGGAAGAAAAATTATTTTGAATGCTGTTTTATATACTGGAGGTCAGAAAAACCCTTTTGGTTGGTTTTCATGTTCAAGATCATTCATGGCTCAAACAGAAATGGCTGAGTAATTATGAATCGCTCTGCTGCTGTACATCATCACTGACTACTTTTCACATCTGCAGCTCAGACAAGTTCAGGAAAGGTGTTAAAGAGCTGTTAAAGTGTTTTAGCAAAATATACTTGTTGATCTTGGAAGGTATTACAGAGTATGACAGAGAAGTACTTATTAAATGTAAAGAAGTGTTTCCCTTTTAGCAGATTAATCTTATTAAGAAATAGTAACTTGCTTGTGATATTGTAGAATAAATACTTTGATGATGTTCTAAAAGTCCGTTCCTATCAATATCAAGAATTCAAAATGTCTTTTGCCACATGTATGCAAATGTTAGTCATTGGTTTTGAGTATTGTGAGTATTGGGTACAGCCAACAGGCTTTCACATCACTTCAGTACAGTCTGATTGTATATGAACTGTTACCTTCAGATAAAGCTGTGCTGAAAAGCGGCTGAAATAAAGCTTATATGGAGCCAAAGGCCAAAGCTGTGCTTATGGGTGATTATAATTATTTATTTTACTTTCTTTGGTTAAAAAAATCTTTGTGTGTGTGTGTATGTAAACACTGTCGTATTCATTTGATCTATCTTTGCATTCAGTTTTTATAAAAATGCCATCACACTGAATGCATCACATCACTCAAAACTTTAATTCTTTCTGTTGAATGATTAGATTGAACCATTTAAGAGTTCTGTTTAGTAATATCTCTGGTTATGTAATATGTTGAATAAATACTCATCTTTCCAATATTTCTGGACTGGACTCGCAGGTAAAGAATTTTCTAACTGCCTTCTGATTAGCTGAATGATTGAAAGCCTCACACTTTAGTAGAAACACTGTATATTGCTGTACAGATGACAAAGAAGTCCTCACCGGGGTTCAACTTCACATCCATCAATGAGTTGCACTGACTTAAGATACGGTTAAGCTGGAAATTAAAGGGTCAAATCGCATTTCAACAGTATGACAAATAAAACTGAATCCAGGTAGTAACTAGCTTATAAAACTGCATCTGTTAGCTTGACAATCCTCTTATCAGTGCCTTTTGCTTCTGTTCTGCATGCCACACAAATTAAGGAAGTCATGCTCTCATCAGAGGCAGACAGCAGAAATGACAAAAAAATGTTTGAGAGGTAATAATGACAGAGGAGGCAGAAAAAAGTCAAAATTGTGCCTTCATTTCACACAGTACTTTGCTATTGCACAACATCTACGAATGTGCCCATCCGATTTCAAGCAAGAATGGAAACAACGTAAGCCGTCTGGATTGGTCTGCTGCGGCTGCGTAGTGCAGGGAGCGCGCGGAGACGTGCACTGCGGAAGTACGCTATAGCACTGTTTAGGCTCGAAATATGTACTAAATGACTTCGTTTCGGATTAATTATGGACGTTACCCGCTCAGGACACTTGGATTACAGCGGACGAGCAGTATGAACGAAAACAGGCACGTTTTTGTGGACTTTTATGGACCGTTTTCTTCGGGCTCCGTCGTCCCTGTTAGATGGACCTTTGTTGTCAGCGAAAATGCCCCCGGACCTCCAGCTGCATTTGAGACATCAAAAAAGTGCTCCAGAGTGTTGCTCAGCATGAGGGTGAGTAGAAAATGAGGCCAAATTGTTGTTTGGGTGTAGTGTTCCTTTAAAGGGACTGTGAGGAGTTTCTAAGTAATTACAAAAAAGTCTCACTTTTAGATATATGCCTGATCGAAATACACACTTTAAGGTGAGTTTTATAGCATCAAAATATGTTATCTATAAATGCTATTCCTAAGCCTTCCGGTCGGGTCGGACAGGGCTGGACTGGTCTGGATTCCTAAACTTCGGGAACAAGACAATTAAAACTAGATCAAATTTATATTATTCGGACACGTGTTAGAGCACCGGACTGTAAGTAGTGATATATAGCTGGCTACAAAACTACGATACTAAATTTTCCAAAAATTGCTTGTTGTCACACATCAAAAACTACCACTACGTAACTAGAAATAGATACATTACCTTGTCACTTTGCATCCTGCAAGTTGTTGAAAAAAGAAGTTGCAGAGTTCGGAGGAAGGTCTGAGCTGCATTCATTCGCATCACAACACACACACGCTTTAATTTGGGTCACATCGTTTGGTGCGTTCCAGTTGTAGTCAGAAGTAGGAATTTCCAAGTTCCGAGTAGGAAACTGCAACTGGAACGTCCCCCGAAGGCGGAATTTCCTACTGGGAACTCGGTGAAACCTCACCACCCCCAAATTGACAATCGAAGATGGATGCCCCCAGTGTGAAGTTATTTAGCTCCTGTAATAATCAATTTATTTGCACTTCTGACTGGGGTATGTCGCTCTAGATCAGCTGTATACATAGTATTGTTAGACTTATATTTACAAAAATGCTGCCATAGTGATAATCACATTCTTCATGTGATATTTGTGAACAACAACACAGGGCGTGCTAACAACAGCTAACAATAGCCTGGTAGATCAACTTCAACTGGAATGCCGCTAAGTCAGAGATGATGTCACTCTCTGTTCTGAGGTTACTGGAACGCAGCATTACCACGGTCGCCAGTCATGGGTAGCAGAGTCTTAATGTCGACAGGAATAGATTCTCCTCATAGCACCTGTAACACTTGTTTGGACCCAAGTTTTTTTTTTCTACTCAAGGACCAAAGAATCACCAAGGAAATCTAAAAAGACGAATTGATATGCATAATTTCTAATGGCTGTGGTGTGGATGAAATCCTCTAAATTCACCCTCACAGCCAACGCTTAATCCATTAGTATGACTTTGCTTGTTCTTAAGTCGTTGGCATGTGGTGTAATGAGTTTTCTGTTTTATACTTCTTTGATAAGAGATTTTCCCCAACCTTGTCCATAACAGAGGTAAAAAATAAGATTTTTAGATGAAGATTTGAGTGATATGACACACAATGTCACTCCTACTCAGGATCTAAAAATACCACACCTTGAGAACAAGGATGCACTATCAGCGCTCATCAGTACACCCACCGGATCTGTGGGCCCTCCATCGGAGTGCGTTCTTTTGGCAGAAAGCACCGCAGGCCATTAGCGAGGCGTAAGGAGTCCCACTGGTTTATTTCCAGTTCAGACTGTGGCTTTTCTCTGCGCCGGGAGCAGTGATTTATCCTGCTGCCGTCGTTCCTGTCCTGCTGTCCTCAGCACAATTGCTCGGCGCCGCTTCTCTGTGAGCACACCTTCTCGCTGGTGTTACTCTCAGCAAATGATGAAAAAAAAATCAGATGTAAGCTTGCCCCTCCCTTTTTGCTCCGTCTCTGAAACCCTATCTCTTCTGCATCCCTATTCAAGTTAAGTGTGATTAATCATACACCCTTTCTCTACTCGTGTTAGCTGTCTTTCTAATCATCCACATACTTTTTAAGTGACAACTGAACACCCTGCAATCAAAAAAAATGTCATTCCTTTTTGGTGAATGTTACCTTTTTATTCTGTATTTGTATTTCCTTTTTACGCCTGACTGACACCATAACAGAGCAGCAGAGACGACCTGTGATTAAACACATCAGCTTTGATTCCGGTGATTACAGCGACGGCAGCGGCACAATCCGCTCACGCTTTAATGACATGAACCAGTACGGCAGCCAAGGCAGGTTTTGTAAGTCACATAATCCCTTCATGATAACTAAAGCATTAGCAAACCCCCAAAGCATCCATCACAGTGGAAATCAGGCGGATTTTGATTTCTGATAAACAGAGGGGATAACAGTTTATGTGTTCACTAAGACTTAGAGGATTGTCCGTATGAGGAGGCGCTTGTGCCTCTGCAAACGTATCGACGCAGTGCTGATGTGCTGAAATGCCGAGATTAAGACTTCTGTCTGACATTTGCCGGCGTTAGTCAGGCAAATATAAAGTAGATCTGCACGATCTCTGCTTAAATAGTCAGGAACCTAAAATAGTGCCAAACAAATGCCATTAAACCATGTCCATATATGACCCGTAAAAGTGGCGAAGAAATTCATACAGCTGGATTAATCTGATACAGAACTGTAGAGTTATGAACAGAGATGGCCAAGTTACTGAGCAAAGTTTTTGTGCCCTTTAAAATTGAATAAATACACAAATAAATAAATAAAAAAAAGCTGCCTATGGCCCAGAAAGGGATCTGCAGTAAAGAAAATGGATCTATGGATGATTGCTATGATATTTTAATTTTATGAATTTTTAGCGGGGTGGTGGGAAAATATGAATACACCAGCCCAGTATATTGTGACATTTGGAGTACTGAGTTGTTGAGTAAATTTTTTATTTGCAAATTCCAGCCAACGGAGAGTTATTTTTGCTCTGGATGGAGCCAAATCCTTGAACATTTACTGTCAGTTGAAGCACATTGCACCTATCGGTGTCACTGTAGGATGTTTACCTCTTAACTTTTATCTCTGAACTACAAGCCTGTAAGTGACACCTGTAGAGTCAATCATCACATACATACTCCATTATTAGACAACAATCTCCACTCGCTTGCTGTCGGGCACAAACCAAATAAAATTACACAAAAAAATATGATACATCATATCATAAAAAATATTTTAGCATCCTAAAATGTATAAAAACCCTCTCAAGAACAACATCTGGTATCTTCATTTCAACTAATGTTCCCTCATTAATATTCAGACAGCATTGATAATATTTTACAGTAACCTCAGAGAGAGTGTAATCCTATCATCTGCATTATAGAGTGTTAACTTTTTAATCCAAAATGAGTCAACAAATAAAACTTGATGAGAGTTGAAGTACAAACTCTCCAAAAAGAGTGACCCAAAACATCATGGTATGGACTCATATAGACACTTAAGTAGTGTTTCAACTAACTTTGATGTTGTAAATTTGACTATTCAGATTTTGCTACACACTTTTGTCCTGTAACATCAATATAAGTTAATGAAGAACTAGACATTTATTTTGTTTGTAGTTCAGCCTCCAGCCAATAGTTGGCAACAGTTCTGTGCCCCTGTCTGTTATTATGCTACAGTCACACCGGACGGTCACACCGGAATTTAAACGCGCGTAGTGCCTGTGACGCGCTGCGAGTAACGCCCGAGTCTGGACGCTGGACCATTTTTACAAGATGAGGGGCGACGCACATCACTGCGCAGGTGGAGTGGAGAGCCTGAGCCAGGCGGACTCAGTGATGACCCGTGCAGGCAAATCCAGCTGGAAACGGATATTTACAGAACTTACCTTCAAAACCTGTCTCCTCAGCGACTTTCACCCAAGCCTGCTCCTTGTTGTTCCGGTCTCTGTAGAGTACACACATCGAATCGTATAGCTCCAGTTGATGGCAAACAGCGCAGATCAACCTCTCCTCCATCTTTCAGCGGGTTTTGAGCCGGAGCAGGTGGCCACGTCATCAAATCAATGACGTCGGGGGGGAAATGTCATCGCTGACTGGCTGCTGCAGCACAACGTCACGCGAATTTGCGTCGAAAGTTCAGTATTTTCAACTTGAGCGTAGAGGCGTTTGATGCCCCAAACGCGCCGGACGCTCCATACTTGCTGCTACAAATGCATCCAACGCACTGCCCGGGGCGAATCTGCGTCCAAACGCGTCTTTGCATTGACTTTGTATGTAATCTCAGTGTGGCCATATCATGAATCATTATTTCTGTCACTGGGACAAACAGCGACAGCAGTGGATCATCCATCTGGGTGCTGGTTTGGCGGAGTGGTTAGCAACCATGCATGTCCCATGTAGCCTACTGTACATGCTTCTGCTGGTCTGGTTCGAATCCAGCCTGTCTGACAAGTTTGCAGAGTGTCTTCCTGTACTCTCTCACCCCCTTTCACAAGCCTATCCACTGTCTCTCTCCTCTCAATAAATGCCCAAAAAAGACATAAAAGAAATGGATCATCCTAACTTTACAGAAATAACACTAGATATTAACTGCATTTTTGTACTTTTGTATATTAAACAAACTATTTGGATTTCTTAAGCATCCAATTATTCCAACAAAAGACTGAAAAAAGGGAAAAATTGTTGTAAATGCCTGATGTACAGTATTGTGACGTGTCATTATAAATTTTACACTATCACACCTGAACCAGCCTCTTGCTCGGATCATAGAATATCTTAATATATCTTATGAAGATGACACATATGTAGTTGCACATCTTTGTCAAAATATGATAACAGTCCTTTACGCTCTCTTTATTGAAGACATCAGTGAGTGGATGTGCCAGAATTTCCCTCAGCTAAATAAAGAGGAAACTGGAATCCTCATCTTTGGTCCTAAAGATGGAAGACTCAAACTCAACGATGCTTAAGCCTTCAAATCAAGCCCCGACTCTTGATGTGATTTTGGACTTGGAGCTTAGCTTTAACAGCCACATTAAAGTGACTACAAAATCAGCCTGTTCCCACATTAAGAATGGAGCAAAACTGTCAGATTTCTGTCTGAAGGAGACAAAGAGAACCCTGTTCCTGCTTTTACTTTCAGCAGGTTAGATTACTGTAGCAGTGTTTAAGCAGTTCTGACTAAAAAATCCATCAGACAGCAGCAGCTCATCCAGAACCCTGCTGCCTGAGTCCTAAACACCGATCACACCAGACCTTAGATCACCACACTGGCCCCTGTGAGTCAAAGAGTAGTTTTAATATCCTGCTGGTTGGAAATCACTGAATGAGTCTTTGGTCTGAAAATAGTTCATATATGTAGGCCCCCTACGAGGCATTCAGACCCCTCAGGGCCACTGGGACAGGTTTAGTTACTGTCCCCATGATCAATATGAAATGGGATGGGGTAACTTCTAGTTTCTTCACTTCTCACCAGTGGAACATACCAGAATACCTGAGACTCTCTACGTCTGTGAACTCTTTCAAACATGCCTGAAATCATTTTTAACATCTGCCGTCTCATGCGTCCAGCTTCTTCTTTTTGTCTACATATTGATTTTGTATGATTTATTTCCTTTTCTTTTACCTTTGGATAATATTTCACAGTTCTTATTTTGCCTGTTCTACGTCGTGAATGATCTTAATGTCATATTGTCTTTGTTTTTAACCCTGCCAAGCACTATGAGTTGCTGTTTGCATAAATGGTGCTCTTTAAATAAAGTTGTCTTACCTCGCCAAATCTTTAATTTTTAGATCAAGTGCTTGAAATAGAGTTGGTGTCTGAGGAAAGATTTAATGATTCTGCTGAGCAATACAGTGTTTAATACTGTATTACAGTCAGAAATACGATGGAGCACAAGTGTAATATTACACAATGATCTGGTTGATATGATAGCATTTGTATTTTGTAGGAGATTTGGTTAAAAAGAAATATTGTCTCTTTCAGAGTGTAAGAAATAATAATTTGTCCATCAGTCCATGATTTTCTGCTTATCCAGATTCGGGTTGCAGTTCAACCCTGACATCGCTCTTCCCTGCAACCAGGTTTTATTAAAAAGTAATAAGCTATAAGGGAAGTGAATACGATATATCACTTTGAGGACATATAAAAAGTGTAAAAATCTAATTAAAAGCTAAATGAAAAATACTAATTAAAGACATAAATATAGAGCTTAATTACAGCCCAGACTGAATGTTCTGTGTTGGCTGTAGACATAAATGAAAAGTAGAACAGTGCTTATGAACAGTTTACCTCTTTAATGACCCATTTAAACTACAAAAGAAGCATAAATAGTCCCTAAAGTGTAATTAAAAGTTTTATTTGAGGTTTTATTTAGACCCGTGCAGTATGTAATTATAGACAGAGACAAATTTGGATTTCAGTCTAATGAGGTAGACTGAAAAAACACGAGTACACTTAATTTCAAAATAATTTTGGGAAAAAAAACAGCAAAAAGTAACACAAAATACCAGGATTATGATGGTTTACCATATGAAGAAAAGTATTTGCCTCACTTTAATATTACATTCATTAAATAAATTGTATTGTTTAGAAAAGTCAGGTTTGAAGACAACAAATAGGCTGCACCTACTCGTGCTGCAAAATACATTTTTCCAAACACTTTCCAAACAACTTACATGTTTTTATTAGATTATAGAGTAATGATGAACCAACGAGTATCTCACTGCACTCTATTACTTATATATACCATCTTACCTGACTGTGCTGACAATCCAATAGCAATAAACTTACATATAATGACTTACAACATTTCATTTTTTTCAGGATGATGCTCTTGGAGAACGCATTACCCACATAAATTATTAGTAGAGTCTTTGTTAAATTATACAAATAAAATAATTAAGATCTTCAAGTTTAATTCACCCATTAAGGTTTGGTGTGTGAACACATAATTAAAATATTATATAATGGCATTAAACATTTTTACTACTTCAGTTACTAATTCTAATGTATATCATAATCATTATCATTGTTTTAAAAAACAGAGTGGCACACTTTCGATCTTTTAGGCTTACTTTTCTAAAGGCTTAAAAATATGATCCAAAGGTCAGCTCAAATCAACTTACTCAAAATCCCACCTCCACAAGAGGTGAACAGCAAAACAAAGTAGAGTTTTCATCGTGGAACCTCAGCCGATGAATCCAATTTTGTCGATCAATCAATCTTAGCACCAATTCATAACAAGTGTCTTCGTGAGATTCTTAAGAAGCTTCCATTTTACAAGAGCAGGTTTCTTTTATTATAGAGACACTGACATAAGCTTACCAGTTGGAATAAAAAACACATACAATAAACAACATACTGATAGTTTGTGTGAACTTTTGAATATTAAATACCTTTTTGGACTTCTTGATCATGGCCTGTTCAAGTTTGAATTTAAATGTAGCGTTAAAATGCCTTTGTTTTGTTTTGTTGTTTTTAGAATTAGTCGTTAGTGATTGAACCATTGTGGTTGGTTTCAACTCTGGTAGAGTAAGTGTGAAAATGTTCACCAAGACATTGCTGACTGATCAACACTATCACTGCAAGGAGTGTCATGAAGGGGAACTGTCTCCAGAAGCCCCTAATAATGATAATAATAACTTACTCAGCTTGCGTGGAGTCCAAGACTTGCTTTGGGCGGCCATCCTGTTCATCCTTGTCCTGTGCTTCATCGCTGTAGGACAAGGGAACAATATGTGCAGAATGACCAGAATTAATTTAAAGCAGAATGAACATATACATGATTGAGGACTTAGATTTTCATTCAGGATTAGGTGTTTACATGGTCATTTTTAATCTTTTAAAGGAGGATTTAAGTTTTATTCTGAATCAAAGGGGAATTAAAGTTCTCATGTAACTGAAATACTGAAATAAATGATCCCTTAATTATGAATAAAGGCAGAATGTTTCCTGGCCCTATGACTGAGTGTAGACCAGTCCACTGTAACCAGCCTCTCAGCCAGTAACAGCTGGGACAGGCTCCAGCCTCTTCTGACCTAAAACAGTATAAGCTGTTCAGATTATGCCACCATACATTATTTATTCTGTTTTATTTATTCAGGGGTCAGGGGAGCTGTAACAATCCAGCTGATATTAGACAGGAGGCATACACCTTGGGTTTTTGCTGGCCAATCGCAGGCCAATATAAAGAGACAGACAGTTTTTTGTTTGTTTTTTTATCACACAATCTAACATAAGAGAAATAAAAAAAACACCAGTTAAACTTACAAGAATGTTTTAGCCTGTGGGAATGGGAATAGATGTGTCCTAGGACAAGATATTGGACCCTGCTGTGCTATTAGCATGCAAATGGGTATCCATCTATCTATCTATCTATCTATCTATCTATCTATCTATCTAATGCTCTGTCTGTCTGTCTGTCTGTCTATCTATCTCTCTCTTCATATATATATATATATATATATAAAGAGAGAGAGAGAGGTATATCATGAAGGTATAATCAATACCAACCACCAATAGAAAGGTAATTTTAATATCATAATAGCTTTACAAGCTACAGGCTATTCACCATTTAGAAAAGCTACTTTTTTATTGCTCATCAGTATTTTTTTTAAATAAACTCTGTCTTATTCCTTAATGTGTGTATGTATGTGTTGTACTCTAGTTTTGAGGTTGATATGTGTACAGGTGTATGTCTGATGTTTGTCTGTTTGTTTGACTGTTTTTGAGCCCATCTGCCTCTATTTACTTCACGACCATCTCTCTCTCCTCTGTCTGGCACTTTCACTGTTTTTTAAAAAGGAATGTACAAGATAGAATTATAATTCTTTTTTTTTTCATTACATTTGTACTGTGTGCTCAAGACCACAGACCTGCCACCACAAGTACACCGTCACTCTAAACCTGACCAGTGCCTTTTGGTGAAGTATTTTTAGGTCACAGATTCAGACAGCTGAGCGACAAGAGAAAATGAGAGAGGGAGAGATGTAGCCAAGGTCCCTGGACAGAGTGACTCGGGGGATTTCTGCAGTCTTCCACCTGCACTACATCCTGATGCCCAAACCCTGAGGCATCTCAAACTCCAGCCAAAATCTGTTCCCTTTATTTTACATGAGCACAATTCTGTTAAATCACTAAAACTCTGCTCGGATAAACTAAACTGAATTAAAACAATTGAAATGAAGGAGAAAGTATCACAGATGATTGTTAACCATTCCTCTTGTTATTGCGCTCTGCTGCACTTGTCAAGTTTGGAAGAGGGCACAGTTAACAAACAGAAGCATTTATATCCTTCAGGAAATTAATTTAATAAGAACATTTTTAATGAAAAGTTTTAATGAAACATGCCTTACAGAAGACGACTTTGCTCAGGTGTTTTGGAGAATAATTTTGCATTTATAAAGCAGTTGTTTTTTATCTGGTTATGGTCTAAATCGTAGTATTTTCATGACTCACATTTTTAATCATTTTCAACAATATTAAATAGAGCCAAGTATGGATAGCAATCTGGTGATGCAAGACATATTGCAACACATATTGATGCTTGATTTGCTGACCTAATTTCTTTCAAAACACACATGTTTTTGCTTTTTCATAATCTCTAATTTCTTCAGGTGCATACTATACACAAGTACAACAAAAGAACTTAAATTATTTGGTCTGGATTGCAAGGCATCTGATGCAAAAAAGGCCCAAATATTCTCTGCAAAACATCCCCCCAAACTTGTGTAGTTCTGATTAAACTGACTGTTAAACTGTTCAAGTATTTTGTGTCTTCATTAGTTTCACTCTGTGTAATTATCGTTTAATTTTCAAGAGTTACCACTCACTGGCATCTTGTGAGCACGGAGACACAAACTATCTGTGCTGTGATTAATCAGAGACATTGGCATGTTGATAGCTGCTCTCTGATCAGTACACTACGACTGAGCATGCTTAGGCAGAAATCAAGTAATCGCAAACGCATGTAGCATTGTGTATTTGTTGTGAAAATTCTGTAATTTTATTAATTAAAACTTTGAATGAAGGTAATTTTTGAGTAGTCTGCAAAAGCAAAGTTGGGCAAAATTTGGGTGCGTGTTGTTTTTAAGGAAAAAAACTTGAATATATGGGGTACATGTTGTAATTGAATGCGTGTTATAGTCAAGAAATTACGCTAGTTGTTTAAAAGTTGGTGAACATCACCTTATCCTTGCCTGGGATGCTACTTTAATACCCAATTCCAATGCTAACCTGTTTCCAGTGTATTTTATTTAACCTTTATTTAACCAGAAAAATCCCATTGAGATCAGGACCTCATTTACAAGGGTGACCTGGTCAAGAGGTCAGCCGTGCAAGTCAAATATCAATACAAGAGACGGTTTCTGCAACAAATTACAACCAATAGACAAGGGCGTAGAATTGGGTAGGGACAGCAGGGACACGTCCCTATCAATATTATGCCATTACCCAGCAGTGCCCCTCCCGATATGTAAAACGCACTGTGTGTAGGGCAACATTTTGCACAAAAGGACGCACTCCGTCTAATGCAGCCATGATCCGCTCTGTGTGGTACAGGCCTGGTATTTTCCATTTAAAGTGTGGCTGTTACCGTCTTTATCTGTCATTTTGTTGGGCAGCCCATGTACCTGTGAGTATTTGATCAAAATGCCTCCCGAATCGCTCTGCGTCTTTCAGTGCGCACTTCCGTGTACTGTGTGCTGTGTGCTTTATACATTATTTGTGGTATTTAAATGTAACTAAATCATCACATTTAAGAGTATATGCATTACTATATATTATATTATATAATATTACATTATATTATATTATATTATATTATATTATATTAAAAAGCTGGTATTATGAAGGTTGACCTATCAATAATTATTAAAGCTCTTTCTTGCATTTGAAAAATATAGGAAGAGTTTTAGTTTTTTATGTTAGTTTATCTTTTTTTTTTATGTATATTTTTGGGCATTTTGTGCCTTTATTGATAGGAGAGAGACAGTGGATAGGCTTGTGAAAGGGGGAGAGAGAGTAGGGGAAGACACTCTGCGAACCTGGACCGGCAGAAGCATGTACATGGGGTGCTAACCACTTCGCCAAACCAGCACCCCATGTTTATCAGTTTAATATTAAATATCATGTCTTTGTAACGCAAAGGTGGATGATTTTTTGATAATCAGATCTAACAGCAAGTCTACCTCGGAATAAACCTTTTTGGTTATCCCATCGATAAATGAGAAAGAGAACCTCAAGTTAAAGTCTGCACAGTCAGGGCCACAGACTATTCTATTCTTAAAAATAAAGCACTCTCTAGTCTAGGTCATTAAGAAAGTTTAATTTAATTAATTATTCTTACTACTGTATTGTCTGATATCTAATGATTCAAAGCCTGTAGATTGGGGACTCCTGGGTAAGGTGATAAAAATAAATGAGTTCACATCAAATCACTCAATCATTTATGCCATTATTTCAATTCTAATGCTTTTCATGGATCACTTATTAATTCACGTAGGTTTTAATATCCTCACCAAAGCAATCATAACATGAGACTTAAATCCTACTTTGGCATAGAACAACTTTATTATTCTGAATGGGATGATACCCTGTAGCACGTTTTTTTTTTTTTTTTTCCAAGCACAAACTGAATACTTTTCTATGACTCACTTCCAGGACCAATCCCACTGATTGAGAAGCACTGTTATAGGATTGTGTTGTTATGCAGGCCCATAAATAGATGGCTTGGGTCTCAGAAAGGACCATGAACTCCCCCTGAGTTGTCATTTAATGATATCAGTGTGAATAATGCAGGCGACCTTGCTGATTAGCAGACTTCATGTATAGGCTTCAATCCTAAATACCCTTAAATACAGCCAAAAAGAAAAAAATGGAGGAAAAAGAAAGATATACACTGTATATATATATATATATATATATATATATATATATATATATACATAAATATATATATATAGATATATATAGACATACATTGTTCATGAAATTTCAAATGTACTGCTTAACAAAAAAAAAGAAAAAAAAAAAGCATCAGTTATGCTCATTTGTCATGAAGCCTGGCTTAGAAGAAATTAACACAAATCCATCAGACAAACACTGGAGATCAAAAAGGCGAAAAGGTTTAATCCTTTACCAGGGGGACAAAAAGGCAGCCGGATCAGGCAGCCGGTTCAAAAATGCAAGGCAATAAGGTAAAAAAAAAATACAAACAAAGTAATAAATGGCAAGACTAGACTATGAGAATTCTGAGATGAAGACTGTGAGGTACGACAAACTGGCACAGAGCAGTGGGAAACGCGAGGTTAAACATAGGAAGTAATGGAGATGATGGGAAACAGGTGGGCTGAAACAATCAAGAGACATGTGAAAGACGGGGGCAGGGAAGACAGGAAAAAATCTGGAATAGAGACAGGGGTTAGAGCTTCAAAATAAAACATGAATACAAGACATGAGACAAGAATATGTAAAATAAAAGAAAACTTGACCGGCATGACAGCATTAGTTCTTGATTTTGATGTTCAAAATGAATGTCCGGCATTCTTAATAAATCAATTAAAAACAAGTTTTTGAAAGATTGTTCAATTTTTTATCTTGTTTTTTTGTTTCATTTTTATGACAAGTAGTCTAATCATTTGCTAACAGCATTAAAAAAAAGATGATTATAATATAAACATGTGCATGTTGGATGAATACAGTTAGTTCTGCGAACATTCATGCTCTGGGAAACTTAGGAGCTACAAAAAGAAAAAAAAAGAAACATGTCTTATATTGTCCCATCTGCACTTTAAATATAGAAATAAGAATTGCATTATTTCATCAGGAAGAGATTTACACTTTGAAACAGGCAACAACAAATAAATGTTTATTCTTACTTCTGTAGAAAAACGTGAGTATTATGGTTAAAATAATCACGGTCAGAGTTTAAGGACAGACCATGCCTTCACTCTCCCTGATGGCTACATGACCTGACATGCCCCAGAAAGCTTTCCTGTTTAACCCCCGTGCCAAAATGTGCTCGATCTAAATGAAGACCAATGGCATTTATACTCTCTTTAATTGGCAGACTTCCTGGATCTTATTATTTCCAACTGCCCACTTCAGACAGTATTGAAACTTCTAATTAAAAATGCCTTTTTTTTTTATCCTCAGCTCACCCACCAATCACAGTCTAACGCTGTCCCTGCTCTCACTGAGACTCTAACAAGCTGAATTTATGTTTGGCTCACATTCTGTGTCACAGTCTGTTCAGACTTTCCGTTCATGTTAATTTGCTCCATTAGTCTCTCAGCCTGATGTCCATGTATGCACAGTTGCTACACACAGATTTAGCAGGCTGCCCTGTTGTTCTTAGTTATTATCAGAAAAAAAAACAGCTTTTCTCTGAGTGTTTCTACCCTCAGGCTTGTTGGTGGACTGAGGACTGAGTGGACAAATCCTGCAGAAACACTCAGAGGAGTGCGCCGTGTGAAATCACTGCTCAGAGGATGACACAGCCCAGTGATCAAGGCTCTCTCCAGGTGGAAATGATGGATGCACGGGGCATCAGTTAAACTCAGCACATTTTAAACATTTCCTGACACCCTCTGTTCGCCCCGGTAGCCCTGTCTCCTTTCATGATCCTTTTGTAAACGTGAATACATTAGAGGCAGGACCTATCATGTTCGCTTAGAAAATCTGAATGAAAATTTCCTGACGCAACACAAAAGGTCGAACGTAATGTATATGGAGTTTATTAGAGTGCAGATTTTTACTAAAGGCACTGAAATATTCAAAGTGATGTATGAAAGTGAAAAAGGCCGGAGGGAGCAACACAGTCCTGACAGTGTCATACATTAGGGCTGAACAATGATGGGGAAAAAGGCCGTATACACTTAATGACCTCTCTATCAGTGCCAGTGCCCGGTTGGACCCCCTTTGGCCTTCAGAACAGTCTTAATTCTTCATGGCATAAGATTCAATAAGGGGCTGGATACATTTCTCAGACATTTGATCCATAATGCAGATTTTTTGGCTGTACATCTATGATGCAAATCTCCTGTTCCACCACATTTCAGTGTTGTTCTGTCGGCTTGAGATGATTTGAGCTTTGTGACATGGTGCGTTATCCTGTCTGAAGTAGCCATCAGAAGGTGGCACAGTACGGTCATAATGATCAAAAACAGTACTCAGGTAGGCTGTGGCATCAGTTAGTACAGAGGGGTACAAAGTGTGGCAAAAATATCCCCCCCCCCCCGCCTTAAATACAAAATATTGCGGCATAAAGTGCTTTTAAATAAGAAAAATAAATAAATACATTATGTTAGAAACTGAATACAATCAGAATACAAGAACCCACCCACCCTCACAATCCGCATGCACAGTTTGAGACACACACATTAACAGGAGATCCAAACAGAAAATAGAATTAGAGGCGATGAGATCTTCAATCTTAAATGTGTGATGAGGAGAATCTATTACTTGCGACATTAAGACTCTGCTACCCATGAGCATGCGCCGCGACTGTCGTAATGCTGCGTTCCAGTAACCTCAGAACCGGGAGTGACATCATGTCCTACTTATCAGCGTTTCAGTTAAAGTCAGAAAAAAACATGTCGATCTACCAGGCTATTGTTAGCTGTTGTTAGCACGCCCTGCATTTTTGTTCACAAATATCACATGAAGAATGTGATTATCACTATGGCAGCATTTTTGTAAATATAAGTCTAACAATACTATGTATACAGCTGATCTAGAGCAACACACCCCAGTCAGAAGAGCATATAAATTGATTATTACAGAAGCTAAATAACTGTTCACACTGGGGGCATCCATCCTCAATTGTCAACTCGGGGGCGGCGAGGTTTCACCGAGTTCCCAGTAGGAAATTTCAACTTCAGGGGGCATTCCAGTTGCAGTTTCCTACTCGGAACTTGGAAATTCCTACTTCTGACTACAACTGGAACGCACCAAAAGACGAGGCCCAAACTAAAGGATGTGTTTGTTGTGATACTAATAAATGCAGCTCAGACCTTCCTCAGAACTCTGCATTACTTTACAACTTCTTTTTTCAACAACTTACAGGATGCAAAGCGACGAGGTAATGTATCTCTTTCTAGTTACGTAGCGGTAGTTTTTGATGTGTGACAACAAGCAATTTTTGGAAAACTTAGTATCGTAGTTTGCTGGCCGGCTATATATCACTACTTATAGCATGGTGCTCTGTATAAATTTGCTCTAGTTTTAATTGTCTTGTTCCTGAAGTTGAGTATCCAGGCCAGTCCAGGCCAGTCCAGCCCTGTCCAACCCGCCCACAAAGCTAAGGAACAGCATTTATAGATAACCTATTTTGATGCTATAAAACTCATCTTAAAGTGTGTTTTTCGATCAGGCATTGATCTGAAAGTGAGACATTCTTGTAATTACTTAGAAACTCCTCATAGCCTCTTTAACAAATTGTGCTAATGTAGGATAATGAAAAGAAACTTAATCAACAGAGAAACATGAAAGATGAAACAGATTAAGAGGATTAAAATGAATCAATAGATAATAACAAAAAATCACGAAATGTATATATACATATATAAATGTATATATATATATATATATATATATATATATATATATATATATATGTGTGTGTGTGTGTGTGTGTGTATACATATATATATACATATATATGTATATATATACATATATATGTATACATATATATGTATGTATATATATACATATATATGTATGTATGTATCTATATATATATATATATATATATATATATATATATATATATATATATATATATATATATATATATATATATATATATATATGAGCTAAACTAAAGAAATAGGTCTTGAGTTTGCTTTAAAAAATACAAGCATGGGATGCTGGTTTGGCGGAGTGGTTAGCAACCAGGCACCCCATGTACTTGCTTCTGCCGGTCCCGGTTCAAATCCCGCCTGTGACCATTTTGCAGAGTGTCTTCCCCTACTCTCTCGCCCCCTTTCACGAGCCTGTCTACTGTCTCTCTCCTATCAATAAAGGCACAGAATGCCCCCCAAAAAAATTTAAAAAATAAAAAAAACGTTAAGTACCAGTAAGATGTGACAGCAGTTGTTAAAGACAAGTTGGATAACATCATTCAAGGTGCAGTCCCAAAGGTGGCGATGCAAGCCACAACACACAATGCAGTTTACAGTGTAAATTTCAAAGGCTGCCCTTCCTGTTTTTACAGAAGAAGAGCAAAAATCATTCGAAGTCTGTAACAGTCACAAGAATGTCCACAATGTAGATGCATCAGCATATGTTTTGTGTCATAGCCTTTGTATGGGGAGATGTTTTGTGTTGTGAGGATGCTGGAAATACCAGTCCTATCTCGTTGCCTGAACTGCTGATACAAGGCAGAATGATCCATGCTTTTATGTTGTTAGGCTATATTCTGGCCTGACCAATGACTTGTGTCCTTGCCCACTGAGAGCATACTTAAAGTGCTGTGCGGTGAAGTGCAGGCCTGAAAGCTTGAACCACATGATCACAAGGATCACAAAAGAACCCCAGCTTCACAAGGTTATCGTGGGTTAACAAGATAACAGGAAGAGGAACATATAAGTAACAGGTTATATTACCTGTGTGATGTTGATTTGCTGATTAGGCACCAACATTATTTCAACTATTCTACTGTATTTTGAAATGACCTGGGAAATTTAAATCTAAGTGCTGGATTTCCAGTGTTGTGTTGATCTGCTTGGCAGGGGTTGATGTGGAGCTGAAGTGGCTCCTGCTGACAATAGGTTTGCTGCATATTTCCAGCGATACAGGGGAAAAAGTGCGCTGCAGGCATGCTCTGCAGATGAAACGCACTTGCAGGTGGTGGAAACAGACGTATTGAAGAGACTGGGGTGATTTTCCATGGAGTGTGAGATGCATACAGTTCACTGTGGTCTTTCTACGGCTCTCAGGATGGTTGTGCATAGATTGTGTAGTCTGACCTCCACATTGAACAAAGTGTTTCATGCTGTCAATCTAGGGTCTCCATATTTCTGGCCACAGCTGTTGCTTGGGAAGTGATGTGCAGTAAAAATGCTCAATATTAATGAAAGTTTCACCCAACATTAAAGAATCTATATTACCAAACGCTGTCGCCATTTATAACGTGTTTATCTTGAATCCAAAATAAATCTAAAATCTTTATTGCCTCTACATTGTCACAATGTGAGAGGAGCTGTTCATCAGCCTGCGTTTCATTATAAGCCATCAAAATAATGTGAAAGCATGGTCACCCTACTTAGTCCTTCTTTCAAGAGCTAAATGCAGAAACATTGGGTGAAAACATACCTATTTTATTTGAGTTGTGAATCGCATTGGATTGGATACTGGAATACTCAGGTACACCAATGAGGTTAGGTATGCAAATCAAAAATAGACTGTTACCTGGCAGTAGATCCACAGACTCAACTGCTTGCTGAATGCCATGAGTTTGGATTCATGCAGACTGCTACATACAGATTTTGTTGTCTACTTTCACATTTTGTGGTCTGGGAGGAAGGCCAAATACCCATAAATGTGTTCAAAAGCCTTAAAAAAGTGATTTTGCCTAGTATTGTCCCTATTTTTTGTGTCAATTCAGCAGGGAAAAGTTTCCTGGATTTTTATCAGATTCTGGAAAAATATGTTGCAGTGTTAATAATTTTATATCTTGAGGTTTACAGCTTTAGTACAATACTTAGTAACTTTAACACATCCTTAATCATATGCTAAATTATCTCTATTCACATTCAGTTTCAACTTATTACAAATATTCATTCACTAAAACAAGGTCATAACTTTTCAGGATGTCATTTAGAAGAGCTAGATTATTAGAGAACATGATACATAACAAAACATAATTGACAAAGGATGATGTTTATTCTGACATAGTTTAAGGTCCACAGATAAGCTTTCTACAGGCAGACCTACAAACAACCCTCAGGTGCCCAAACGTGATCAGACAACACTTTAGAAATCTGTATTTTAATACTTTATTTGGATCTGTATTATTATTGTTGTCTGCTTTCGATTAGAAGCTCTTATGGCTGTTTCATTATTTACAGCTCAACCTTGTGCTTAGCCCACACATAAATCTACAAATTAGGGTTGTTATGGTACCAGAGTTTTAAACTTAAAAATAATTTTTTACACTGTAATGTGATGCTAAAGAAGTAGATTAACATATCTGTTCCCAGCTCTTGTTTTCAGGTCATGGCTCTGGGTTTTCTACTCATGGCAAGTTTAATACACAGCTAGTGCAGAGCTGTTGGAACCATTAACTGAACCATTAACTGTTTAACGAAGGTGACTAAACTCACCAATTACCTCAGGGTGGACTGATCAATTAATAAGATTAAACTGGGCCCACAGCGGTAAGGGGCCTTAAGGCTTCAATAGAAAAACTCAGACACTGTGAGAAAGAGAGGGATAATGGATTTTCAGTATGTGACAACAGTAGGTGTTTTGAACACAAGTGATTGTAACTTACTCTAGCAGTATTTCAATGTATAAAAACCAAACTTGCAAAAGGTAAAAGTATCTGCCAGTGAGTCCAGACAAATTTTGCTGTATGGTGTCTTGAGAATAAGATGTGCTGACAGAAGCAGTCATTGTACCTGACTTGAATACCTGTAAGAAGTAACATTTATCTTGATTTGTTGGCAGATGTTTTCTGATAAATACAAGTGTCTTATTTTTGCTTCCTATTTCTTGTATTTAGATTTCAATTTGGAATTGTCAAGTAAAACAAAGGGTAAGTATTTAAGATATTTTTGACTTTTAATTAGATAAACACACTTGCTAAGATCTGAGTTTTGTGGTCTTTACACATATGGGCATTCTTTACTCATCCTGAAGTACAATTAAAAGCCTTGATGGAGAGTAAGAAGGATTGTTTTCTCCCTGATTGTATCCCTAGAGGATTGGGCCTTCCCTGATGTAACATGCTTGATATTTATGATCAGCCAACCTTGTTTTCTGTATTGTCACATAAAACAGCTGAAAGTTGAATCAGGAATCAAGCTGGCTAAATCACAACACAAGTCATGGAGGGGATAGTAAACGTGATAATGAAGTTGGAAGGATGTTACTTTTGTAGAAACGAAAGGTCATATAGCATGTCCTTTTAAAATTACTATTGCTAAACTGATTTAAAGTGGTGCTGCACCAAAATTTCTACCACTGTGATCGTCCCAATAACCTAGCATGTGCTCCATTTCACTTCAGTTCCCCTGCTCATTGTCTGCCATGTCTGTTAATACTAAAGTCAGTATTGACCTCACAAGATCACAACCTGCACGAATGAAGAACCTAGCTGATGGTGAGTGTAAATTAAACCTGTATAATCTTTGATTATTTGCCATCATGTGTGGGCTCTATCATAGTTTCAAAAACACTTAAGATTTAAAATCTTGATGTGCGCGCCAGACTTTAGACAACCTGAATTTCTGTGATTCCACCCAGTAGCGGTACTCGAGTAATTATGAAGCTGAGGGAACTCACAGTGAGAAATGGTGCACTTCAACCTGGCTAGAATAGAAACCCACCATCAGTTTCTGCCTCGGAGCAAATCTCTAAACCTGCACTCTGAAATCCCTCACCCAGGCATTGGCAGGAGTCTCCTAATAAGCACCCTGTTTCTGAACAAAAGGCAGGAGTGATATAGGTGAGGAGCAGAACCAAACAGGCTGTTTCTTTTTACCTCCTTCTAGCTAATTGATGGCTCGGATAGTGGAAGGAGAGAGCAGAAAAGCAGTAAAAGTAAAACATGGAGACAGGCAGAGGAGCATCTGTCACCTTTGTCTCCTCCACCGTCTGCGGCTGCTGCAGGAATGGTGTTAAACCCATGTAAAGGTTGTATGACTAAGATGTGTGTCTGCGCACGGCATGGCTCCTGGACATAGTAATGCATAACATTTGGGTTTCATGTATAAAAAGCAGTGACCTTGTGAGCTAATCTGAACTGGGAAGCCTTTGATGGATGGCAACATGCCAGAGGTGATTAAGTTTGATGTTAGCTTGGACTGTGGCATTATCATAATGTTGCACAGTGACGATTTAGGTAGGAATGCACAATATCCTACAGTTCAACTAGGGCTGGAAGATATCAACAAAAATAAAACTTATTTTGTTTACAGTTAAACCAGTAACTTGGGAAAATGTACACAAGCTAGTAGTTGCCCTTTAAAATCAGCTTTACTACACTAAAGCTACAGCTTGGACAAAGATAGCAAGCTATGCTACAGTTAAACAACAAAAGCAGCTGACTACAAGCAAACAGTTTTCTTTTTTTAAATAATAATAAATATTATTTTTAATGTTATCACTGTTCTTACCATTTGTGTGCTTTTATACAACAAATGATTTTCCTTACACTTAGTTCTATATCTGGGAGACAAACAGAAACAATAGCATCCAGCATGTACCATCATGTTCCTCTACACCAAATAAATGTAAAAGTCCCTGTGGTGAACTTAATATCCAACCATAATAATCTACTGCAGATTTACACACATCAGCTGCTGGTATTCACTGATTCTAAAACATCCTGAAGTGTTTTTACTGAGTCACACTGGCAATTCAGCAAATTTAACAACATAAACCCAAAAGGTATACGCCCACATCAACAGGTAACTTGGACGTTCAAGTGTCCTCCAGTTCACATTGAGTCTTCTGCCATTTATAATTCAAGCCTGCTCGGTCTCCATCACCAGATGTTTTTGTTGTTTGCACTCTGTGTTTTTACAAGAATCTTCATGTATCTCAAACAAACAGCAGTCATAATACGTGGAAAGCTCCCCAGATTATCGTCTTGGGCAGTGGTTGTTTTTCCTCTTTTGAGCCTCCCCAGTTGTCCAACTGCTGTGCAGTTTTCTCTTTGTGAGTCTTCTTAATGCTCATAAGACAGACTCAGTGATATTTCTGATTCATATTAATGAAACTCTTTGTTACTGTTGTGGCTATAAAAAATGCATCCCCACAGTAAATATTGGCGAAAGTGAATTATAGTCTATTGACAACAGAATTGATCCACAGAACTGAGGGAAGTCATACTAGTCACATTTCTGCAAATGGTTAGTAGAAAGATTCTGTCTGGCATAGCAGGTTATCAGTGCTCCTTCTCTCACAGTGTGACTGACCTTCTTTGTAAGGTTGAGCCTTTACAAAGCAGATAATTTTCAACTCTGGAATAACATATTGATTTAGTCAGAGAGAAAATAAGCATTCATGCTTAAAGAGCTACAGGGAAATAATGAACGTTTCAAGCTGTGTCTGCGTTGCAACACAATTACTGCATCCATGGTCTGCTTGCTGCCTGTCAGTTCATCATAATCTTGCAAGTTAGGAACTTTATGACTTTTGGAGTACATTTCAAAGTAAGGACCCAATCTGTTTTGGTAAATTAGGAGACACAGTGCTGTTTTACACTGCATTTTTATTCTGAATGTTTTTCAGGCCCATTATTTAGTTGGTGATGTGACTTCTAAAATTTTGTTAAGCATATTCTTTAACTTTTTTCACAAAAACACACTATAAAACACACTTAGTCATTCCACAATCTGTTTCTGATACAGAAGATAAAATTAAGTAATTAATAATTCTGTTTTATGTGATAATAAAAAAAAAAAAATGTCGATCTCATTGCTGTCCAACATTTTCAGTGTGGAGCAAATCATATGATATATATTTTTTTTGTTTTACAAAATGAACACACTTTCAAGCACAATGCAAAGACAAATTTATGGATGCTTCTCAAGACAATATGGATTATATCCTCATTTTGAATCTATACACAGATGTAAAAGAATGAAACATTAATTGTATTCAATAATGGTGGTCTCAATATACACTCATTAGCCACTTTATTTGGAACACATTGCTATTACTATGTTGGACTCTGTTTTGTTTTCAGAACAGTTCTTCATGGCTTGGTTTCAACAAGGTGCTGTAAATATTATTTTGTTATTTTGGGCCAAATCAGTATGATAGTATTGCGTGATTGCTACAGATTTGTCAACTACACATAGATCAGCAGAATTTCTCTCCATTGCATCCCAAAGAGGCTTTAATGGATCAAGCTCTGGTGATTGTGAAGGCCTCAGAATTACAGTGAACTTATTCTAAAGTACAAGCAACCACTTTGTGATTATTCGATATATTCTGGCATGGTGTCTTTTCCTCCTTGAAGTAGCCATTAGAAGATGGGTAGTTGTGGCCCTCTGCTGCTTTGGCTACAAGAAATGATGTCTTGCACTCATTTTTTTTTCCAAGACATTTTTACGTTTTTTGCGCTATTGCCTCTCTGTTATCTCAAACCACTCAGGGTCTTCTTTTCCACTTAAAATAAAACATTGTCACCCAAGCAGCTCACTGGATAGCCTTTTGTTTTTTGGATCATGTTCTGTATATTGTGAAGATGGTTGTGTGTAAAAAAAAAAAAACAGTTATTATGATAATAAAACTTTAAATGAATGGCCTTCTAAAAACAGAAACTATTTTGGCAAACAAGTAGGATCCAAGAAAACCACAATAGCTGAAACAACAAATTTAAAGAACATTTAAATACAGACATGAAAGAACAACCCAAGAACAACTAGAAAACATTCTGAGAACGCAGAACGCTCATGTCTCTCCATGTGGAGAATGCTGCGCTCCATGTGATATTGGAACTCAGAAGAGGGGAGTGTGAATGATGTGATCTCCAAGCTACCACCATTCCAGTTACATAGTCGGAAAAAACGTGATAATCTACCAGGCTGTTAGCCGTTGTGTTTGGATAACTCCTCCACTGGCATTGCAAGGGAAGCTGGAAAATGTAGCGACGCAAAGTTGAAGATGTTGATGTCAGTTTGCATAGAAACTACAATTACTATAATGACATAAATGAATGGGATTTGCCATTATAAATTTCAACTTTTTTTTTGTGAAGTCAATCTGGATCGGATCAGCACCAAAATGTAATGGCTACCTCCTTGGACCAAACCACACCTCTGGTAAAGTTTTCATGTAAATCCATCCTGTAGTTTTTGTGTAATCTTACTAAAAGACAGACAATCAGACAAACAGAATCTAGTGAAATCATAAGCTCCTTGGTGGAGGTAAGTAGAATAAGAGAGAACTCTTCTGGTGTCCCTCAGACAAAAGGTACTCATGAAAGATAAACATTTCAAGGAATGTAAGGAAACCTAAAACCCCCAAAAGTGGGCACAGCAATCCTGGCCCAGGCACCCAACACAATCTGAAAACTGCAATGGGCCTCCAACCCATATGGACAGGACACTGAAGACCACCAACTGGCATCAGCCAGCAGCCAAAGTGCAAGCTGGAGCAAAGTCTCCAATGACAACAGCCACGTAACTAAAAGGGCCTCCAAACCATGCGGAGTGACCTGACCAGCACTACCTAAGCCCACTTTCCGGCCCTAAGTACCCCCTACCCATTTCACAATCAAATAATCTTTCCCTTCTATTGAAATTCAGCAGGGTGTCTTGACCATGTCTACATGCTTAAAGGTATAAAGTTGCTTGGATATGATGTGTGGATGCCTGGGGTGGATGTGTGGATGCCTGGGGTTCAAAACCAGTGTGTTGCTACTTCTTTCCATGTGGAGAATGCCTTCATACACTCTCTATGCCTCTAGTTCCAACTCTTTTCACAGTCTTACCTGCCAAATAATAAAGTATAAAAATCATTCTGAAAATTAAAAGTTAGCTAAATCCTAACGAGATAATGAGGGCATAAAAACACAATTAAAAGCCAACGTTGATTGCAGGTTTTGAACAAAGGTGATTTAATAATTCAGGCTAATTACATCTGCCCCTGTCTGCACATTATTTCAAGGGTTTCCCCCTAACAATTACTTTAATAACTAATTAATGGATTTTCCTCAGTATTATTATTTTAATGATGTGGATTTATTTTATGACTTCACAAACATGCTGTTAAGCTCTTAATAAGCTCAGGCAAAGGTATTATCACGTCAGTATCATCACTTAAAGTCATTTTTCAGAGTAAATCACAGCTCATTCTCCTCTGATATGAAACTTTGAATCGTGAAAAGGTGACAAAGTGTACCTGCGATAAATAATCCCAGAGATGTTTCCACGCTGTCAGGGAAAAGTGCTGATTAGTTTGCATTAGCTCCAGCCTCCGAATGAGCCCGCAGTGATTGACAGAAGGAATGTCTTTGCTCTTTATCTCAAACACACAGATTCTGATTGATCTGCTCTCTCGCTCTCTGTTGCAGTTTAACTTTGTCGGCAAACTCCTCGGGCCACGCGGGAACTCGTTAAAGAGACTACAGGAGGACACTCTCACAAAGATGTCAATTCTGGGAAAAGGATCCATGAGAGACAAAGAAAAGGTAACACTCCACTGTTTTTCTTTTTTTTGTCCTTGCTTCCTGTGCCCTTTCCACTTTTACCTCCTCATTTTTGTATCTAGCTATGCTGAGGTAAGTCTTTCACAGTCTGAGGTGATGAGGGGACAGACCTGCTCTTCAATTGAAGTAAGGGACACTTAAATAAGGAGGGCCAGTAAAATTGGCCCTCAGCGGCTTTGGCTTACAGATTCAACATGCTCTGCATTCTAACAGCAGTTGGTTGTTTGAGTTACTTTTGCTTTGGTGTTATTGTGAACCACTCTGGTCATTATTATCTTACATCTGTCAACAACATCAGGATCTGCCTGATTCTATGCTTGGCAGATCCATCTTGCAATCTCCAACTATTATGAGCGACCACAAGCTGCTGGGCCAACTCAGAGCTGGGGGATGTGAGCAAGATGGCTGCTGCGAGTAACTGTTCTCACAGAGATAAGCGTAGATGCTAACAGCTTTAGTAGCAGTTGATTTCTTTATTAAATGAAAAACAAACAATAATATCCATCCATTATACACACTGTTTTGGAGCTGGAGCCTATCCCAGCTGACATTGGGCAAAGGGCGAGGCACACCCTGAACCAGTTGCCAACCAATTGCAGGACCACATAGAGATACAGACAACTATTTATGCCCACACCTACGGACAAATAAGGGTTGCCAATCAACCTAATGAGAATGTTCATGGTCTGTGACAGGAAGTACCGTTAAAAACATGCATGCACAGGGTGAACATTCAAACTCCACGCACAAAGGCACAAACCAACACAAGGATCGAACCAGCAACTTTCTTGATGTGAGGCATGTACACTACCTGTTACACCACAATGCCAGCCACAAACAACAACACTGAAAAAAAATGTTGCTTCACTTGACATGTTCTGATGAGAGTTTGTTCTACAAAGTGGCTTACACTTTATGTTTTACATTGTTGCAGAAGTGCCCACCTACTATGTTTTCTGATTGGCATGTAGTGAATGTGATTAAGATAGAAGTCAGAATAATTTGAAAATTTTCATCCCTCCTAAAAAAGCTTTTATTGTGAATATTTCTTTGGAATGATGCAGTTGCAGCTTTAGAACTCTGTGAATGAATGGCAAATATGTGAACATTACTTCTGCCAAGTTTGAGTGTGATAAAGTGATGCAGAGCAGTTATTCATTTTTCAATGTTATTCATTTTAATTTTGAAATGTATAATGTGTTTCCGATAGTGGTTTTTTTTGGGAACTTCTTGGGGGATCCACCTTCACTCCTGGGCATTATTAACCCCCCTTTCAAGGCACCAAGGCCTCTTCCAAGTGGTATGTGTTTTATTTGTGTGGCAGCAGCAGTGCATGCCTGTTTTCATTTCGGTGTACATTTATCAAGTCAGAGCTTTCAGACTGGAAGTGCAAGCCATGCAACATCCCAAAAATAGGAGGCTCATCCTTTTCTTTCCCTGGTCTGCACTCATTCCTGACCAAAACAGACAGAAAATGAAAAATAGAGAGCCATATTTACCTTAATCTAGAGAGTAGGTATGGCCTAGCCTTGCAGAGCCGACAGACCTGCCTGATTCAGAAATCCTGCAGGTCCGTCTTGCCAGCCTCCGTTGTCCAACGAATTCACTCGGCTTAATTCTTAACGGCCCAATCAGGTAAGAGAGGCGGGAGCTGCAGAATGCGAATGTGACAACAACCGGAAGTTGAGAACCGGAAGTTGAGAGCGGACATGCCGATTAGTCTATTGTCCTCATGGCTACTCAGTGAAACTTCTCAGTGAAAAAATCTGCCCTCCTCAGAAGTTTACTTGCAGGGATTGTCTTTGATGAGGTTCATGTCACATATAAGTGTTCAATGAATCATCTGTGTGGTACAATTTAGTGTAAGACGATAGTATAAGGCAGTTAGCTATTAGCAGCTAAGTCAGCGGCTAGCGGTCATTAACTGTTGTTAGCTGTTAGCGGCTAAGTTAGTTGCTATGGCTAACGTCCATGAACTGTTTTTAACTTTTGTTAGCCATTAGCCACTACATTTGCCACTATGTATGCTACTTTAGGAGGCAACCCTGCTTCATGTGGATTGGTTTGCGATGAATGGGACAAGCCAAACGATTGTCCAATCAATGCTTGTAGTTTTTTTGTTTTTGTTTATGTTCTGCCCCTGAAAACAAATTCAAAGGGCTCCTACCCAGATGGACTGGTGAAATATTTCTGTGGCAGCTATATGGAACTGTCCATCTGGCTTGTCAGGTTAGGTATGGCCACAGCTGTAAAATATTTCACAGAGAACAGAGAAATTGTCCAATTACTCTTCCTGTCTGTGCCTCTCAGAGTTAATGCTTCAGTTTTCCTCCTCTGTTGAGCAATTTTCCTTGTTTGTCAGAATGCTTTCATTTGGGAAGGTTTTCACTGAATCAGGTTCCTTGTTCGATTTTTTTTTTTTGGCTCTTCCTAAACTTTCAATGGAGGCTGATTAATGCTGTGAAATATAAGGAGAGGGAGAGCGGTGACAGCAGGTAGCATGATATTCACAGCTTGAAGCAGATAAATGTGGTAAATGCACGTGAGCAAAATGACTCCAGAGTGTAAGGTCCTTAAGAATTGGATAATGGAAGAAACAGAAGCTGGGAGGGAGGGGGGCATCATGCGGACAACACAAAGGAAGGAAATACAGTAAGAGGTGTGCTTCTGCTGCTGAAATTTTGTATCCATCAGCAAGTTGTCTTGATCACATTTACATACCTGATTGCACTGAGTTGCTGCTGTGTGATGCCGATTTATGCATTAAACCAACACCCACCATTATATAATATTTCTAGAGTCATTGTGACAGTGCATCACCTTACAACAGGTATGATAACACCTCTGTCATAGTCTGAGGGGGTCTGTATCATTTTCACTGGCACTATGTAACTTCAGTGTGGATGGTATGAACACTTCCACACTGAAAAACGACACATTTTTTCTGCTTTGACAGCTTTACGACATATGTCACTTCCCCCTCTAGGCAAAAGCTAAACGTTGGGAAAAGGAGAGTATAAAGCAGTTTTTGGATTTTAAAATGGATTTAATGAACAGATTTTGGTTTAAAGTAAATATGCACTTATTTTCCTAATGGAAATAGGGACCTCTGACTCACAGTCCTGCATAATCGGTGGTGGTAATGGTCCTCTGACGTTTGATGCCACTTGCTGTAAACAGGAAAAAGAAGAAGAAAGTCAAATGTAGCGTTATCATGGTGGAAGCAGTGAAAGCTCAAAAAAAGGAAAGTGGGAGAATAACAAGTTTAAAGGTGTAGTCAGCGATGTGGGAGAAAACGAGTGGAGAGGTGACGAATTTAGACCCGCCTCTCCCTTCTTACCTCACCCCTGGCTCCACCCCCCAAAGCTGATGGACGTGCATCGTCATGGAAATAGCTGTAGAAACTGCGTAGCTGACCAACATAGCTAAGGTAACCCCGACCCATCAGACAACTAGACTGAAATTATTGATAACCTCACAACAGTACATTCTGGCAGATTAGACAATAAGATGAATGCCCGACGGCTGTTACTGTTATGTGAAGCACCACAAAGCTAATGTTGCTTACCTATCCAGCAGACAGACGGCGACATTCGCGTCCGTTTTCAGGTCTTTCAATTAGTGGAGTTCCCTCCACCGTCGGAAAGCAACACCAATGTTGACCCGGGTCTTCTACACGATTGGACTACTGCAGTGGTTCCCAAACTTTTCGCAGCCTGTACCCCTTCAGACTCTTGACCTCCAGTCATGTACCCCCTACTCTCACGCACTTATTGCAACTAGAAAAACAAGTGTGTCTGTAAGCCTGCTGCCACCCTCGTCTACCACATTTAACATGCATAACATATAAATAAAATCTCTTAAAATGAATTATTTCTCACTAGATAGATTTACCAGCAGTGTCAGTGGGCAACACCAGTTCACTTTTGAAAAAGAAATGTATTTCTGGAACACATTCAGTTTTGAAGTTGAAGCTGTTATAAACTCACCACACTTTTAATGAGAAGGCTGTCTGACTGAACTCATGTTACTGTAAGAATCTTAGAATATTCAGGACAGATTTCCTTCTCCAAGATGCCTTGAACTGCTGAAACAGCTGTTTGAAACCTGACAGGTTTTCGCGTACCCCCTACATCACTTCGCGTACCCCTGGGGGTACCCGTACCCCAGTTTGGGAACCACTGGACTACTGTAATGCTTTGTACGTTGGTGTAAATCAGGCTTCCCTCCAGAATGCAGCTGCTCGTCTTTTAACAGGAGCACGAAAGTATGAACACATCACTCCGATCCTGGAGTCCCTCCATTGGCTTCCCGTTCTGAGGTCTGCTGATCACTTTCACCTCGTGGTCCCAAAAACCTGTTTAAAGACGCGAAGAGATCGAGCCTTTTCGGTGTTGGCTCCCAAATTGTGGAACGATCTGCCGCTCAAAATAAAAACATCCCCCACCCTAACGACTTTTAAATCGCGTCTTAAAACTCATTTTTATTCTTTGGCATTTAATTCAGCATGAGAGTTGTGTGATCCGTGTCCTTTTAATGTCTTTTATGGTCTTAACCCCTTTGTTTGTTTTTTATGACTGTTATTTGTTTCTATGTGTTATCTTAATTGATTCTATTTATTTTTGATGTTCTTATGTGTTACTTTAACTGTGCAGCACTTTGGCAAACTTTATTGTTTTTAAAATGTGCTATATAAATAAAGTGGATTGGATTGGGTCTTCGCTCTGTCATGGTCATAGCCCTTCTTTTTCACTTTTCACTCCTCTGACCTTTTTCTTTTGGGCTGTTTTTCAGCCATTGCTACTGCTCCTATTGTATCTCTCTCTTACGCTAACTGCGCACGCTACGCAACCTACAACTCTCCCCCCCCTCCCCCCTCTGTCTGATCTGCGTGCAAGTATGATTGCCCCCTGGATGTGGGGGGGTGTACCCTGTTTTGGTGACTCGGCCCGAGCCACAGTATTTACCTGCTGAAATTCAGAGCCAAGGCTGTGTATTGAAACCGGACTTTTTTTTCCAACATGCTGTCAGTGGTGACATCTTGTGGATGGAGAGGAGAAATACGGGGATTTTGACAAATAGTGCATTAGATTAGAAGATTAGAAGATCGCTGACTTCACCTAAATGACCAGACAGGGATAAACATTGGCCCTTAAGATATGATCAGCATTAAAAAATGTAATCAAAATCAGCTGAAAGACGGGGAGGGATGTCCGACCAATGCTGATTTGGCCCTGTTATTGTTGGACATGTAAAATGATTAATTTAAATAGAAGCATGATCAGACTACCTTGTCAGTCCACATGGTTTGTCTCTTGAGACGTCCTGTCAGCTTGCTTCTTCTCCCTCTGTATGTCAACAAATGCACGTTGGTGTACTACAGTGCAGTTACACTCAAAGACCGTAGAGGCCCCTAGAGAGCTGAAAGCTGGAATCTTACTTAGTGTGGCTTCAAAAAGCTGTTGAACTGATGTACTTAATGTGGCCAGTTAGTGTTACCTGTCAGTCTTTAAAATAAACATGTGCAAGTAAAAACATGTAACTTAGTTTATGAACAAGTTTTTTTTCCCCAATCTTATCCCATCTCCCATATTTTTAAGAGTTGACTTCAATCGAGTTCACAGTGTTGTTGATACATTTTTGATGACAAGAAATCAAACTTTTGAGAATCTCACAGCTTTAATTTATTCACTTTTACAAATATGAACAGATAGAGTAGGTGTCATCTTTAATATATTTCTCCTGGCTTTATGTTTGAACATGTGTTGCATTTTAAATGAGCTGCAGAGGATCATCTTAGTGAGACTGGCTGCCTTTGACTGACAGCTCATGCGGGTAGCGTGGACCACATAAGGTTTTGAAAAACAGCTTCATCTTGAAAACAAATTTCAAAAGTTTATGGAAATGTGAATAATCTCAGAGCCTGAAACATGCCTCACATCTCTCAAAAGCTTCTCTCTCATCATAAACAAAACACACAGTCATGAAGAAAGCAGACTGTACACACATATCAGTCTGTCTGGATGAATGAAAAAAGGCTTTTTGATTGGAAAAAGAAAAAAGAAATGGCTCAAACTTGAAATTTCAAACACATTGCAGTTGAATAACTTGGATCATAAAGAGAGGATATAAAAGTCAGGTCTTTAGCAGCTGAATTGATGGCAGACTGGACTAGTTAACAGAATAAATCGACTCTACTCGGCCGGCTTGCATCTCTCCTCTCGCTGTGTTTGTCAGCACTGATTTGTTGGTGGCGTTGATCCTCAGCATCATACAGCACATTCCTTTTGATTACTGTGATCAATAGTCTTTGATGGTCGACTCCTCTTGAGGAGCTGGAGAAACAGATCTGTCATAGAGATGTGCTGACCTCGGCAGCCCTAAGCCGTCTGCACAAACACAGCGCTGGATTTATGACTGACAGCTTTCTGTCGAGGACACGCAGAGCAGCGCTGCTTCCTCTTTTCAAATGGGGGGGATACACCCTCACTTCAAAAATGTACTTTATCTTGTGCTGGATGCTGACTTCCTGTTTTCAGCTACATTAGAAGTGTCAATGATGTTTTCAGACCTTGAGATGCCTCTTGTAGGTCATGAATCTGCAAACAGTCCAATGTTACTTCTTATGTTGTGTAAAATTGAAAGGATTTCTGTGTTGCAGACCAAATGTGACATAGAAATTCTGTTTTAAAAACAATAATGATCAAAAATACCCAAGCTCCTGCAAAAGTTTGATATTTCCGGCAATGCCATGAAAGCTATGTATCCCAATGCAGAAGCCACGATACATTATCTATCAAGATGTGCATACATCCCGGAAACAGAGTGGTGCAGCAATGAGGCGAAAAAGCAGATATGAGTTAACATAAAGCATTCAAAAAGAACACAAGATTTAGAATACCTGTTTCAGATAAATGCCTGAAATCAAGTTAATGAGATATATTTTTTAATTGCACAGGAATGTGGATTATTGTTTAATTTTGAATTTAATTTTAAAATTAATTTTGTCCATTTTTAATTTTAAAGAATTGTTTTTTTTTGAAAGAGCAGTTGCCAAAAAAAAAAAGAAGAAGAAAAGGGCTACAAAGTGGTCAGGCGCCCTACTGAAAGCAATTCTGCTTTTTTATTTAATAATCAAGAGCTAATAAATTACTGCCAACATCTTGATGACCAACTTGATAATGTCACTAGGTTAAAAGAAAATTCTCAAACAAGAGTTGACAAATTACGTAATACATTTGATTTATTTTTGTTGCTTTTAGGTCAACTTGTTAAGATTATCATACAGAACAGAACATTCAAGTGTCATATTTTAGTTCTATACAGATTTAAGTATATAGAGTGATCCAAAACATAGTGAAAAATCTTGAAGGCTTTTAGTGTTTCTAATCAGCGAAACAGGTGAGATGCTAACTTTTGCATCAGTCATTAAAAATATGCCATCTCTGCACCACAATTTTACTCTATTTTATTCTATAAAATCAAAATCTTGCTGGTCATTGCTCCACAAAAAGTGCTCAGAGAGCACAAACAACCACCAAGGCATTTCTGAGACTATTAGCAGAGGTATTATGAAAATCATCAAAATGATCAGCCTCCTGATTTGGATTACCACTAAAATTACTTCACTTTTTCCTTCTGTCATAACCAAAAGTCCTTGAAAAAATCATCAGTGTCCATAGTGAACTTTGAATTATCAGTGAAAACATGGAAAACATGCCTTTTCTGTCATTGTTGATGAATCATTAACAGAAAAAAAACTTACACCGGCATTTGCTTTTGGATCACCACCAAAATATATAACCCCTCTTTCCTGAAGCTATGATCAACATTCAGTAAAAATGTCATCAAAATCAGTTAAGAACTTTTTGAGAGGTTTTGCTTACAGACGGATGGACAAACAAAAAGACGAAAGCTGGAATGGCAAAAGTAAGAACTGGCTTTAAAACGATTTTAAATAACTACCTTTGAAATATGATTTGTCTCAACACTGAGTTAAACAGAACATGATTTTATTTTGAAATGCTGCCAAAAGTTATGTAGCCACTTATGTTAAAGCCCAGAATTCATTGAGTGGTAAAGAAGGCTCCAGTGAAGCTCCCTCAGCACACGCAGCTTTAAACTTACAGTATCTCTTGAAACACTAGCACTGGGTTTTTGTCTTCAGGATGAACCTCATATGTTCTGTCTGACATAAGAATTGAACTCTTTCATGTAAAATAATGAGCTTTTTCTTTTTCATTCATATTGTGACACACTCAGTCTTTTTGCTTATTTGTTTTTTGTTATTTAATTGATGAGTGAGTGTTTCCACTACATCTCCTTGAATTCCCTGAGCAGATCAGAAACATGTAGACAATGAAACATGTTGACTTTCACTGCTTTTTGAAGTCATGCAGAACAAAGATGCTTGTCTGTTATGAAAGCTCTAAATGAGACTTGTCACAATAAAAAACGTCCCTATTTATATCCTGCTGCACTAAATCCTGCTGCACTAAATGTCTGAATAACCACTCATAACAGGGAAAGGCAGAAAACATCTACAAAGTGCATTTTCCAGCCTACAGAACTTGGTTAATTATGATGCAATAGTAGCTTTTCTACTCACAGCACAGCACAGTAGATGTGTTGGAGGTTGAAGCTGGACTATGCTCATCACACCATTTTAAACTCTTTCATACGATGGAGTAGCTGCAAAGAGCCGGGATAATTGCTTAGATATTAACAGCTGAACCACCTTGATCTTGTGTTGACAAAACTGTGAGCACAGAGGGGTTGAAAGGCAGTGAGCTGTCAGAGCTGGAGTCTCCCTGCCTGCTTATGGCACCTCAGCTGTCCTGCCGCTGTCAGAGCCCAATGATGTAAAGGCATTCTTGTTCCGTGCCCCTCCTCGTTAGCGCCGTGATTAACTCATCCATTTTCCTTCCCTGGGACTTGTACTCCCTCCTTAATTTCCCTGATAGGAGAAGCTATCACGACGTCTTTGCTTCACTTTTGCTAAGTCCTGCGTCGGCTCTAATTGCCAGCTGCTGAGGAACACCTTCTTTGTCTGGGAGGAGTGGTCCTTGTGTGAGAGAACAAAGATTCAGCGGCTGTGTGTGCCTGTAAACAGCATGAGGAGCTGCTTTCATTTGAAGATCTGAACATAATCTGTCTCTCATAAGTCGAACAGATGTTGAAGGAGATCAAACTTGTTTAGTAATTGTCGAACTGGCCCTTTTTTCATTCTTGTATTGGCTAATTGTTTAACATACGTGCACATTATTGTGGGAGTTCATAGTCAAACCTTTAAGGGGACATTTGAAAATATCTCTTTTTGAATACTTTTGAACACATTTAGGGTATTTGGCCTTCCTCCCAGCCCACAACATGTGAGAGCAGACAACAAAACCAGTATTTAGGAGGCTGCAAACGTAAACTCATGGTATTGGGCGAGCTGTTGAGTCAGTGGATATCCTGTTACGTAACAAGCATTTTCATTTGCAAAAGCTTGTCTCTACCTGAGTATCCCCACCCCCATGCTTGAGAGATTTCTGTGCAAAGTGCCGTGCACAGTCATCGTAGATTGGAGCTTGGAAGGATGGATTTAGCTGATTATTTACTTGTATCAGGCTGATCCAGCTGCTGTGAAATGTTATGTTAATTATCTGAAAAGCACATATAAAGGCCTAGTCAGTGATGTGGGAGAAAACGAGCGGTGGTTGATGAACTAATTTAGACCCGCCTCTCCCTTCATACCTTAACCCTGGCTCCACCTCCCAAAGCTGGTGGATGTGCATCATCATGGAAACGTCCATAGAAACTGCGTAGCTGACCAATGTTGCTAAGGTAACCCTGACTCGTCAGACAATAGTAGCCACAACTCGGCTGTCATTATTGATAACATCACAACAACAGTACATTCTGGCAGATAAGACAATAAGATGAATACCCGACGGCTGCTACTGTTATATGAAGCACCACAAAGCTAATGTTGCTTACCTATCCAGCAGAAAGACGGCGACATTCACGTCCGTTTTCAGGTCTTTCAATTTGTGGAGTTCCCTCCATCGTCGGAAAGCAGCACCAATATTGACCCGGGTCTTCGCTCTTTCATGGTCATAGCCCTTCTTTTTCACTTTTCACTCCTCTGACCTTTTTCTATTGGGCTGTTTTTCAGCCATTGCTACTGCACCTATTGTATCTCTCTCTTACGCTGACTGCGCATGCTACGCAACCTACTACTCCCCCTCCCCCCTCTGTCTGATCTTCGCTTGAGTATGATCGCCACCCTGGGGGGTGTACCCTGTTTTGGTGACTCAGCCCAAGCCACAGTATTTACCTGCTGAAATTCAGAGCCAAGGCTGTGTATTGAAACCTGACTTTTTTTTTAACATGCTGTCAGTGGTGACATCTTGTGGATGGAGAGGAGAAATACGGTGATTTTGACATATAGTGCATTAGATTAGAAGATTAGAAGATCGCTGACTACACCTTTAAAAGAATATTTCTGTATTTCAAAGTTGTGTTGGATCAGCTTCTTGACAGTTGTCAGTGAAGTGAAAGCGCCCTCAGCAGTGCTTCACCTTTAATGGAAACAAGATGAGACTACAGTGAGGTACACTAATGTTTATGGGAATGATTGTTGATTGATTAACTTTTACAGAAGCACCAATCTATGAAACTATGTTGGGTTGAATATTTGATTGAGAGAACATTTTCAGGATGCTTTATTTTTCCTCCTGGAAGTTTCTTTATGTGACTGTGTTCTTCCACCTGTGGGCATTGATTTCCAGAAGTTTGTCCCCTCTTTCTTCTGGCCCCACTAAATCTTGTTTGAAGAAGTTTTCTTCTGTGTCCTCAGTTCCTGAAGGTAACCCTGTTCATCCACAGTAGAAAGAACATCACCTCCACTTGAGTCCAAATGACTTATATTTTGTTCAGTATTAGTTTCCTCTGCAGTTGTTGTGTCTTCCTGAGTTCATAGGTTGAAAGAGAAGATCGGTTGAATCAATGTGTAGCTACAGAGAGAACACAAATCTCTCATACAAACAATAACATCCAAACATCTACACTAATATTTTTCATCGTTAAGAAAGAATGTTCAAACATGTAGGTCAGGATCACAAAGGAGGCCAATATTTCAACGATGCAGGCCAAAAAGGATCAATATTTATTGAACAGTCTAAAACATAAGTTTTAATCAGAGTTTGAATATCATATTCTTATTTTCAGCAAGCACAAGCATCACTGTAAAAACACCTACCAATGCTTTGATCTGCTGATCAGAGTGATATTAAAGCAATCTTTACATGCATGACAGCTTTTGCAGTGCATTGTGGGATTTGAAGTATGAATACTAGAAGTGTTATTTAACTTATACAATAAAGACATATCAAATTTTCAAACATTTTAATGATTTTTTGGGTCAGATTTGGTCCTTAAAGGTAATCTTGTCTGGTCCACTTGGTTAATAACTGAATGACTAAATAAGTTGCCAGGAAACAAATTTGGAGAAGAACATCATTTGAAAATGCAGACTTTTATTTTGATATGCATCTGGGAAGTCATGCAGAGCATATAGTCAAGCCAAAGACGTATTGAACTGACAGGAGGCAAACCAACAGCCTTAGCTTCAAACCTCTGCATGCACAGCTTAAAACCCTTGTTGTCTCTTGATTGAACTACACACACGTTCCGCTCTTGACTGAAACTCTAGAGCGTTTAATCCATTATTTCCCAAAATATTAACTTGTTCATTACATTCTCACTCAGTACTGCCAAGAGGGTGCTACTTGAGAGGAGGGAGGATGCGCTTAATTTACCAAACATGTCAGGAGGAGCACAACAGAGCTTGCAGCATTTAAATTACCTGATGGTGAACATCCAGTATTTGTCCTTGTGGGAGGCTAAAATCAAAATAATACTCAATTAATGGCTAAGTATTACCTGGCACCCAGGCTTACTTTGAATCTGTTCTGATTTAATTTTGAAAAGTGAATTCTGTGATCTTTATGTTGTTTTTACCTCTTGGTTTCTTCAGTATCGTGACAACTTAAGCTTCAGGATGAACATCTTTTCATGAGCAGATTCACAGTAAAAAAAAAAAAAAAGTCAACTGGGGAAGATGATGAAGGTAGATATGAAAAACAGACAGCTGTAATCTCTCACTGTGGGCCGCTCGAGATCTCTGCTGGATCGCTGACACCTTCTTATCAACCCAATACATATGAACTGCCATTAAATCTTTAACATCATATGCAAATCCAATGGTCACAGGAAGAGATTGGTTTCATACCAAAAAGAGTGAGAGCCTGGAGCTGTGATGCTGACTTCTTGAACATGTTAAATAGACAGCGTGGAGGGGGCCAGATGAAGCAGAAGAAGTAAAACTTCAGAAGTAAAGATGACACCGATGACTCATGCCGCCTCACCGGACTGTCTGCTTTCTGGCTGATCATATAGTTAAAGCACAAGATAATGATTATTTTGCATATCTTCCCTCCATGCTAATGTACCAAGAAGCACATGAAAGCGACGAGGAGAGACAGATCCGCAAGCACCCGTCTCTTCCCGACACCCTGCTCGTTCTCCCCGCTTGACACCAGAAGCTCCGTCAGCGCTGCTGCTGCCGCTGTGCGCAAAGGAGCCCTCTGCTCGTAAAGCACAGATTTATGAGGGAAATTAACATATCATTAACATACCACAGGCTCTCTTAAAAGAAGGTTATTTATAATTAGGTGACATCAGAGACACTGGGCCTGCATGGTGCTAGAGAGGGAGAAGGGAAAGAGGAAGTTGCCGCCGCTGCTGCGCTGGAGAGACCCCAGAGAAGACTTGATTTTTTTTCTGTTTTGTTGAAAGGAAGAAACTGGGACGCCAAACCTGTTGTTTCCTTTGTGTAATGTGTTTGGGAGACATTTGGGGGTTTTGCTGTCCTATTTCTCACCATCAATAACGCTTTGCTGGCCTGCTTATGTCGGGTCTGAATGGCCTGTGCAGTCCCCCCCTGCTGTTAACATGGTATGTTTTTCTGTCGCATGCTAAATGATGTGTGCTTGTGCGGGTGGGAGGGCAGGCAGGCGAGGAGCGAGCAAGATGACTGAGTTACATCTGCTCTACTTACAAGTGTTTAAATGCACATTTTCCATAAAATATATACATGCTTTGTAACAGCAGGTCAAAGTATACTGAGCTAAAACCAGTTACTTTGTACTAGTTGTCATGGCAACAAGTGGTGTCAATACTGTTTGACCCCCAGAAAAGGTTACAGAGTGTATGCTTGTGAATGCCTGAATGTTTTTTCTATAAAAGCTGATGAAAATAATATATCTTCTACAGTCTGTAAAGTGAGCCTACTGAGTATGAGGGGTAAAAATAAATGTGCCATGTGAAGAGTAAATGAGTAACAGCATTTGTTTGAAGCAGACTCTATTGGCAGCACTATCCTCAACATGTCTAATATGAAAGCTAATTGACTTTTTTTAGTCATCATCAGATGCTTTGGGTACTCTACTGTTCAGCTAATGAATCTTTCTCTTATTCATGGTGTCTGATGATCGGTACAACAGGTCAGCCCATGTCTATGTGCCGCTATTTTTGAAGCAGTGCTACAGTTGTATGACATTTTTATACATTTAACACCTATGATAAAACAAACAGAAGGAAATTTTGGTACAAAGATGATTTTTTTTAAGCAAAAGCAGAAATTAGCATCTAACTGGATAGCTTGACTGAAAGCCTATGGGATTTTCATCACTGCCGATAATAAGGTCTGTAGCAAAAGACAAATGTGAAAGTTAGACTTGCATGTGCACCGCTGTTTTTTTGGTGAGCATCTTATAAAAGTTTAAACTTTGTTGTGAAGAATAAAAAGCTATTACCAAGGTGCAATGGAACTACAACATGGTAGCTCTTAGAAGCAACTAATTAACTCCCAATGGATCACATCTTGGTGTTACCTTTTATGAGTCTCCTCTTAATCCAGTGATCTGATCAAGGTGATCCTTAAAGGGATAGTTCAGTATTTTTGGAGTGGGGTTGTATGAGCTCCATAGAAGTACATCAGACGCAGAAGAAAGTTCTTTCCTCTCCCTCGGTAAGCCACAGTCTGCACAAGTCAGAAGCAGCCGCTAACAGGGCAGTATCGTACCAAGAACTCCACCTCCACGAACTCCCGTCAAAAATTAATACCACAGTTTAAGAGTATGCCACATATGCATGTGTTTTAATTGAACAACAACCAGAAATGCTTGCACTTGGGTCCCCAGCCATTTTTTCATCTTTATCAGCAACTTTTACAACTGTCTGTTTAAACACACAAGACTAAAACACTGAAAAGCTTACAAAAAGTTTTTTGTTTTTTTTAAAGAGTTTGATGGAATATAAAACAGAATTTAAAATTCAAACGTATTGTGATTGAACATTTCAGAATTTATTTTGTATTTAGATCTTACTTCTCCATCTTAGACATCCACAAAACAACTTCATTAACACTAACACATGAAGTCCCACAGGGTTCTGTTCTCAGATTCTTATGACCCTTTTCCACTAGCATGCCTTTGCCCTACTCTACTCGGCCCTACACGATTTGCAGTGTGTTTCCACTAGCCTAGTACCTCCTAAAACAAGCTAGTTTTAGTACCTACTCCGTTCTGGTTCTAAGCGAGCTGAGTCGATACTGAAAGATGACATCACTGACTGCCGGCTACTGATTGGTCAGACAATGTCATCATCGATGAGTCATGAGCATGACGACCTAGCATGCTAGCGGTAGCTACCGTTGGCTTACCCTCATATGTCTTTTCTTTGAAGCTCGATTGCTCTCATCCTCGGCTTCATTCTGTTGTATAGCTTCCAAAACTCTCCTGTGCTTCTCAAGGGGTATTTCTTCTTACCACCTGCAGCCTTCTTCTGCTTTCCTTTTTTACTCGGTTTGTGACAAAACACCACAGATTGTTGTGTCACGCTAAAAAATGATGTGACTGCAGTGCTGCTCAGCTGTTTACAGCGACACTGCACGCTGTTGGGCAGGCGACTGGGGCTAATGGAAAAGCAGCACAAGGCCAGTAGAGTAGAGCTGGGTAGAGCCGAGTAGAGTCGAGTAGGGCTAATGGAAGAGCCACAAGTCTCCCAATTTAATATGTCATAATTTTGCTATAAAATCAAACAGCACGATATCATCTACCATCTTCATGCAGATGACATGCAGTGACATATCTCCTTTGCCTGTAAGACACCATTTAAACCCTTACTGCATTACGAATCCCAACTCGACAACAAATTAGGCCATTGTGTGATAGATCATTTCAATACCAGTTTGTTTTCCCATTGAAAATTTGTGGAACATTATTGTGAAGTGCAAAATACATTGACAGCAAAGACAGAGTGTTGAACACTGTTGTCATACATCAAGCAAGAATATGAAAAGTCCTCAGTTCCCAAATGCTTATTGAGTGTTTCTAAACAGAAGGGTGGTGTCCTTGTTGCAGCTTTTTTGAAACATTTTGCAGGCATCAAATTTAAAACCAGTTCATATTTGCTAAAAAAGATTTTGTTTATCAGTTTGAACAATATCTTATAGTGGATTAAGTTTAATACAGATCAAATTGGATTTGCAAAACATTATATGCTGTTTTGATTTGTTTTAAACAATGTCCCAACTTCATTTGGATTTGTAAAAAAATGAATGGATGGCAACTAACTTCTTCCAGCTAAACCCTAAAAAGAAAGAAATCCCTATCACAGGATCAGACGAACCACAAAACAGCAATTCAGCTTACATTTGTCATTTTCATTGACTATCTTCAGAGCCTGTAAAAGCTCTGGTGTCACATTTGTCTCTCATCTTAATCTTGACGACCCAATAAAAGTGTCACCTAATTTGAATCTGATTTAAAAAGAGAGAACTTGAAGTTGAATCAACAGGTACTAAAAAATGACCCTAGTCACTTACAAATGTTATTGTTTTGACACTTTTTCCCACTTTTTGCAGAGACAGCTTTCAATTAGATGCTGAAAGAAAGCCAATATTAGACCCTGCCAAGATTGCTCCGCCCCCCCGACAGCCACAGAGTATATTTCACTGAATCGAAAACAATCATGTGGAGATGAAAAGCAACAAGCTGAGCTGAAGTGATGATGAAGTGCGTGAGAGCACGTACTTAATCTTTACATTTCTTACAAGGAGAGGCAGCTGTGTGAGGACAAAAGCAATCGGTTAAATTTGACAGCCACAGTCAGTGGGATTGTAGGAATTGACTGTTTGCCAGCAAAAGTTTACAAGAACCCACATAAATATTTTCTTCTTCCCTGTTACCCTGCTGCACTGAAGCTTCCAAACTCATTATGAAACGCTTATGGAGAGTTTCTGCAGTAAATCCTCACCCAGATACAAAAAAATGATCGATGTTCCTGCCCGTGACAGCTAACCCCTGCTCATTCCCACAGACAGGAGATATATGATACCAAACTTTCATTTTTTGTGCCATCAGGAAGAAGAGCTACGGCAGAGTGGAGAGGCCAAATATCACCACCTCAACGAAGACCTGCATGTCCTCATCGAGGTGTTCGCCCCACCGGCCGAAGCTTACGCCAGGATGGGTCACGCTCTGGAGGAGATCAAGAAATTCCTCATACCAGTAAGTTTTCATTTTTTACCACTTACACACACTGTAGGGTTCAGGAATATGGTGTTAGACGATGTTCACACTCACAGGACTCTGAATGAAAGATTTCCATGTTGACATAAAAGCATCATGTAGTTGCAGATTTGTGGCTATTCATCCATGATGCAAATCTTCTGTTCCTCTACTTTCCAACAAAGTGCTTCTGGAGTAAACACTGATTATTATAGAGGACTATTGTGTACTCTGATCGCACTTGCCCAGTCCTAATCACCCTAAAGCCTTAGCACTGAGTCCAAGTACAACATCAAAAGTTTGTAATTTGTGAATATTTGACTGAAAAAATAACAGTTCACTCTTCAAATGTTTCATAACACAACACAAAATAAATATCTTAGCAAATCTTAAATTGACATGTATTGTCCATGCTTCCATTAATTATTAATATCATAATTTTAACAAGGGCACTCCTTTTATTTATGACCTTTTAAGTCTGGTAACAGGCTAGATAATAATGCCTATATGTCATCAGTTTTTGCAATGAGCTCTCTGCAGGAAAGTCTGCAGATTTGCAGAAGTAAAGAAGGTTTGTAATTTACTGCTGAAAAAGTCCACACGAGAGTAAGGTTGAGTATCGTCAAAGTTTGATTAATTATGGTTCTGGTTCTCAACCATTCCAAAATCTGCTCTCAAACTTTAGGAAGAATACATATAGTCAGTATTGGAGAAAAAAAATCTGCCCTTAAATATTTTTTAACCAATTACAGATACCAATAATGCACTATTAAACCAACACTATGTAGCTTTTCAAACATAATATAATCTCAAAAACAAACAAAAAAAAAACTTCTGTCGTGGTCTGGAGTGGTCTGTATCCCTTTAACTGGCGCTATGTAACTTCGAGGTGGATGGTGGGAACCCTGCCACACTAAAAAACTACACATTTGGACTGCTTTACGGCATACGCCACTTCCCCCGATTCCCGATTCGTTTACAACACGGAAGACTCAGCGAAAGCCAATCGCGTAGCTGTGACCATGGCAGAGGCAACAACGTTCGGAAGAGAAAAGTTTTGTTGGAGGATACAAAACAAAGAAAGCGAGAGAAAAACAAGCTGAATGCTTGGACAGGAATAATCATTGGTTCGGTGTTCACTTGCTGCGTGAAGTAAAAAACGAGGAGGGATGTCCGACTACTATCAGGTATGTTAGCGACTAATTTATGACGAAGTTCCTCAAAAAACTTGACAGGAAAAAACGTACAGCACAACAAATCCAGAACGTACCAGTATGTAGTTTTGTTTAGACCTATTTCAAGTGTGTGATATCGCCAGCTTGTCATTGCCTTTACTTTTATTCACTTTATCGCTTCAACAGGACGGGGGCGGGATTGACTTCACGGTAATAAAACCAAGTTGAACTTAGCGATTTTTAACATCGTCATTCAGTCAAAAATAAATACATTACCTCGTCGCTATCCATCCTGCAAATAGCCGCTGAAGACAGAAGAATACTTTTAGCGAAGTCCTGGCTTCTGTGATTCGCCTACGAAACAAATGCACGCGAACGGCAGATCTTCCTTACGACAGTATGCGTGCTAGAGCTCATGGGTAGTTGAGTTCACTCTCCGGTCAAGCAGAGATCTTCCGTAGTGCTGCTTTAACTGATACTGATAAAAATTTTGATAGTATAATCTCAAAAAAAAAAAAAAAAACTTACCTTGCAGTGCAGTTGAGTCCACCTGATTTGGTGTCTAATTAGATAGGTCCTTCTTGCAAAGCTTCAGCTGACAACAATTGGGTTCTTGGGACTTGGGAGACTTGGAGCTACAAGAGAGATGACAGAGGAAGTGATTGTTGGTACACAGCTTAGCATGAATGCTAACAGCTTCAGTAGCAGAGCTGGACCACATTTCTTTATTAAATGAAAAGCAAACCATTCTGAAAATATTTTCTTGATAGAAATAATGAGTTTGCATCACTTATAACAAGATTAGGCCAGAGTTTGTTCTACTTAGTGGCTCACGTTATGTTTTTATAAATCGCAGTAGCACAAGATACTTCATAATCTGGTTGGCCCATAATGATTGTGACTGACAGAACAATCATCCAATCACCTGCTGGATATGCTTTAGAAGGCTTCTACCAATTTCCAAATTCTTTCTATGGGCTGTTCCCCAGATGGTCTAGTAAAATATGTCTAATAGAGAGCAGTGGTATCTTTATTATATTACATTTTATTAATTTGGTTGTGCAAGTGTTGCCGTGCAAAAGTGATCACTGATGGAGAAAACCCTGTTCACGTTTGTAGATGTTTTGTCCTGATTTTACTATTGCAGTGCGAGTGCTCAGCTCTCTCAATAACAGATCAAGCTGTGTGATCACATAAATCATGCATGTTGGTTGCACAGTTTAAGTGGAACATTCTCCATAACCGACACAACGTTGGCTTGGAATCGCACGGTGTATACCCACAGCTTTGGAAATGATTGTATGTGAAAATCCCAGCAGGTCAGCACTTTCTGGAATACTCAGATCAGTCTGTCTGACACCAACAACCATGTCATGCCCTGATCTACTGGGATCTTTACTCTCAGGGAAAGAGAGAAAAAGGCAAGTAACTCCTGTGATTTCTGACAGATACTAGCACACGAGCACAGCTGTCAACTGCGTCTCTTTTATTTTCTTCTTTGGCCCCCCATGAACTGTCGACTTTCAGTTGAGATGGGTTACTCAAGTAACCTTCATTTTTCTTGTAAGTAGGGCTGCAGCTATTGATTCTTTTTGTAATCGATTACTCTATCAAATTTTTGTTGATTAATTGAGTAATAGGATAATGGTTACATTGTACTCACTGCTATTTTTTTTTACATTGAATCACTACGCATTATTATTATTAGTAACATACAAAACAGAAAATCCAGATCACTTAGATTAATAACTTATTTTTCTTATTTTGAACATTCTGAGCATAAAATCAAAATCTATACTTCTATTTTTACCCGAGGCCATATCTTGTTTTTTTTCAGTATTTTTATTTTTTTTTAAGTTTGGTTATTTTTATTTTATTTGTATTCATGCTTATCTCTATTTGCCAAATTATTGCCCTTACCACTGTACTATATTGATGATCTTATTTTGCTTACTTTATTTCTAGGACCAAATAATATCATACTTAGATACTAAGATAATTTAACTAGCTAATGTACATTTCTATAACATATGAAAGCATTCCCTACACCTGCTTCCTCTACTCACTGTCAGTGTTTCCTGTTCTGCTCTCTGCAATCAAATTCAATGTAAAGTTATTGGATGTGAAAAATATGTGAACAAAATACACATGATTCTGGGCAAGTAGCCTCTGTATTGATTTACGTTCTGAACCAGCCTTTACACGGAGCCATAATCAAAGTAGGTTATTTACTCGCCCATATCTCAGTTATTGATCACATTAGCTGCTTCTGTTGATGTATCATGTGTGTCATCCTGTTGTGTTGCTCTGAGGACGCACAGACCGGATGTTTACTGTTGACATGTTGCAGCATTGACGACGTACTATCATGCTAAGCTACGTGCTAAGCTAACTCCGTTTGACATCAGACACACTGCACTGTGTTTTCTTTTCATCCCTTCTTGTAGTGACCACACACTTGGGACACTCTGCCATTTCTTCTGTGGACTCTCTCCTTTCTGTCCCTCTCTTTTCTCTTCCTTCATGATTTTACAAGCGGCGCAGCAGCGGAGGTAGCAGGCGCGTTGTGCCACAGAAATGACCGTTCGTGTCAAACACCTTGCACTGTATGGTAGTCCAGATATATATCTTATATGTATAATTATATATTAAACGAGGCTTCGAGGCACACAATTAGCCTCGAGAATGTTTTGTGATCGAATAATCAAGATTATTCAAGGAATTGCTTCAGCTCTACTTGTAAGCACAAAAAGCATTCCTGCTCTGAGCCAACCTTTGGAGAAATCACTGTTAATATCAATTTAAATGTATTGATATATTGAGTTAAAGAAGACATATTATGCTGATGCATGATTTAATACTTACATATAATATAATAAATTTGAAAACAAGACGTAAAACCCCCGTAATTTTCAAAAAATGAGATATTGTATTTGTTCTGATATCCTAGAACAAGATTTGATGCCTCTGAAAATAGGTCATTGCGAGATGTCCGCGAGATTTAAATCGTTGTGACGACACGAGGTACCTTTCTTTTTATTGGAGTAATCTGATAAAGCACTTCCTCCTCTGTGATGTCCGTTAGCCACAAAACCGTCACCGAGGAACACATTCGTCCAGCAGCAGTATATAGATCCCTAGCTCACACTCACTCATTACCAGCTCTGGCCTGTAGGGGGACTCAATACGCGGTCGCTGCTTTGAGCCTGCCGGAAAATACAGTAGAAGAAGAAGGACAAGCTGGCTCAACCCCCGATAGAACTGACCAATCAGAGCACAAAGGGCTGTGACGTTGCGAGGTAACTGTAGGTCATCCTGAGATCGTCGTGTTTCAACGAGAGCTTGATAATGGTCGAAAATGAGGATTTTGAGAACGCAATTGTGGGGCAATGAAGGAACTAAATGACTTGTACTGAGGGCAGAAATGCTTTACAGGCATCCTAGTCTGGCATAGTGAAAAGGAGAAACAAGCATGATATGTCCCCTTTAATGTGCAGATAATCAGACAGCATGTTCATAGTTGACATCATATCACCCAGATCAATGTTTATCCAAAGAGTTTGGAATGTGAAGTTATTTGTCGCATTTTGCTTTAAAAATGAAAAAAAAAATCCCAATACTGTTTTTAACTTATTTCCCGGCTCTTCTACACACACATCCACACAGTTTTCTCTCTGCTTTTCCTCTTCCTCCTCCTGAATCTCTGCTCAGCTGCTCTTTGGCCCCGGCCAACTCATTTCCAGCCTGTCCGCAGTGAAACCAGTGAATAACAGCAGAGACACACTGCTCTTTCACACTCTCTCTTTGTCTGTTACTCACGCTGTAAATTCTGTTTGGGCAGTGAGAAAAAGTGTGTGTGTGTGCGTGTGTGTTGAGTGGAGAGCCTCTGGTTCACTGTGTGATCCTCGGCGGGAAGTCGTGGGTATAACAAAATAAAAGAGCACAGGAGGGAATCTCTGTATGGGCTGAAAGCTCTTCAGAAGCAGCGTGCAGCATGGAGCTTATTTACTCTCCCTCCATTCATTATGTATGATATCTCCAACGCTCAGAGCCATGATGACTTACATCTTGGCATTTATTATGAGCAGACCCTCCCCACAGCCATAGAATGTTTCCCCTATGCTGCCATCAAACATAGTTATTGATAAAGCAGACGCATGACAATTATATCAATCGTTTTAGATAAAGGATGTATCTCTGAGTTAATTACGTGTTATAATTTAGTGACAAAAAAACAACTGTGTGAAATAGATAAAGGCAAATAGGGTCTTGAGGATTTATCAGCAGGAGATCTGAAATGTTTTGCAGCCTCAGGAACAGCGGTCACGGAGCACTGTAAAGTACATTAATTAGATATTCCCTGGGCTGTAGCCCCGGAGATAAAAAGGAGAAATTTAATACAGTGTAATTGAAAGCCAGTCCATTGCTGTCTGTGTGTGTGAGCGCACGTTAACATGCTGCCTCTCTGTGCGCAGGATTACAATGATGAGATCAGACAGGCCCAGCTGCAGGAGCTCACGTACCTGAACGGCGGCTCCGAGGATGCCAAGGTGCCATCGGTGAGGGGCAAGTCAGCCGTCCGTGGAAGAGGGACACCTGTTCCGGGACCTCCCAGGTAACTTTCTTTAAAGGTGTGAGTGTGTGCCAGGTGAAGCAAATGTCATGATGTGGGTTTGTTATATCAGAGTCAGTTTTGACCACACTTTTTAATTTAGTTTTAGTCATAGTGTGTTGCCTAAAACATCTTTTTGCTTAGTCTTAATTTAGTCATCGTATTTGTTTTAATTTCAGTCTAGTTTTAGCTGAAGAAATGTCACAACATTTTAGTTGACTAAAATATGAAGTGTAAAGTCTAAGGCATTTTTTATGTTTCCTTGAATTTCTCAAGTCATGTTTCACACTTGGATGAAATTAAACATCAAATAACCCTTGACTGATGCCAGTAAAGTTTGAAAGTATAAATTAAAAGAAACATCTTTTTGTGTGAAAGGCAGTCACCTTTATTTAGACTACTTGGCAGAGCATCTCAGTTACAATACCAGAACTGACAACAAACAGTGAACCTGCTCTACATTCATTTATTTATTTTCTATACCCCTTAACCCTTTTGGAATTGCAGAGGGGGACTGGAGCCTATCCCAGCTGTCTTTGGGCTGAACCAGTCGCCTTTTGATAGAGAAACAGACAACCATTCACACTCACACTCATAGCTAAGAGCGGTTATGACTCAACAATTAACCTAATGAGAATGTTTTTGGCCTGTGGGAGGAAGTCGGAGTGCCTGGAGAGAACCCACACATGCACAGAAAGAACACACAAGCTTCACACAGAAAGGCCCCTGTCCAACCCGGAGATCGAACCAGGGACCTTCTTGCTGTAATGCATGTGCACTACCTGCTGTGCCACCATGCCACCCCCTGCCCTATATAAATGCATCAATTTATAAAGAGAGCAGCTCTGATTGGATCTCTCCCCAACTTATCCCACCCCCATCAACCTAAGGCAGCTGTGATTGGATGTCCCTCTTAGCTCATCCAACCTTTCCACACAGCCAAAGTCACTGTGATTATATATATTTCCTACTTGTCTCTACTTTCTACATGATCAAATTAGGTCTGATTGGATTAAGTCTCTGTCAAAAATTTTAGTCTAGTTTTTATTTGTTGATTGAACATGTTATTTAACCTAGTTTTATATTTAACCCATGTACACTTGTTTTTATAAGTAACTGTCTAGTTTTCGTTAGAGGAAGGTTGTTGATAAAAACTATGATGAAAATAATTAGTCATCAAAATTAACACTGATTTTTATTAAGATTATGATTATTAAACATGATTATTGTAGTTGGGCTTCATGGTGGTGCTGCAGGTAGTGCTCCTGCCTCACAGCAATAAGCTTGCTGCTTCAACCTCCAAATCAGATGGGGCTTTCCTCTGTGGAGTTTTCATGTTCTCCCAGTGCGTGCATTATCGCAGACAGTGCAATATTTTTAACACAAATTGTGTTGAACATTTTTGCATTGTGATGTAGTTTCTTGCAGTTTCATGCCTATTTTAACCTTTTTCAACACAGTTTTTACAACTTTATGCCTATCACGCTCACTTTCATCTTTTTTATTTTTTTGGCCACTATCAGACCATGTTTGGAATTTTTACATGGTTTTTGAAATGTAATCCCAATTTTGCTGCTATTACCAATTTTCCTTTTGAACTTTTTGCCATTTTCTGCCAGTTTTTACAATTTCATACCTGTTTTGCTTCTGTTCTTCACTTCTCCACTTTTTCTCAAATGTTTTATCCTTAGATTGATTTAATGGTTATACTATAAAACAATCTACTGCTTATGTTTGTTTAAGAATACATAAGATGAGGAATATTAAAACAATCGGAGAGTAAATCGCAGTTGCAATATTGGGGAAAAATATCGCAATTAGATCATTTTCTCAAATCGTTCAGCCCTACTGTGCATGGATTTCTCCACAGAAAACATGCTTGTGAGGTTTATTGATGACTCAGGATCCACCCTTCTTGCTACTGATTCTGGGACAAACAACGGACAAAACATTTGCATAAACATGACCGTTAAACTGTTCTTATCCAATATTTTGGTTCTTAATTAGTTCACTTTTGATTGGTCAGTACACAAACACAGAGCATTGCTCGGTCAAAAATCAAGTAACTGCGCATGTGTTAAGCGAAAGGTGTTTCTGCATCTGGTTAACAGAGAAAATCATGTACAGTATTTGCTGTGAGAATACTGAAATTTCATTTGTTAAAAGTTTGAATAGAAGGTCTTTTTTATGTTGTCTGAGAGAATAAGGTGTGGGCAAAATGTGGGAGCATGTTATATTTGAATACAGCATTTTTCCTGGATAAAAGCATGAAAAAATGGGGTGCATGTTATTGGGCGTTATAGTTGAGAAATTACTGTAACTCACACTAACACTGCATGGTGTTAACATTACAGTATATATTCATTTAATTAGGAATATTACCTGGGTAAAGGTAACATGTTTGATTGGAGCACATATATAATAAGATATTAAAATGGCACTGAAGTTTTGATGAGGTGGGCTTGTGGCATCTATTGACACTCCAGTGTTGAGGACAGGCAGGATAATTGACTCTCCAAGTGTCACTTACAGAACAGAGTTCAGAGCTGAAGATTATACGGTGACACCAATGGATTAGATTCACTGAAACATTATTTTTACATTTGTATTTGACACCAACTCTTTTACAACTATGAATACGCTGTCAGGGATTTAACTTCATTCAGAGTAATATCGACTCTGTCCTTGCTGAAACACCAAAAATTGAGCTCTTCTCAATATATTATCTCCATTATTTTGCTTATATGAAGCTAAATAATATTTGAAACTGAAACTTGATCAACTGCCCTGGCCCATTGTGTATGGGGCATTGTGTTTCAGTGAAGTTCAGCTTGGGGATGGATATTATTTACAGGTAAGGGACTCTTTGGCAGGCTTGTGCACACTTTTAGTGTTCTTTTGCATTATGGTGTCATTTCGGGTTGGAGTACATTAAAGCCTTCCTGTGTCTGGTGCAATAGCAGCAGAATGGGAGAAAAAGCCGGATGTCACTTTAACTTTTCGCTCTTCTAAAGCCTATTCCCTGATAGAAAACTCTTTGTTCTGAGTTTAAATGCTGTAACAATTAAGGAAAGAAATTCAAGACTCTCTAAATTTGTCAGAGCAAATGTTGCTGCAGTTGTCAGTGTGGTTCAGACGTGCATGTATTAACTAAGGCAGCAGCTCATTATGCAGGCAGCTCCTTGACTGATCCTGGGACTGCTGTCCTGACACATGCTGTGAGTAAAGGAAGGTTCATCTAGAGGAGGAATTTCTCACATCTGAGAAAGTGACTCTGCAACATTACTGTGACAGTGGTGCTGCAATGAGAGAAAAAAAAAAAACATTTATTCATTATCTAAGTCACAACATACCAATGGCTGTAATTAACTCTCATATTAATTTAACAGGAGAAAACAGATTAACAGAGATAAACTATATTACCGAAAGTATCCTCTCACCTGCCTTGACTCAAATATGAATTTAAGCAACATCCCATTCCTAATCCATAGGGTTCAATATGACGTTGGTCTACCCTTTGCAGCTATAGCAGCTTCAACTCTTCTGGCAAGGCTGTCCACAAGGTTTAGGAGTGTTTTTTTTTACCATTCTTCCAGAAGCACATTTGTGAGGTCAAACACTGATGTTGGTTGAGAAGACCTGGCTCTCAGTCTCCGCTCTAATTCATCCCAAAGGTGTTCAATTGGGTTGAGGTCAGGACTCTGTGCAGGCCAGTCAAGTTCATCCACACCAGACTCTGTCATCCATGTCTTTATGAACCTGCTTTGTGCTCTGGTGCACAGTCATGTTGGAAGAGGAAGGGGCCAGCTCCAAACTGTTCCCACAAAGTTGGGAGCATGGAATTGTCCAAAATGTCTTGGTGTGCTGAAGCATTCAGAGTTCCTTTGACTGGAACTAAGGGGCCAAGCCCAACTCCTGAAGAACAACCCCCACACCATAATCCCCCTCCACCAAACTTTACACTTGGCACGATGCAGTCCGACAAGTATCGCTCTCCTGGCAACCACCAAACCCACAGTACTCCATCAGATTGCAAGATGGAGAAGCGTGATTCATCACTCCAGAGAACGCGTCTCCACTGCTCCAAAGTCCAGTGACAGAGTGCTTTACACCACTGTATCGATGCTTTACATTGCACTTGTTGATGTGAAGCTTGGATGCAGCTACTTGGCCATGAAAACCCATCCATGAAGCTCTCTGCACTGTTCTTAAGCTAATCTGAAGGCCACATGAAGTTTGGAGGTCTGTAGAGGTCGACTCTGCAGAAAGTTGGTGACCTCTTTGCACTATGCACCTCAGCATTCGCGGACCTGCTCTGTCAGTTTACGTGGCCTATCACTTATCATAATCAGAGGCACACAGAAGGGAGGGCATAAAAACATCACAATGAACAGAGGGATTTCAAAATAAAACAGGAAACACATGTTAAGACTCAAAACATAAACACAAATGGGTAACTCAACCATGACAAAGAGCAGGATCATGACAGTAAAACAAGAGACAAAAGGAAGAAGAGGTCTAAACACGAAAAGCAAGAAGAATCATATAAAATAAAAGAAGACTAGCAAGCATCATAGCATTTGGAGATTTTAAGTCATTTTTTAAGCTATGCTGATAGTAAAATTGTAACAATACACCCCTACATTTAAGGGAACATGGTGGTGCAGCAGACAGTGCACATGCCTCACAGCAAGAAGATGGGTCAAGACCTCTCTGTGTGGAGTTTGCATGTGTGGGTTTACACTCTAGATTCTGCCCACTTATCAAAAACATGATCATCTGTGGGATTTGTGACTCTACTATTTTGGTGACTATGAGTGTGAGTGTGAATGGTTGTCAATGTCTGTGTGTCGCCTCACGCCCAACATAATCTGGGATAGACTTCACAATCAGAGCAGATAATGGATGGATGGATATACACTTTTAGATGGAGTAAAGGTCAAGCTTACCTGCAATTGGAAGCTGGTGTTCTGGTATGCAGAGTGGCAGCTATATTTTGCATCAGCCGGGGTATCATTTCTTAACCTGTTCAGCCCCAGCCTCTTTTTAAGCCTTCTGCTTAAAAATGACATACTCATAGAGAAAAGAGTGTATCTCTGCAACCACAAAGTCTATTTTAATAATTTGGTGTCATAATTAATGTACCACTGGAGAGATTTGTCCAGAGGTGGAATCATCAGTACATGTGTTACTGGGACAGAGTAAATGAAGACACAAGTCAGAATAAATTGAAAATTTCATCCTTGCCTTAAAAAAAAGTTTTCATTGTGAATATCTCTTTGGAATGATGCAGCTGCAGCTTCAGAACTCTATGAATAAATGCCAAAATATGTGAACATTACCTCTGCCAGGTTTGATTCTGATAATGTGATGCAGAGCATAGTTAGAGAGGTTTTACTACAGAGTGGTCAGGCCGAATCTTGGCACACTTTGGCTCCATTCGCACCACTTGAAATTTCTGATATACCAAACTTTATATTTCACTTTTATGTCACTTTTGGTGTCTGTAACATCCAATCACAAGTTTTTGTTTCTTCTTCTGCTTATCCATGGCAGTTTTTGACTGTTTTTTGAAAAAAAAATATTGAAGAAAATAAAAGAAGACATATTTTTTTGTTTCTTTTTGGAAAAAATCAACCAGAACTCTACATATTTTCCTTTTCAAATAAATCCATACAAAGCATCCAAAGTTTGAATCAAAGTGAAACAGATTTCAATATTTGATAATTCCCATGTTGGTTTCAAGTGTGTAAAAAAGGCTAACATGATTGTGTAGTTGAAATTTTCAATTTTATGTGCAAAGTGACTATATTCCTATATGATTAGTTCACTTTTTCCTACATTTTTGTTGGACAGCATGCAAGCATGCCCAAAATCGGGTTCTTTGGGGCTGAGCAGGTTAACATAGAAACAAGTTCTGCAAGACTGTTGAAGTCAAAGTGAAGACAAGCCCTGAATAAGACCAGATCCACACCCTTGCTTCATTGAGGAACCATAGGCCTTCTGCCAAGTTGTTCTGTTAAGCCGTGCTCCACCAATGCAAGTTGTACCACGTTGTGAAGGAGAATAATCAGGCTTTACAACATAAAATGTAATAATTTTTTTTATAGTGGCTGTTTTGTTAAAGCAGAATGTTGCATGTCTATACAGGAAGTTCATAAATGGAAGCAAACATTTTGATCTCATGCACAGCTAGGAGCAGACGTGTTTACATCTGCAGCCATCCTTTTGTTTGGGCTCGTGAAAGCATCATCTATGAGTCTTTTATTGTTTGTTCTTGGATATTTAGTCATATGCAATGAAAGCTGTGACATAAAATGTGTGAGCTTTGATTTGTAGTAAAAAAAAAGAACCTCATTTAACAATGTGTTTTGTTTGAAGTTAAAGTGCAGTGTGATGTCATCCATGAACAGGAAACAGGTATGAAGCAATGGGCTAAATCTAACTTGTCATTAAGGAATTTGTTTTTTTTTTCTTTTCAACTCCTTGTCCAGTTTCACTCCGGTTCATCAATGCATCATCAACAGCATCTTATTACTGTAGCCAAGGACGTTATGCTTTCGCCAGCATTTGTTGCTTAATTTTTTGTACAAGATGATGCAAAAATTACTCCTAAGATTTTGCTGTTTTTTTGGGGAGATGTTGGTAATGGCCCAACTTAGAAATGATTTGATTTTGGTGGTGATCCAGATATCCAACCAAATCCAACCAAACAATCAGTTTTGCTCAATAACTGTCTTAACTAGTAATGACATCAATATTATTCTGAGGGCTAGTTGTGGGTTTTCAGAATTAAGGAATGGTAACTTTATCATGAAATTATTGCTTTTAGATGTGACAGCAATATTTGAGCTGGAGGTTTGGGCTCTCCAAATGTTTTCAATTAAAAATGTCTTCTATTGTTTCATTTTCAAGTGTTTGTACAGTTTCACTCATGAATTCATCAGCAGCAGCATCTTCTGTTGAACTGAAATGACTCGTGAACCCTCAGCATTTTTCAAACATAGTTCTTTTGTGGCCCGCCCCAATGAGAACATTACATGTGTCTTTTAAGGGGGAGAAAAATCAGATACAGCAAAGTTTCCTGGGTGTTTTTGGAGGAGCATAGTTTACCAGAGTCAAACAGTTTTAATCTTGTAATGGTGTGCATCCTGAAGGGTGCTAACATTTCACAGTCTATGAGGACAAGGTCACTCTAGGGAGGTTTGGGCAAAAATTTGACCTTCTGCCAACTTTCAGATTGACCCAAGCTCTTTATGACACGATCCCAAATGTTTTTTTAATGTAAATATTTTAAACATTTGTGAACTGCATGGAGTTTAACTCAAAAAGGAAGGAAAAAATATTATCCCTCGTGAAGAAGGGCTGTAAACTGGTGCTGAAATGTTTATGATGCTTGCACATGTCCTGTGAAAATAGATGGTAAATTAACGAATTGGGATCAAATAATGAGGAAAACTTCAGGAATATTATCTTATTTGACTAGAAACTCCAAAGTTAACTCCAGAAATGAATGCTTTTCCCAAACGTGTATACATATCTGCCCATGTAGGGGTTAATTAGATGATAATTGATTTTTACAACAGGGGATTTCTTACACTGTAACTTGCTTGTTGAATTTAAGCATTTGTTTGCTGTAACTTGTACCATATTTTACCCAGCACTCCTCTGTGTCCTCTGTGTGCTCAAGCAGCTCAGATTGGCAATTTAGCAGGCAGCATCCTCAACAGAGAACAGAATTGATAGTAAACAGTTGCCTGGTAGTACAACAGTGATGCAATGTCTGCTGTCCATAAACATTAGCAAAGCAAAGCCACATTTGCATAACAGCCTTTATATGCAAATGATCCCTGGTAGACAATTGCCTCCCGACTATCCCTGTGAACCCACGCTAATTCCAGCTCCTCCGAGACCTCATAAGACTACAAATAAAAACACTCACGGCCATTAGAAGACTTTTACACAAACACACATATTAGCCCACACAGTAGTGCACCAGTGTTGTGCTTGGAAATGCAACAAAACCACAAAGAGTGGTGCCATTTGTTCTCTGTCTCACAAAAGATCCTTACTCTCTGGTAAGATTTGGAGATAAACAAGGTCACTGAGATTGGCTGTTTTGCTCTGAGTCACAGTTCATTTAAATTACGCTGTAATCAGAATTTAGCATGCCTAATGTGTGTGATAAGAAAGAGGTCCTGCAGGCTTCTCAACTGGAAGCCCAACACTGTTTATTCATTATTCATTCAGACGCTCTGGACAGTGACTTTGATATCAGGTATATTTGTGGATTTAAATATTTGGAAGATTTATTAGAAGAAAAAAGCCTGTTTCTAAAGGGTAACAACTTTCATTTTTAAAGTGGTCTATGCTGAAGGTGGCCTACTTCTGATCAAGCAAACATCCTCCTCTGTCCCCGTTACTCAGAGCATTAGGGAGATTATTTTCTTTTTCTCTTGCTCAAGGGCTGGGAAATGTTCATTTTTAAGATATAAAAACACATTTTCAAAGCATTTTCAGGACTTCCATGCTGATTCATATTTAAAGTATGTCTATTGCTTAGTAAGAGATTTTTCTCCTGAATAACTGTTCACATTTTGGGGTGATTGCTGACTAGATATGCTATTAAAAAGCTGGGCGTAATGTGGAATTATTGTTAATTTTAGGCTACGTTCACACTCCAGCCTTTAATTCTCAATTCAGATTTATTGCTCAAATCCGATTTTTTTGTTTGGCTGTTCAGATTACACCTTTAAATGTGCTCTGACTGCAGACTGTGATGTGAACAGCTCACACTTCAGAAGTGACACCCATGCTCAGTTTAACATCAATGACGCCATGCACAACAGGGTGTGATGAGGGGCAACAAACACAGACCAAAGCTGTGCTTCACAATGCTGGAGAAGTTTGTTCCCATAACGCAGAACCTGATGCTACAGCAGCTCACATTGAGTGAGCTCTTGTTAAAGTAATTATAGGTATATTTTATTTCTTATGAACCTAAAGGTGGTCGCTCTTTCCCACTGCTGATGACAGATCACTGCTGGAGAGCCAAACATCTCAGAGCCATAGTGCTGAACAGGTGAACAAAGAGGTGAAAACTTAGCTCGTTATCTCTTCTTATGTTTCTTAGTTTGTCTGAGAGCAGATCAGACAGGAGCAGACTGCTCACTGACTGAAGCTGTCCTGCAGAAACATACAGTAGTGTTCAAATGCACATGGATGAGATGGACAGATGTGGATCATCAGTGTCTCTGCGTCCTGTGAACTGTTATTTTAGCCTGATAAATCCATTCAAAAAGTCAGTGCAGTGTTAATAAACTACTTTTATCAGATAACACAATACAAACATATGATTCATTCACGTTTATTATTTATTGTGCGTGTAATGGAGACGCCAGTCGATCGCCCCACTCTCTCACTTTCTCTCATCACTTGACTCCATCCTCTTTTTCATTTATTATATACTCTCAATGAATTTGATTTAATTTCAATTGAATTTTTTGTTCGACACCCTGCATGAGCCACCAGGAGTCCAGCACTTCTCCCCGGTCTACTACAGTTACAGGGTGGAGACAAAGGGACTTAACCTTCCCCCTGTGCTAGGTCAGTACCAACACATTTTAGGTTTAAAGGCATAAAAGAACCACTTAATATTTGTTTATTGCATCAAGGCTTTTTGATTGTCAGAAACCTCTGATAGAAAGAAAAGAAAAAGAAAAACTATAAATATAAGTGCTCTGTTGAAATAGTGTCATCTGTGTTGTTCCGGTTGGTTTTGACCCAGTTAAAAATAAAAGATAATCAAGCAATTATTAGAGACAAAACAGAAATCATGGTGCATCTGTGAAGATAAAATGATAAATGTTCAGAAATGTCAGAAATATTCATGCTCATAAAGTTCTCTTGCTAAAACAATATTGCTTTGCCTATTATGCTCTTATCTGTTGTGCTTTTATATTGTTGATTTTATCATTATTCTTGATTTTATTTTGATTTTACTGTCATTGTTTTTTAATCTTGCTCAGCATCCTTGAGTGTCTTGAAAGGTGCTTTCAAATAAAATGCATTATTAACACCCCATAGTAATAGTGAGGTAACAATACAATCTGTTATTTATTTATATGATTCTCTTGAGGTTAATTTTACATTTTATTATTAATATCAAAGGGGATATAGACAAAGAAAGGCCCAAAGGCCCACACCAGAAGATATTAAAACCAATATTTTCATGGTTAAAGAAGCCTGACAACGTAACCAAAAGATAAGAAAAAAAATGCATGATAGATAACTGTTTTTAGTCTAATTTACAGCTGATTTAAGGCAGTGCTGATTGTGTATAGAGAAAGCTAACAAAGTACAAGGGTTAATTATATTGTCACAACATTTACTTACAATTTTACAGGAAAAGCCTGTTGAGATTTCTATGTGTAATGACATTAATCTAAAAAGAAGTAAATTCAAGGCATGTTTTTTTTCCCCAGCCCTATGCTGCCACTAAACCTGCTTGCCTGAAATGGAACACATTGAAAAGAAAATGACCCAGAGATCAACCTTTGTGGTTTTGTGCAGCTGCTTCAGATCAGTTAACTGCTTTTAACAGAAAGCTCAGCTGCTGTCAGGAGCTCAGACGACATGTTACCAAACCACAAGGTCAGACTGTCTTTGATTTCCAGCACTGCTCCTTGGCTTTCCTTCTGTCTTGATTACAGTTAAGGTTTGACTCTGGCCTACAGACTTATTCATCTGAAGAAGTCAATGGTGGACTCAGATTTGAACCTTAATGGTGCTTTATTCTGTCATTTAATGTTGACTTTCTGTGTTTATTCAATTTTGTTTGCGGACTTGGTTCAAAAGAAAGAGAGGAAAAAATAAAATCCCTGCTGTTCATCATAGAGGCAAATTATTGATCTGACACACCAGACGGACGGTTCAATATATTTCACTCATCCATCTAGGCAATAGTTGACACAAAGTTTGGGTAATGGCCAGAACCTTTCAGTAGCATGTCTGTCAGGTGATTAAACGTTCTTTTCATCGATCACATTACGGGCCAATCAGAAAATGCAGGAGAGGAATATCCTTTCTATCAACGGCTGCTTTCAGTGCTATTATTTTTCACATTTAATAAACACAAAGATGGACTCCCGCACACTGTCTAACTTGCAAGAAAATTATTTATCTGCAACGTTTCGGTCTCAGACCTTCATCAAGCAAACAGTTTGTTAACTCTTTACAGCCCAAGACCATAGATTATAGCCAGAAAATTCTAATTTTTTTGAGCTGAAATGTTTGTTTCACTTTCTGCTAAAATCCTTAAAATATCAAAATGTCCATAAAATTCAACATATAGATTTTTTGTATCTCATTTGATACATTAGGTGTTTTTGGCAACTGATAATCCATTTGAGGACATTTTTATCATTTATCTGATTGTATTCAAATGTTGTTGTTTTTTTTAATTTGTTGATCATATTGAGTAGATAGAGGTATTATAAAGTATGTATCAAATATGATACAATTGGCTTTATAGGGTTAAAGAGGGCAGGTCATCTTAAATAGGAAGTGGCAATCACACCTGTGGCCAATCATCATCATGACGTAACATCTGCACCAGAAAAATAAATAAACAGAAAAACAAACACATCAACTTCTTGACTGAGATAGTCAACATGATGAGAGTCTATTTAAAGCCTACAAATAAGGCTGAAAATGAAACATCAATCACAAAATACACAGTTTAAAGGAGACGTATCATGCTGATGCATGATTTAATACTTACATATAATATAATAAATTTGAAAACAAGACCTTACACCCCCTTAATTTTCAAAAAATGAGATATTGTATTTTTTCTGATATCCTAGAACGAGATTTGATGCCTCTGAAAATAGGTCATTGCGAGATGTCCGCGAGAATTAAATTGTCGTGACGACATGAGGTACCTTTCTTTTTATTGGAGTAATCTGATAAAACACTTCCTCCTCTGTGATGTCCGTTAGCCACAAAACCGTCACCAAGGAACACATCCACCCAGCAGCAGTATATAGCTCCCTAGCTCACACTCACTCATTACCAGCTCTAGCCTGTAGGGGGACTCAATACAAGGTCACTGGTTTGAGCCTGCCGGAAAATACAGTAGAAGAAGAAGGACAGGCTGGCTCTACCCCCGATAGAACTGACCAATCAGAGCACAAAGGGCTGTGACGTTGCGAGGTAACTTTAGGTCAGCCTGGAAACTGAGCGTTTCAACGAGAGCTTAATAATGGCCTAAAATGAGGATTTTGAGAACGCTATTGTGGGGCAATGAAGGAACTAAATGACTTGTACTGAGGGCAGAAATGCTTTACAGGCATCCTAGTCTGGCATAGTGAAAAGGAGAAACAAGCATGATATGTCTCCTTTTAGGGACATTAAAGGTCCATAAGACAAGTAACATTGTAGAGAAACATCATATTAAACTTTAAGTTGACACAGCCCATTGATTATTAAATCACTTAATTCCCCGCAAGATAACACATTTAATAAAGAAATGCAAACCAATGAATATGCTACTGTTAGCCGCTATGCTAATCTTTGTTTGAGCAGTCACTCTTCTGCTGTTCTCTCGCACCACTTCCTGCTTAAAAGGATACTTGGAGCTTTGAAATATTGATATGTCCGATTATAGACATTGAACCAGGTGGATCCAGCTGCATTGCAAGGTTAGAAAACTGTTATTAGGAGTCAGAGTGTTGGGCTTATTGCAGTACATGGTAAACCATACAGCAAATCTTGTGAATATGTTGCTTATTTGAGTTTTTTTCTTAAATTGCATTTTTTTGAACGTGAAAAAAAACATGGATAGTCATCATAAAAATACCTAAACAAACAAAATCAGAACAAAAAGAGGTAAACTGTTGTAAATATCTTGCTTGTGTAGCAAGTTTGCATGCTCTAAAAGGAGAAGGTGGAAGTATTAGCTTATTTGATCCTACCCCTTTACTACCATGTACTACAGTCAAGTTTTTATTGTCTACATATTTATAATATATACACCATTCATCATCAACACATGAACACATGGTTGTTATAATACTTTGACGAACCTAAATATGACTTACTTTTATACATATGTACACATACTGTTTCACCTGTATAATACTGCATTTCTATACATAGAATTCACCCCAACGCACACACAGACAAAATATAGACTCTGCTATTACCATCCTGGTTTAAGCCAAAAAGGAGGAAGACAATGACTATTTTATTATCTCACTTAATGCACCTTAACTTCACTGATTTCAGATAGAAAAGTTTCCATTGTTTAGCAGAACATTATAACTAAACAGGAACTTTGAATTACAACATGATTTCTCATTTTCTTGTAAAATGTAGAGATTCTTTTTTTTTTCAGAATAAAAGAAAAAAAACAACAAACACACACAACAACATTCACCACCAAACACTAAACTGTGCATTTTCCTTTAAAGACAGGGAAGCAGCTCAGCCACAAGACAGGCAGTGTTTTAAGTAATGGACGTGACTCACTTCTTCTCGACTGGAGGAATCTGCCCTCCACCCTCGCTGTTCTGCTGTCTCCACCTACACATGTAACCTCCAGCTGAATTCATAGATGCAGTTACAGCGAGGCACTCTGCCTGCTGAAGGAAATCATTAAGTGAAGGGGAAGAGCAGGAGATAATTTGATGCTGTAAACAATAATGTAAGGCATCTCATCATGAAGACATGTTATGGTATTGGATCTCACTTGTAATACCATTAATTAGTAGGGGTGGTGCATATGGGTGTGTTTGTATGCATTTGTTTAATATTTTAATATTCTGGCATTATCTACTCCTTGGTTAGTGGAATAATGAATGAATGAGTGAAAAGGAATAAAATATCAGGTCTAATGCTCAGTGTAAAGATTTCAGTAAGAACCACTATAACAATTACATAATTGATCACAAGATGACAGATTTGAAATCATCATTGTGTGAGTTTGATTTCATTTAAAGCATTAAAAAAATAAGATGTCAATACTTGTTGTATGAACAGCAAATAAAAAATAAAACCTAAACACCCACAGTTGGGTAAATTGATGTTTTTAGTTGTCAAAATCTCTTGCAAACATTGAATTTCCCAAATAGGTTGGTGACATTTGTAGCCATTCAGTGCAGCTGGGTGAACCCAGTTAATGTCTGTAATCAGACAGGTCCATTTTGTGAAGCTCAAAGCTCGAACGAGTGAACTTAAAGCCCCAGTCACACATTCCCATTTCTCATGGCGATTGTGCACGATTGTCATAATCCTGAAAAACGTGCTTTGGTCGTGGTGCATGCGCAACTTGGTCTGGATCAGCGTTGTATAGTCGTGGATGAACGGTTGGGAACGTGGAAGGGTCCAGACAGTTTTGAACTGTTCAAAACTGTCGTGGAGAATTGTAGCTCCCAGCATAGCGGGATGGAAGCCTAATGCAGTCCTAAGGTTAACGGTATTAGCGTGGCATGTACAGAGCTCAGTCGGGTGATCGTGGCTCAATCCTGAAAGCTTTATGAAAACGACTGACAAGGATGTATCTGTTTGTGCCCCGACCGTGTCCCGTTCAAGACGACGCAAGTGACTGGGCTCAGTCGGGGCTTTCGTGACGCGAACTGAGCTCCAGCGGGGTTGACGTCCTGTCAGCGGGATGGAATTCAAGGGATCCTCGTCATATCGCTGTATTAACCTAGCTGGAGCAGGACGAACACCCCTGAAGCGCTGTAGAAGCGCTGTAGAAGCACTACTGACGGTGTATTTACGGGGTGTGTCCAAGGGTGAGACAGTCATTTCATCCCATATCATAGCGATCACACCAGCCTCCTCAATCGTGTACAGTCGTGCACAATCGGCATGATAAGCGGGAATGTGTGACTTAGGCATTACAGAGGTACTGACCACTCAGCAACAAGCATGATGACAGTGAGAAGCAACTGCAAGCTGCATTAGCCCAATCCATATCACCATATTAAGATATAATATTTACCCCTCTGTGAGAACGAGTTGACCTCCTCTTTGCTGCATCTCAGAGGTATACAGAGGTGTGATATTATAAAGAAGGAGGCACATGGAATCAGTTGGAGACAGGAGCGCCTTGAGTGAACATCTGCCTTTCTTTGTATGAGGGACGTGCACCAGGTCAGGTGCATCCAAGACGCATCGCAGCATGATTTGACACAGATATTGCGTCCAATGACGGCTCATTTATGAGCATGATTCGTACTGGAAGGGAATATTTGACAATCTGTTGCCATGTAGTCTGGTTTGAAATATACCTGACAAGTCAATCATAAATACTTGATCACAATATTTACACTTACATTCAAGAAAAATGCTTTTCATATGGGATTTAGAAAACAATAACAGTTGTTTTGATTTTTTTCCAAATGCTGTGATTGTATTGGGTGAACTTGAAAAACTGGCTTTCTCCTCATTCCCTGATATTTGCGAGGAGCCCTTAAGCAAATATAATTGGTGAATTAAGTTATGAACAAACAGTAAAAGAAGTTTATGACTCTCAAAAGGCTTCCATTTTTAAAACAGTATTACCAGTTGCAGGGAATTGTTGCAAATGGACAGGGAACCATGGGTTATTATTAAAGAATGTGTTTTAAGTTGTGTTTTTTAATTGCTGTTAATATGTTTATTTTAATTCAGATGTCATATGCCTGTATTTGTTTTAAGTATCTACTGAAGCAGCAGAACATACTTTGAGTTTGTCTTTAACATCATAACTGGTGGAGGGTTAAAATCCACAGTGTAGCATTGATGCATGGCAGAACTGGCAAGCCAAAGCAAGACCATCCATGATCTCCTATCATAAGCTGGAGAGAGGTTGGGAGCCTACCCTGGGTATCACTTGACAAGGCGGAGTTCACCCTAGAATAGGAAATCCTGCAGCTTCAATAGCCCACTCAATGGTAGGATGTTTGTTAGGCGGTCGAAAGGTGCATTTCAGAAGTGACAGTTTGAGTAGTGCTCCTGAACTAGCTCTCTGCTGTCTCCCCATTTGTTAGTTTGCTTGAGATTTATTGTCTCTTTTGCCATTTTCTTTTGCGCTTAAAGCCATTCTTTTTTTTTTAGGGAAAATATGATTAAGATGTATATTTGCATTGATAAATAAATAAAGAACTGATTTTGGTCTACATAGTCAAGCCCTCCTCTGCTATAATGTGATATTAAAAGAGTTTTTTCACACCTGATGTGATCCAACAGTTTTACCTCCAATAGTTAGCTTTTCACCACGTTAACCTCCAACAAAATATAAATAAAATGTGTTTTGGTCTTTCATCTGAACCTGTGCTGATGTTTGTGTCTCCTGCCAGAACTCGGGGAGGAGTTCCTCCACTGCATGCAGCCGTGCCCCGGGGAGCAGCACCCAGAGGAGCCCCACCCAGCCGGGCTCCGACCTCCAGAGGGAGAGGAGTTCAGAGAGCCAGAGGCACTCCACCAACTGCCGGATACAGACCAGCTCCTCCCATAGTTCAGGACACATATGGAGAATATGTGAGTACATACAGGCTCTGAAATCAAAGAGGAGAGAGGGGTTCAGAAATGAATCCACAAACAAAGATATACGTGCCTCAGTGATGCATTTAACCTTCACTCATGCTTTCAATTTTTTCTTTGTTTTATATCATTGATTATTCCAGTTTTTATCAAAATTATCTCGTTGTATTTACTGGTCTTTAGTAAGTAGTGTTTAATATATATATATATTTTTTGATATCTTGAGAATTATTTAGAACAAATTAGGTTGATTTGTCTGATTATAAACTACCAAAAAAAGTTTGGAGGCATTATCTCAGTTGATGTTCTCCCCTGATGCCACAATACTCTAACTTTAATTTAATTATCGTCTCTGTTGGGCACAAATCTTTCATCCGGATGTTTTGTTATTTTCATTTTCTTTCATTAAACATTGCCATTGGTCTCCTTCCATGTTGTTTAGTAGATTTTAAAACCCTTAACAAGACAAAGTATCAAAAAATATCTTGCACTCTGGAAAATAAGATATTCATTCAGTCAGTTCTGCACTTTCTTTTCAATCATTGTTCTATTTTATTAGGTTACAGTTTGGGAAAGGTAACAAGCAAAATGGAATTTGCAGTCTTATTTGAATTTGAATGAAAATGACATACATGTGATCTGAAACACTGTCTAGTGTCGGTGTTGGACTACACAGTGGCCGTTTTCGAATTTGCCTACTACATACTGCATATGAAAGTAGTATGTAGTAGGCACTGCATACTGCCTACTACGTTTAAATGTAGTATGTAGGATGATTGTTCTGTTTGGTTTATTTTGTAGTATGCTACGTTGGTTTCCAGTTAGAGCAAAGCAGAAGTAGGCTACAGCTTATTTATTTACCAAACTTAATTAAATGTACAAAACAAACAAACCATGAGTGCATGTTGACATTTCAGTTATTAATCTGTAAAGATATTGCCAAAAGCAGCATTTTATATGAAACAGTCAATGGTGGAGAACACGTATTATTTCGGAGAGGAATTATTTTATATATTTATATGTGATGGCGTACGACGGCTTATTAGGGCCACTTCAAAAAAAAAAAAAAATCAAGAATAAACATCACACGCACAATACAATATTAAGAATAAGGAGAAGCAGGACAATTTAGGGTGGTGGAAATAAAGAGGAAAAATACAGGACATAATGGTAAAATGTCAGACTTGTCAGTGGTTTACGCTAATAAGGCTGCAGGTATAGGACGTACATAGCACCACTGTCCTGCCGTTACGAACCGTTAACAGAAAACATCAACAACCGACCTCTTTACAACTTATTACACACTATTATGTGTTGAAAAGGTAAAGATAACAATTAGTGGCTCATATATTTATTTTCGTGTGCTGCCGGTTGTTGAAGCTTTGCCTCAGCTGCTTTTCATTGTGGGTAACAGTAGGCGAAGCAGACTGGTCCAATGCATACTGTAATTTTTTTCCGAATCAGTACGTCATTCGAGTATTTTTTGCATACTGCAACTTCGCTTTTGTTCGCATACTGTATACTGCATACTACATTTTGGTCGAATCAGTACGCACTGCTAGTGTAGTAGGCAAATTCGAAAACGGCAAGTGTTTTTTACGTCGGTCATGATGGTTACTATGTCAGATTTGGTGACCACAGAGCCAGTTAGGACTTGATCGATTTACAGCGTTAGTTGGTGAAGATCAATCTGAATCCTACACTGATTCCTAAAACCCAGTCCTCAGTGCAAATGTGATTTAACCCTGTACATATAATTATATCAGCTATAAAAATAACAATAGTCTATAGAGATGTGTTGGCTACTTTCACTTCATAATAACTTATTATGGAGATAAAGCTGTTGCACTAGATTGTTATATAAAAAAAAAAAAAACTGGATAAAAAGCAGGATCTGGTTTATCTGACTGCTGATTGCCACCGATGACATTTTGTCACTCTGTATGTAGTACAGAAAATGTAGCATCATTAAGATTCACTGACTTACATCATTTGTTTTGTCTTAAACTCCACAGTCTTAGTCAATGATGGCTAGCCAAAGTCTGGAACAGTTATGTAACACATTCCTGAAAGGAGGTCCTGAAAATGATTGGTAATATCTGTGGCATAAATCTGATGGAGACTGAGATTTGAGCTGTGTTGTGTTTTACTGCTGTGCTGTCTTTATCAGCTGCAAAGACTGAAGCAGCATCAGTATGTGTGACCCACAGCTTGTGGCATTGAATGAGCTACAGTCCCACGTTAGAGCCAACGTACACATTTTATGTTTATGTAGCAGTGCGAGCATTCCTACATGCAGAATGTGTGGCCTTTAATGTGCCAGAGTTATAACGCTTCTTACACACAAATACAACACACAAATGACTTAATTAGATAGTTTCAACAGCTACAGTACACACAGATGCACCAGAGTTCAAGAAAATAATTTTGGAATATGTTTCCTTGTCTGATGAGTCTTGTTTCTGCCACATTTAGAACTATTTAGGAATCGGCATGAAGGCATGGATTTATCCTGCTTTTTATCGCCAAATCAAGGCAGGATGGAGGTGGCGGTGTTATGATGTGAGGGATATGTTTGTGGCAAACTTTGGTTTGGTACCACTTGAGTATTGTCTAAACACTACAGCCTGCTAAATATTGTTGCTGACCCTGTCCATCCTGGAATGACCGCAGTGAACCCATCTTCTGCTGGCTACTTTTAGCAATACAACACGTCACGTCACAAAGCTCAAATCATTTCAGACTGGTTTGTTAGACATGAGAGTGAGTTCACTGTTATCTGGTGGCCTCCACAGTCATCAGATTTCAGTCCAATAGAGCCCATTTGGCAAGTTGTGAAACAGGCGATTTGCATCATGGATGTGCATCTGCAGCAAAGATGGGATGCTATCATTTGATATGGACCAACATCTATCGTCATGTAATTTATGCCACAAAGAGTAAAGGCATTTCTGAAGGCAAAGGGGGTCCAACTGGGTACAATTTAACAAGGGTACCTGCCAAATTAGCGCACATCACTAAAAAAATGAAAAGACTATAATTTAGTTTTTTTGTTGCATTAAGGCTGTCGGAGCAATAGCAATGCCGACATTGCACAACTTGAAATGCTGAATAAATCCTCAATAAAAAGAGGCATGATATATACAAAATCAACCCCTGTACTGTGGGGACATAGATGTTTTAAATTATCTTTAGATTAAAACTGTACTTGAACCAGGCTGTATAGATGTTTTTTAAGGTTTTCCACACACACAGCCATTTAGGTGTCAGGCTTCTACAGCCAGCCTCAAGTGGACACTTGGGGTACTGCAGGTTTTTGCACTTCTGCATTTTTATTGTGCTTTCCACTTGTACTGGGAAGTTCGGAACTCTGAGTTCCAAGTGGCAAATTTTAACTGGAATGCCCCCCGAGGTTGGATTTTTCCTACCTACCGGGAACTCGGGGGAATCCTCATCAGCCCCGAGTTGACAATCGAGGATGGCTGCTCGCAGTGTAAAAAGTTATTTTGCTCCTGTAATATTCAGTCTGCTGGCACTTCTGACTAGTGTGTGTGGCACTAAATCAGCTCTATACACTTATATTAATAAAAATGCTGTCATAGTGTTTTTTTACATACATGTGGTATTTGTGAACTACTACTGGTATTGGGGCATGATAACAATGGTGAGCACAGTAGTTAACAATAGCCAGGTAGATCGGCATGCTTTTCCAAACTTTGAAGCTGGAATGCTGATAACTCAGATATGACATCATTTCGACTTCCCTCTACCCCGTTCGATTGTTAATCGAACACAGCATTAGCCTGGAGGTTGCCGCCTGTGCTACACTTATGGTGGTTGCGTTGCTATTCTATCAAAGTGTCTGAATATGTGTGCTCACGCCTTGCAAGGACTAAATGTCACAAATCAGTTTGGGTTTTTTTTATGTAAAGTTTATTTAAATGCCACAGTAGCTGATAGAGTGGGGGAACTATCAATGTGGTGTTAGTTTTTGGCCCAAACAAACAAATGAGCATTGTTTAATACCAAACTCTACTTAGGTCTTATTGATATCCATGTGTCTTCACATATGCCAATGTTGCAAGAGAGGTGAATATACTTGTTTTTCTGTTTTGGATAAACCGACTTTTAAAGCAGCTAAAGCATGAAGCTGATGTAACATCAGCCTGAATGAATCTATCTTTGATATGCATGCAGCACTGAATAATCTCCTTGTGCGAGTTGTTGCTCAGAGTGTTAATTTGTTATACACTATTATTCCTATTTGGTCTTGTAGCATACCTGCACAGTCTTATGGGAGCTGGCTGTAATATCAACAGCTAGCAGAGATGAATATATTAGGCTCAGAGTCAGAGCCTTTGTGCGTTTGCCAAGAGAGTCCCTGCCGCACTGTCAAGGCAAGTTCCCCTGAGACCACGGCATCAACATCGCATATTTAGCAGATAGAAGGAGGAGAGGAGGTGGCCCGAGTTGGAAAATTGCCCCAGCAGCCCATACCTAACCACATCTGACAGGTTTATTCAGAGGTTGCAATTCAAATGTGTAGAGGTCGTGGAGAATGGCTCCTGGACCAGCTGTTTCCCATCATTGTCACAGTTGTAAACTGCATCCCCCAACACCTGCACCTGTGTATGTGGGTACAAAAAAACCCACAGAGCCCCAACATCTGCCAGATGATAAATCTAACCCCATCTCAACAAATTAGAGGCAGAATGAGTCTGGCTCTGTGTTCTCTGAATACATCACAATCCATGGACTTCTTTCGTCTATTTGGTGTTGATGAATGGGCTGTTGTACTCATCAATGAAGTGATAGAGGGAGGATTCATGTTTACAAGTGTTGCCTTCATTTATTGCTGTTTCACATTTTTGTTTATGCATGTTCCCATTATGCTCATGTTGAGGTGGATTCTTAGTACAAACGCCAGTTCCAATCAGTTTGGGCTGCAGCTCAAACATAATAAGAACAGAGTACAATGATTTGAAAGTCCTTTTCCAAATTATATTACATTCTCTGCAAAGGATATACATGATGTTCAAACTGACAACCTTCATTTTTTTATTGGTTTTGAATTTTATGCCTGCAACATATTCCCAAAAAAGCTGGGACAGGGACAACTAAGGCTTGGTTTGTTCCAAGACAATTTCAGTCTGCAGTTTAATATCATCAAAAGATTCAGAATTCTCAACAAACAACATTTAATGCCTGTGACCTTTGAACTTTATGGCAGTTCTGCATTAAAAGCCAACATTATCCTGTAAAGTATACTACCATGTGGGCTCAGGAACACTTTAGAAAGCCACTGTCAGTTAACACAGTTTGATGCTACATCTACAAGTGAAAGTCAAAAAGTAAAAGCCATACATGAGCAACACCAAGAGATTAGGGGTGTAAATCACCAGTTTCATGACGATATGATACGATATCGATTCTTTGGACAACAATACGATATTTGCCGATATCACAAAGTCTGTCACGATTCGATACGATATGATATGATTCAGGTACCTCAAATCTATTTAAGACAATATTATGTCCTCACTGAACACAAACAGCTACATTTCACCTGAAGCAAGAAATAAATACAAAACAATTTCGATAGTTTTATTACTGAAATGTGGAACGATGTGCTGACTTTTGGGTATGACAGTTTATAGAGGATTATAACCATCTGTATGATCTAATCAAGTTTAAAATTAAAACAGATTTAATGCAGGTAAGGTGCTTTTTTGCCCCCACTATTACCTTATGGGTCTGATTGTTACATTGTAATGTTTGTTTATTATATCAAGTAATGATGCAACACTTTAATAAAATATTGAATTATTATTTAAATTTCATTATATTGACCTCCAACGTTTGACCATGCTCTATCAAACCAAAAATGTGTAGTTTGATTTTAATTACATCCAAACATTTCTCATGTTCAAAATAAGAGCTATTAACTTAACTAAATCACCATTGATGACTTTGTTTTATTGTGATGACTGGTAACCACAGATTGTTTGTCAGTGTGATCAGACTTTGTTTAACTGTTTAATGGTCGATGTTGAGGAGGAATGACATTAACTATCCACCTGCGCCACCAACGCAATTCATGTACTCAGTTCCAAATGCTTGTTATCGCTTATTGCAGGCATCCAATTCAAAATCTGTGGAAATTTGCCCAAAATAGGAAATAATGTTTTTTTTTTTTTCCAAGGTTGAAAATAAAACATATTATAGTTGCAGTCTATTCAATCTAATGACAATTTAAGAATTTGCATATATTGTATTTTGTTTTCATGAACATTTACACAATGTACCAAGTTTATTGATATTGGAGTTTGTTATTTTGAGGCCCAGATCAAATCTAATTTATAAATACTCAAGTAGAATTGATCAAGCACTGTCCCATTTTTGTTATGTAAGTCCAACACATTAAACTACATTTACAAACTGTATTTGGAATATGCACAGTGACTGTTCTCTACAATTTGAAACCCTCTACCACCCTGGATTTCTCTATTGGATGATCCCTGTTGATCCCCTATCAGACTAAACCACTGGCACCCCATCAGACAACACTGGCACTTACACTGTTCACTGAAATGAATGATGTCATTTTAGTCACGTGTTTTCTAATGGTCCCTTTTGGCCTAAGACAACGTTTTTGAATTTAAAAAATAGATTTAGAAAGCTCTGTTTAAACACCAGATTTGACGATATATTTGGTGCACTCATGTATAATCAACATGTTAAGGCCATCAGAGCACAAGGCCCAAAGCAAGTGCATTGCCTTAAAAATTTACCAGTGCCTCATTTTTTTGCACAACATCACTACGGGCGAAAACATTTGTTAAGCTGGAGGCAATTTCTTCTGATCTCTCGTCCTGAAAAACAGCACCAGACTTGCATTACCTCTCTGTTGTTTTGTCACACTGACTCTCTTGTGTGTGTGTACAATATCCCTGCGTGGATGGTTTACACAATCCACTCATGTTAAAAAATGTATTTATAGTGGTATGTAATGACTCTGAATCCAATTGTTTGCAAACTAAATGACAGAAATGTTATTATCCTCTGAGCCAGTCTTGGCAGCCACATCAGTCTTCAGTGGTTTAAATGACTGCAGCCAAATCTCATTTCATGTAATTCATCAAGTGCATTGTGATCTCCATCCTACCTGCTGCTAATCCCATTGGAAAGAAATTAAACTGGATGTAATTCTCATTTAGAACGAGGCTGCATGTCATCTTTTGTGTGCTGTTTCAACATTGCCAACATAAACCCACAGAGACTAATCAAAGTCCCAGAGCTCCGCATCCATGTTTAATCTAAAGCCCACATCTTCCGTCTACAGTATGTCTGCGCAAACACAGAGGCTTTTATTCCTTAAGGTGAGGAGACCAAGAAATGTGCAGTGCATGTCTGTTGCTACTGTTTATGTTAAATCCTCCAGACACAGTAATCTTTCCTGAGCCTTGTGGGTCCTTGCTGAGCATTTAAAAAACTCTCCCCCTCAGGCTCTTCTCTGCTTGTCCAGCTCCGCTGAGAGCCAGCCATTGTTAATTGAATCATGTTGTCTATAGCGCCGTATGTCCTTGCAGCTGTTTTTATCTGAAATGTGTGAAATGGTGAGGAAAATACTTTAGATGCAGCTGGAAAGTTAGGATTAAAACACATTGACCTCACACCTAACCTAGCCTGACACAACAGATGGACTGTTCAACATAAACTACACAGAATATATTAAACTAGAGCATAACACCATGTTGATAGTGTTTGTGGAAGGCAGAACCTTACAGATACAGCAGGTGATTGGATGATCAACCACATTCATAACAGGCCAATCAGATGTATAGGCAGGTGCTACTGCTGCGGTGTGAGGTATGAGCGTGAGTCGCTTTGTGGAACAAACTAGCCAAGTGGCACAAAAGTGGAGTGGAAATGTTATTTTTATTGAGTTTTCACTATCATTTTCTTTCTATTCAATAAAGAAGTATGGGTCTAAAAAAAGGGCATATGAACCTGCTAGCATCTAGCTCCCACATCTTTCTACTTGGGCCGTACCGCCATGGGTCAAGAACAATCATTGTAGACTGGAGCTTACATACATTGAAATAAACAGATCCATCGGTTAACCAAAAACTAGTGATACTTAATCATTTTTAAAACTGAATATGTCTTTCATTAACAAAGCTTTAAATCACCTTAGATGCCCACAAAAGAATCAGATTTTTTTTTTTTAACCAAAGACTCAACTTAAAAGTGCGATGAGGAGAATCTATTCCCGGCGACATTAAGACTTTGCTACCCATGAGCAAGCGCGGCGACTGTCTTAATGCTGCGTTCCAGTAACCTCGGAACTGGGAGTGACATCATCTTCGACTTATCGGTGTTCCAGTTGAAGTCGGAAAAACACATGCGGATCTACCAGGCTATTGTTAGCTGTTGTTAGCACGCCCTGCGTTGTTGTTCACAAATATCACATGAGGAATGTGATTATCACTATGGCAGCATTTTTGTAAACATAAGTCTAACAATACTATGTATACAGCTGATCTAGAGCGACACACCCCAGTCAGAAGTGCAAATAAATTGATTATTACAGGAGCTAAATAACTGTTCACACTGGGGGCATCCATCTTCAATTGTCAACTCGGGGGTGGCGAGGTTTCAGAGTTCCCAGTAGGAACTTCAGACTTCAGGGGGTGTTCCAGTTGCAGTTTCCTGCTCGAAACTCAGAAATTCCTACTTCTGACTACAACTAGAACACACCAAAAGATGTGACCCAAGCCAAAGCGTGTATTTTTTGTGATGCTAATGAATGCAGCTCGGACCTTCCTCAGAACTCTGCATTGCTTTACAACTTCTTTTTTCAACAACTTACAGGATGCAAAGCGACGAGGTAATGTATCTCTTTCTAGTTACGTAACGGTAGTTTTTGATGTGTGACAACAAGCAATTTTTGGAAAACTTATTATTGTAGTTTTGTAGCCGGCTGTCCGACCCGACCACTTAGCTAAGGAATAGCATTTATAGATAACCTATTTTGATGCTATAAAACTCATCTTAAAGTGTGTATTTTGATCAGACATATATCTAAAAGTGAGACTTTTTTGTAATTACTTAGAAACTCCTCATAGCATCTTTAAAAAACCTGACATGATGTTTTGGCTGCATTGATGGCTTTACTTGTGAGCTTGTTTGTCCATTACTGTGGTTGGAGGAGAATTGTCCTAACTCTGCCCTCCACAAAATCAAGTTTTCTCCTCTTAAGCATTATGGCCAATAATATTCACAATAAGAAAAGGGGCTTGGTGACATGACCAAAACATTTTACAACAGTACATGTGCTGCTTGAGTAAACATTATTCTTTTATATAAATAAGTTCCATTAGTTCCACCTTTATTTGAATTAACAATCACAATTACCTCTGCCTTTCCATAAAACAAGTAGGGATGCAATGGCTAGTTGATGAAGAAAACAAAATTCAATCATGAAAATACAATCTGCAGATATCAAGAGGAGTGAATCACCTCACTATCCTATCTTTGTCCAAGCAGTGGTGTAGCAGCAACACCAAGGTTATAACACTTGTCCCCACTTAAACTCTGACAGTATTTCATCCTCTACACCAGTGTTTCTCAAGTATTGAGGTGCTATACTCAAAGGGGCCAAGGCCATGTGCCAAGGGGGGCATGACTTGTCTGACCAGGAGCGTGGCCAAATTGCAGCACGGACCCCGAGAGCTCTAAATTAGCCCCTCCATGAGCCAGTCTGAGAAGGGCTGTGTAACACCAGGCCCCTGATGGATTTTTTTTTGGTCAATGTTGTTTGATGGTAAAAATGTTACTTTGTTATTTTTAGCTTTAGATTAAAGGGCAACTTCGGTATTTTTCAACCTGGGTCCTATTGCCCCAAGTGTATGTGTGTATACGATTGACGGGTACAACTCGTTTTAAAATTGGCTCAGTATCAAGGGAGCGGATGCAGCCGGCAGCCGCGAAGCTAGATAGGGGGCAACTGCATCCCGTATAAGTTTGAGCATTAAAAGTGTTTATTTCGCCACAGACCGGTTGCGATCGCCGGTGCTAGCTCTCTAATTAGCATTGTAAGCATTGCGTTTTCCTTCACGTCCTCTGACCTGTGTGACGTCATCTGTGAGCTTGTTGCCGGAAGAAAACAGAGGAGCCATGCAGCGTGCCGCTCTGAGTGGAGCTGCTTATCCCGGAGGACAGTTGGAAGTTTTACTGCATCGGTATCATGGCTGAATATTTACCAGATTTCGAGAGTCAAGTCGAGCCTTTTCATTACAACGGCCACCCATATTTATTTGAGCCAGAGTATCACGGACGAGCTGCTACAAACTCAAGAGCTAACGAGGATAGCAACAGAGGGCCACGAGCAGGCGAGGGTGAAGCAGCGGCTGCCTGAGCCAGCAATTTCTGAGGACTGGTGGTGCTCCTGTGGTTGCTGTGACTCTATGCCCACAGAGGAAGAATGTCTGTGTAACGAGTGAGACCTGTTGCCCAATATTCGTGGTCTCGATGTGTCGTGGGATGATACAGAAAGTACCCGACGCTGTGTAACTACATTAGAGGATCTCCCCCCTCTGATCAACAGGGCAGTGCTGGACACCTTTTTCATGTACCCAAAATAAATTGGAGGCGACCAAAACCACAGGGACCAAATGGTCAACTATCCATAAAGTAAGTATAACTAATATGTCTTTATGCATACAATACGTATAAGTATTGTATGTGTTGTGTAAGTGTTTATAATTCGCCACAGACCGGTTGCGATCGCCGGTGCTAGCTCTCTAATTAGCATTGTAACACGGTGGGCCACAAGTCTGTACTGGCTGGACGAGAGGAAAAAGTGAAGAGGATTTATGGCAACAGTAAATGTGTGTGTGAGACAAATCTAGAGCGTTCATGCCGCCGCTGCTTCACCCTTGTCTGCTCGTTGGCCCTCTGTTGGTATCCTCGTTAGCTCTTGAGTTTGTAGCAGCTCCTTGTCCGTATATTCTGGCTCAAATAAATACGGGTGGCCGTTGTAATGAAAAGGCTCGTCTTCACTCTCGAAATCTGGTAAATATTCAGCCATGATACCGATGCAGTAAAACTTCCAATTGTCCTCCGGGATAAGCAGCTCCACTCAGAGCGGCACGCTGCATGGCTCCTCTGTTTTCTTCCGGCAACAAGCTCACAGATGACGTCACACAGGCCAGAGGACGTGAAGGAAAACGCAATGCTTACAATGCTAATTAGAGAGCTAGCACCGGCGATCGCAACCGGTCTGTGGCGAAATAAACACTTTTAATGCTCAAACTTATACGGGATGCAGTTGCCCCCCTATCTAGCTTCGCGGCTGCCGGCTGCATCCGCTCCCTTGATGCTGAGCCAATTTTAAAACGAGTTGTACCCGTCAATCGTATACACACATACACTTGGGGCAATAGGACCCAGGTTGAAAAATACCGAAGTTGCCCTTTAAGACTGCACTGTTCTGGTCTTGGACAGCATGATGGTGCAGAAGGTATTGATGTGCCTCACAGAAAGAAGGTTGCTGGCTTAAAGTGTATGTCAGTTAGGACCTTTCTGTGTGGAGTGTGCATGTTCTTGCCATGCATGCACGACTTCTCTCAGGGCACAGACTTAGGCCCTCCTCACACGAAGACGGCCCCGTATTGTCTTGGCGTCGGTATCAAAACATGTATCGCTGTTTACACATCGTATTGTACATAGGCTTGTCCATTTACATGACAACGCAAAATCCTGTCGGGTTGCCCGTCTGGTTCTACTCCGAGGTGGATTCCACGTCAACAAGTGCTCATGCACGCGTAACATGCTGCATCTCTGCGTGAGCACTTGTTGCTGTAGCTGGTGTTGTTGGTGTTCTGTGAGCAAATGTTGGTATAAAAGTCGTAGCAATGTTTGTAGCTGCTGGAACAAGATCAGAATCAGCCCGGCTGCCACCATTGTTGTTGTTGTTGGTGTGTGTGTGTTTGACAGCGTGGGTTGGGGGGCGGGGAGGAGGAGGGGTGCTATGAGGTCACCGTCTTTCTCTGACTTATCTGTTTATACCAACTACGGCATGAAGACGAATACGCAGATATCCACCTGCAGACCCGTTTTCAAAAAAGATGCAGAGTCATGGACAAACACGTGTCTCCGTGTGTCAATATCACCAGATAGATGGTTTATTTTACCGGAGTCTTACAAATTCATACTCATGTAAAGCCCACCTAAAAAACAGGCCTATGTTAACCAGTGATACTAAATTGCCCACAGGTGTGCCTCAGTGTGAGAGTGAATAGATTCAGTGGTATAGATAATGGATGGATTCACTGGCCATCATAAGAGGTAACTGAGCTGCCTCAAAGTTAGATTTACAATTTTAATTTAGGCTGGGGAATGTATTATTGATCATAATCTATGTGTCAATATAACAAGGGCAAAAAAATACAATGTTTTGTAGCAAACAATGTCAACATCTTACGTTCGTCCTTTCAGCATTTTCATGGGTGGGGGGCAGAAGGTCCGGTTGAAGCATGAAAAATGTCAATCTCTGCTCTACAAAAAAGACTTAAACATTCTCTCATCATAAACTCTGTCATTATCAGAGGGCGTAACAGAGACTTATTTCTTTGCACAAGAGCTGCAGTTGCAGGGTGAATTTGACTTGAGTTGTTCAAGTTTCAGCTCACCACACAAGAAATCTTTGGTCTGAACTTAACAGACAATAAGAAAAAGTGAGAATGATATGCTTCTCTCAATAGATTTCCTTTGAGCGCTCAGAGTTTTCTCACAAGCAGTTTACTGTTCTAGTGTGCTGTGTGTGGAGCTGTGGACCCTCTCTGTCTTATGGCTGTTTCTTTATTCCTTCAAAATTTAGAGTTTGCCTCTTAAGGCGATTAATCATCCTACGCATATTGAAATATACTGTACAAAGCATTCTAGTCTAAACTGCCTGTGTTTTCAGGGACACACCTTGTCTGCTTGTCCCTGAATGTCTTTATTTGTTGCACGGTGTTGCTTGTTCTTCCATGTGCTACAGTTTCACAGTTTTAAGAGCTTTATTGGCATGAACGGTGGAGCATTATTGCCAAAGCATTTCACTTCCAATAGAAAATATGAATAAGAAAGGCTCTGTTAAATATGCTGCTCTTTCACTCACACTGATTGGCTGAGTAGCATGATGTGTGACTCTCTTAGACAGCTTCACCCAGAGATGATCTTGCTGTGAAAATGATAAAGAAGTTCTTACTTCGAATTGAGGGGCACTGCAAGCACTTCTGTTTATAAGAGAATGTTATAAAAAAAACAAAAACAAAACAGCATGAGTCTGGGTATGAAAGCAATGCCATCCAGACTGATCTACTGAAGGTTTGCATGTATTAAAAAATGGGAAAACTGGAAAGCTCTGGCAAAACTGATCTTCTAACAGGTTGCAGCGAGGATTGCATCTGTCAAATGAGCAAAATAGCACGCACAGCCCATTTAGTGTGTTTGAAACAGGGGTCACTCGAGCCAAATATTTTCCATCATTAATGAATTTCTGAAAAATGTGGAGGCTGTCTGTCATTGCGATGGGCTGGACAAAGAGGGATGATCCAATGTGCCATCATACTTATGCAGACACATGCACAAAGTAATCCCTCTCTTTTTTGTACTCTACATTGTGGGGGAGGTCATTTAAACTGTGTAACAGAAACCTTTATAGCCATAATCATTCCATTTGTAACTCAGAGCTGACTGCATCACACTCTCCATGCACTGACATGAGTTTAGGAGTTTAAAGATTACCCTCATGTGAAGACTGCTCTTCACATGAGAGGTTATTGGGGATAAAGCTGTGTAACTGTGTGAATGTTTTATTTAGATTATGTTTAATTGGAATCAGAAAAGGAAATTGATACAAATATAGAATGAGGGAAGAGGGATGACTATGTCCGTCAAAATAACAGATAACAAAAAAGATGACTGCAAGAGTGTGCATGTGTCTACAACTCTATAGCTTCAAACTTCATTTTTCATTTAAAGCCACTCTGCTCTCCAAAACTCTCCATGATGAATAGCACACGCAAAATCCTCCTTTAACCCTTTCATGCATGTGTCCACCACATCAGACTGATATTTGGAAGAAATTTTGTTCCCTTTAGGCTGCAGCATCATGTCCAACAACCAGGTGTTAAATTTCCAAATCTTTGTCTTAAATTTAATAAAAATATCATCTTTACACATTTTTACCATACTAAAATGTTATATCATTTTGCATTTTTTATTTTAAATTTTGGTGTAATTCATGAGTGAATAGTTTGACTAAACAGTAATAGTATATATACTTAAAATGTGTTTATTTGATTTACTCTAAATAAATGTTTAGCAAAGATCTTTTTGTGTGGATCTTTATTAAAGTTCCACTAAATAATTAAACATACCATTGATGCATGTTGTGCACTGCAGTGGGCAGATAAATAGCTCCCTCAAAATATAATTGAAAAATACACCCAATCGTCAGACACAGTGCCCAGCTGAAAAGACAATGCAGACAAGGGGGAAAAAAAAGAAAAATACATTCAAAAAATTAACATGATTTTAACTTGAAAAGTAAAAAGAAACATTTTTCAAAAGTATTCCTCTGTGACTTTATATTTTGTGCATGAAAGGGTTAAAGAGGGGGCTACCAAACAACTATTACTCCTGTTATGAATCCACATGCGGTCATAGAAGGTCACCCGCAACACGACCAACAATTGCACGTGCAATATTTCAGTTTGAACAGGCAATTTAGCACTCGTTATTTTGGATCTTAGTAGATTAGACCCTTAGACTAGAGTTAAGCTATACTGATGCCTGCTTTAGTGTAATTATTCTTATATTTTGGGAATATTTTGTTAAACTTGCTACACTTTCACTTGAGTTAAACATTTCTGCACTCTTTCCAGTTCTGTTCTAGTGTGACAGCAGCAGATATAACCATAACTACTAACAAAGAAAGGAAGCCAAAGGTGGTAAAAAAATAACAGTAGAGAAAGTAAGACATTTGTCAAGTGTAACACAGGGTGGTGATACTTCAACTTGATGCATGGGCCAACCTTTTTGGCATGCTAAATCTGATTGCTTGAGTTGTACTTCTCCCCCTGCAGCAGAAAAGTTTCAGTGAATTCCAGCCTTTTCAGCTCTGTGTAATGTGCTGTCAGGAGGAGCTGAATAAATGACACCCAGCTTTAAGGAAATTTTAAGACCAAGACAAACGACTGGGGGTTACAAATGCTTGGTTATTTGTTTTTCTTACAGCAATAGCAAGGGTATTATTTTGCTTTTATGGTTAAAAAGTTAAGAGCAAAGTTAAGAGTGGCACAGCTGTGCAGAGGCGCCGCATTTATCTTTGAGCAGATGGTCTCCGAGTCAAGCCGCCTGAGAGCACGGCTTTACATCCTCTTTTGATTGGCTTAATTTTCTCGCTTTGTTCTCCGCTTCTGACACCTTTTGGGTGTCAGCACAGACCAGGCAGCATCTCTCTCCAAAGTTCATAATGTGGGGATAATGTGTCATTAACTCATTTGGATTTAGCGCAGGGAACAAATCCAGAGTGTGAAAAGCCTGCTCTGGGTGTCAGTGGCAGCCTATCTGTTACAGTGGTATTGTAGCGGCACTGTGGAGCGGCTGTGATACCGCTGTCGTAACATGCAGTGCCAGGCCCTCTGTTAGTCTTCAGTGGCCTCTGAGGCCGGTCCTTATCTTTTAACAACACGCCTCTCAGCCATCCGCTGGCATACAAATGAAAGACTCACTTAGGGGCTGCTCTCTCTCCACTCTGCGCCTCTCCTTCCCCCATCCAACCTCTCACTGTCACACTAATCCTGTTTAGTGATGGAAACACTCCTCTCATGCAGAATTGTCGCCCTATTGTGCTCTCAAAGATATTTTGAGTAAATGGTATATCAATTTAAAACACATCAGATGTAACAATAGCTTCACACCACCACCACTGCTTTCCATTTCAAACGTGTTTTTCCATGTGTCGGATTCAAAGAAAGGAAATGTGTCAGCGTGATTTATAAGCCAGGCATGTTCCTCCTCTCAGCGCACTTGTAACTCAATTATAGAGTAGCTGCTCTAATAAATGGCAATAACATGCCATTGTTAAACTTTAATGTGGTCCTTATACCAGGAAGGGTTGTCCAATGTGAGTGGACAGCACCTAGATGGAGTCAGCCGTCAGAGGAGTGGAGGGTTCAGTTAACACTAATGACAAATGGCCTGTGCTGAAAGCTAATCAGACCGGCTTTGTGAACCCTCTGAATGACCTGCATCAAGCACGCTGCTTCCTGCTTCGACGACATATGTGCATGTGGTTAAGAATGAATAATGGCAGAATATTTGTCTGTGATGTCTACAGTTCATGGTGGAATTTGACCACCTTGTTTTTGATCATTTTTGGGCTTTTTGTGCCTTTATCAATAGAGAGAGAGAGAAAGAGTGGATATGCTTGTGACAGTGGGGGAGAGAGAGCAGGGAAGGCCACAGGCTGGATTTGAACCCAAACATGTGTATGGGTCATCACTGGTTGCTTGCCATTTTGCCAAACCAGTGACCACTTTGACCACCTTTAATGATGGTAAGAGTCTAAAAAATTGATAACTTTTATTCACATTACTGAAAATGAGTGGCTTATCCCTTTTTTAGGAGTATAAAATCAGTGTTGGAGCTATTCATGGTTTCATACACAATTTAAATATAGTGATTTATGTAGTCGTCAATATCTTGTTTATATATAATAAAAATAGCTTATTATTGTTAATGTTATTTAGAATATTTGGGCACTTATTTGGGCTTTTCTTTTGACAGGATTGATTGTTTAAGCACTGGGTGATATGGACCTCGATGGGCAGATAGGTTGGGCAGGCATTGAGGAAGGTGATTTTTTTGTTTGTTTTTTCAAGACACAAGGAAGCCAAGGGCACACCACAAGGGTAATAATTTGTTGTCTTAAAAAAAACAAAGTAGCATCTTATGGCTTACACATTGACATTTCTGATCCTGTGTAAAATCCACTCTCTCAGTGCCACAGTCGCCATTTTGAGTTGTGAAGTTCTTAGTTGTTTGTTACGTGACAAGCCCATTTTGACATTTTGACTTTAATTTAAATAATATCTTTGGTAAACTGGTGTTAACACACTTACTAGAATTTCTGTTCTTTAAATCATCATCATCACAGGATTAAACTCTTACTTTGTGTTGTTGAGAGGCTAAACCAACACCACATCGATATGTTTCAACCCAACAGCTACACTGACAGGTAAATGAAAGTATTGTAACAGTGATTTGTCACACAGACAGCTCAGTTATAATCCACCATGAGCAGTCATTTTCAGCACAATAACAAAATAGTACTGCAGCAACCCTGTGTAGTGTTTACATCGGATGTAAGTTTAAAATAAATTTAAAGAAGATATATAACTCTAAGAATATTTTAACTTGATTGAAAGGTTGAATTAATGAATTTAGCATTGCTGTCCATGTGACACTTGCACCCTTCTGTCACCCTTCTTGCTAGGGTTGCCACCCGTCCCGTATTTGCCGGGACGTCACGTATTTGAGCCCAAAGAGGTGCATCCCGGACGGGACATTGTTTGTCCCGGCCGCATGGGTAAAGGGAAGATGCATATATTTTTTCTCTCTGTGCGCCATGCATTGTGTGTCTGGCTGCCTACCTGCATGGCCAGCTGTAAACTATGGGCACTAGGACCGCTCAGTTGACAGGGTAGGCAGGCACAGCTTCAGCCTATGACTGCAGCGCTTTTGTGCTTATGTGCATGTGACTCAGTCCCAGTATGTGTGTGCGTACGTGCACGCTGTACTGTGTAGCGAGCGAATAGCGGCGAGGCAGGCAGCTGTTTGTGAGGAAGTGGAAGTATGCCAATGTTTACTACTCGTGTCGTGTGTTTGTGTGTGTGTTTTCAGTTTAGATATTTCACCTTGTTGTTTTTTTGTTCAGAAGATTTTACAGTTGTGTTTTTGCACTTTTTTTTAGTTGAAAATAAAAAAAGAAATGGAGTTAAGTTTCCATATAAGTAGGCAACAACCAAAAAAATGTTTGCACAACTTTGTTGCACTATTAGGCCTACTCCTACATTGTTTACTGCTGTTACATTGTGTTTATATTGTTTTAAAACTGTTAAAATCTAGACGAAGAGACAGCAATTGTTCAATGTTATTTTGCACATTTTGCAAAAAATAAATATATACTTGAATGATAACTGTCTCACATGTACGGCTCAAATACAAACTGATCAAACCGATCATGAGTTGTTATTACAGTCTTGTTACTGTAAGTGTAATGCAGTAGCCTAATGTGTTTGTATAGTCTGTAATAGGTATAACTGTGCCAAAATGCTGTTATAAATGCATTTTTGACCCCCCAAAACCCCCAATTTTTTCAGCCACCTGCGGGAGGTGTCCCTTATTTCAATCTCCGGGTGTTGGCAACCCCTACTTCTTGCAAGACATGAATTTAGGTGACAAATTGGCCTTGAAGTATTTAAAATTACACCAGCAAATTTCAGCAGAATCATGTGAACAGGAATTTTCTGTGTTTTCTCTGAGCGGAGAAGGAAGTGAAGGAGCGTCTCTGTGGTGCACTTCACCTCTAGTGCATCCTTCAAGAAACAGAGGACTCGGCTGTCACGCTGTGCCCTGGTGTCAGACTGTGACAGACTGAGGGTTCAGGAGGGGAGGGAGAGAAAGTGGAGAGGGGTTTAGCTCTTTTAGAATCTTATAAATAAATAACTGTGTTCATATAGAGGAGTTTTGACCTACATTTTACAACTGCAGATGCACTTTTTTCATACCAGAGTGAGAAAGCAGTCAAAAAGAAACTCTTGATACATGCATTGATATCAGACCACATGAGACCAGCACAGTCCCAAACTCCTTTTGCTACAGCCTATACAGATCATTACTCTTTATTAGCCTTACATTTCCAGTATTCCAGTTTCTTGCTGACTGAATCTGGCGAAAACCAGTCTCTGTAAGGTCATAAAATGTCTCCCATTAAGGTTTTGCACATCACAGTTTGAATCTGCTACAAGAATCAATGGCTAACTTTGACTCTAGCTTCAAGTCGAGGTTATTGATAAATTACCTCAACAATAAAGAACAGTGTTAACCTTAAATAAAAGGTACATTATGCTTACTTTATAGTTAGTTACATAGGATATTATTTTGCAGGAGACATGTATGTGAATCAAACTTTATGTTTTGCAGCCCTGTAACACAAACAGGATTCCCCCCTCCCTGATGAAAGGTCAGTTCAACCTGGTTCATTTTCAGAAAGCTCTGGTAAAGTTCAGGACTGGCTTAATCAGGGAAATATTATAATAAATCATTTGTGTTTGCCTACAGCTTTCATTGTTCGTTAGAGCGTGTTATAGTGTCTCGGGATTATTTAATTGGTGTGTGTAAAATGTGTTTGTTAGACATGAAACAAGCCAAAAATAAAACCAGTGTAATGGCATGCACACATTAATGCAGATGTATAAATAAAGATTAAAATCCAGAAGGGAGCTCCAACTGAGCTTCTCAGTCAGAGAGAAAACAGAGGTGGATCAGGAGTGCTGAGTATGAGAAAACTTACTGGTGTTTTGGATGTTAGTGGTAATGGATTAAATATCATTGAAATCACAACAGTGTTAATTTGACAGCACTTTTAATTTAGCCATGAGTTTGTCATCTAAATTGTTCTAATTTCAGTATATGTCATGATTTAGTTATATAAATCGTTTAAATATTAGTCTATTTTTAGTTGATGACATTTCAGATCATTTTAGTTGACGGAACGTATTATGAATTTAGTTGACCAAAATATGATGTATAAGGCATTTTTTATATTAACTCTTTCATGCAGAAATTAGTCAGTCCCTGAGTAATACTTTTAAAAAATATTATTTTTTAAAAGATTTAAATAAGTTAAAATCATGTTTATTTGTTTTTCAATGTTACACCATCCATCAGCGGTATAAACAGTAATTTAGTGGAACTTAGTAAAGATTGACAATTGTGTTTTTTTTCACACATCTATTAAGAGTTAATAAAAGAAAAGAAAAATCTCAAGTATTATTGCTGTTTCATCAAATTCACATATGAAATACACCAAATTTTAAAATTAAAAATACAAAATTGTCTGAAATCTGAATGCAGGCATAATACCCATTTAGCCCTTCGTCAAGTATGTTGAATTTATGTTGCAATATCTCGATATGGTAAAAATGTGCATAAACATGTGCAAAGACAATGTTTGTGTGAAACTTAGGACAAGAGGTTTGGGATTTACCACCTTATAGTTGAACATGGTACTGCAACCTAAAGGGTATACATTTTTGTCCAAATATCTGTCTACTGTTGTGGACACCATGCATGAAAGGGTTAACTTGAATTTCCATGTTTTACACTTGGACGCTAAGGCAGTTGTGACTGGATGTCCCTCTTTACTCATCCAACTTTTCCACACAACCAAAGTAGCTGTGATTAGCTTGTCCCTATTTCTACATGATTATATTAGGATCTCGTCCATGTCAATCATTTTAGTCTAGTTTTTATTTGTTGACAAAAAAGTCAGTTAATTCTGTTTTAAGGTACTTATTCTACTCTAGTTTTCATCAGGGGAAAAAGGTTGTTGTTGACAAACTATTTCAAAAATAATTACTTGTCAAAATGAACACTATAAAACATATGAATCCCTTCATCTACTGTTGCTGTTAGGCCAAAACCTCATCTCAAAAACTGCTTCTTTTCAAAGAATTAGTGGATTAATATTCCATCCATCTTTACAGTTTGTACAACACTTATATCACACTTTTGGGATGTTTTTCCATTTATTTGTCTTTTTTGTGATTAAAAAGAAACATTTTTATCAAATATCTCCAGAACAAGTTATTAACAGCTCTGGATTTTTAGTTCTGTATCAAGTATCTCGACTACTGCGAGTCACAAAGCAGCTTTTAAGCATCCAAATCCCTCTGGGAAACATTATACCTGGTGACTGAAGCTGCCTTTCCAATCACAGCTTACATTTTTTACTTTTTGTCTTCCCTGCGCTCCATTTAATATTCATAACAGCGCTTGTTTATTCCAGCCTGTGACACATACTGTAATATAGAAACACCTCTTAAATAGAACCAAAATAGAAACGTTCGCTGGGCTTTTTTGAGAAAACAGGCATTTTTCTGACAACAACAACAACAACAGGGACATTATTTCAATTTCAAACAGGACGATATTTCTAGCAATGCATGCGCTTTTCTTGAAAAGGTATCTTTTGGTTTATACTGTTTCACTTTCAAAGACAGTTGTTATGGTAATGAAAAGAAACGTGTGTGGGCTTTTTTCTATACAACTAATTGTAACCTGGTGCTTGTGTCTGTTTTCATGTTTTTTTCATTTTCTTCTTGATATGAATGCCTCAGGAAAAGTGTCTGCTATCACTCAGTCATTCTTATTTTCACGAAGCTGAACCTTTGTGAGGAAGAAAGTAATTAGTTTCACAGTGACATCCCCGCTGTAATTGAATAAATCCAAGGATTAAGATGAGCGTGCACAAGGACGAAGCAACATAAAAATAAAACATAGCAAGAAGTAGAACATGGTCAAGACCAGAATGAAGATTAGAATATAGAGAAGGTGAAAGATTAGAAAGAAGCAGTGACAGTGACTGAGAGCAACGCTGATGAAGTATTTAAATGTCAGGGTGAAGTTTTCCTCACTGACAGCATTTTACATGAAGTTATGATTTAATGAAAAGGAAAGAAAAAAGTTTATTTGTTTTTCTGTTCAAACTGACTTCAGCAAGCTAATAGTTTTAAATGATTTTATATTCCTTAATAATTATGACTGTTTAGAACTAAGATGAGGTCTGTTGACAGTAAAATGTCCCTTAAATCTGCACTAAAATCCACAATAAGAAAGTTCTGAAAACCAAAACAGTGATAATATGCAAAGTATATTTAGCAAGTTAAAAGTCAACTATACAGGTCTGATTGTTTTGATGGAGCAGAAATGAAAACAGTAAAGAAGCACTAACCAGCATATTTTTGTAAATATTCTCATAATAAAGGAAGCTGTGTTAGCTTTCATTTTTGAGGAGACTACAAGTGTTTTGTTTACGAAGGAGCAGCTGAAAATAAAATGCCCATCAACTGGATCCAAACTATACAACAGGACATTTTTAAATATAGTTTTAGATTTTCTTTTAGCTTTTTGGTAATTATTTCTGGTGAAGAGACTGTGATTGGACTTGGAAAAGAGGATGGAGAATAGGATAAGACACATGGCAACAAACTTTGCCAGCACCCTTAAACAGTTAGGGCTATAATTTCGTAGACCAGGCACAAGCGCAGGCACACCTGCCCTGTCACACAAGGTGTGACCAGCGCACTTTGCAAGTTTCCTGCAGTGCCAAGAGAGGCGCGCTCAAGGCGCAGAGGAGCGCGTCCATACCCACGTCTCTGCCCCTCGCCGCAAATGCCAGAGTAGGAGGTGAAAAGCCGTGAGTGGGTTTAACACAGCCGAGCACTGTCTTCACCAATCAAATGACCGCCTCTCCTTGCCTTTAAATGCGCTGCGGGCGAGGCGCAGCGTCTGATTGGTCTGAATGATCCCCGCTGCTCTGACCGTCTCCGCTTGAGAATGATCTCCAGCAGAGACGGTCAGAGCTGCTGTCACTTCTGCAGCTGGGAGAATGGACTGGCCGTCGGGGCGCGCATCTGAGGCCACAAAGCGCGTCACCTTGTGGGCCAGCTCCCGGGGCAGATGTAATCTGTTCCTTTGTCATTATAGGAGTACAAAATTAAGAGAAAGTTACACCACAGCTGGCTTATCCATTCATAATACTTTTGATCCACCTGCACTCCTGGTTTGTCATCACCAAATAGCAGAGCCTTTAGTGATATACTGTATACTCTCCCGGTGTCTCCTCCTCATCCTCCTTACAATAATGTACTCCATCTTTTTAGATCACGTTAAAAATAACGATTTAAATAGAGGAATATGGGAAATCACGAGTAAATCCTCGGTGACATACATTTAATTTATCTCCTTTTTCTTCGTCTTTTTTCTCCCTCTTTTCTTTGAATTTAATGAAATGAGAGAAGCCAGATATATACTCAGTATCAGATGTTAAGGCTGTTTATTGTTGACTTGTAAGATGTGCATCAAACTTCCAGATGCCGTCAGGTTAAGTTTCCATTATGACGAGCTGCTTTAATCCGACATCAGATGTGACGGGACAATTAATATAGATACAAATGTATATGCTGGTTCAGACAGTCACACCCATCTCTGTGCAGACGGTCTACCAAATTGTCAAATCGGCAGCACACGGCGGTGCGCCGGACGAAATTAACACTGCGCGGGGTGCGCCAGGCTTGCGCCCCCTGTGCTGTGCCACGAAATTAGAGCCCTTAGTGTTATGTTTTTAGACACCCATTAGTTTACAATGGGCATGATATATGTATATATATATATATATGTGTGTGTGTGTGTGTGTGTGTATATATATATATATATATATATATATATATATATATATATATATATATATATATATATATATATATATATATATATATATACATATATATATATATATATATATACATATATTTATATATATATATTATATAATTATATTTTAAAGTATATTAAAATGATGTGTCTCTCGATGTGCAAGAATTTAAACTGGGTCTTTACCACACAGAAGAGGGAGACTGTGCCTTTTTTTTACAATCATAAACTCAACACGAATAATCATACAGCTCGCAGTTGTGTAAATTGTGGCAAAAGTCCTCTACTGTCTGATGATGTGTCATGTGAATTCTTCATGAGGTTTTTCTGAGTGAGAAAGTGTCCTTGCAAATAATTTTTGTTTAAATTTACGCTGAAGATGTAAAGAAAACATTGATGAAAGATGATGATGAGGTGAATTATTGTCACATATCTGTAGATTCTGCCTGCATGCGTTTTAAATTGTTTGGATATATATGAAGAGCTCTTTTCCAAAACGCTATGAATCCATTTTCATTTAGAAAAAATGACACTATTTAACCTGACCCATCATTGGGTTGGCTGGGGAACTGAACTTTGACATACAGTTTAAACAGGGATATATAGCTTTCTGGCATTTAATACTGATAGGGCAGGTAGTACAATGGGTATACAAAGGAAAAGCACTGAGTATTTTTTTTTTTTTATTATTTTGGCTTTTATAGCATTTTGTAAAATAACTCTTCATATGTAACAAGACATATATAGTCAATACTGGCAAAAATCTTCATACCTGCAGATGCCAGTAATCAACTTTTTAAAGCTGTTACCTACCATTATGGATATTGTGCCAAATATACTGTGCATCTATAAATTAATTTTAGCAACTTCTCAATCCGGTGCAGGCTGTTCTTTAGAAGCTCTATAGTCACTACATGGCTTCATTGCCACACTTGTTGAAGGTGACCAATTATACTGGTCAAGATGGTAGCTCATGCTCCAGTAATAAAATATTATTTATGTAAATACCATTATTATATATTTGAGAGTCACTTTGGTATCCAAAGAAGATGCAGTAGTTTTATGGCTTACACAGGGTAGCTCATGTTTTCTGTCCTGTCTAGTCTTGACTACTAAAATGCTCTCTACTCTGAGATATCACTAGCTGCACTCAATTATCTACCATTAGTTCAAAACCCTGCCATGAGACTGATATCTGGTTCAGAAAAACAACATCTATACACTGGCTACCATCAACTAATAGGTCTGGAAGGACCTACCTACTGAAATCCGGTTTGCAGACTCTTCAAACCCTTTTTTAGGAGAGGCTTTTAACCAGATGTACTCTTCCATTGTTTTGATGTTTATTCTTACTGAAGCATTAATGTCACTGTTTATATTTTCATCTGTGCAACCATATATTCTAATCTCATTTGTATTTAATACGTCTTTTTGTAGCACTTCATTACTTTGTTAAGAAAAGTGCTGTATTCAAAACTCTTACTATGATATAACTTCCTTGATTATGGCTTCTCCTGTTTTTAAAAGAGTGAAACAGCTTGCAGGCACCATACATCAAAATGGGGGGGGATATATTTGATTATTTAATCTGTATTTGACCTGGTGGGTCGAGAGGGTTGAGACCCATAGTATGAAGCTAACTTTATGTCCTTAAAACATGTCCATTTTTAACCATCTTTTTCTCACTCATGAGTAGTCTGTCTTCATTGTTCTTTGATTGCTCTTTTCTACAAAAAAGAAAAAGGTTAAGAAGCCAGGACAATTATTTTCCTTTAAGTATGTCCTTTGTTAAAGGTGCTCATAATGGGAAATTACAAGCCAAAGAACTGCTGCTTACTGTTCAAATACGTTCAGGGGGTTTAATATTGTCAAAAGTACAGTTGTTGACTAAACTTGGTCCTTGCATCAGCTTAGGGAATTGTTGACTTTGCAAAAGCTCTTGTTGCTGCTGAATTACAAATACCAGCAGGGACTTTAATTCCCTTCAAGCTACCTCCAGACAAATAGCAGAGAACTGACAAAGACCTTCACAGAAAAAAACAGCAGACCTCCCACATACATGCAAACAACAAAAGAGCCACAAACAACTCTTGAAGTAACCCAGTGGGATGACCACGGGGAGGTTTCAGCATACAAAAACAGATCTTAAAATCCACCTCGTATTTTAGCCTGAAACACAAAAGGAATCATACACAGGCATGTTTGCTGGGAGTCATGTGTGGTAGCTGTCACTAGTTGTTTCTGTGCAGTTACTGTATGTGGGATTTTGTGCCACCATCCCTCCATGTTTAACACAAAGATCATTTTACAAAAGCAGATAGAAGTCTCTTGCCATTCATCAACAGATGGAGGTAGGATCCCTAAAGGTGTGTTCACACCTAATGTGACTTGGGCGTCCTTGGCAACCACTCTCAGTGTAAAGTCAATGTACTGTACATCTGTGATGGGGTGGGGCCAGCCCTCCCATGATGTGATGGACTGGATCTGGTTAGCTTGGTCTTGCTTCTGGTAAGCTTTGGATGCACAACCAAGTGGTGTCGCTCAGTAGCCAGAGTTTAAAAAAATTGAACTTTTTAAGCAATATGTCGCTGTACCACGATAGCCAATCAGCGTTGTGTGGTTGTGTGATGTCATCCTCAACTACTGTTGTTATTCTGGATCACATCAGAGGGACAATCCAATGTGTGGAAACATTAGTTGGTGAATACATTAGTTACACCTTATTCAAAAGCAATGGTGGTTCTCCTGTCATCTCCATCATCATCTGTATCATCTACAGCGTTTTACAGTTGGTAGATGGGTGAAAAGTATTCAGTTGGAATGTCAGCTAATACATACAAATATATGATCTATGATATGACAGGATTGAAATGAAACTCCAGCGGACGTTACGTTACTGAGCAGCTGTGACAAAATGAGATATTTTATCAAAAGGCAACGCAGCTTGAGCGCACGACATAATCTCAGTCGCTAAGTCGTGTTTGGTGTTTGGTGTTAACACACTTTTAGAACTACCCTTGCACTGCAGATGGATCAACCTGATTTAGTGTCTGCAATCAGGCAGATCCATCTTGCAAAGCTTGGCATGAATGCTACCTGCTTTTGCAGCATTTTCATTGGAACTTGACAACATTTCTTTATTTAGTAAAGAACAAACAACAATACTGCAGGTCTTTTCCTATGGGAAAGATATTTTCAAACTTTTGCAAATTAGTTTTGGCAGGAGTTTGCTGTATAAATTGACTCGCATTATAGAAGCAGTGCTCTCTTATTCCTCTATCTGATTGGCCCATGATGAATTTGATTGATAGAAGGAACAACCATCCCCCTTCTGCATATGATCTGGAAAGGTTCTGCCCTTCCCAAACACTTTCTACAGGAAATAAAGCAGGACTTGTGCTAAATGATGTCGTTTCGAGCGAATGGTGGACGTTACCCGCTCAGGACACTTGGATTACAGCGCACGAGCAGTATGGAGGAATATTGTCGACTTTTTGTGGACTTTTTGTGGACTTTTAAGGACACTGTTCGTTCGGGCTCGTATCTAAGTCATGATTATCAGTGTCAGTGGACAGCGAGGATTCCCACAGATCTCTGGCTGCATCCTAGATGTTCCAAAACTACTCCACAGTGTTGTTCAGCATGAGGGTGAGTAGAAAATGAGGCCAAATCGTTGTTTGGATGTAGTGTTCCTTTAAGACAAGCAGTTTCACAGAAGCACCTCCGGCACATTTGTTATGGTAAACAATCTAATCAGGTGAGGCATGGAAATGAATGAATCCAGCTGCTCTGCAAGGCTCTGCAAACAACTCAGTTTGAGGCCAGCATTAGTGAGGGATGTAGAAACTCGGGGTGTAAGAAACAATCAGTGTATGTTGATATATTGATTGGCTGATCAGTAATCCAATCAGACGGATTGATTGATCACATTTTTTAAATCATCATCTGGATGACACAGCATTATTCAGGGATTCCCACTGCACATCTGTGTGACAGTTCCTGTCCAGTTTCCTGCTTTATTTCCTGTGAATCAGCAGCAGAAGCCTGAAGCTAGCAGCAAGTGCCTCAGATTTAGGGATGATGACGAGGATATCACCACGGCTCTCTTCTGTGTTTAAATAGTATTGACCAGGGATGACTGTTCAGCTTCAATGCCAACCATGTTTTCATTTTTAACCATTCACAACCGACATAAGCTCAACCCACATGGAGAAAAAGGATCTCCTCTTGCTTCAAAGCCACAGATTTAGCTCTGTGGTAGTCGTTTGATACACACTGTGTAGGTGAAGCCTGCCGTTATGTGTCTGCTGGGATGCTTTGAGTGTGTCCTTGCAACTCTGTTTCTGCTACAGTTAAAGCACGATAACAGAAAATACAATTTAAAAAGTACTGCATGAAATGTGCCACAATTTCATAATGTCCCAAAACAATGAACCACATACTATATCAAACCAAAAATCAATAATTGGGTAATACAGAATGAATGTTCCTGTCCACATATGTATCATTGTATTAAAATAGAATTGAGAAATAAGGAAAAGGTAGACTCATAAATTTAAACTTTAAATGAGCCAAGAACAAAGAGGGATTATAGTTCTATATAAAATGTTTTATGCGTAGAATATGGTGTCTCAATGTAAGATCACCATTTACAACACAATTATCATAATAATATAATGCAAATGCTGTGTCAGGGCCTTGGTTCTTACATGTCAAAAGCATTAATTATATTCAAATTGCATTTCTGAGGCACTGAACAGTTGCCATTATGTTTAACAGAAGATTGATGTGTTTTCTGATTAAAATAGAAGGATTTTTATTTCTACATAAATAAAACTGTGTTGAATTTGTACAAAGTATTTTCCAATACTGACTGCAGGTGGGCAGCATGGTGGTGCAGCAGGTAGTGCACGTGCCATACAGCAGGAAGGTCTCTAGTTAGATACCTGGATGGACAGGGCTTTTTCTTTGTGAAGTGTGCATGTGTAGGTTCTCCGTGGGTAGTCCGGCTTCCTCCCACAGACCAAAACATGCTCCTCAGGTTGATTGGTGAATCTAACTTGCCCTTAGGAATGGGTGTGAGCATGAACAGTTGTATTATAAAGTTGCCTGTGTATTTCTCATGTTAATTGTTATGATGACCTGTGATCTACAAGGCAATTGAATTCCCCACATCTATCTATCTAGCTAGCTAGCCATCTACCTAGCTATCCAGCTAGCTTGCTTGCTTTGCAGTGCCTTACTTTCCATCTGAGACTTAGTCACAGACTGTGTGCTGAAATGGATCTATGTGGCTTGTCTTTATCTAAAGCTACAGCTGTTTTTGTCTCCATAACAAAAGCTTAAGATGCTGCTTAAATGTGTCTTTAAATTCATGAACTTTGAATGAATCAGTCAGTAGAGGGGCTAATATATTCATGTACGCTGAGATAGGTTGAGTTGATTTCCAATTTTCGAAATCAACTCAACCTATCTAATTTTTTTCATAGTGGCGCAGCAGGTAGTGCACATGCCTCACAGCAAGAAGGTTCCCAGTTCGACTCCCGGGTTGGACAGGGGCCTTTCAGTGTAAAGTTTGTATGTTCTTCCTGTGCATGCGTGGGTTCTCTCCAGGCACTTCGGCTTCACTGCACTGGGATAGGCTCCATCCCACCACTAACCCCAAAATGGATAAAGAGGATATAATAAATAAATTAATGAATGAATTATAAACATAAAAGTAGACCCAATAATAAATGGAAAATAAACAACTTTCCTCCCTGGTCATCAGCACAATAGCCAGACTTGCAGCTCTTCATTTCTAGAATGTTCTTGAACCTTTCTAAAGACTGTCTAGTATCTGCTGTAGTATGAAACCTTGCTCTGTCACTTTCTATTTCTTCCCCTAGCCTCATAAGTCTTCTTCTTCCTGTCTTTTGTTGTTTTCACTCCATTTTGAAATACAATACTAAGATGGAGAATGTGTGGTTAAACAGTTTGCTCCCCTTTTGGAGAGATAGCACCCCTCTGCCAGACTTACATAGTGCTATATAATGCTACCGGAAGGATAGGCCCTTTTTTAAGAGAGAGAAGACATATTGTAGCTGCTTCATACAACTGGGAGATAATGCTGTCACTGCAAAAGGCTTTAAAATGCTGTGATGATATTTTGGTCATATCATCCAGCCCTTATTTGAACTTGTTCATTTCTTGAAGATTAACAATAAAAGAGTCAATTCAGCTGCTGTCATTGGCAAATACATGTTTCAAATCAGGTTCTTAATGATAATAATGTGGATGTGATGAGCATTTTCTTCTAGTGCTAAGTCGTACAGACATTCATTTCAAGCATGCAAATCAGGGGCAGATGGAATTAGCCAAGAAGTATGTGGGGGACGAGAGATGTGTCGCTAGGGGTCGATGCCTTTTGTGGAACATAAGTCCCATTTATCCCAAATTAGGACGGGTGCGGCACTGGTTCGCTTTGATGTTCCTCTTAGCGGGGGCCAGGGTGGAGCGCGGAGGAGGAGGAAAGCGGGGGGGACGGGGCAGATTGCTGAAGCTCAGACAGATGTTCGAGGCTCATCCTTTGAGGTGGTGATGAAACGTTGCCTCAGCGAGAGCCTTTACATCCCGCTGTCAGTCAGTTGACATAGAGACAAGGGCAGGGCTGCAGTTGCCACTCTGATGGCTGCTATACCAAGAGCGACACATGAGGCAGTTTGACCTAAATCTGTGCACAGTTGAAGGATTCGGTAAAATGATGTGCTGGAGAAAAGGACAACGCTGTAAGGATTTGATGGATACAAATTATTTATAGGAAACCACACTTTTATGAGAAAGCCTTTATCCAGCAACAGATATGTCAGTCAGTGTCAAAAAGCAGCGGGTATCACATTTTCATTCAGTCAAATGTTTTTTCTTTTGGTTTTATAACACCATGTAACTCATTGGGTTTTCTATGCATATAACCTCTCAGCTATGTCAATATAAGTAGGACTGTCAGGGGATCAAAATGGTGTGTTTGTTGAGATCAGTTCTAAACAGTGTCAACATGGGTTCGTATATTAAGTTCTCATGACTTCTAGAGTATGTTTACACTCACTAATGCTCCAGAAACATTCCAGTTTTAAAATACTAAGTACCCCTGATCCACCTCTGTTCTCACTCTGTTTCTGTTAGAGATCCTGTTGCTTTAAAGGAGACATATCATGCTGATGCATGATTTAATACTTACATATAATAGAATAAATTTGAAAACAAGACCTTACACCCCCTTAATTTTCAAAAAATGAGATATTGTATTTTTTCTGATGTCCTAGAACGAGATTTGATGCCTCTGAAAATAGGTCATTGCGAGATGTCCGCGAGATTTAAATCGTCGTGACGACACGAGGTACCTTTCTTTTTATTGGAGTAATCTGATAAAACACTTCCTCCTCTGTGATGTCCGTTAGCCACAAAACCGTGACAGAGGAACACATTCGTCCAGCAGCAGTATATAGATCCCTAGCTCACGCTCACTCATTACCAGCTCTGGCCTGTAGGGGGACTCAATACGCGGTCGCTGCTTTGAGCCTGCCAGAAAATACAGTAGAAGAAGAAGGACAAGCTGGCTCAACCCCCGATAGAACTGACCAATCAGAGCACAAAGGGCTGTGACGTTGCAAGGTAACTGTAGGTCAGCCTGAGATCCTCGTGTTTCAACGAGAGCTTCATAATGGCTCAAAATGAGGATTTTGAGAACGCTATTGTGGGGCAATGAAGGAACTAAATGACTTGTACTGAGGGCAGAAATGCTTTACAGGCATCCTAGTCTGGCATAGTGAAAAGGAGAAACAAGCATGATATGTCCCCTTTAAGGAATTCTGTCTGGACACAGAACTGGGCTTAAGCAAATGGATTTGACTATTGATTAACAGTGGCAGGACATCACAGTATAAGGAAGGGCTAAACAATAAATTGCATATTAGATTATATCACAATATGGCTTGTTGCAATTTTCAAATCGCAGTAGGTTAAATATTTTTAGCCCAAAATGTGTTGAACATTTTGGCATTGTGATGTAGTTTTTTGCAATTTCATGCCTATTTTTTTTTACCTTTATTTATACACTTTTTTCACACTTTTGGACCATTTTTACCTTTTTTTTTTTTTTTTACCCCTTTTTTACAACTTTATGCCTATTGCCCCCATTCATCCTTTTTTGGCCACTGTCAGAACCATTTTTGGAATTTTTACATAGTTTTTGAAATTTAATTTCAAATTTAATTCTCAATTTTGCTGCCATAATCAATTTTCCTAAGCCACTTTTGGATTTTTTGCTCATTCTCCCCTTTTTTATGCAATTTCATACCTATTTTAGACCTATTTATTAACCTTTTTTCCGCTTTCATACCATTTTTACCCAGTTTTTACAATTTCATACCTATTTTGCTTTTGTTCTTCACTTCTCCACTCTTTCTCAAATCTTCTTTACTTAGATTAATTTAATGTTATATTGGTTTTACTATAAAAAGATCTACTGCTTATGTTTGTTTAAGAATACACAAGGTGAGGAACATTAACCCTTTCATGCATGAATCATTAAATCACAAAAGAGTACTTTTTTAAAAAATGTTTGTTTTTACTTACAAACATGGTAAAATCATGGTCATATTTTTAAGTTACATTTGGTGGGAGTTATGCATCAACAGGATAAACAGTAATTTTGTGGAGCTCAATATAAATCCACAAACATGTGCCTTTAACAAGCATTTAGAGTACATTAATTATGCCCAAATATATTTCTGAGTTATAAGGCATATAATTCTATCAGTTGAGTCCCTCTGAATCATGTTATGTATTTCTTTTTTCCATTTTGTACTTTGTTTTAAAGAAAATAGCATTTTTATGACTGGCAACAATTGTTGCCGGTAGTCACATAGCTTGTACCTAGGTCCCTGTTTCAGAGTCCTGCAGCATGGCCAGGACCTCTGTTCCAGAGTACTGAAGGAAAGAACAACATATAGAATAAATTTGTATTTTGGCCTGTTATTTTATGAAAATTGTGTGTGTGTGTGTGTGCGGGGGTGTGTATGGGGTGTGTGTGTGGTTGGGGCGGTGTGGCCATTGGCTATGATGAGTACTTGTGTGTCAAGAAAGGTGCACCTCCAACTGCATATCAACATTTTTGACTTTTTATCACATCATTATGACTTAGTATGTATTTATTTATTTTTAGTTCCCTGATTTCCTTTTTTTAAAGTTGCTGAAATGGTTTTCCACACTGATGTTAGTTAAAAGAGAAAGATTGCTGAGCAAATAGCAAGAAAATTTATGGGAATGTATCAAAATCCTACAGACACAGGTCTTGAATACCTGTGAATTTATTTAGCTTAGAAGAGTATTCTAAGAGAACTTAAATTCACCAGTGTTCCTCATTCTACAATTTGAAATAACTAAATTATGATAAATCCTGCAGACAGTGTTTTTCTTTAGTTAGTTACAAGCTATGTGCCCACCGGCAACTTTTGTTGCCACTCACAGAAATAAGCCCATGAACAAATAAATATTTATCCCAGGTAAAAAAAAATTTGGTAGAGGGTTACTCTAGAGACTTGAATGATTAAATAATCATAAATATGTTTTGGGGGAAAGCATTAGAAATTTATGAAAATGACCTCTTTCCAGGACAATTTGCATCCTCCATGTCTTCCACCGAAAGGAGCAGGAAGCAGATGATGTCATATGACAGGGACTACTTGAAAACTATATTTTACAAGCCGAAATCTTTATCCAAGTTGTCTACTAACACATAAGTGCAAAAAGTTGCATTACTACCGCTGACATTTTTTGTTGTGAGTAGAAAATGACAGTGATATACTTCGGCAACAATTGTTGCCGGTGGGGCAAAATGGGTTAAAATATCTTAAGTATCTTTATAATTGCTGTTCAATCAAACTTGTGAATTACACCAACATTTAAAATTTAACATATAAAATTATGTGAAATATCATATATATATATATCATATAATTTTGTATTTTCAATATGTTTTACTGGCATAACACCCAATTTGTCCATCGTTGGGTATTTTGAATTTATGATGCATTATCACAATATCGTAAAAATGTTCAAAGATAATATTTCTATAAAACTTAAGACAAAAGATAATATTTTTTATAAAACTTAAGACAAAAGATAATATTTTTATGAAACTTAGAAAAGGGTTGGGGATTTACCACCTGGTAGTTGGACATGGTACTGCAACCTATAGGGTAGAAAATATCTGTCTACTGTAGTGGACACCATGCATGATAGGGTTAAAACAATTGCAGAGTAAATCACAATATTGGGGAAAAAATTGCAATTATATTATTTTCTCAAATCGTTCAGCCCTGGTGTCAGGTCTGTTATCATGCACAGAAGTAGAGCTAGGCTTTATCCATCAATTAAATCAAAATTATTATTGTGGAAGATTTTTACATTATGGTTAACTCTTACCCAACATTGCCTTTCAGCAGAGACAGAGCAAAAACTTCCAAGTTGTAACATCATTTGAGAGCTTAAATACTGACCTTCTTGGAGCATTTTAAGGGTCTTACATTATTGCAACAAAAATGTTCTGAGGTTGTACTAATTTAATAGAAACTGAAGAATGAAAAGGTGGTTTCATTGTAATGTTTTGTGAAAACAGAGCTGCTTTCAGTGTTTATGTAGACAAGACTCCTTACATCCAAACCATAAAGTTCAGTATGGACTTTACATCCTGGAGGAGACTTAGTTTTAAGTTTGTGGATTACATTATTTTGAATGAATTTAAGCCAAAGTTGTTCTGTATCATTTTGCTGTGATTTGCTGTTTTTTTTTCTTTTCTTTTAGCCGTAAAAAAAACATGATTAATTTAATTAAACCAAAAAACAATGATCTCTCAAATCAGGCTACATGATATGAGGAAAAAATGAAAAGTAATATAATATTGTCTAATATTGTTACGATGATAAATAGTGAATCGACGTGGGCATTCATCGTGTTTTTCCAGTCTTTCTGACTCCTTGAACAGCTTTAACACAGCAGGTCACCTACCCATTTACTGGTGGTTGAAATTTGTATGCAAGTTATCCATGCGTTTTGGCATTGCACTTTCATAGCCATTCACGCGCCACTGATGCATTATTGGGATCAACTTGGGGTTCAATGTCTTGCCCAAGCACACATTGACATGCGACAGCCAAATCTGGGCTAAAACACGTGTTTTCATAATGATAGAGCGACTTTCTTGGCTAAATAAGAGGCTATGACTGATGTGACCAGTATTTTTCCTACTTTGATACAGTATATACTATGATTTCTTCACAGCAATTTCATAATGAATGCTTAAAATCCACTAAAGACAATTAGAAAAAGTACCTACTTCAAAATGTATGACACAGAATAGAGGACAAATCACTTTAAAGTTTCTTCCTTCCACTTTTTCCTTACTCTTCAAGATGTAACACCAGTATCATCTGGAGCTAATACATACGAGTAACACAATGACTGCTTGTGCCATGGTCCCTGGTTAAGCCCACTGATGGTGATATTTGACAGACGTTTTACTGAATATAATGTTGTGGAAATTTTAGTCTGATGCAGGCTTACACTTCACATTTCTGTCTCACTACACACACACGCTCCCATCTCACATGGCCTATAGACCTTCACTCCACTTCATCAGCATTTGAATAGTTAACATTATTTTATGACTTCTTCCTTACAGGAGCAGAGTCACACTCTTAGATGAGATGAATAGCATAAACGCAGATTAGCTGAGCGGCGCACAGATGTCTGACCTTGGTTCACACACATATCTAACTAAGATATCAGCTGTTTGCATCTAATAATTTAAAGCACCGGGACTATGTCTTTGTGTTTACACGTACACACACACGCACACACGCTCCCTCTCTCACAAACACACACACACATACCAAAGACACAGATATCATTGAATTGCTATGCTTGAAAGTGTGCACTTCTTAGATCTTCAGGCTTTCTCTGCAAATGATAGGCCGCCCATCTCTGCTCCTTTGATTTTTTTTATTGTAACAAAAACTCACAAAGGCAGCATTTGGTTCAAGATACTTCATTTTTATCTTATTTCATTCTGGTACGAAGACATTCAGATTTGCCAGTACAATAGCTATGGAAATAAAAGGAGCTGCAGCTTTGGTTTCAATCAACACACAACACACATGATATTGCACATCCTGAGATTATTGCACATGTTCACAGACCAGTTGGGATGTTAAAATGATATGTTGTTCAGCTCTACCGGATACACTCCTGTGTGTGTGAACTGTGTAGCTAAGTTTGCATTTCATTCAAATGTTTTTGTGCGGTCAAAACTCTACACATCCGTCTGGTTCAATAAATCATGAGCATTGAGAACCAGTTTCTCGTAGGTTTCAGTATAAATCAATCAATTTGAGTAGTGCTGAATCATGACATGTTTATCATGATCAGGCATTTGTTGGTTATACAAACAAAGATTGATTCATTTTGAAATATTAGCTCAACCACAAATAAACAGAACTTTCCGAAGGACCAAAATGTTAAAAACAACTAAAGGAAACAGTAAGAACATTAAGAGACTAAATGACACAAACATTCAACGAAACATTTTATTTATTTCATTTTATTTATTTATTTATCTCAGACTATAAAAAAAGAGACAGAAGTAAATAAAGAAGTAACAAACAACAACAACCAAATCCAACAAGTAATATGTAAACCAAACTGTGCTGATTCTGTACATCAACAAATTAAGCATGTGGGTACAAACACATGCACAGCAACCAGTTTGAGAAGGAACAGAAGGAAGCAAAAAGCTTATCTAGTGTAAATTCATGGGTTAAAGTGACCCCCTTCTTCATATTAATCACCATGACAACAAACAAATCATCCTTTTTATAAGTAAGCACATCAGAGAAATCGGTATATACGTTATATGTCCATATAATACAAATCAACATATTCTATAAACAATATTTATGTAATCAAACCATTTTTAATGTCAATATTCATAATCATCCATCTCATAATACTATAAAATCCTCCATAGTATATCCGTTCTAAACTACATTTTAAGTTATTTACTATAATTACTTACATATGTTAATAGCAGTGTTTTGGTCCAATGCCATGTTATTACTAAATTACCTGTATGAGTTTAGTAGTACTTTTCTATAGTGTAATGTTACTGCACATTTTTAAAGTGACATCCAGTCTGTTCCAAAGTTTGACTCCACAAACAGAAATGCACATACTTTTAAGAGTTGAGTGAACTATGGGACAAATTAAATTATGTTCACCCCTTAGATTATAGCCCCCTCTCTGGTTTTGAAATGTTTTTTGTAAATTACCGGGTAGATTATTGCGAAATGCTTTATATAGCACTTGAGCTGTTTTCCGATTAACTATTTCATAAAATTTTAGCAGTTTTGATTGTAAAAACAGGGGGTTAGTGCGATCTCTGTATCCAGCGTGATTTATGATCCGTATAGCTCTTTTTTGTAATGTACAGATCTTTGAACATTGATGCCTTACTTTCCATCACTGTGAAGCTGGAAGTTGCTCCATTGAGTATAGCATCTATAGCTGCTGCCCTACTTTGAACTGTAGTGCAACTGAACAACAAAACATACATGATTGTTGGGATGAAACAAAACCAGATGCCCTCAATGTTAAATGATAATCTCATCTCATGAACTTGGTGCACTTACAGTCCTTATTTCAAAAACATTGCGAAAGTTGAAATATCTGCTGGGTTACCTTCTTCCCTGCACTTTATCTGATGGTTAATTTGTCTCTGTTTTTCAGGAATATGATGACGGCTACGGGACAGCTTATGACGACCAAGGATACGAATCTTACGACAACAACTACAGCAATCAAGGACAAAAGTAAGTGTTTGTCTTATTCACCCTTTAGTTTTGCATTTGTATTTTGGTTACATGGTACATCACAGCCTGTCGTCTGCCCTTGGCATTTAAAATAGATATATTATTGCTCTCTCCGGGTTGGGGAAGAGATTCTACCCCAAGTGGAGGAGTTTAAGTACCTCGGGGTCTTGTTCACGAGGAAGGGTGGATCGGGAGATCGATAGGCGGATCGGTGCGGCGTCAGCAGTAATGCGGGCTCTGCACCGGTCTGTCGTGGTAAAAAGGGAACTGAGCCGTAAGGTGAAGCTCTCGATTTACCGGTCGATCTTCACCCCTATCCTCATATATGGTCATGAGCTCTGGGTCGTGACCGAGAAAACGAGATCGCGAGTACAAGTGGCCGAAATGGGTTTCCTTCGCAGGGTGGCTGGGCTCTCCCTTAGAGATAGGGTGAGAAGTTCGGTCATTCGGGAGGAGCTCGGAGTAGAGCCACTGCTCCTACACGTTGAGAGGAGCCAGATGAGGTGGCTCGGGCATCTGGTCCGGATGCCTCCTGGACGCCTCCCTGGTGAGGTTTTCCGGGCACGTCCCACCGGTAGGCGGCCCCGGGGTAGACCCAGGTCACGCTGGAGAGACTATATCTCTCAGCTGGCCTGGGAACGCCTCGGGATCCCCCGGGAAGAGCTGGACGAGGTGGCTGGGGAGAGGGAAGTCTGGGCTTCCCTGCTTAGGCTGCTGCCCCCGCGACCTGACCACGGATAAGCGGAAGAAGACGTGAGACAATATTATTGCACTCTTAGATGCTGACATGTTACTTATCTGACATGTTATTTGACAATCAAAGCCTTACTCAAGATAAATCTGCACACAGTAATTTCTTCTAAGCTACTGAGAGCCAGGTTTGCACCTTATGAACAAGAACTTCACACACATGCGAGTGTTAATGGCCTGGAACGGTGTTTCCCAGAACACTTGATGAATAAAAAAAGGACATTTTAAGGGCTTTAGATTGTCTATTTTGTCCATTATTTTGAAAATTCATACATGCAATAAACCCTATAAGACTATCCTATTGATGATAGCTTTAATTTTAAATTTGAGATTAAATTTTGCCAAAGTTTAGGAAACCCCATCACTCTACAGTTGTGGCTGTGCACATAATAAGCGTTAATGTGAATATTGGGGGTCCCTAGACTTTGTCACTTTTATTTTACCGGTTGAAGGCTGAAAACTTTGGAGACCCCTGGGTTTTACAGTGTTGCAATTAGAGCCAAAAGCTTTGCATAATTGAAAGAATTTCAGTTGGAAACAAGCCATGAAACTGCACAGGGGCTCGTTCGCTGTATTTTACTTATTTACAACAATCAGGTGGGCCATAAAGAGGAGAAAAGATAGGAATATTCTAAGAGCATGTGATGGACAGGGGTCTCGTGAAATCATTATGTCACCATTTTTTTAAACAATTTGTTAACTTTTTGTCACAGGTCTTTAAAGTTGTCTTTTCTCTTGTATCTAAAAAAATACCTAGCTTTTCTTGTTCATAAAAAAACAGCAATGTTATATTCAGGCATTTTTTGCAGAAGTTCATTCCCATAAAATCACATTACTTAAAGATAAGGCAGTTTTAGCATTTATTGGAGGACACTGGATACATTATGGATTTTGTTTCACCACAAAACAGTGTTTCTTTTTTTCTATTTTATTTGTGTCTTTAGGAAAAAAAACAGGTTATAGAGCAAGATAAAGGTGTAATCATTTATATAATCATAGAATTACGGATTTAAAAGATCATTGATTAATCGGGACTGACTGTAAGATATATGATACATTATAAAATGCTGAAAACGGTCTAAATGTCAGAAGAGTGTGGATATTACATTGTTACATTCACCATTTATTCTATAATGTCCGCTGAAGAGTGTTTTCCACTGTTTTAAGCAGAATAAATAGTAATAAATATAAATGGTCCTTTTGAAAATATACATTTCATTATATTTATTCATCATTTAATTTACAGATTTGTGTTTGGGGTGGGAGCTAAACTGACAGTCTTTGGCTTGCTTTTGTTTTAATTTTATTTCAAAACTCTTTTTACACCAGCAGATATACATACGGTATCTTTCACCAATAAAGTCATCCCTAAATGTTATTTTGGGGAGATGTGGCACGAGTTGAGCAGTTTTTCGGTACAAATAAGCAGCTATGTGTACATGTGTGAACTCAGAAGTGAGTCTCTGCGTTCAGGCAGAGTTCAGTCACGTCATTAACTGAAGCTGCCGAGTGGATGCGCTTCACCACAAATGATGATTAAGTTGTGTCTTCAAGTTTTAAAATCGTTCCGTGAGCTGCATTTTAAAGCAGTCGTTTGCCATTTAAACTCATATTAAATGGAATAGAACATGAAGTCAGTTTAACATTTTGGATTCAGAGCAGAGCTGATAAGAGTCATCAACGCTCATTTTCTGCTCTGGTTTGAACTGTTAAGTTCAGTCTCTGTTAATGAAAGTATTCTATGAAGTGTGAAATGTTTTGACTGACCTTTAGGCTGACATCTAAGGTCTTCGAAGTGACATGTATCATTGAATCTCCTGAAAAATGCTGCTCAGTTTTAGGGCAGAGCAAAAACTGTTCAGTAAAACCTTCTTTGCTAATGATCACAAGACAAACAATTTGATTTTTATTTCTATATGAGAAATAAGCATCTTTTTATTTAACTTTACTTTCTACAGGAAATACATTTATTATATGAATGTTTGTTTGACACCTATCATTGACAAAGTGAGACAAGCTCAAAAATACCTTTTTTGTGTCTGCGTCCAGTGGCTGGCTCCCAGCTGTTAGCTTTGTAGGTAGCTTAGCTCAATGGCTGGAGGTCAATAGGAGTCAGAGCCAGACTGACGAAAGTGGACAAAATACTCCTTACAGTGGTCCAGGGGACGGCGTATTAGCACGTGAAGTAAATCGGAATGGTTATAAAACATTTTAAAAGACGTGTTTTCTTTTCAACCTGTTAAAATAACGTTTTGATACACACAGACCTGCACATGCACAGTGCTCCGCGGAACAGCAGTAGCAGCCGGAAGAAGGCGACCCTCGGACGTAACTATGTTTATGTAGCCTCGCAACAGCTGCAAGAGCCACGATGGATGAGGAAGTTGAACGAGAGTTTACTGACACAGGCATGATGTTTTTCCTTTCACCAAAAAAGTCACTGGTTTCCAAAACTCACCGGGTTTTGTAAACTGTGCGCCGATATATCCTTCCGCGGAGCACTGCACATGTGCAGGTCTGTGTGTATCAAAATGTTATTTTTGCGGTTTGAAAAGAAAACACATCTCTTAAAATGTTTTATAACCATTCGGATTTACTTCACGTGCTAATACGCCATCCCCTGGACCACTGTAAGGAGTATTTTGTCCATTTTCGTCAGTCCGGCTCTGACTCCTATTGACCTCCAGCCATTGAGCTAAGCTGCCTACGAAGCTAACAGCTGGGAGCCAGCCACTGGACGCAGAGACACAAAAAAGGCATTTTTGAGCTTTTCTCACTTTGTCAATGATAGGGAAAGGGCATGGGTCCAAAATCATCTGAGTATTCCTTTAAAGATGGGTGAGTTGGTGAGGATTGAGTGTCTCTCCTGAATTAGGTGCTAACACTAACTGTGGGCTCCATAAAAGATCAAAACTTTGAAAATTTCTATAAATTTCAGTCAATTTATGTTTCTTTTCTCTCTCTGCTCACCCACTTGCCAGTGATTGCCTCTGAAATTCTTTTATTTAGTAGCTGAACAGCCAAAATGGCATGACCTGCAGAAGCTCTGACAGAGAGAGAATACAGGAGAATCAGGGTACTCTAAATAAACTAAAGGATTTTTTAATGTAAGTGATGGCAAATATGCCCTTGCATTCACCAGAGCTGGTTATATGAAGCTGACTTGTCAATCTGTTTTTATTTGTACAGCTCCAGTCCACAGCATGTGTTATCTCAAGGAGTTTTACAATTGAGCAGAAAGAAGACACACTCTACACTTTATAGATACACATATATGCATATACAAATATGTATATGCAAATACATACATCCAGAGATGTATCCATCCATTCAGAGACAAAGCCACTCAAACTATGGATGCCCAGATGGGAGAAATCTGTCCTCACTTCATAAATTCAATACATCACTCTTCATTTGTATAGCTATAGAATATTTGTCTATGTTGAATATAAATTTATTAAAGGTGAGCCCCTTCAGATGTGGCATCTCATTGTCAAGAGCGACCTCATATGTGGTTTTAAAGATAGTTATAATGGACGTATAATCAATCCAACTATTAAAAAAATCAATCTAATAATTACATTAATATCTATTTTGATTATAGACTGGAGAGAAGTGGTGTTGATTAAAGATAGCATCATTTAGCTGAACTGCTGTTGAAATGGGTTAAACTGGTCTAAAAAAAAGAATTTATGTTAAATGATAGGGGTGGGAGAAAAAATCGATTCACATAAGTAACGGAATTATTTTGTTTGGCAATTTTTAAATCTATTTTTGTTCAAAAATCTTTTTTTTTTTTTTCCAAATTTGTTTCATAACGAGCCACTTAAATCCAGGCTTGATAAGAGAGAGTATAAACAGCTGGTTATATATTGGTAGCCTTTATTCAGCAATATAATGTATTGCTGAATAAATCCTAAAAATGGACTCACAAGTGGTGTGTGTTTTTCCTAATATAGTCTGTCGGCATCATCATTGTTCATCTTTTCTGCTGGTGATAAATAAAGCTAACTAAAGATTGAAATAATTGGAAATATTGTAGAATCACAATTTAAATCGAATTGGCACCTAAAAAAATGGCAAAAAACTGAATCGGGAGAAAAGCCCTACTAAATCATGTCATTTCTGTTGGTGCAGGATAAAGCACATGGATGTACTGGGTCCATGGTAACAAATTATGTTTTTAGCAGGAAGTACCCTGTATTTTATTTTGTCGATCTCTCTAATATGTTAATATCAGGTACTGTCAGGATAATGAACTGGGGCTAAAAAAATAACCAAATAATTGTATCTAAAGATGTGGTAGGTTTGTAAGTCCACAGAAGGCGACAACACAAAGGATCCCAGTCTGCCTACAAGGCAAAATATATGTGCTCTTAAAAAACTCAGACTTTATTCCAACATACAGCAAAATTGAACATTATCAGGTTTTTGTGCACACATGAATTTCTGATGCAAGTCTTATGTTTTTAATATCTCAAAATAGCTTCCTCTGACTGACACACAATTCTCTAAAGGAATCAATTGCTCATTTCATTCAATGAACTATCTTCATTTTAATCAGCTCTCAGAATGTCGCACTAAAAGAGCGTTTGGCTCATTATGTTTCACATGTCAATGGGAAAAAATCCTGTGTTGTGTTGCTCTATTTAACAGAAGGTCCTGCACAGCTAAATGAACAATATTGATTTCTGGATGTCCAGGGAGCTATCCCACTCCTCAAGCTGCCAAGGTCAAAGGCTCTCCCTGGTTTTCAGGCGTCCCACTGTATCCCATCAGCACACAATGTGCAACATTTATGTATGCTTGCCTGTCCTACTTCAAAGAAAGAGTGATTGCTCCTACATTTAGTGCGTCAAAAAATTGGATTGTATTGGCAGCAGCTGGGAAACTGCAGAAAAAAAGAGGCCACTCTGTCCCCTGGCTTTTGTGAGCAGGGTGGTCGATGTTTTCTTTGTCAAGGTGTCAGGATATATGTCGCCCAGGCTTCATCCATCTTTTGTACTATCTCTTCTTTCTGTCGGGCCAGATCACAACCCACATAGACACACACGCTCCTTCCACACGGAGCAGTGCCTCTTGAAGTGTTGGTGGTTTGTTGTAGAGATGCATGCTGGGAGGAAAGCAGGTCCGCCTCAGGAATCTGAAGCTATTTGTTTTAAAAGCAGCCTGGTGAATAATGGGGGGGGGGTTGTTGTGAAGGTGGGAGCGGGCCGCGTTGAGGGGGAAGAAAAATGGAGTCCATCATGTAAAGGCTGGAGGCTGGGTTGACTCAAGAGATTTTCATGTCTGTTATCAAACGAGAGACAAAGCGACTAATAGGAGCCAGCCATGGAAGCCTATGCCTCAAGAGACAGCTGATTCACTTACTTCTCGTCTTGTTTGTGTGTCCTGCTTTGTGAATTTAGTTGAAAAGTTGATGCAACTGTTTGACATTGTACATACATAAAACAGAAACTTAAACCAATATTCCTGTGATTTTATCAGAATTTGATCGATGAATTCTGACAATCTGCCTACAGATGTTAGATCTTTTTCTGGAATGATCATCTTGTCTAATTTTAAGTTCTTTGGACAGTACATTGGGGATGATGCACATAAATCTAATATTTAAATGGCTTTTAATTATGTCATAAAAGACTGATGTTTATGCTTTGAGCTACATTACTTTGGTACTGAGACATTCATTTTGTTGTTTTTTTTTTTTTTAATGACAGTTTTGACTTTACAAAATCCTGGTAAATTGACGAGAGCTTTTCAAAGTTGGTCCCCTACACCCATGCACACAGTTGCCTTAAGCGTTTTTGTTTCCCAATAAAGGAAGAACGAGGGATGTCATAGTATACCTGTACGGACAAAATCCACCTTTATTAAAGATGTAGTGTTCTTTACTCAGTGACAGCCCCTCAGACTTTAAGATCAACTCTTTCAACTTTGGGGATGAAGTGACGAGCCACGTGGTTGCTGTGATCGCGGCCGTCACGTCACGTTAGGATTAGCCCCGCCCCGCAGTTGTGCATTAACTTTACAGTAAAAGTGGTCGCCAAGGTCGCAATGTCACATTCGGTGTGAACACAGCTTTACAGTGACATTGATGAGTAGAGAGGAGCAGCTTAAAGGTACAGTGTGTAGTTTTTAGCGACATCTAAAGGTGAGGTTTGAGATTGCAGCACTCCAGCGCTCCCCCCTCCCTTTCGGAGAACCCCTGAGCTACGGTGGCCTTCCAAGGACAAAAAGTTTTTTTTTCAACATGGCGTCGTCAACGAGTGTTTCCAGCTACCAGGCTATCAAATATCTCTGTTGATTCACCACATTTGAAACTTCAGAGAGCATTTCAGGCGCGAAAGTCACCATGTAGAATACCAAAATGTGGTCATTTGAGCCATAAAATGCACGGATACAAATTTCATTTCGGTATTTTGGACATTCTGTTAAGCGCGCCATTATGCTATCGAAGAAACTTCCAGTCGGCTCCAAAACAAGAGCCTAATTTATAAAAGCGTTAAAGAACTAATAGGAGATAATGAAGAATGCTTTTATTTTGAAAATGGGAAGTTTGCTAGTGGCTGATTTTTAGCTGAATGCCATCTCAAGACGACTTGACATTTATGATATTACGATGATTATGATATTGTTACGACCTGACGTTGTTTTTTATTTGAGTCCGTTTTTCCAGTATTTTGTCTGATGACTTTCATTTTGAAGCCTGAGGCCGTATTATCTGACGGAGGTTTTATTGAGGGGGGTTTTTCTGATGCAGTTTGGTCTGAGAAATGACACAGAGGTTTTCCTGAGACCGAGGATGTCCTAAAATGTACACCTTACCAATGTGTACATGTGCTCCTAAATGACAAATTAGGAGCAAACAATAAAATTAAGGAGTACAGTGAAAATCTTTATCTTTGTCTCATCAACAGCACTATATAGCTTAGTTATCAGCCTATGTTTTCTGTCCACAGAAAATTGCTTGTGGCCGTGAAATAAGCCTCTCATAGCAGATACATTCTCTGCGTCTTACTCCGACTTCTCCCGAAAGAAAACAAATAAATTCGGCTCCATATAAGAGTACAATTCGACACTTAGTCTTACCTATCCAGCAAAAAACAGGCAACTTCTGCGTCTGTCTGCAAACTTATCCTTCAGGGACTTCCATCTGGGAAAGTCAGCGATGATGTTGACCCTGTTTTTTGTCGTAGCCTGTCCCGATTGCGTTTGGCTTCATCCCGTTTTCGTTTCTTTGACAATGATTCACGCTCCACTGATGGCAAATTGTACGTGTGGTCCTCCATGTTTGTTTGTATTAGCACAGCTGCTTGGTAATCACTCTCTTCTTCTTTGTCTACTTCACAACTGTGCACTTCCAGTAGGCGTCGACAAAAAAAACACGAAAGCGTATTTTTGTCCGTTCTGGGTTACGGTAGAAAAGATGGCGACGCAAGATGGAGGCCCCCATAAAGGGGCGACCCGCTCCTAGATTGATATAAATGACTTTTTCTAAGGTAACGAAAACAAAACATTAATTATTTAAGACTGATTTGAAACTACTTTAAATATAATTTTAAATAATATATATTCCATTTTTACCAAGTCTGTTATTTTTATTTATTTATTTTTTTTCGTTTAGCATTTAATAATACACACTGTTCCTTTCATGGAGGGAATTCTTTTACACAGATTTTGATTGTGTGATCCTTGTTATTTAAACACATGCACCGTTGTACATGATGCATTTAGTTTGCAGGGAATGTTTCAGATTTGTAGTTTTTGCCACTCTCTGGCAAACACACCCACTTTATTTTTTCTAGTTACCTGAGGGAAAAGAGAGCCCTTTTCTTGGGGATTTTTTTTCTTTAAGCTACCAAAGAACTTTTAAAGATGAACTTAAACCCTTCATGTTTAAGCACAATAACATTTCCAAGTACTGTGCTGTAAAAAAAGTTAGTGAACATTTAATTGCTGCAGAGTTTTAATTCATCAAAGCATATCATGAATAATGATGGGTCTGAAAAAGAAAAAGCATTGTCATTTATCTAGTTAAGCTTGTGAAAGGTATCTAATGAAGGTTTAGAGACAATCACATAGATATTGTAATTTTTTGGCACTGTTACCGACGTCTTTGCATAAGACATAGGTATTAAATACACTTTAAACCGCTTTGGTTTTGAGGGGTCAGACCTGCAACAATGCACAATAATTTGCCAAATGTATCACATGGTTGTAGCTGTCCCTCATAGCACTCGATTATTACATTTCATCAAGCTGATTCAAGCATATCACCATTTATGAGAAGTCTTTGGCTAACTTTCTTAATAAAAGTGATCTCAGTATGAATAAAGATAACTTTGAGGTAAATTCGGGATGCCCTTTTTTTTTAAGAATCACAGCCTAATCACAAGAATGATAGGCCACCTTCATAACTTCGGCTATCATGGAAGAATGTTGAGGTAGCTAGTCAGGTTTCTGGAGGCACTAGCTGATTTTGAGCATTCCTGTCTGTGGTGGATGAGGATTAGGAAAAATGCTCTTTACAGTATGGAGGGAAGACACTTACACCTCGTATCCCTGTTCAGATACAAAACAATAACAAACTGCATGAAACTTCCGACATTGAATTAAAAAAATAAGAAGCTAATGCTTTGTTCAGCGGATGTTGAGATATTAAAGATACTGTGATCAACATGGATGCTGTTCTTCATTATCAGTCCAGCAAAAAGAGGACAAAATTAATTAGAACTTTGTGAAACTGCTGATGGATGATTCAGAATGTACCACAGGCAGCAAGTGGACAACCCTGATGGAGATTTTTTCCATATTCGAGCGGCCTTCTTTTCAGGTCCTCATTCATCCTTCCATTCCTTATAGTGTTTTAGTAACCATAGTTAATCCTGTAACTTAATACAGTCCTTGAAGGCTCCCCTCTACAGTCACATTCCTATTTAGCTCAGAGATGGACAAAGGTGCTTTATTTTCAACACAAACTCAAGGAAAGTCACAGCAGGTCCCAGCTGCAGCAGGGCCTCGGGAAGAGAAACTGTGTGTCTGTGTGTGTGTGTGTGAGGACGAGGAGTCTACTAACAATGTTTCTCGAAGCCTAAGGAGCTCCCAGTCACCAGTCTGAGCTCTGACTGCGTGGCAGGATTTCAGTTGCTGGAGGATAACAAGCAGAACAATTTACAGTCTCTCTGTCAGGGTATTACCCCGATGGCTTATGCTAGAAACAGGCCTGCCATTTGAGAACACAAAGGACAGAGAAGAGGATGGTTATGAAAGGCCTCCGCTCTTAAAAGACTGTTATGCTGCTGCAGTTAATTTGATTGTAGTTAAATTAGTGTTGGAATATGTCTCCAAAGCCCTGAAATATTTATATATCAGTGGTTATCAAAGCATAAATTAAATAATAAACGTACTCTCTCGCTCTCTTAGTGATTAAGGATTATTTCATGTTTTCTCCTTAAAAATAAAAAACAAATGCTCGAGTTGTCTCAATGAAAGCATTTAAAACTGAATCAATTATTTGCCCTCAAACCAGCATCAATTCTTAAACATACATTTGTCCACAGTTGTTTGATGAATTCAGTAGGTGGGTCATACAAAACAGTTTTAACAATGTTGAGATTACATGGAGGGGGCCATATCAGTTCCACGACTCCCTGTCCTCCTGAAGATGGTTCTTAATGACATTGGATGTGTGTTTAGGGTCAGTATCATCCTGCAGAATAATTTCAGGGCTAATCAGAGGCCTCTCTGATGGTCTTGTGTGTTGGATATGAGTCTGCTTGTATCTCTCAGCTGTGAGGATGCCATTAATTCTGAGCACACTCTGTTTAATTGGAAATACACTCCATGACAGACAAATGTTAAAACTTTGACTCATCAGTCCAAATCACCTGCTGTCATTTCCATGCACCCCTGTTGCCATTTTCATGCACTGAAGAGTTGCTTGGCCTTGTATTGCAATTTCTTCACAGAAGAAAGTAAGAATGTTCTCTCTTTCATCTGCTGCACCGAGTTTCTTTTGTTGACCTATGCATCAACAGTTCTCAGTGTTGCTAATTTATTTGTGCTTGTTCAAAGAGCTTGAGCAGCCCATTTTGAAACAAGTCTACAGTCAGCCTATGGGCCTAAATTGATGACGAGGGAAAAGTCCCTATGCTGTAGATTTTTTGTCTTGTTGATAGAGTGGATCTATCACATGAATGAGGCATGTTAAAGATTTTTTTGGGGGAAGATTTGCTTTTCTATCCCACCACTGAGACAGAAACAGCCTGATAATCTATGCGTGTACCCCACTTAAGGGCATATAGAACTAAAAAAGATCTGATCAGATATGACCATTATAACCTGACATACCAGATGGACCATTCAGTACATTTCACTTGTGCATCTGGTTAAACTGTGAAAACCATCTGAGAATGGATAAACCTTTTAAAAGCATATCCAGCAGTTGATTGGACAATTGTTCTGTCAATCACATTCAGTACAGGCTAATCAGCTTATGTATAATGTGGTCACAATAGCCATACTGTAAAATACAAAATTTTAGCTTCTTCATTGATCAAACTCTTGACAAAACATGAAGTACCCTTTGCATAGAGATGTGCTTTCATTGTTTTTATGTTTTTTTTTCTTGCTTGTTTTGTATTTTAATAAAGATATCTGGTTAAGATCTGAAAAAACTGCCACTGGAGCTGTTAGCATCCATGCTATTCTCTGCAAAAGTAGTCATGTCCTGCTGTAGTCTTGCTCTAAGCTCTTACCTCTTTCTACTCTGGAGGACATTGACCCAGCTTTTGTAGACTGGAGCTTGGGTGAAATGGTTCTGCCTGATTACAGATATTAAACTAGAAGAGCACTTGGAGAGCGCAGACCTCCGCCAGCGCCACAGTCCTTACCCATATTGTGATTTTCTCCATAAATATTAGTCCTACCTTTATTTCATGTAAATATTTAGATTCCTTGACCATGAAGACATACCATTAGCAATTGTATTCATAATGATATCTATTTTAGTTCAGTAGAACTATCAGTTCTTCCTTTCCCATGCTGAACAGTTCCTGAAAATTTCATCAAAATCCATCCATTACTTTTTGAGTTATTTTGTTTACAGACGGACAGACAGACAGACAGACAAACAAACTCCCCCGAAAACATAACCTCCTTGGTGGAGGTAAAAATCAGACCAATGAAGCTCCTGAGCAAGGTTATGGACATCAATGCATGTGCAGTGAAGGCACCCTGAGAGCGCACTTTAATCTAGAGAGTGCACGCCTCCGCCAAGCAGCTCAGTTACAGCAGTGGCTTTTCCTTAACCTGTGTAAAAGATACACCTCTGGATCAACACCTCTCTGATTGGATGGCTTCAAAAACGTTGAAGTCAGTTTGCAAATTAACTACAAATAATGGGGCAGAATCCTCATATCAGCGGAGGAGAAATTCAGTGTTTTTAGTGATGTCAATCTTGATGAGTTGCAGATGAAGTTTACCTTGATGATGGAGTTATATTGAACCCTATATATTTGAAAGCAAATCCATCAAGTGATGTCAAAGGTAAGATTTTCGACCTAATGTTAAGTGATGGGTTTTCTGGAGAATTTGGGGAATCAAATTTGCGGATCACCACCAAAATTTAATGGCTTCTCCCCCTTGGACCAAACCACACCTCTGGTTAAATTTTCATGTAAATCTATTAAGCAGTTTTTGTATAATCTTGCTAGCAGACATACAAACAAACAGATAAACAGGTCCCAGTGGAGGTGAATATCTACAACCACTCACGCACTGGCTTTATTTGTTTCCTCATTTGGCAATACAGTAAATAGTGCAAACTGCATATTGGAAACTTTCCTGAGGAATTCAATAGAAGATGAGTCTACGTACAACTGCTTAATATTTCATCGCTCTAAAGTACATAAACTCTTTGTACCATCAGTTTTAGGCCAAGTGCAGTGATAAAATCATAATGATCTCCTCTGGGTTTAAGTGGAACAAAATGTACTTGTTACACTAACCACTGCCAAATGAGACAAGACATCCAGTGTAATTACACTGTACACAGTCTGTCACACAGAAGAGCCAGACTTGAGTCATTCAGACATGATTCAATTTGAAAGGCAAATAAGGCACTCGCCAACCAGAGACATGAGACTTAAGCTGAAAGAGCTGTTTTCAGAAACCCTGGGGCAAATTTGTGACGTTTACATGTTACAGAAGAGAGTGGATGCCAAGGGGTACCTTCTGAGAAATTACCTCAGCATGACAACCATAGCAGAGGGTCTGCTGGTTCCCTAATTTAAGTCTTTTTATTTAATGTGCTTACACAACACTGAGCGCCAAGCCATCATGTTGTTTTGGAGAGGCAGCAGATAGCTTTATCTCAGGAGAGATATCTGGGGCTGTTGATACCAATCAAATGCTAAGGTCAAGGAGGCTGGAGAAGGCTGCATGTGAGGGGAGCCTCTTTAATTTTATTAGTAGAGAAGGTGACGTCTCAGTAGGGAAATGAGAGGGATGACAGCTGTGGCAGAGCCCTAGCCGGACACTAAGGGAGGTCAGAGTGAGGTCTTCTTTCGCAGCCCGGGTGTGATCAAAGCGTTATTTCATACTTGACACCTCGGAGACTGTTGGCTGCTGACACCTCACACCTATCCTCGCATCCTGCTTTGGTTTGGTATATCGTGGGCTGGATCCCAGAGGCTTGAGGGCACAAGGCGAGCTGTGTGACAGTGTTTTAAAGGGCAGACACATCCCTGAGGAGCAACTGTAAATCTTAGTACAAGAGACGGGGGAAGAGGAAAAGAGAGAGGAGTGGCTGGATTACTGTTTAAAGGTGTAACTGCGTGGACTGGGTTGCTAGATAGAGCCAACATACTAGCAAAAAAAAGGTAAAAATCTAGTTGTAGTGTTATTTATTGATCAGCTAAGAGGCTTAGTAGCTTTTACAATACAATTATGTATAACTACAAGGTTTAATGTGGAGATATTTAGAAATATGTCATAACATGTAAGTGTTGATTAGTGGATGCCTGATTAAGGAGCCCCCATTTTGCCTTAAATCTGGCTAATTCATTTAGTTTTGAGTACCCCTAATCAGTCTGTGTCCTTCCTTACACCTGTTTCATACTGGTGTTTTGTCCTTATTCATTTGCATGTGTCAGCTCTGCCTTCACACCAGACACATGAATGTTCCCCAGCTCATCTCCCTGCTGCCACAGCTTCATCTCTTACTACCAGAAGGAAACAGGCCTTAGTTGATGCTCCTTCCACTTTCAGGCCCACCTCCCAACATAGTCCCAGTCTTCTTTTTGCTTGACCAGTCCATTCACCACTGCTTTGTGTCATGTTATCAGCAATTCTACCATCTCTGCCGTGGACTGGGCTTGTCACTCTGAGCCAGTGGATTTTATTTACTACTGAAACAATGGTAGAATGTCACACCGCGTCTATTTGAGGGTAAGAATGAAGAACTAAACATTTTATCAATAATATGTTGTCCTCAAAATATATTTATTATATAAATGATAAGGACATAGTTGATATAACAAAAAGTTTAATAATTCGAATTCAACAGATTGTATGGATACCGAAATGCCATTAATCGAAAAAAAAAAAAAACACGTTATACATTGTGAAACCACCTATGTAAATTTGTAACCTCTCCTTCCTGACAGTATATTAAGCTCGAAAATGAAAACAGCGAAATTCATTTCCATCCTTTAAAGTGGAGATAAACATTGTTTCACCAATAACAGTCCAAAAAATTGTACTGTAGTTGGTCACAAGGGATGTACCATTGGTGTTTTCATTGTTTTAAAACAATTTGATGCTACCTATCACAGCATAATGCTCTGGAAACTGGATAGACAGGGAGTTAGAAGGTTAGCCCAATAGTGGAAAGCTACGTTGGGTTAGATATCAATATGTGCAGCCTAACTGTGAACAATATGAGTTGGTTAGGGTTACATGTGGAGCTCCTCAGGGGTCTGTGCTTGGCCCTACTTTGGTTATTCCATAGATTATATTTGCAGTGCCTCTTAATTGCCAAACTTTGATTTATTTACTGCCAACAACACTCTGTATTGCTCTGGTAAAGACCCTAAACAGGTAATAGAAGGGAAATGATAAAACTAAAAGAAAATGGTTCAACATAAATTAGTTATCTTTCAGTTTAAGTGAAAAAAGTCAATAATTTTCACAATGGGCAAATCAAAAATAAAATTAAAAGCCACATTGGAGTTTTTTCAGTGACCAAACATTTGCAAGCTAAAATGCCAAAAAGCTTTTAAGTGTTGTGTAAAACTAAAGACACCTTTAACCAGTGGTACTCTTTATTGACCTCTTTAGGTTCCATACATGAATTACTGTGTGGAAGTTTGGGGTAACACACATAAGACTAACTCTAATCATGCTTTTAAGTTACAGAAGAGAGCAATTAGAATTGTGAAGTTACTGTGACCAGCAACCAATATATTTGTTGGTGAATTATATGTTCTAAAAGTTTATGATTTGATTCATTTTGAAGCAGCATCAATAAGCTAAAATGGACTAAATAAGTTTAAGAGTATGTGCCTCTTTTCTGATCTTTCTGACCTCTTGAAGCAGCTTCAGATGGCAGGTCAAATCTGCTTATACATTATATCTATAATGTGTTTATCATGTTTTACGAAAGCGGAGGGCCTCATCCTTCATTTTTCCTCTACACATCAGGCTCATGGTACAACAATATCAGGGTAAAATCACCCAAAAGGAGTCATTCTCTGGTCTCTTAAACAGAACATGCAAGTCAGTTGTCATTTAGCTTTGGGCAAAGATTGTGTTCAAATGCAGCTGAGACAGTGTATGCTATCAGCCTGCCTCTGTCAGTGCTGCTTTCTTTGAGGTTTTCTTGTTGTGTCTGGGCCCTAAGGCAGACAACATCCATTTAGTATAAAAGAAATATCAACATTTAGTCTTTTGAATCTTAGTGCAGATTGGCTGTGTTAGCTGTCTGCCTCTGAAATGCCTGCGGTGCTTCACAGATGCCACGTACCTAGACGCTGTTTTTATGGTACACAGCCTGTCAGGATGAGTGACAGGCGCTGTGTCGGGAATTAGACCAACTGAGGGGAAGGAGGGCGGGATTTACATCACTCTTTTTCTCTCTCGGTCTCCTGACAAAGAGCTGCAGTTTGGAAATTTAGAGTCCTTCAATAAGACTTAAAACCATTTGTAGGTTGAACAATTTAGCATCCAACATTTTTTAAAACTGGATGATAAGAGAACTGAGTCTCTTACTGAGACCCTTTATAGCGCCAGTCTTTCCCTTCTACAGGATTTCATGTCTTTTTCCCAAATAGAGGCAGCTAAGTGGTCATTCCAAATCCAAAGAGAAGACTCATTTGTAGAGTCAAATCTCTGCCGTAGGCCATTTTGTCCGTCTTTGTTGCGCTTCAGCAGGGGGTCAGCGTTGGAGATAGCTTTGCAATCAGCCACCACACTAAGCAATCACTGGTGTATCCATAAGTAGGGCTCCCGTTTGAAATTACTGGAGCTTTATTTTATTTTAAATGGCAAAAAGAAAAAAAGGTATTTCTGCTTTTTTTCTAACCCTTTTTGTTGCGCTGTGTGCAGCGATCACCACTGAGTCTGTAAAATCAGAGCATTCAATGTGGGGCGGTTTGTCAGCTTTTAACTTTTCCATTCCAGTGCCGAGGATGAATAAGAAACATTTTGCATAGGAAGTGTCGAGGAAATAAATCTAGGACAGTCACCATGAGTCAAAATTTGCAATATACGAGAAATGGGCGAGCAGGAGAAGAGCATCCTCCTTCTAGATCAGACTCTGCAGCCCCTCGTAATGTCCTACTAGATTCTTTCTAATCTATCACAGAGGACTGGAAGAGTAATGGCGATGTAAGAAAACAAAGTCCACCAGGGACGTGTACTACATCATTCAGATTTAACACCACCATCTGTTTCCCGAGCCCAGGAATGGCAACATCAGTGCTTAAGACAAAGCATTTACAGAGATGACAGATGCTCCGGAGAGGCAGGGTCTTTACCTGCCGAAGAGTCGGCCTGGAATCAGAGGTACGATGAAAGAGACACACTTATCTGTGGCCTCTCATGCAGCAAGCCTGGCTCTTAAACAGATGCCTTTTTTTTTTCTTTCTTGGCCTATGAAGTTTAGGGAGACACAAACCAGCGCCCGCCTTCTGCTAATGAATGTCAAATCAAACGCTGACCTATTTAGAAAGCCAAAGCTCTTTCACACCTATGACAGGGTAATATCTCCAGTGAAATCTAAACACCCGGGAGGCCTCATCTCCTGCTTGTGTTACAGCTGCCAGCTGCGGACTTCAGAAAAGGCAAAGCTGTAATCCGGGATCAATGATGAAGAGTGTGGATGCATCAGGGAGTGAAAATGGCTTTCAGCTTGTATTTTCCATATTTACCTTAAATTTAATTAGCTTTGGTTTAGTTTGATTTGATTCATGGCATCAAGAATCAATTTAAAATATTTCCAAATCATCAATATGTAACTAGATTTTTACAAGGTGATGCCTATTTCAACATCTGCTCTAGTTTGGTGTACTGGGTAGCTGCAAAGAACTGTTTGGCATAAAAAAGGCTCAACAAAATGTTTTAGAGAATTTTTTTATTATTATCTGAACTATGTTATAAACCGTGGAAAAACAATGCAGTTCGACTTTTTTTTTTTTTTTTTTTTTATAGAATACAGTAATTTAATTGACATGTTTGGGCTTGAGCCAGGATTCACCATTTTAAGCTCAGACCTTAAAAAGTTTCTTTTGTGTACCCAAGTTCATTCAGGAATTACAAAGAATCCAAAGTAAGCATCATCTTCACTGCAAAAAATGTAATTTTATCCTGTTTGGTCGCAGTTGTTTCTTCTTTATTCATAGGCGGTGCTTTGTCTCAGAATAGAGCCTCGAAGTGGCTCGGTTTTGGTAAATTAAGTGAATGTAACAGTTTGTTTTGTGTAATGACCTCACACTGTTTTTGTGGCTCAAATTTGCAGCCTTTGAGATGATTCCCTGCATGTCAACAGCATCATGAACATACTGTGACAATCATTTGTCACCGTATAAGTTAGGGCTGTGAACTGAGGAGAATCTGGCTGGAGGGCTTCAGACACATTTATTCCAACAATGCAGAGTGGTGCGAGATGTAGGCCAACACAGAAGTTAGCATTGTGCTAAATCTCTGGACTACAAGCCTAAACAGGGATTTTTCACTCTGTTCTTGGAGCATTGCTGAGATGAAAAAGTTCATGAAATAGATGCCTATTTCAAGATCTGCTCTCGTTTGGTGTACAGAGAAGCTGCAAAGAACTGTTTGGCATAAAAATTTAACATTTTATTTGTGTAATGACCTCACACTGTTGTTGTGGCTTGTTTTTCTCCCACAGTTCTCTACAACACAGAGAGTTTAGCTCTGTTTACAGCAAATGTATAGCATGAGGGTCTGTTCAGGTGTTTCTAAACAGAGAGAGAACTGAGCTGTAGCACTGTAGCACATGTTCAGGCTTATGCCATGTGTTCACACAACCCTGCTTCAAAGAAACCAAAACTATCCCCTTAACTACGACAGAAGCAGCTGTGTAGTACTCTTGAAATTAGATGGTCAGCAATGTAATCATTGCATTTATATCCCTCCTGTTATGCTCTGGTCAGCTCTGGCCAATTACAAATACTCTTTCTATGAAAGTGTAGCTTATTTCATTAGTTTGTCAGGAGGTAAATGACTTTATTCATTTAAACACAAAATAAATGTCAAATAATATAACTTCTGGGGTTTTTTCTGAACTTGTATTCACTCATGGTCCTTTTTGGTCAAAATTGATCAGTGATTAGAAATAAATGGGTGCTCCTGGTGTCTCTGAGCAGACGCACTAACACAAATGAGTTGGATGAACTCAGGGAAATAGAAGTTAAAGTCTTGTAACTGTTGTTGTCCATAGGAGCTGAATTTGATTGAAACAAAAATCTAAGAACAGAAAATGATATCGATAGATAGATAGATAGATAGATAGATAGATAGATAGATAGATAGATAGATAGATAGATAGATAGATAGATAGATAGATAGATAGATAGATAGATAGATAGATAGATTTGATGACTTGAGTACATAAAGGACAGTGGACTGAGTTTACATTATATTTTTTGGAGTTATATTTTTGTGACTTTTGGGTTGAAATTTATGAACAGTGAACATTTAGTATTTTGATACGAAAGAGCCCACTTTGAAAATCTTGAATTTAATAAACTGCTTTGTAACATTCTGATTGTTTTCTTTAATGGACTGGTTACAAACTTGGAGATTTGTTTTTGATTAATTTTGAATTCTATTAACTTTTTGGACTTTTTTACTAAAGTCTTTGGAACTCTGTAGGTTCAGAATTGATCCACCTTGGAAAATTTGGATTCATTGACTGAACTGTTTTGTTTCTCAGTTTTTAATTGAAATTCTTGCTTAAAGTCTGAGCTAATTTGAAACTGCAAGATAAACTTAGTTTAAATTTTCTTTCGTAGTGTAGTTTTCATTTGTCACGACAGGCTTAAATCCTGAGATTTTTTTAAACAACAGATTGTGCCATCAGTCTGGTGCCCAATCTAGATCTGCTGTCTTGTTCTGGCCTTCAGTCATGCTACACTGTTAAGATCAGGAAACAGATACAAATCAGCCGGGGTCCAGATTGGAAGGCAATGATGTCTGAACCTGGACCAGTGTTCACCAGTTGGTGATGTCCCTCTAAATGTTTTACATTTACAGTGAAATGCTAAATTGTTTCTTGACTTAGTTTTGGGAAATGAAGGGGGCTAAATTCAGACCCTGGGTGCAAATTATTTCAAAAATATAACAAGTGGCCAAAACGGTGCCGCAGCAGGGTGGTGCACATAGCCCGATGGCTGCTTGTTCCACTCCTCCGGTTGACCAGGATCTTTCCGTGTGGAGTTTGCATGGTCTCCTCGTGTCTGTGTGGGTTTCTTCAAGCACCCCAGCTTCATCCTACTGACTAAAAGCATGCTTGTCCGGGTGATTGGTGATTATATCCACCTCAGGTATGGGTGTGGTTGAATGGATGATATATGTGGTTGCTTTATTTTAGAGGTGGCGAAGGGCTGGGATAAATGAATGAGAAAAATAGAAGAATATATAATAAAATAAATAAATTAAATAAATGTCAGGAGTAGCCCTTGTTTTGTGTTGTGTTCATGAGTGAAACATCTTTGTTTGTGCCGTCCCCTTTATGGTCCTGATTGCTATAACTGTCCTTTCTGTATATCTAAAGTCCTGGCAGCAAAGGGTTAAAAAAAGTTTTTTTTTTTCAATTAGAAGCTTAGACTCCAGGTGAATACACCTTGAAGTGCTGATTGATGTGAATCCTGCAGCAAATGCTGTCAAACTTTGAACACAAAAAGCAGAACTTTACTTGAATCTTTGACCTTCAGCAAGCATCTCCACACTCGCTCTCTGTAATTGAGAAGGGAAAGTAACTAAGGAGAGAAGTTTTGTAGCGATATTGATGAAATGTCACCTCAGAAATTAGAGGAGTCTAACAGCTTTTGTTGCACTCCTCTCCTTTGTGCAGAGAGCAGGTCTGCACTGGCAGCTTTCACCACAGCTAGCTGCTAGAACGCCTCTCTTTTTATTGCCTTTAGCAACAGGGAGAAATAAGATTTTTTTTTTTTCATTTTAGTGAGACAAACATAGATAAAATAAACAAAGGGGGAAAATACTGCTGGCCAACAGCATGTAAGCTTTGTGGTGACATCCTGCCTCATGTTTGGATGTTTTAAGGGCTGAATATGACAAAAAAAATAGTAGATCATGATTCAACACAATATTAAATGTGTCCTCGAGCACCTGACATTTATCTTTCCTCAGGTTTTAAAAAATCTGTTTGTTTTAGGACCTCTCAGGAATATACCCTTCATTGCAGCATAATGTGAAACCTAATTATTTAGTACCCTGTCACGTCTTGTCTCTGGGTACGCAACATGATGAGCCAAAACATGCACACAGCCTTCTCATGCCCCCCTTCTCTCTCCTCCCTTTATTTCTGTCAGCCAATGAGCAGTGTCAAGGAAATTGCAGTGACTTGACATCTGCGGCAGATGCACGGTGGCACCTCAGCCGCGAGGGCTGACGGCAAACCTGGAGCTCTCGGCCCCAACAGCTGGCCTCACTGCTCGCAGATAGAGTGTATTAGCACAGGGGAGGAAAGGCCTTGTTTGCCTCTGCTGGCTTGGCATTGTTTGTAGTTGAATTATGAACTGTGTAAAATTTATGCTAAGCCTGACTTAAGGCACAAGCCTCTGCAGGGAGCTGTCTCATGTCTCATTGAGCCTCCACAGTGCTCTTAAAACGAGTCCTCCCACTGTCCCCCGATCGCTCCTGTTGTCGTGTTCATCCTCTCTAAGAAATTGTCTCAGCGAACAATGCAGCGACCAATCAGTGTGTCATGTCACTTTGTTAAGAGGCATTATCTGTTGTAGGGGGGGAGCTGCCAAAGCAAGATTATTCTGCAAAACATGAGAAAGCATAAAATACAGCAAATACAGCAAATCTGGATGTTTAGCACATTTTCTGGTGCCTGTGTGGATTTTCAGTTCAAAACAACATTAGTATTTATACGAACTAAAAGTGTGTCTGCATTTTGCATTTGAAATTGTCCAACTATATCTATTTATAATCCAATGTCTTAGTCATGTGAGCAGTCTCAGTGTAACTGTCTTAACCAAGACAGTAACAAAAAAAAAATCACATGATACAAGTCCTTTCTGGGATCTAACCCCATTAACAACAGAACACATTTTATTATAGTCTAAGGAGACGTGCCAACTTGTTTAAAATTTTATTTTCATGTCTTACCTCACTCCTTAGTCCATGACAGGCAGATAGACACCATTCTTTCCACTGAGCATTCAGCCACAAGAAAGACAGGCAAAACTCACCCACTACTAATTAACTTAGCTCAAACACTGAGAGTCAATGGGTAGCTTTATGGCCCTTTTCCACGAGCACACCTTGGCCATACTCTACTCAGCCCTACTCAATTTGCAGCGTGTTTACACTAGTCTGATACCTCCCAAAACAAGCTAGTTTTAGGAGGTCCGATCTGGTTCCAAGCGAGCTGAGTCGATACTAAAAGATGACGTCACCAACTGCCGGCCACTGATTGGTCAGACAATGTCATCATCGATAAGTCATGACCGCGACGACCTAGCATGCTAGTGGTAGCTACCATTAGCTTACCCTCAAACGTCTTTTCTTTGCAGTTCGATTGCTCTCGTCCTCGGCTTCATTCTGTTGTATAGCTTCCAAAACTCTCCTGTGCTTCTCGAGGGGTATTTCTTCTTACCACCTGCAGCCTTCTTCTGCTTTCCTTTTTTACTCGGTTTGTGACAAAAAGCCACAGATTGTTGTGTTGCGCTCAAAATGACGTCACCGCAGTGCCGCTCAGCTGTTTACAGCAACACTGCACGCCATTGGGCAGGCAACTGAGGCTAATGGAAAAGCAGCACAAGGCGAGTAGAGTAGAAATAATGGAAAAGGCCCATTAGCTCTACTTAGAGTCATCAGATAAACTCTTCGGCAACTCTGGATGGTCCTGTGTGCTTGTTGAAACTTGTTTTTTAACCACGTCATGTTATGTTATCTTCTGCTATTATCTTATCTACTTTTACCCGTAAGCAGAGACTTTGTTTTCGAGCTGCTTACAAGCCCATCATGTGACATACACAAAGAGTCAAGTCTTTTGTACAGCTCTTATAAGTGAACAATGAGAACCAATGTGCAGTTGTGAGTAAGATGTTCGTTTTTGCAGGCCAATTAGCAAATAAAATTCCTCTCTTCCGTGTTACTGCAAGCACAGTGGAAAGAATAGTGTCTATCTGCTTGTCATTGACTCGGGTAGGCCTATAAGGCATTTATTCTAACATTACAGAGCAGTGCAGAGACTTTGAGGCCAACCCAAAAGTTGGCAGGGTGCTGGCTCTCTCTACTAAAAAACCTAAGATGGAGGGTTTCCCCTCTCTCTTGGATAGTGGCTGATAAGGTCAGTAGAAAACAATAGTTAAATAAATCCTTACGGTTTATTCATCATGGTTATCAAATGAATGAACATAGCTTTCACAGTTTCTCAAGCTTAAACCTAATGTGTGAGAGGAAAAGCTATCTTGGAACTACAACATGGCAGTTTGGCCTAAAAGCAGTTACCACCATGTATAACACCATGATTTTACCTAATGCTTGAGAATTCCCTCTTGAACCAATGACCTGATCAAGTTGGTGCCAAAACTCTATCCAAGTACTGTAATTTCTAGGCTTTAAGTCAGACTTTTTTAATACTTTTGTTAGTCCTGCGACTAATAGTCAGGTGTGAGTTCTATATCAAAATGTACATGATTTACCATGTTTTTAATTGTCAATTCATACTGACTGGCATGAAACAAGGAGTAAACACTACCATCTTCACTCCCGAGAGGGCACTCTAGGCTAGGCTAGACACAAATAAAGCACCCCAGAAATGCTTCAGACACATTTATTCCAATATTACAAAGTGGTGCGAGATGTAGGCCAACACAGAAGTTAGCATTACGCTAAATCTCTGGACCACAAGCCTAAACAATGATTTTCACTCTGTTCTTGGATCATCGCTGAAGGAAAAAGTTCATGAAGCTTCATGTTTTGTTGGTAGATAGATAGATAGATAGATAGATAGATAGATAGATAGATAGATAGATAGATAGATAGATAGATAGATAGATAGATAGATAGATAGATAGATAGATAGATAGATACATATTTGGATATGTTGTTATGTTTTGGTAAATGCTTATCACGCTTTTCTTGTCTTTTTTTGACTACTCAAAGCTGTACTGCTTTACACCGCTTCGCTTTAACCTTAAATTAAAAACAGAAATTAAAGGTAGATGAATGAAGACGAGCAAAGCTGCAGCCACAGAGGAAAGACCACAGGACGATCCAGTGGGTGGGGCCAATTAGTCAGGGAAGGTGGGGAGCGGGACTGAGAGGGGGCGGAGCTTCAGCCTGGCGTGGATGTACACCCTACACCTACCCATTCACACCCATTCGCACTCACATTAATTTCACTGATGGTTCAGAGTTTCTTTGTTAGTGATCAATCAGTATCTAAAACACATTCACGCCTTTTCATGCCCATTTACACACCACTGACGCAGCAGTGGGAGCAACTTGGTAAAGCACGAGAGAGGAGACATATGTAGAGGAGACATATTCAACACACCAAATTATACAACTCAAAAGAATTAGCAGACATCTTGAACTAACAGTATAAAACAGAAGCCCTTGTTTATTATTGCTATGAGCAGGCTAATGTTTGCTGATCTGGAGAGCTATTAGTATTAAAAAAAAAAAAAGCCAAAACACCTTACCGTAAGACCGATGTCTCGGTTTAGTTTGTTTGCATGAGTCAGAATTTGAACCAATTTATTTCCGTTCCAAAGTGAATAAAACCGGTTCCAAAATGTGTCATAGGGTATTGTGTACTTTATTTCAATTCCAGCACTTAGACCAGTAAAGCTGCTTTATGTTGCCAGAGCTAAAATAGAGCATCATCCAGATGGAGCCTCGTAATTCAGATTAATTGAAATGTTTAGCATGATGTTAAATAGATGTCTTGCAGGATAATGGATGGCACTTAGAACTGCTGAATATCATAAACAGAGATCTGAAGTAATAAAGTGAATAATATTAAAGATTCACTAGAACTTAGAGGCTTTTTTGTCCTGTCATACAGCCATACTACTAATACATCTTACACTGTGATTTATCTTCTTTATGTGAGGGAGTTCTTCTGGAGTATACAAAGAAGAAAACAAAATTTGACATGTAGATGAATTTAAAATGGTCATCATAATGCAGCTTGTTTTTATGAAGATGACAGCACTCCGTAAATGCAGATTTAATAGCAGGCAGGATTTATCGAAATTGATTTCCTGGAGTGCTGCAAACTGCGGTGAAATTTGATAGAGGGGCAGAGTGTCTCAACCTTTCCGTCTCCAGCTTGGCTTCTAAAATCACATCACCCAGAAAAAAAAGGAAAACAAACCTACTCCATTTCAGTAACTGGGGCAAAATGTAATCTGTTACTCATGGCTGTGGTGTGACATCGGTGTCACCTCTTTGCCCTCAGCAGTCAGAGGGTGTTGATGCGGCGTGTTAGGTTTGAGATGGTGCCTTCAGCTCTCTAATCCGGCGAGCAGAGAGGTGCTGCTGTCGCTGACAGACTGACTGACAGGCAGGCGGAGAGGGCCCAGCTGTGATGGCTGGTGTCGGCTCAGTGGCAGCCTTATGATGAATTGCCCCTCTTGAATGATAGCGCTGTTACTGAATGATACCCAGGCAGGATTGTTCTGTCAGCATCTCACCTGCGACCGCAAATAAATAAATAAATAATTAAATAAATAAATAAGGCAGAAATGAAGCACTCTGCCACCCCCCTCCCTCCCCACTTTTTTTTTTTTTTCATTAAAGATGCCTTCTCTCATAGATCTCCATATGCAGTGATTTGGAACTGGAAAGTTGTGCTGTAATACGCCCGGGGAAATTGCCTTGTAGAGACAACAAATGCAGCCGAAGCTTTGAGCGATTGAAAGCTGACTCTGGTTTGAGTTTTCTTTTTACTTTCAGCAGAGCCACTTTCTGTGTGTTTTTCTTCATTGCCGCTGCATAAATTACATCAGAGTGATTTCCTGTTAATATCACTTTGATCCCCTGTGGCACGAAAGTGAAATCAAATAAGAAACATCTCACTTGTTTACATATAAGCTAAACTATCTGACGCACAATGTATTGTTTTTCTCTTATTCCATGCCTGTTAATACACTCCAATTATATCTCAATGTTCTCTCTGTTCACAGCTCAGATGATTACTACGAGTACGGTCACAGCGGGGAATCTTATGAGTCCTATGGTGAGTCTTCGGCTTCTCTTACCTACATTGTTCAATGTCTCTTATCAGAGAAACAATTTCTTGTTCTTGTCGCACACTGCTGGATTTTACACAATATTATGTTCAAATGACTCAAAATTGGTTTGATTTTTGGAATGTCCATCCACTGATGTCATTATGGATCATATAACTTGTTCTGTTAAACAACCGGGTAAGCGTTTCCTCAACAGTAAAGAACATAGTGCATTTAAAGATGCTATGAGGAGTTTCTACGTAATTACAAAAAAGTCTCACTTTTAGATATATGCCCGATGGAAATACACACTTTAAGATGAGTTTTATAGCATCAAAATAGGTAATCTATAAATGCTATTCCTTAGCTTCGCGGTCGGGTCAGACAGGGCTGGACTGGCCTGGATACTAGACTTTGGGAACAAGACAATTAGAACTAGAGCAAATTTATATTATTCGGACACGTCTTAGAGCACTGGGCTGTAAGTCGAGATATACAGCCGGCTACAAAACTACGATACTAAGTTTTCCATAAATTGCTTGTTGTCACACATCAAAAACTACCGCTACGTAACTAGAAAGAAATACATTACCTTGTCGCTTTGCATCCTGAAAGTTGTTGAAAAAAGAAGTTGTAAAGCAATGCAGAGTTCTGAGGAAGGTCCGAGCTGCATTCATTAGCATCACAACAAACACACGCTTTGGCTTGGGTCACGTCTTAACGACAGTCGCCGCGCGTGCTCATGGGTAGCAAAATCTTTATGTTGCCAGAAATAGATTCTTCTCATAGCACCTTTAAGGAAAAAATTGTTGAAATTCATAAATACGTGTTTACTAATGTGAATTAATTCACAACAACAGCAACTAATATCAACCGTTTCTTTACAAACATATGCCATCAGGAAGTGAATCAGTGCGAGATGTTTTTCTATTGTGTCACACAAATTTAATACATGGATCAAGCTAACTGACGAATTAGAGACAATTTTTTAATTTATTTAATTTATTGTCTAAAATAAATTTTTCATGTCAATGAAGGGAATCTGTATAAAACCAATGCTGGCCGTATAACAATATTCATTTTTAGCTTTACTTGATCAATAATGCTAATGTAAAGCATTTTGTGAGAAAGTTAAACCTACCAGCCGCTCTGTTGTTTTTAAATCTTTTAGGATAGGATGACAGTAGAATTTAAATCATAATTTGTTTTTATGGAATTTAAAATGGCAAACTCTTATGCTTAAAGGAGAAATCAATATTCATATGCTTGGATGCATTTAGAAAAACTTGAAATTGCCCTTTGAGTAACTTAATGGATGATGAACTGAGCACAGGGTATGATAAAGGATTAATGTCAGAGATGGAGCATAACAGAAGTAAACAAGAAACACTGGAATTAAGTCAAATTACACTTTTTACCATTTCACTGCTTCAAGATAAGGAGCATTGATGTATAACCATAGATTGAATAGCTATAATGACAAGGAACAAAGTTAGTAAACACTATGGTTTAATTCATTTTCTGTCATGTTTTGGTGAGTTTGTTGGCTCGTGTATTTTACACTGCAGCAGTAACTCACGACATCTACATCTGATTAGCCTGCAATGAATGTGATTGGTGGGGTCGTCGCCCAATCACATGCTGGATTTGCCCCAGTCTCTTCTGAGCTGTTGCACAGATTGGACATATGAAATATTTTCTTGGTTAGCATGAAAGAGTTCTTCTATGAATGAGACAAATAGTCTGTGGCATCAGGATTTCTCATTTACTCTGTTGTTAATGTGCCAGTAACTGTCTGAATATCCAGTCCTCCCTTGAAAAGACCTTCTGATGTGATGTCCTACCATTACTTCATCTTCCATTAAGCCCATTTGCCCTAAGTAGCAAGTGTACAGCAGAAACAGCAAAATGGATCCAGAGTTGTTGACAATATTATTTTGTTTAGCTCAAAGCAAATCAATTACCTGGGAATGGAGCCCTAAGGGGGCGGAGCCCAGACAGAGAGAGAATACGGCTGTATCGGGGGACCATGTATACTAGGGATGGGACAATACACTTAAACTCACGATACGCTGCACCTCGATATGCCCAGGTCATGATACGATACGTCACGATACAATATCAAAAAAGTAAAAAAAAGAAGTATTACTGTGTAATTACAACTTACTTGTTTTAGTTTGAGTTGCACATAGGAAAACACAAGGCCTAACAGGCCAAACACAAACTATAACACTTTCTAACCCTAGAGGTGTTAGAGAGTGCGTATGCTAACGAGTGGTAGGCTTGTTTTCACCGTCTTTGTCTTTTTTAATGAGAAAGCCAAAATACTGCCAGACCAATGACTTGTATCCAGGCGGAGCGCCCTCAGTTTCGACCTCATTCGACTCCATCATTCGGCTTTTTGGAGGCAAGGTAGTTGGTGCTAATGTTCGTTGTCGTCACTTCTGGTCACATGCACTATTACCGGACGTGACGTCTTTATTTCGCGATCCATTTTTTTCAAACTCGATGCATTTTGTCACGTACTGTATCGCGATATATTGCCAAACGATATTTCATCCCATCCCTAATGTATACAGTATATCACTAGAACTTTTTTTTTTTTACACTAGTGTTTGTGAACTCAAACACTCTTTAAAATTGTATTCATTAACCATGTTTATGGCAAATATGAGCTCTTTAATTTGAATTTAGGCTATAGACCTGTATAAACTACTTGACTTGAAGTAGTTAGTAGTCACATTCAACTCTAGTATATCTACATTAACCTGCAAGGAGGACTGAAGGTTGGCTGTGTTCAAGTTAGTTCAGCTTGACTGACTCCTGAGTATTTTTACCTAAAGCCTAATTCACTAATCATAGCAGTTAAAGTTTGATTGAAACGAGCTGCACATTATCACATCCAGTGTTTTGATTCAGGAACTGTTTTGAAACCACAGAACATGTTGCGTTATGTCTTGTAATGTCTTGCTCTGCAATCGGCTAAACTTTAATGTTTAATGCCACTTAAAATGAGTGGGTCCTAGTTCAGAGGCAGTTCGTCGTGTCTGGAAAGAGATGTGAACAGCTCCATTTGCCAGAGTTCAGACAAAGTTGAAACCACAGAGATAATGTTGAACAATACTGTGTCAGCTCCTGACAGGTAAGAAGGAAGAAGTGGGCCAAGGTCAAACTCACTGCAGAGTGCACTTCTATGAGAGTGGAGAAGATGTACCAGGGTGCACAGCAGGGCATGCAGCTAAATGCTGGGCTACATACTGGACCTTTTAAGGGTGCAAAAACAGGTCAAGTGTCATTAAAGTTCTAAATGTTATTAAAAGTGGTGAATAGGTAATGGATTTTATATTGTGTGCTTCCTTAGTAAACTGACCTCTCAGAGCACTTTTACACCACAGGTCACACCTCATCATTCACAAACTGATGGTGAAGGCTGCTATGCCAGCTGTCCATCAGCGTTAGCTCATCACATTAAGGCATATGTAAGTGACACTGACGTGGCAGTGGAAGCAAAGTAGACATTTACACGAGACTATGGGAGCTTGACATCAAACCCCTAATGCCAAGGTCAGACTACATGCTTATATTTATAGATTACAACGGTAACAGACTAAATGCCAGAAAACAGCTACATTTAATGACCATAATGATGACTTTAGAAGGAGGGCTGACAACAAATGTGGTAAACAAACATACTGTATTTAGAGGACTATTCTGTTGTTTGGCTTTCCAAAATTATGATCAATATGTTGACTATGTGATAAGTGCTTGTAGTTACTTAAAGAGGTGCTGAATTTACTCTGTTTCTGTTTCTTTCCAATACTTCTATTTTTACTGTCTGGCAGTAGTTCCTCCACAACAAACAATAAAGGCAGAAGTGTTAATTTTGTTGAATAATTATTTTCGTCATATGGCCCTATTCCACTAGCACACCTTGGCCATACTCTACTCGGCTCTACTCGATTTGCAGTGTGCTTCCACCAGCCTGGTACCTCCTAAAACAAGCTAGTTTTAGTACCTACTCCGCTCTGGTTCCAAGCGAGCTGAGTCGATACTGAAAGATGACGTCACCGACTGCCGGCTACTGATTGGTCTGACAATATTGTCATCGATGAGTCACGAGTGCAACAACCTAGCATGCTAGGGGTAGTTACCATTAGTTTACCGTCATATGTCTTTTCTTTGCAGCTCGATTGCTCTCGTCCTCGGCTTCATTCTGTTGTATATCTTCCAAAACTCTCCTGTGCTTCTCAAGGGGTATTTCTTCTTACCACCTGCAGCCTTCTTCCGCTTTCCTTTTTCACTCGGTTTGTGACAAAAAGCCACAGATTGTTGTGTTGCGCTCAAAATGACGTCACCGCAGTGCCGCTCAGCTGTTTACAGCGACACTGCACGCCGTTGGGCAGGTGACTGGGGCTAATGGAAAAAGCAGCACAAGGCGAGTAGAGTAGAGCCAGGTAGAGTCGAGTAGAATAGAGTAGGGCTAGTGGAAAAGGGCCATAAGTTTTCATCAACAGCCTTTTCCCCTGATGAAACTAAACAGAAACTAATAAAAACGAGTGCACGTGGACAAAAACTAAAGTAACTGACCCTTGCTTAAACAAATAAACTTGAATAAAATGTTTGTTTAAGAATTAATCCAGTCAGACCTAATTTGGTCATGTAGAAAGTAGGGACAAGTTAGGAATATATCCAATCACAGCTACTTTGGTTGTGTGGAAAGGTTGGATGAGTTCAGAGGGACATCCAGTCACAACTGCCTTAGCTTTATAGTGGTGGGATAAGTTGGGTAATGATCCAATCAGCACTGCTCTCATTAAGAATTTGTAATATTCATAAAAAGCATAGAGCAGATTATAGAATCAATTTCAGTATTGTAACTGAGGTTGTAACTGTCAGGTAGTCTAAATAAAGGAGACTGCATTTCACACAAAAGTAAAATTTGCTTTTTTTCATTTACACATGTTAGCTTTACTAGCATCCAATAAAGGGTTAGTAGATGTTTCATTTTATCCAAGTGTAAAACATGACTTTAGAAATTCAAGGAAACATAAAAACTGCTTCACACCTCAGATTTTAGTCAAGTAAATTTACAGAAGATTTCATCGACTAAAATGTGAAATGTCATCAACTGTAACTAGACCAAAATTTATACAATTTGGATGACCAACTCATGACTAAAACTAAAATATATTTAAGACAGAAGACTAAAACAAACACTAAATTAAAAAGTGCTGTCAAAATAAACACAGTATCATAGACAGAAATTAAGCAATTTTTTTGTGGTGTGCCCGTGACTGTGATTTGAACTCAGTTTGACTGGCGGGTCATTTTGACCCGAGGACTGTTGTAGCACAGCTAACATGGAAACGCAGTATTGGGTCATTTTGAAAACAAATGGTTAAAAGTTTCAAAGTTTTGATGAAAAGGTGACATAAATGTCACATCTACATCAAGTGGGCACACTGCTCAGTTTTCTCTGCTCAAAGTAAGCTCTTCATTAATTTATCACCTCACTACAACACAAGCAAAATCTTGTTAAGAATGAAGGTGCGACTTTGACGGATCTTTAGCAGCTTCACACTTCATATAAAGTGGTTACACAGAATTAGGATAAACATCTATTTTTTTTTTTCTTGTTTTCTCTTCTTGCTTTTCTTTGGGTGGGAGCTTTATTTGAATCTGTTTAAATTTTATTCATACCATATTGTGTTTTTCTGAAAGCAGTATTTGATTGGGTTTTTATTTTTTTATGTGAAAAATCTAGGCTGAGTAGAAAAGTCAGATCTCAGCAAGAGTGTTTTTTTTTTTATTTTCAAGTCAGAAAAATGAAAAACACAGATTCTACACACTTTAATTAAATTGCTCGTGATTATAAGAAAATATCTCCCAATGAAAGAAGCAAGTTAGGCTCAGTGAGGGACTTAAAGTGAGGTTTTAAATCTGCTTTTAATAAAAAAAAAAAATTTAAGACACTCTTTATATTCAGTTTGTCTTCTCCCATGGGCGGATTATTTACTTACAACTAACTCAGGCTTTAGTTTTTTGAGTTTTGGTCTTCAAACAAGATCTAAATCCAGACAATTCAGGAAACTGTTTTTCTTAAAATACATCCAGTGAGGTATTCTTGACTTGATATTGAGGAAATATTCTAACCTGGATCTGAGTTTATGCATCATATCAAGTATTTTAGAATCAATTGCCACAAATCCATGTGAATTGGTGTGTCACTGGCAGGCATGTCAAATTTGAGTCTAATGTTTTACGTGTCCATCTCAGGTCACAAGTTAACAAATTTGCAACTTGTGACTGTCTTAAGTCAAAGTCATAGGACTCACATCCAAGTTCCAGACCAAACAGACTCTTAAGTAAAGTGGGCATCCCAGGAAGACAACACTCCATGAAGAGCATTTTCTGACCCTTGTTCCTAAAGGTGCGTTCACACTGCAAGCGACCCAGTGACAAAAATAAATAGCCTACCTGTTTGAGTTTTACCGCGATCGTATCATATATCACATAATAGGATGTATAAGCGGACATTATTCCAGCTGTATCCTTTTCACTCACTTATCAGACACAAAACACTGCAGCTGATGATGCAGCAGCATCCTCTGTGAATTTACTGCGGTCCGTCTGCAAATGTTCTCACTGAGATTAGTTCCGCCTATGCGGAAGTCATCCGCCCTGTAGTCCGGATGAATAACAGCACCGTCACACATACACACACCGCTGATTGGCTGATGCTGCACAGCCACGCATGACATCACCTGAATAGATCAACTTTTTTTTAACTTTGACATCGCGCGACGAGTGAAGCGGTCATCTTGTCGCCGGCTGTCACGTCGCGGGAGGGTCAGCCCATCGCGGCTGTACATTGACTTTGCATGGAGAGTGATCGCCGAGGTAGTACAGGTCGCGTCCGGTGTGAACGCACCTTAAGAACCATAGGCTTTCTTCCAGAGAATGGTAAATGGTTAATGGATTTGAGCCTATATAGCGCGTTTCTAGTCTTTTGACTACTCAAAGCTGCTTTACACCGCAGGTCACATTCACACCCATTCACCCACACATTTACTTCACTGATGGTTCAGAGTTTCTATGTTAGTTATCCATCAGTATCTCTAACCCATTCACGCCCTTTCATGCCCATTTACACACCACTGAGGCAGCAGCGGGAGCGACTTGGGGTTAAGTGTCTTGCTCAAGGACACATCGCCATGTGTCGTCTGGAGCTGGGCTTGAACCTGCAACTTCCCGATCACTGACCAAGCGCACTATCCAACTGTACCACCAACAATCTTGAGGGGTGCCACCCACAGGTTTAGCTGAGTCGCTCAACCTGAAAGTGCATGATCCTTACAGTACCAACAACCATACTGCAAGATTTTTAAATTGCAGCTGATTTAAAGGTGACTCATCACGTTTTCCTACATGCAAAATACAATACCATTTACCATCATTAAAGGTGAGAAATGAATGATGGAAATAATGTTCCAGAACTTCACTTGAGAAGAACAGTGACATAACTTGCAATGTTTTCCCTTATTTGCTATGAATGTTTTGATTTGTTTGATAATGCATGGCCAGAAACACCCTTCAAGTAATGATAGTTAAAGTGCTATTAATCAAATATATCATTTTAGTTCAGCATTAGCTGACAAATGTGTATTTGTGTAACTGCTGCTCTGCATCATGTCAAAGTGTCAAATAGATGCAGTCTGTTTGATTTCATCATGCCTGTAGCTGTGATAAGATGAATTATTTGTTGGTAGAGGTGTTACTGTGTTAGATAAGTGTTATAGGCTCATTATTATGGTCTATATATTTCCTCTGCATAACAAGGTTAACATATATCACACACACACGCTGATTGACTGATGCTGCACAGCTTCCATGCATGTTCTGACATCACCAGTCTTTGGAATAGTCAAGCAAATTATAAACTTTCACCAACTTTTTCCGACCACACATTTGAAAAGAACTGAGCACCTTCAGCTCATTAGAGTGCAGCCTCCTGCTCACGGCTGCCGCACAGGTCACACAGCAAAGAGGCTGTACAGTTCAAAGGAAACAGATAAACAGCGCTGATGTGAATCCTTGTTCTTGAAACACAAGGTAACCTTGGTAGGTTTCTTCAAAGTGTCTGTCAGAGAATGGTAAATGGTTAATGGATTTGAGCCTATGTGCTGCCAACAGAGAGCTTTCTAGTCTTTTGAGCCTCAGCTCAAGGGAAGCCTGCGCTGGCTGAAGATCAGCAAAGGTCATCATTCTGGCACTTTCCACATTTACAGTACCAGGGGGTGAACAGGGGTTCAGAGTTTCTAATGTTTGTGACCTTATCCATGGGAGACACTAACCCATTCACGTCCTTTTCATGCCCATTTACACACTCATTCAATTATCTGTGATGTATCCTTCCAGGTGAAAGTCAAGTGTCTGGGTTAACCGCTGTTTTATGCTCAACTTGAAAAGATCGCTTTTGTTATGAGATGGGCTTGAACCTGCAACTTCCCGATCACTGACCAATGTTAATAGAGCTAAACAGACTTATACCGAGATCAGACTAATTTATCTGCTTGTCTGTTTTAATGGACACTGTCACATTAGGCCATCTTAGAGCAGAAACTGTGTGGCAGACAGACCTGACATGACTACCTGTCAGCCCAACCAATCATTACAACTGATGGGATTTAAATTGCAGCCGATTTAAAGGGGTCCCCAACCTACATGCAAAATACAATACCATTTGCCATCATTATTTGGTAAGCTGTAGAGAAAAATAAGGAAATAATGTTCCAGAACTTCTCTTGAGATTAGAACAAGCATATAACTTGAATGATGTTTTCCCTTATTTGCTATGAATGTTTTGATTTGTTTGATAATGCATGGCCAGAAACACCCTTCAAGTAATGATAGTTAAAGTGCTATTAATCAAATATACCATTTTAGTTCAGCATTATCTGACAAATTTGTATTTGTGTAACTGCTGCTCTGCATCATGTCAAAGTGTCAAATAGATGCAGTCTGTTTGATTTCATCATGCCTGTAGCTGTGATAAGATGAATTATTTGTTGGTGGAGGTGTTACTGTGTTAGATAAGTGTTATAGGCTCATTATTATGGTCTATATATTTCCTCTGCATAACAAGGTTAACATATATCAAAGCTTCCATGCATGTTCTGCACATTTTCTGTACTTGTCAGTCTTTGGAAGTCGCAGCAAATTATAAACTTTCACCAACTTTTCCGACCACACATTTGAAAAGAACTGAGCACCTTCAGCTCATTAGAGTGCAGCCTCCCTGCTCATGAAATAAAACGGCTGCCGCACAGGTCACACAGCAAAGAGGCGACAGTTCAAAGGAAACAGATAAACAGCGCTGATGTGAATCCTTGTTCTTGAAACACAAGGTAACCTTGGTGTGTTTCTTCAAAGTGTCTGTCAGTGAAAGGGTGACAGGTTTAATTAAGGGGTATTGGCTATGTGCTGCCAACAGAGAGCCGGTACACAGAGAAAAAAAAACAACTCTTTGTGAGCCTCAGCTCAAGGGAAGCCTGAGCGCTGGCTGAAGATCAGACAAAGGGTGCCATCGATACTGGCACTTTCACATTGACAGTACCAGGGGGTGAACAGGGGCTGATTTGGGCTAATGGTAATTGTGACCTTTCGGCTGGGAGACACTAAATGGGTCCTTTTCAAGTAGCTATTTGATCCTCTCATTCAATTATCTGTGATGTATCCTTCCAGGTGAAAGTCAAGTGTCTGGGTGTGAACCGCTGTTTTATAACCAACTTGAAAAGAGACTTTTGTTATGAGATGAATGTTATTGATGCCTCACATTCAGAGCACTCGATGCAATGTTAATAGAGCTAAACAGACTTATACCGAGATCAGACTACATTTATCTGCTTGTCTGTTTTAATGGACACTGTCACATTAGGCCATCTTAGAGCAGAAACTGTGTGGCAGACAGACCTGACAGACTACCTGTCGGAGCCCAACCAATCATTACAACTGATGGGATAATGTGAGAAGCATGAGTCAGGGGCCAGACCAAGGGGTCCCCAACCACCAGGCTGTGGACTGATATTATGCCATAGGTTATTTGGTACCAGCTGTAGAGAAAAATAAGATTGTATGACCCTTAAATTAGACTGAAGCATATTTTATTTTTATTGAATGACCTGATTCTTCTGCGTAGCTTGTCTGTGCAGATGTTTCACCGAGGTTCTTTGTCAATTTTGACACTTTTTAATTTGGTTTAAGTTATAGTCTTTTGCCTGAAAACATATTTTAGTTTTACTCATGATTTAGGTATCCAAATTGTCTTAATTTTAGTCTAGTTTTCACTGATTAAATTTCACAACATTGTAGTCAATGAGATTTATTGTAAATGTAGTTGACTAAAATATAAAGTGTATAGTGTAAGGCAGTTTTTATGTTTCCTTGAATTTCTGACGTCGTGTTTTACACTTGAAAAAAATGAAGCAAATAGTAACCCTTTACTGAATGCTAGTAAAGTGAGGAAAATTTCAGATAAGTTAGTTTTTTGTCCATGTGCACTGTTTTTAATACCTACTGTCTAGGTTTTGTCAGGGGAAAATAGTTGTTACGAAAACTATGATGAAAATACTTAGCCAACAAAATGAATACTGCACTACTAAGAACAACCTGAGATAAACTTACCGTTTAACCTTGTGCTCATGCATTTTCCCTCTGTGCTTTGGTTGTATTATAGGATAAGTTCGGTGTCTACAGCTTTCACATTGTTTGTAGAATGAAGTAGAACAATATACTCACCCAGAAGGCTTTCCTGATCCAAACAGTGCTTCGGGAGATATTTAGATCCAAAATCGAGCAGCGGACATCCATATAATGGTAGCACACGGAGCATGTATAGCGCCGCTCCTAAAACTGCATTAGTCGTCCAAAAACTCATTAGTTTTACTAATATTTCATCATGGTCCGCTTGGGCTACTCCTCCACGACAGTCCGGTGTCACTCCACCCATGTTTTTGAGGACAATCGAGGCACCTTAGGGCATTTAACTCCCTTATGCAGAAGGATATAATCAAGAGATTTATTAAAATATCAGATCAGCCCAGTCTAGACATCAGTAGATAAAACACACACCATCAGAACCGAATGTATGCCATACATACAGCATTTTCCTCCATGTTCAGAAGGTGTAGTGGTTACTGCATTCCTAAATGTCTCAGTGAAGCAGCTGCTGAAAACAGAGTGAGTTCTGGTGAATATCTGTTTATTGGGGTTTTGAAAAAAGCCTGTGGTTCTCTTTGATCCTCGGGGTGAGTTACAGTATGCATTTATGTGCATCCCAAAAATAACCTTCCTGGCAGAGGTAATTACATCAAGTAAAAGAGTAGGGCTCAATTAACAGAGAGACCTTTGGTATATAATACAAGGTATATCATCATACAAGTGACAGCTCCATTGTACAGTGTATAAAGCCAAGAGCTTGATGAACATGGCCAAGATTTAATGGCAGTTGCAAAGCTTTGGTCATACGGTGAGCTTTTGCGGTAGTGAAGTGTTCAATACTCACATTGGTCAACTATTCTGACAAGACAAATAGAAGACCTAAAGGAAGTCCAACCATCTTGATTTTCTGTCAGGAGGTTTGTGAAGCATCAGATGTGACCTTGAATGTTGCTCACCATAGCTGCATATCTACCAAGTGGCCTTGTTTGGTTTAACACAGGTCATCGCAGTTTGGTACAGTCAGCCCTACGTCTAGGGGCAGAGGTGCAAACCAGGATGTCATAGCCATGTCAGCTACATAGTGGTGTGACATCATAAAAGAGCAACCTTTCTTCTTCGCAAGTGGCTGTTTATCACAAGAAATCCCGATTTGATTGAGAGAACATTGCAGGCCACAAGGAAAAAAAAACTGTATTAAAAAATACATTTTTTTGAACCAGTCAACAGATTGCAGTGTTAAGCTCCAGACTTTGGGGTCCAGTTGATATGTTTGTTAACCCAACATTTAGCATCTGAAATGTATATACCTGATTATTGTTCTGAATAAGATTAAATGAAAGCCTGTAGCTCTTGTATTTGGTCATCACCATTAGAGATGCACGATTCGGATTGTTTCTGATATCCTATATGCTGATATTTCCACACTTGTTGCCAACCAAGAAAAACCTTAATTCTCTTTAGTTTTTAAAATGTCAGCTTTCAGTTCAATTATAGGATAAAGCAAGACCACCCATTAGAGGGACACAAGGAAAGTTTTCTGGGGCACATAAAGGTTAAAACAGTGGCCCATCCTAAATTTGAACATATTTTCCAAGACTTATAACCCAAATGTCCCATCTTTTTTCTAGTAATATCATTTTGCAGGGTCAGTGTGACAGTGTGAGGGCTACCAGACTGGACAATAAAAAGAGGTAACCGAATAGAGATTAGGACTCCAACAAGAAGCATGGTCAAGGGCCAAGGCTCCAGCTCTTCTAGTGCAGCACGTGGGTTTAATTTATACTAATTCACTTCTATTGGCCCCCACTGGGTCTCTTAGGGGACTACTTATTTCTCTGTGCACCCCTGGTTTCAAGCATACATTCTGAGGGTTAAAAGTGTAATGTTTATTGCAAAATATTGGCTGTAAATATTGGTCAAAATGTTGACATCTGTTGATACAGATATTCTACTTTTTGAACAAACTTCTTCTGATACCAATATTTTATCGACCGTATTGTGCATCTCTGATAAGCATGACTTTGGCATGTTGTCTAACCTAAGCCTCAAACAACTTGAACACCTTTTGTAACCAATCACTGTCTGTCTTCTTTCCTTTTCTTCTAAACCAGGCGAAGAGTGGACAAACAACCGCGGCAAAGCACCATCTGCACGGACAGCCAAGGGAGTGTACAGAGATCAGCCATACTCCAGATATTGAACTGTTTATACAACCTACACCCGAGTCCTCATGGCTGTTTCAACCCAAGTAATGGATTTTTTATGGACATTCCCACCTTTTTAGAATTGAAAACTAAACTGCAAAATAATACAACAGACATGGTCAAATTGAGATGGAGTAAAGATTAAAATCTTGTTTTCAAAAATGTTATTACCTTCTGCTTAAAAATATACTCTCCCACTGGTTAAAATATGTAAAACTATTAAAGTAATCCATCCCTTCTCTTATTACAAATCAGCCAGATGTTAAAATAAGGACAGATTTCATAGAATATTAAGTTTTCTCTTGGCTATGTGATTGTTAAGGTTGACATTGTATCAAGCTCTTTTACTTATACCCTGTTTAGACCCAGCATTACTACAGATTAACATCCATTTTGGGCATTCAGAAACCTAATTGTTGGCCCTGTGGCGTAGACTCAGTGAAAAATAAGAAGCATGCAAGTCCACATGTCAACAGCCAAATCTGCAGCAAGCAAAAAATGTGCTCTGTCAACATCTGCCCAGCCTGGCTTGTGGGGATTAAGAATTCCAGGTGTGTCCCAGTTCTGTAGATAGAACTGGTCTCGCAGCTTCCACTTGACTCTTTGTACGGCTTCTTAAAACAACAACAAAATGGAAAAAGGGAAACCAGATCATGTCATTTATTTAGAAGACCTTGCTTATTTGGGGACAGTGCTTGCATGTCATTGTCATGAGGTGTGAAACTGAGGTGTCATTTTCAGGAGAAGTTCAGGAGAAAAGCTGTTAAAAGGTGCTGATAGCCTCTCAGCTTAAAGGAATGATTCAGTATATTTCAAGGGAGGCTGTATGAGTTCCATGTCAGCAGTACAGACAGCAGCCATGGTGACACTGGCCAGCTCAGCATAGAAGTTAGGCTGTATGTTGCTGCCGATGGGGCCAAGAGCTCCAGGTAATTTACTCAATTGTAGGTGAGAACAAACTAACAGCACACAGTGGCACAGCAGGTAATGCCCATGCCTCACAGCAAATAGGTTGCTGTGCTTTTCTGTGTGAATTTTGCATGATCTCTTCTCTCTGAGCATTCTGGCTTCCCCTTAGAGACAAAAAAATAAAAATAAAAAGCTTGTCAGATTTAGTGTTCACTCGAAATTGCCCTTAGATGTGGGTGAGTTTGTGAAAGGATGTCTGTCTTATTATGCTTCCCTGTGATCAGCAAGCTACTTGTTCAGAGCTGGGATAGGCTCCAGCCTAATAAAAACTAAATGAATAAAGTAGCATTGATACGCTGCACTGGATGCATTCAAAATGTTATATTTTACTGTTTGCAAGCCACTTCGTTCTAGAACACTGTATAGCCTACATGTCTTTGTGCATGAGTGCAAAACAAAGGGGCTTACTAACAGTAAAGCATTGCACCGCAGTTGGATTAATTTCAATGTACTAACCTCCAAAACTGTTTTTAAAAGTGTTTTACTTAATGTTTAGAATGTTGTTCAAAGCTCTTGGCCCCATCTGCAGCAATACACAGCCAACATTCTGTTCCATTTCTCTTCTTGCAGAGGCTGAGTGTAATTCTATTGGTGTGGCTAAAGTAATTGTGTATTAAAAAGTCTACATTCATACACATATCAATTGTTCAGCTGTTGAGCCATGGCAAGGCAAAAGCAGGTGTTTCCAATATTTTTTCTTTGAAGGACACATTCTGAAGAACAGAAGAATGCCAGGACCATTTTGCTAAATAAATATTAGTTTAGAGTGGTGCTAGAAAGACATATTTTTGATGTTAGCATTGTACTGGTTCCCTTGATTGCAAGCCAAATAAAAGCAAAAAGTACAACTTTGTGATAATCCTCACATACAAACTTTTCATGAATTTCAATCTTTAACAAAATTTACAATAATAAAAATCTGTTATTAAGGTACTTTTTGAACTACAAAATGGAAGCTCCACATCAAAAGCAGTCACAATATTTCCAATCAGTAGCGTCTTTTGTGAAGTATTTTTTTAAATTCCTTTTAAACTAAATACCCGATCAAGTTGGTCCTCATGGCTGTGGTAAAAGTGTGTGCATAATTAAGTTGCAATGCTCAGAAAAGCTTCCAGTTGGGTCCTGCCCATTTTTGTAGTCCTTGATATCAGTTCATTTACCACTGTGGATTCAAACACACAACATTGGTTTGAGATTCAATATCAGGTAACTTATTATTTCCCATTGACTAGTGGTCATCACCTTATTGCAGGTGTTTATCCTAAACCAGTTTTCTACATCCCATATAGTTCTGGGCTTGGGAACCTGGAAGTGCTAAATGCTAACTCAAGTCTAACTCCTGCACCAGCCTATAAAAAAAGTGTTTTGAAGTGCCTCTGGTTGAAACTGCGTCCCTCTGTATGCTCTTGGTCAGGGTGCGAATGAGGAAGAGGGCTCGATACAAAGAGAGGGACATGCTAATGGATTATTTTCTAGTTCTGAACCAAAGCAAGAGCAAACTGCAGGAAGGTGCAAAACTTTGAGGAAATGTCGGTGCTTAAAGACTTAATCCTTTACACAACGGCCCTTAATGAAGCACAGACCGACCAAATTAGCACAATTTATTCTTTTTGCCACCACAATGAATTCTCTTTAACTCGTCTGTCTAGCAAAAATATATGCTGTAATTTGGGCCAGTTTTAATTTTCACACCCTGGAGAAAATGGACCACAGGCCCCTGACTGGATACCTCCAGGTTTTAGTATCATCTGGAGCTTCACTGACCATAGCATACAGGCTAACCTCCCTCCAGCATTCCTCCAGCTAGATTAGACAGATGTATACATATCACAATAAGTAAGCCACAGAAATGACGTATGAGCTGTTCTTATGCAACATTGCCGTGTGTTTGATTAAAGGTTGTCACTACAGGATCATAGCAAATGCACAACTGCAGGTTCTTAAATAGAGTCTTGGTCTTGGTTTCTGACTGCCCAGAATGGATAAATGTGTGAAAGTATAAATGGCCCCTTCAGTAATGACTAGTGACTCAGTAGAAGCTGTCGATACAATGTCTCTCCACAGCTGCCAGCATAACTTAATTTATAACCCTCTTATTCTCCAGACTTTGAACTGCGTGGTTGATCACTTAAAAATGTAGTAGCTTAGTCCTAGGAAAGTGCAGTACTGTAGATATTTTACTTTCTGAGGGGTAATCAGTGAAATTGTGTCCCTTGTAAATCAAACATTTACAATTAAAAAAAGAAAAAAGTCAATCTGTAAACTTATTGTTTTGCTGTTTTTTCCTCCTTTTTTGTAAAATAATAGTTTGTTAGTGTTAAAGGGCTTATAAAAGCATGGTGTGCAACTGTGGATATTGTCAGCTGTTTTACTCTAAAAAGAAATGTAGTTGTGTTCATCATAATGCCCCCAAAACATCCACTTAAAAACATCTATAAATAACTGCTCATATTTTATGTATACTGAACAACTGGGGCTGCGAAAACAGTCGAGGGGCTTTTTTTAATTTTTGTGATTTTCTTTTTCTTTTAGATGCTTCAAATCAGTCCTTTCAATGTCATACTTTGATTTAATATGAGACATTTTCTGACTTTGTAGGCATAATAATCCATTTTAAGACCATAAATCACATGCTGGTGAACAAGTATTGATACCCATCTAGAGATCTGTTTGATTATATTGATTTTGCGCTTATGTAAGCCCTTTAATATTTTCTTCTTTGTTGATGCTGAATAAACATTTTGAAAGAAAACACTTGTGTTTGAAGAGAATAATTATGCATTTATAAATACGTCATAATTTAAACTAACCCAAAACGACAAAGCACGGTTGTTTGGTATATTCATTTATTATAATTACTTGTTATTAAAATGTACATTTGCTAAGTTAGAACACTATGGGCCTCATTCGCTAAATACTCTTAAGACCACATTTGATCTTAAAACCAACTCAAGCTGTTCGAAAGAAGATTCTTTATTAAAATATCATTTCATCTATGACTTCTTTAAGCTGAAACATGCATTCATGCTAAAATTAATAGGGCACTTCTCTATGCTTAGGACATTAACTTTAAGTTAGAAGAACAGGGGATTCATGTGTTAAAGTGCACAGATATGATAATTAGATATAATAAGGAAATACAATTAGATTCATGAATCTGTCTAATGCTTTATTCATAAAATAACCACTACACTCACAGTGCATTATGATCTGGGTAAATTTGTGGGTTTAGTATGCATGAAGTTAGAAATTCAAGAGCAGCAATTTGAATAAAGAAAATCAAAATTAGATAAGGATTAAAACAAACAAATTAACTTAAAAATGTATGCCACCCTGAAGCTTCTCTCTAGCCCAGTCCTACATGACATTTTCTGAAATGCTTAAAGTGAGCTGGTCAGATAACAAAATGACAAACAGCAGCGGCAGCATCAGTGCACTGGTGGCAGTGCTGGACAAACAAAGAGAAAATCTTGTTCATTATTTTTTTGTTTTTTTGTTGATTTATAAAATATGCAGGATTTTGGAAATACAAATAAGCAGCCAGCTTCTCCCACCTTGGCTGTTTTTAAATGAGAGCTCAGTTAAAGTAAATGTTCGATTAGTATCCTCACCGTTAACTATGATCTTAGTAGCAGGTTAATTAGTAACACTGGGGGCTCATTAGACATTATTAAGAGCTCATTAGTACCTATTTCTAAATGAACAGTTTATAAACCGTTCACTGAGTTTTCATTTAATACTTACTAACTTACTGATTTAAAACTGTGAAAAGAGATTTCCAGTGCGTTAATTGTTCTCCTTGAATTATTTTTGATGAAAAATGTATACTCTAATTCGGGATGTAACGGTTACCGATATAATGGTAAACCGCGGTAAAATTTCCCACAGTAATCATTACCGTGTCCTTTTAAAATGACCATTATACCGTGTTTGATCACCACAGTGTCAATGACTCACTGTGATGTTGCTCTTTGCCTGAAAAAGGCAAAACTATGTGTGTCTGCCCCTCAATGAAGCAGCCGTGTGCGGCAAACAGAGGCGCACATACGTAGCCTGTTGTACTAATGAAGTACAAATTTGTTTTTTTCTGTTCTTGTAATTACACACAGTTTAAGCATTTATCACAAAATAATGACAAATACTAGAAAGAATTGTTTACTTTTAATTATTTTTTTTTTTTACAAATTTACTTATAGGACATTTCCTGACACAATTGTTGACAAAAAAGACAAAAGGACTGTTAAAATTATAATATTAAAGGGGTAAAATGATTTCAAGACTGTGTTACAGTACTGTTTTCAACATTTTGAGCACACTGCAACAATACCGCGATAATAATGATAACCATGATAATTTTGGTCACAATAACCGTGATATGAAATTTTCATACCGTTACATCCCTAATTCTAATAAACAATCCACAGACAACTACTCTAAGTGATGTGTAAATTACTCTTTAAGTCCTAGTGACTAAGATTTTGATTTAGAGTCTGCAGAACAAAAACTTTAAGGAGTAGAGCATTTTATTTTCCTTTTTTCATTTCCTGAATAGTAATAACTTTGGAGGTATGAGGTTTGTGCCCAACATCGATCATATGTTTCTTGTTCCAAAGTTGCGTGGTCTTCATTCCTCACATGTTTAATAAAGCAAGCACAGAACTAATGCAGTTAATGGAGCAAATTCTTAAAAAGCCTACTTAGTACACAACCCTTGTCCTAATATTAAATTTATATTTAATTGGTACAATATGAAGTATACCTTATAAATGTAAACATTTTTGATGTTTTTCAGACATTAAGTTCATTACAGTTTTATTGATTTTTATATTTTGTAACCATCAAATCTATCATTGTTTATAGAATAATAAATGAGAAGTGCTCTGAGAGAACAAACCTCAGCCAAGACATTTTCAACATTGTCAGGAGAGTCATTTTTTTGGTTATAAATGTGGAAAACAGCCCAATCTCGCCGTTGAGAAATAATAAGAAAAAAAATCTTGGATCTGCATCCGGATTCAGATCAACACCAAAATCTCTGTACTTCTTCATTGTGTTATGACCAACTTTTCTTAAGAACGAATTTGTTCAGAACCTGAGAAACAATCTCAAGAAGTTACCAAATCCTTGAAAATAATCTTGGCTCATCACTCAGATTGGTACCTAAATCTAATCACTTTATCTTTCTGCTATGACCAGCATTTTTTTAGAGTTTGTTCTACATAGTCACTCATATTTAGTATTTCAAACCATGGCAGTAGTGACTGCCTGATGGGCCTGTAATGAAAGTGACTGACAGAGTGATGGTCCAATCACCTGATGGTTATTCTTCTGAAAGGTTTTGTCCAAAAATTTCTATGGGCTTTTGCTCAGATGGACTATTGAAATATATTGAACTTACCTGAGGTGAAGTTCTGGCATGGACTTTTCTGATTTTTAGTTATAAAAGTGCAGTTCTACATCCTGAACAAATGTCCAAAGTTCCAAATACTTGTAGATTAAGTAATATCTAATTGTTCCATTGGTAACCAGGTGATAAAAATATCTGTTCGTAGTAGAAAATGTAACAATACTGTAATGCAGCTCCACACAGTGAACCATGCCCTTGGTACTTCAGTCTGGTCATGTCACTGAAAATTGGTGATTGGTGAAAAAGGCCCATAGTTTACTTTCATAACCCAAAAATACATTGCATGTATGGTTTAAATCCAGATTGGTGTTAGAAAGTATCAGTAAAATCCTATCAACCAGCAGAAGGCTGTGTTTGACCGTGTAAATGACCTTCATAATCTGATAAGAATCTTCTCCCATTTGTATTTGAACACCATGTGATGCATTTTGTAGGAAATCTCTCCGACTGAGATTTGGAGGATTTAGCGATAACAACATCAGCACTCTTGAAAGGCGCTCCACTCTGTTTGTTCATATAATTCGATGTGAGGCGAGCACTCATCACGTCAGGCATCATCAGTAAACACACATTAACTTTGTGAGTGTTTACCCCAACAGAAACAGCGTGTAGCGCTGCGTGAAAGCCTCCTTGACCTCTAGGACGTGTTTCGGATCGGTATGGGGTGGGACGGGGGGAGGGGGTGGATTGCTCTCTCTTTCTTGTCTTGCTCTTTCTGTTCTCCTCCGGTCATGTGGCCCTCTCTCCCAGTCGTTTAAAGAGCCTGCCTTTGCCCCGTCCATTAAAGAGACTCTAAATGACCCCCAGCTGACCTCCGCAGAGAGAGGATGGCAGTAGCTGTTTAAAAAGACCTCCATCCCACAAGGTAAACAACCTAACCCAGTTTAACCTCTCCCCTAACATAGATTAACATAAAACCTCTCTAAACTTAAATGTAATATGTTTTCCTGTCTCTGTTTGGTGCGTAATCTAGCCACAAAGCTGGGAATAATTAGATATCTGTAACATAAAATGTAAAATAAAGTATGATAAATAGCAGTAATATTCTAACAAACTGTACAGTGAAATAACTATCCTAAGACTTTGATAAAACATTTCCTCTGTTATAATAATTGAACCATAAAATATTTTTCTCTGCACTGTTTTCTATGACATTATTTGAAAAATGTTCATGTTTCCGACTTGCACGGTCATAATATTGTTTACATTCCTTTCTAGGTGGATGTTCCGGCTGCACAAGGCCATCCAAACAAGAATCTCTATGGTGCTTGAAGGTATGTGGCTTCATAATTATACTTACAACCATTCTCCCCTTTTTTACATGTCATCATTAAACTCTTATGAAAGTATGAGGTCAAAACAGTCAAAACTGAAGAAGCTCTGCCATTCGGGGTTTCTTGAAGAAGCTCCTCAGAATTTAACCGGTCAACAGCTTGATTTCCAAGCTCTTTCAGCTAACGATGCACACTATATTTCATATTTTGTGCTTGATAAGATGCTCTAAGCAGGGTGAAATAAGGATCACACAGTCTTGATAAGTCCCATATTTTGCTCTTTTCTGCTCTATAACATGGGTCCTTGATGTCTTCATTAAACGTTAGTAACATGCTCTGGTCCAAAAACCCTATGAATAAAGCACAGCTGCATTCCTTCCACGCTCACATAAGCCCTCTGTTCAGAATGGCTGGTTTTAAAGGTGGTCGCCTTAAATGCTAATGAGCCAGAGTATAGCAGTGGCCAATGCAATATCATACGCAGCAATGGACCTGCAGCATATCTCAAGTAGGAAAGTATATCGTTATGATTTTATCGATACTTATCGATACTCTTATCGATACTACAACACCTAATTTTGTGTAAAAAATAAAGACTTTACAAGATATTAAAAGATTCAAACTTTTTTATTACCACAAGGTAATAATAAAGCTTCAACAGAATAGAAGTAATGCATTACAAATGCTTCTCAGAGGCAAAAAGAAAGCTAAAGAGATGGTAAAACCCCTTCATGCTGCCTAACAGACTGCATGTACAGGCAGACCCATATAACCTTTGATGCTAAAATCGATGCTGCAATGATGACAACTAGGGCTCTCACTTTATATTAGATATTCGAATAACCGTTCGAATATCGGGATAAATATAACCGTATAGTAAATAAATATTAAATATTAAATAAATATTCCAGTGTAAAATACTGAGTGTAGCAGCACATCAGTTGATCATATCAGTTGGAGCAGTGGACCGTTTCATCCAACAGAGGGCTCTGTGAGCGCAGCTTGACCATCAGTCACATCTGGTGCTCCCTTGACCTCAGTAAACAAAGAGTTTCCTCTCTGAGCGGACATTAACAGCTCTGGTGAGCTGTTCCTTCGACTTTTCACCCAAATTATACGGCCGAGTGCAGCGGCACTTCGTCAAGAGTTTAACCCCGTGTGACTGTGATGTTTGCAGCAGTGTTTTCACCGAAGGGGAGGATAATAGAGTCTCTGATCCTGTCGGTGCTGCAGTCTTTAGTGTTAGCCGGGCTGCTAACTCTTCTCGTGTTGCTATAGCAATCAAACAGCCCGCACTCCTTTAGCTTTATACTATGCACGCGCTCCAAGTGTTTGGTGATGTTGCTAGTATTTCATAACTGCGTGACAGTTGAAGAGACGTTTAAGTACCAATAACAGTACCGTTTTTCCAGATTCTTAATGGTGTTTGGTTACCGACCCAATTAGGGACCGATGCATGAAAGTACTGGTCCATGGTATTCATCCCTAAGCTCGAGTGAAGCAGAGCACACTGCCGCTCCAGTCACACAACGCTTACAATCCTGGACAAACACAAACTGAAAAATCAGGCCGATTATCAGACAACCCAGACAACATGCAAACCTTGGCTAAGTCACCACAGTGGGACACAGCTGTAACTTCGCCTACCTTCTGGTCTAACGTTAGCAGATAGTGCGGGGATAATTGGATTGATGAAGGACTGATTATATTCAGCCAACTGTTAAACTTGTCTTGACCAATGTAAGAGTGCTCATACACTGAAGTTTATCCTTCAGACCTCCAACAAGTAACATGAACATTGACGAACATGTGCAGTAACCTCTGGTTCACTTTCCCCTGCTGTTACCATTAGCTCATAGCAATTAGCAAAATAAATACATGGCATTTAAATACTCACATTTCCATCATCATTTTTGGTGACAGATTGTTGGTACTAAGCCCAGATTCAGGGAAGGTCTAGTTGCTGGTCCCGTGTTGAACTGACTGAAGTTGAAAAAAAAAAGTTGGATGTAAAGTTATTTGCGCACACATACAGGTTTGAGCTTACTGTAGCTGGTATATTCTCTTTAAAAATAAGATAAATCCACTGGGCTCTTTGGTCCTCTCTGGCTGGTAGCCTTTATGTGAAGATATATATGACCGTTTACAGCCAACAACTGAGCAGTAATAGGTTTTGGGTCCAGACATGTTGTTCACTTATCTCTTGCTTTCAGTGAAAACAACAATGGTTGCACTCAGGTAGAAGTAGGCCTATGCAAATGAAAATTTTTGTTACGTAACATAATATCCACAGACCAAACAGCTTGCCTAATACCAAGAGTTTGCATTTATGCAGGTGTCTACTCTAACATGTTGTGGGCTGGGGGCCAAATACCCCAAATTGGGTTCAAAAATCTTCAAAAAGTGATTTTTGCATTAGATATGCCCTTTAAACATTGTATTCAAAGTTTTTTAAAATTCTTTAAAAGCACCATATGCAGAAGATGATAGTCAAATACAATAACCTATATAATACCTCTGAAAAGATGTTCAATATGTACTTGTGACTTATGAACTACATGACATGTTCACAGTCTCTTCACTATAATAGTATTTTTACACTATAATAGTATAGCTTATTTCACTCATTTGATGCACAAAAGCACACCTCTAGCAGAGCATTTGTTTAAAAAAACGCAATATAAAGTACATTATGGAATGGAGAGTTAAGAGACAATGTGCCTTTTTCCAGCATTCCTTCATGCTTACACAACAGAAATACAAATGCCCAAGAATTAGGATTTCCCATGAGCAGGGGCTATTTTTTTCTACTTTTTGTATACATGCTTATGAATCTAATCAATAATAATTATGCTCACAGATATGTGATGTGATGTTAAATGCATGAAATAGAGAATAAAACTAAAGATTAATGCAGAAATTGAGACAATAAATTATAAATACTAATTATATACAATATTAATTATAAATTATAAATTTGGCATCTTAACCTGCTGTGTAGATATCAATACAACTGACACTGATTTAAGGAAATGAGCAGTCTCCTTGGTTTGATCTAAGTATGTTACCCCAAATTTTCTATGTATAATAGTGACACACCTTGGTTTACTCTGTGACTGGCTTTGTCCCCAAGAATGTATGCCCTTAAGTTGAAAATATAGACTGACACATAGCCCAAACTGGCCTGCACCATGCACCTTAGACAATCAAAATAATGTTCCATGTCTCAGTTTTAAGAAAAAAAAAAACTTCATTGAATATTGACTTTCAACATCTTGTTATATGCTAACAAAAGGCTGAAATAATTTTTTAAAAAGCCGGATAAAAGATTATTTCTGTAAAGGATTTTCAGGAGGAACTACAGTTCATGCCCAAATGGCATCCTTTTTTTTATCTAATATCTTAACAGTCCTCATGATAACTTGAATAGTGCACAAACATAGTTGAAAGGCTCAACAAAGCTCCTGGACCATTTTTGATGGTAGAAAAGTTATTATATGTTGCCACATTCAGCTTTGCAAACATTGTTTAAGATTAAATGGACTACTTAACTATTATACAGGTCTATCTTTTACAAAAACATCACTGGTTGTCGTGGTGGTGCAATGGGGTAGTGCATGTGCCTCACTATAAGATGGCTGCTATAAGATGGCTGCTAGTTTAATTTCAGGGGCCCTAATTTCCTGGCGCAGCACAGGGTAGCGCAGGTTGGTGGAGCCTGGCACGCCCCATGCAGTGGTAATTTTGTCCAGCGCAGCCAATTTGGTAGATCGGCTGTGCCGAGATGGCTGTGGCAGTGCACCAGGGGGAGGTGCCAATAAATTCAGGTTAGCACAGTGACATTTTCATATCAAAAAACTGCACTGAAGGTGTACTGAAAACTCGTCAACTCCAACCTGGTCTATTCTCAGTGCAGGCGAAGCATGCCCGATGCAGTGGTAATTTGGCTGACAGGCACACAGTGCTTGTACGTCACCAAAACCTCACAGGCAGGTATTGAGGGACAGTACAGTTTTTGTCGCATGCTTCGTGCCACACAACATAACCTTACACCATGGATGCAACTTTGACCTCATGGAGGACATTACAGGACTTAACATGGACAGAGGCTGAAGCGTATGCCGTTCAGCAGATAGAGCAGCAGAGAGCAGTGAGGGGAGAGACCACCTGGCTGCACATCTCTGTCCTGAAATATTCTTGTATGCCTACGCATATACATGTTTTTGCCACAATTTACTCAGTCACATTAAACATACACAAAATCATTCATAAGAAAAATACATTTATCTAAACACGTCTCCTTCCTCTTCCTCCTCTTGGACTGCTTTTTGGAGAAGGAGGGAGGGAGCCTGAGGAGAGCCGTCCTCCCCTGGTCTGGGGATTCAGACCACGGGAGCATGGCCACATCCGCCAGCCTACCAAGGCTGGAGTCAATGGAGGAGGGATTGAAATTATCACTGTGCCTCACCCGCAGCGCATTTAAAGGCAAGGAGAGGCATTCATTTGATTGGTGAAGACAACACTCGGCTGAGTTAAACCCCCTCATGCTTTTTCTCCTCCCTCTCTGGCACATTTGCTGGGGGGAGGGACGGAGACTTGCAGTGTGCCTGGCTGCACCAGACTGCATCCTGCACGCAAATTGCAAACTGCCCTGGACACACCCATTGGCGTGCGCAGGTTAAGTGCTTTGCCATCATTGTTTAAGTTTAAGTTGACTACTTAACTGTTAAGTAATCCACTCCTGCGCCTGGTCTATGAAATTGAAAAGGTGTTAGCCAGAGCCATTCTGTTTGGAGTTTCCATTTTCTCCTCTGGTATCTGATCACAGATTATAAACATGCCCATTGGGTTAGTTGTTACTCTAACCTACCCATTGAAATTGATTGGTGGATGATCCAGATTTTGCACAAATTCTCACCCATTGTCATCCAGGATAAGCTGCAGGCCACCTCGAACCCAATAAGGATAGTAAAGTTAGACAATGGATGCATGGATGGATATATCATATAGCTGTTTACCCCATTATACTGCTTTTAGGCATTTATAATTATTCATGGACATAATTGATGATGTTATACATCATCTTGTTTGCTGTTGCAGGTCATAAAAAACATTGCTATGTATATTAATCTGGTTCAAGTGAAAGAAGAAAAAATATTAGCAAGAGTTCTGAGTAGATATTTGAAAGCTTCTGTTCGTACGACTGAAAATATGATGACTGCAATGTTTATTGGCTTAATGACTTTTTTATTTAAATGCATGTGCATGACTAATTTTGAGGAAAACTTTGCAACTCGAAAAGCACTCAGAGAGCACAGACCTCTGCCAAGCAGCTCGGTTCAGGCAGTGCCCCCTATAAAAGACAGTGTCAGGATCCTGACCACACTCAGCACAGACATGGAGGTTGTTGTCCTGTATGATGGTCCCAGCATGTTCCAGTCATGGACCAGTAAAGACTGGAAAGTAGAAAAACTTTGAGTAACTCTGTCTTTGGTTGTAATTAAAATAACAGAGATCCTTCAGTGCTCGCCCATTTTTACACTTGATATCATTGTTGCAATACTAAAAATTGCACAGCCTCCAAAAATATAAGAAATATCAGGACAAAAAGATACTACAGCATCACTTTTTCTCAGTTTGGTTCAGCCTTGGTGTGGATGAGGTTTTATTCAGTGTAAATATAATGATATCAGCAGGCCATGATTTTAAAAGCTACATCAGAGACTTAGGATCACCCTCCAGATTCTTGGAAAGGTTTTCAGATTACTGAGGCTTTGTTAAGATGACTGTTTGTTTAATTATGCAAATATGTATCAGATTACCATTAATTAGAAGCAGTTATATAACAGCAAAGCCAAGGGGCAGGCGCAAAGACAGACAATTACATCTTTAAATAAATCCCCCCTCAGAAGAAGGTCTGACCCTCAGATTGTATAACCTGTTTGGGTCTGTTGAAAACATCCAAAGCCGATCCAAATGCAATATTCCTCAGAGGACACAGTGTTATCATGACATATCAAATATTAATGTTGCTTTGAGAGATGTTGACGGGTGTTTAATGTGGAAAACCTTTCTAAATGGCTTGAGAAATCCTTCAGTCTGGCTGCCTGTTTAGATTTTGACCCTCACTCTCCTTGTATGACCTTCTATACACTCATAAAAGGGGCTTCCTGTCCCTGTGGACTCCTCGCCTCACTTTGAACCGCTGCAATTAGTGTGTAGGAGCACTCTGTGTCATCTGAGCCTCGACACAGTCTCTGCTGCTCCAGTTTGAAATTATGTGTTGTGCTTTTACGAAGTAGCGTAGTGTAATGCAAGACTGATCACCCCTCAGCGCAGATCACATAATCAGTATGTTTACACACAGTCATAGGAGTCAAATTATAATTTTAGGTTGCTCTAATAATCAGTGATGCTGACTGTGTTTGGTTTGGGGATGAATTTGGGTCATTTTTGAAGTTTTATTTGGTTCAGTTAGTCTCATGCTGCAACTGCAGTTGTTCTTCCTGCCATATGGCTGATTTCATGGTGCAGGGATGACATCGTTTTGAAGGGCAACCCAGAAGTTAGCATTTTGCCTACAAGAGTTTTCTATGCATTGGACCATTGCTGATGATCAATCAATCAATCAAGCAATCTTTATTTGTATAGCACCAGTTCATAACAAGTGTTATCTCAAGGCACTTTACCATAGAGTAGCTGGGGCCATACTCTTCATTTTATAGATACAAATATATGCATATAAACACACACACACTATACACAGCTATGTGCCTAACGGAAGTTCATTTGCCCATTTTTCTTTTATTGAGATTTTATTGAACATTTCCAGTTCTGGAAAGGCTGTGTTGCTGCTGGTCAAATGGCTTATAGTCATGCCTTAACAGAGTCTCTCTTTTTGTTAGTAGGTTGTGCTGAAGTTCGGTTTAGATGACATGCAAATGCCTTTAAAGGGCATCAACAGCATTCTAAGGGCTCCTGTGATGCTTAAACAGCTCATGGCTTTGGCCAACTCTTTTACAGCCTATGCCTTAAACAAAATTGTGGCAGTAATTATGGAATTACGACATGCTATTTGACTCAGAAGCAGCCAATGCACTTCCAGATTATGACATCACAGTGGTTCTCTTGTACAAAAGTCCATCTTTTTTTAAATGTATTTTCATGGGCATTTTGTGCCTTTATTGATAGGAGAGAGACAGTGGATAGATTTGTGAAAGGGGTGAGAGAGCAAGACACTCTGCAAACTGGTCACAGGCGGAATTTGAACCTGTAACAGCAGAAGCAAGTACATGGGGAGGCTGGATGCTAACCACTCCGCCAAATCAGCACCCCAAAAGTCAATTTGTGCTCATTACAGTGGCTACGATGTATATGTTAATGTTAATTAAAAAAAATGCCATATATGACTATTTGTAGGATTGGGTACTGGTTGGATTTTAATGATTCAAGTTATACTTATTACCTCTAATAAGGAGGTTGTGTTTTGCCGGCAGATGTTTGTCTCTTTGCTGGCAAGATCACTCCAAACTACTGAATGGATTTTGCTGAAATTTTCAGATGTTGGTAATGGCCCAACTTAAAAATGGTGGTGATTCAGATAACTGCCACTAGCAAACAACCATTTTTGCTCATTAACTGTATAACTAATTACAGTATCAACATGATTTAGAGTGTTAGATGTGGATTTTCAGGGTCAAGAAATCATATTATGATGGTAACTTTATCATGGAATTAATGCTTATAGATGTGACATCAATATGTGAGCTACCTTGGTGGAGGTTTGTGTTCTCTGTGGGCGTTCTAGTTGGTTCCAGTTTTGCTGGTTTTCTAACTCCAACTATATACCATCCTGCTCAGTGTACAAGTTTATATTCCTCTTTTTATTAAGAGGAGACTTCAACAGCAAGTTTTTTTTAACCAAACTAGTTAGTTTCAATGACAAAATGTGACTTGAATTGACAAGTTAGAAACAACTTTTTTCTGTAATGTTGCATCATATTATGTTGTTAATAAGTTCAAACATGATGATGGATTGATAACATGAAACCAAGTGTTGATATTTATAGATACAAAAACAATAATGTTTGCTCACCTCCAGTTTTACTCCTCAGTAGAATTATGCTGTCAGTGTCCACAAGGTTCATACTTTGTCTCAGCATGGTGACAACTCTCCTCTCTCCGCATCCATAAATCACTACGGTGAGGGTCTGCAGGGTCTCTTTAGAGTTTATTTAACTTAACAGATATGCAAACATGAGCACAGCTGAGTTTTCATCTGAAGAGTCCTTGGCATAGCTGCAGTTTCGACCTGTGACTGGAGATATAAAGGCTTAAGTGGACAGGAGATTGTTGCACACAATTTTTCCCACCATAATCTTTTTCTCAAAGCATCTTTTTTAGTGCAATGATATAAGTGACATTATGCTTTGGAGAAACAGCAGGTCCTTACAGATAGATAGAACTTCAATGAATGACCGTATTCTCAGGTTGTATCAATAAAAAATATTTCTGCTCTTCTTCAGAATTGAAAAGCAGAACCAAAACACGTCCTATACCGAATCCTCAGATCTTGGAAATTTGGAAAAGATTGCAAACCAATACCGCTTCCAAGTTTGTGTATGTGTTTATCAGAGACATCATCGAGCTGTTTATCTGGACAAGCAATTTTTAAGTCCAATAAATGTTGGGAAATGGAGGCTGGAAGTGAAAAAATGCTATCTCACTTAATGCTTTAGAACTTATCCATACACCACTTTGTTGTTGCACAATGATCTGGTAAAACACATCTGCTCAGTAAGGAACAGAGTAGTGAGGGTATGAAATAATCTTGAAGGCCAACCTGGAAGTTAACATCACGCTAGTTCCCTCTCTGAAAAAATGAAGGAAATTCCCAATGACTTTTCAAATTCTTGCTGATAATAGAGTGGTGCTGGTGTCCTGCAATGTGAGAAGAGTTAGCATTCTTACACTTCTGGTCCTCATTTTCTGAGCATCTGCAAGATTTTTTTTATATATAAACCTGAAATAAGGTAAATGGGGAACAGTTATTGAGTAATTTAAATAATCATTCTAGATTTACCCTGCTTGTTAATCTTAAAGCATTATTGTGTCTTTAAAGGACAGTTGCTCAAAAACTGCTACAGAGGACTAGAAACATGACTAGTTACATAATCATTTCTGATCATCTTTGATAAACAATGTTACATATATTTGCCACAGCCATGAGCACCAACTTTATCAGGTCACACTTCAAAACAATTCTCAACAAGTGTAAACATCTCAATAGCTCAGACCTGATTCTTAGTTGAATCATAATGTTGTAGTTTCATAATTGCCTACTTGTAGATTTTAACTCTGGGTTACATTACATTAGGCTTCAAAAATGTTAAAGTTGTGGTTCTTTGTAAAGAAAATCATCATGAACAAAATGTGTGATTTCAGTTTTTTCACCACAGTCTTTATTTTCAGCAATAATACCAAAAGTTACTGAAAAATTCTACCAGGTCATAACTAGAAAAGCACTCGGAGAGCGCAAACTTCTGCCAATGTCACACTCCTCACCCATATTGTGATTTTAACCATAAATTGTAGTCCTACCTTTATTTGATTTAAATATTTAGATTCCTTGACCATGAAAACATACCATTAGAAATTGGATTCATAATGACATCTATTTGAGTTCAGTAGTTATTCAGGCAAATCACATCTTTCGTTATAGCAGATCCAGATGGTGACCCGGATCATTCCCAAAATCGAATCATTTGTTCCTTGTCCCAATCAGGACATTTCCTGAAAATTTCATCGAAATCTGTCCATAAGTTTTTGAGTTACCTTTCTAACAGAGAAACATACAAACTAACTAACAAACACACAAACAAACAAAAAAAACCAAACAAACAGACGCAGGCAATAACATACCCTCCTGGTGAAGGTGACAATTAGAAGTTTTGTTCATCATTATAATGTTCACAGGTTGTCTCAGGTGCACCCAGGTGGTGCATGTGCTCAACAGCAAAAATGTCGCTAGGTTGATCCCTGAGTCAGTTAAAGGATAAGTTTGGTTTCTACAGCTTTCACATTGTTTATAGAATGAAGTACAATAATATACTCACCCAGAAGGCTTTCCTGATGCAAACAGTGCTTCAGGAGATATTTAGATCCAAAATCGAGCGGCGGACATCCGTATAATGGTAGCACATAGGGCATACAGCGCCGCTCCTAAAACTGCATTGATCGTCCAAAAACTCATTAGTTTCCCCAATATTCCATCATGGTCCGCTCGGGCTACTCCTCCATGACAGTTTGTGTCACTCCAGACATGTTTTTGTAACTGTGCCGACCTCTGAACTGAAGAAGAATGTTTGCCTCCGCACATGCGCAGTACGGCTCATCGTTTCAGCGGAAGACAGTCAGCTACACAACGACTTTCTTCTTCCAGTTTTGTGCAAAATGGACAAGTCAGAGCCAGAGTATACAGATGAGGAGCTCATCGAAAGGAGGACACGGAGGCAGCGCTCCAGAGAGTACTGCGCAGGCGCAGAGGCATACGTTCTTCTTCTTCAGTTCAGAGGTTGGCACAGTTACAAAAACATGTCTGGGGTGACACAGACTGTAATGGAGGAGTAGTGTGAGTGGACCATGATGGAATATTGGGGAAACTAATGAGTTTTTGGACGATTAATGCAGTTTTAGGAGTGGCGCTGTATGCCCTATGTGCTACCAATCAAAGGATGTCCGCCGCTCGATTTTGGATCTAAATATCTCCTGAAGCACCATTTGCATCAGGAAAGCCTTCTGGGTGAGTATATTGTTCTACTTCATTCTATAAGCAATGTGAAAGCTGCAGAAACCAAACTTATCCTTTATGGCCTCTCTGTGTGGAGTTTACATGTTCTTCCTGTGCATAGTTGGGCTATCTTTGGGCAATATAGCTTCCTCCAAAAGACCAAAAACATGCTCATAAGGTTGATTGGTGACTCCAAGGTGCCTTTTGGTATCAGTGTGGCCCTGCAAATGGTTGGTGATTGGTTCAGGGTTCCCATCTATTGCCCAATTTCAGCAGGGATAGGCTTACAAAGAGATAAATGGTATTGATGATGGATGGATGGAATAATATTCACAGTTTGACAACATTTGGATAACTTTTGAAGAGTAAGCATAAACAGTAAGCTACTGTAAGGCTATGATAGAACTCCAGCAGAGCTCAAACAGCTTGTTAAATCTGACATTTACTTTAATTTTTGACCTAGATTACCAAATTCCATACATTTATGTTTATAAGAAACTGACATTTCTTCTCAATTATTTTCTTACATTTTTAAGGACAGAAAAAATCTTAGATGGCACCGTTTGGATAATGTTGATTGTTAGTTTATCACTGCCATAGCAACACATAAGAATGCATGAAAAGCTCCTGGACAGGTGAGCAGAACCTGCTCCTGCTGTAGTTCTGTTTCTGTGTGTCATCCTTACTTTGTGCTGCTCACTATTTTGTGACGGACCACCTTTAATCACTGCCTGTTGCCTGCTCTGTTGTCCAAACTTCCTCCTAAAACTCAATCCCCTGACATCGACGTTGACAAGTAAAATGAAGATCTGCTGTCTCTTTTGTCCTTGAGTGTACTTCTCTTTTAAAATTGAGGACCGAGGTCAGCAAAAACATCACTTCTTGGTGGTGTCTTCACTTTGCAGCAAACCAACATTTCTGTTTCACATACAAATGAAAAAAAAGCATTTTCCATCTTGATTCCAGAATTTGTGAATTCATAGTGCAAAAATTATAACTCTTGAGCAAGTACTTTAACAAAACTTAAACACATTTAATACTGTATACACACCTCACAAAGTGACTGTTTTTCTAAGTAAGTGCTCAATACAAAGAGTGAGCAGTGAAGGCAGCCAAGTTTCATAGCTTACTACGCTTTACCCAACGGTGGTTGTTTGTTTTTTGTGGAGCCTCTGGTGGCCAAACTTTGCACGCTGTGCATTTAACAATCATACACTTAGTCCCAGTGGGTTCTTACTTATAAAAACAGATTCTTTTTGCAGTGTGACCTGATCATGTCAATGGTTAAGGCAGTGTAAGTATGATATCACTTTTTGATTGGATTAAAAAAGAGATAATGTTTCAAGTCCTTGACTTTTTTTGTATTTTGGAGTTTGTATGCTACAGTACTTCTTACAATGCAATAACACCTTAAACTCGCAAGAGGAAGAATTTTCAATTAACCTGGCACAGCAGATGAACTATTCAATAAATGTCACTAGTCCATCTGGAAAGAGCCCATAGAAAGTGTTTTGGGTGAGCAGAATCTTTCAGGAACATATCCAGGAGGTGATTGGATGATCATTCTGCCTTACAAGCCATTCAGAGTATATAATAGACCGGGGTTACTGCAACAGAATTTGAGTCACTTTTGAATCAATTATCCTCAACACATTAGAAGTGGAGCAAAACTACCCTTACTATAGAGAAGGTTGTGGTGCTAATTGTTTTTTTATTTAAACAAGAAATGTGGTCCTAATAAAACTTTTACTGAAGCTGTTAGCATCAATGCTAATCTCTGCCCAGGGAAGTCACTTCCTGCTCTCTTCCATCTCTTTCTGCTCTAAAGGAACATGATAGGTCAGCCTGCTCTGTGCTGTTCTTAATCCTCATAGATTTGAGCATGGTAAGATAGATCCGCCTGATCACAGACATTTAATTAGGCAGGTCCAGCTGCTGTGCAATGCTAATTTTCAGTAATACTTAAGAAAAATCATTGTTTTCTGCTGTTTCTTCACTTACTTATTCAAAACACTGTAGATTGTTGGACAAGGTAACCTGTAGTGCCAAGATGATGGCACATGGGCTCAATACAGGGCTAATTACTGCCCCACCGTAAAACATCAAGTATTCAAAGCAGTTTCAATATTTAGGCAGTGTTCATTGACAGCAGGAGCAATATGTCACCACAGTCTGAACAGATTTGTGTACCTTAATTTGTGTGTAGAACCAGAGGCTGGTGATGCTAGTGATGCTGACATTAGCCACATGCTACCAGATGTTGTTCAGAAACACCTTGTCCACTTTCTTCACCATTCTTTTTTTTAAATTCCACTTTATTCCTTCATCTCAGCTGTAGTCTCACTCTGTTTATAACGCTTGGTTTGATCCACTGAATCACCTGGGCCCAGTCTGTTCAGTGCAGTGGGATTCAAGCACATGTTTTCAACAGCTCTTCATTCATTCAGTCACTGCTTTGCACTGGGTTTGTTATCCTGAGCAGATGGGCTTGATGTGTTGATGAAAAAAAAAATAGTAGATGATCACATTGGTGGGTCTTGATGTTTTTTGGCACTTAGCACAATGCAGTGATGCATGAACTTGGTGCTATATGATCCTTTGAGAGGCACGTTTGCAGACATGATGGCTGTCATAGTTTGTCTCATGCCAATGTTCACAATAAATAGAAACACTTGTGGGCAAAATTGGTGATTTTTTTACTTCTAATGGGACCATAAATTCAAAAAGTATCTGGAAAACTACAGGTGGTAAAGAGACCGTAAATATTTTTTTTCTATGCAAACCGGAAGCTACCACTTCAGCTCTGCTTAACTAAACATGTAAACATGACTGCCATTAAAGGACAGATGCTGAATGTCCATCTATTTCCAAAGCTAACCCTTTTTCCTTTTTCTCTTCTCTCATCTCCCTGTAGACTCGACAAAAAACACGGCAGCCTCCAAACATCCAACTCTACGTCAAACCAAATCCACAGTAAAGCCATCCAACCTTAGAGGCCAAACCTCAGACTTTCAAATATCTCTGCAGCCTGGACCAGGGTGAAACCTGTAAGGGACAAAATGGAGGGACCTGTGGAGATGTCACAACAAAAAAGGGGGAAGAAGATAATGCATGTATCACACATCGCCATTCTCCAGAGAAAATGGGTGGGAGAGGAAAACCTGTAAGGCAAATGGAGTTCCACTTCCTTGGGGACAGTCTGTCGCAGAGTATTTTCCTCAGAGCTTCATTGGCTCTGTATAAATTTAACATACATGGGAGTGCCCTGAACCAACTGTAACCCTGCACATGACGTCTTCATTCAGGCTGTTGTTAGAAGGAACCAGGCTACCACTCACATTAACTACCACCTACCAGTGAGGATGAAAGGATAAATAATTCAACATGTGAGAGAAATGACTCTTTAAATCTCATATTATTGTGCTCATTAACCTATATCTCATCCACTCTAAATAATTAATAATTGCCTTGGTGCCTTATTGTAGCATTGCTATGACAGGTTTTGATGGTTTTTTTTCTCATTGCCGGGGATTCAATGTGGGACAGTGCCGAGAAGTAGTTGTTTTTCCTCTTCTTTTGTTGGTTTCAGTACGTATTTCCCAATCCTCTCAGCCCCACACAAGAGTACAGTCTATCCCAGATGTATTGCTTAATCAGAATCGACTTCAGTGGATATTACAATTCCAAAATAGCTTTCCAGCGGGTGGAGAGCTTCATTCTGTCTTGTGCATAAGTCCGGATAGGCTGATCCGTATTCCTCACAGTTGTATGTGCTCAGTGGCGGACAATAGTTTTCCATTAGAGGAAGTGATTCTCTCTGGAGCCCAGGGCCAAGCCGCGCACAATAACACGGCGACCTAAAGCCTGCATCTCAGGCTCCCAGAGTCAGCTCTCATCATCTCATGGGGACTGATTCCCCACACCATGTCTGGGGTTGCTTAAAAAGTCGGGCTTATCTGGAGTGAGCTTGTCCAGGTTAATAAAGTAAGAGCAGCTTATTTGATTAAGAATGCATTCAAAGAGAGGCTGTGAGAGCTGTCACTGGGAGATAGGTCCATTTTAGAGAACAGATCGATGGGCCAACGACGTTTGGGACCAAAACAACAGGTGCTGGTACCAAACTGTGGAGGTGTTAAGAAAAGGAACAGAGTTATAACAAAGGATTAACAGTCTAGTAAAGTCTACTGTCTTAGGTGACTGTAAAACCTGCTGCATGTGTTCTGGACCAAATGAATTTGTATTGCCTTTCTGGAAATCCATATAATTTGGGGTGGTTTGACAGCTCAAAGAAACTGGGGTGGACCAAAGGACCAGAACTAGACAGCCGGAAAGTGGTCTTAGTTTGCTTTGGTTTCTTTGTACTTGTTAAAATGCATAAAAAAGACTTACTGATTCTGACTCCAAGTAAACTTGAGCCCTTTTTTTTCGGTGGGAAAGCCATATAAATCAAACAAGGACCAGACAAGGAAGGTGGACCTAAACACAGGGAATTTTGCCTTGCATTTGTCAAAATATCACAGTAAGCAGAATAACTTAACAAATTTGAGCAGAGTGTGGCCAACTGACACCACCAGCTGTCTTACTGGTTTATTGTCTACTAGTCTGTGCAGAATATGGTCACACATAGCCCAGGTCAATATGCAAGTGCCACCTGATATCAGACAGGTCAGCACAAAATCCTCTGCTTTAATATTCTAAGGTTTATTGAGGTAACCCAGCCATCCATGAGGAGTGAGTTCTAACCCTTAACCTCTCTGCCCTTCCTGAAGGCATTTTTTGACATTTCAGGAAAGCCCTGGTGTTCACAGTCACTTTGAGCTAACCTTTGGTCAGCTTTGCCACAGGCAAAGAGTTGGTGATGAGACAAGCCATGCAAACAGTGACAACTGTTTATCACTCATGTCAGCCACAATCTGTAAGCTTCATAATGAAGAACAAGATAAGGTTTTACAGAAGTGTGCCAACAGCAGTGTTTATGTCATGAGCTATTGATAACATGCAGTTTTTCTGACATAATGTAAATTTTGGCATTAGTGAGACTTCCTCAGCCTCTGTGTCCAGCTTAAGTCGACACTTAAAGAATATCAGTATTTTGCATCTCTGTCTTGGTCTGATTTTCTACACTGGGTATTGCAGCTATGTTGAATAATGTTCAATGCTAACATTTCATCACTGAAAATGATTTTTTGTAAACATTACAATATTTTATTGTAATATCTAAAGCTACCTACTGTAAAATGTTTATACAGTAAATTACTGTGAATGGCAATGGACTGTGGAAAAGCATACAGATTTCTGTAAACATATTATACCATAATATTTACAGTTATCTGCTGTAAATAACTGAAAAGGGCAATGGATCAACATGGCTTCTGCCTGCTTTATGGTTTGGTGTCTTGAGATAACATTTTTTTTTACATTGGTGCTATTCAAATAAAGATTGGTTGATTTATAGAAAAAAATTAGTCGATACCAGAATTATAATTTCCCCAGGAAAACTGATAAATGGCAGACAAGATTTCTTTTAGTAAATGTTTCACACTTTTGAAACAAAATGCTTAAGAAAAGTTTCCATCCAATAATAAAGTATATGTTATTTTTTCTTCTTTTCAAAACAGTATATTGCTATAAATGATCATTTAACTAAATATTTAAAGATATAGTGATTAAAATTATTATACAGTAAGTTCATTACAATTTTAAAAAAGTTATAGAATAATACACAGCAATGATACAATGAATGAAAACACAGGGATTCTGATTTGGAGGGAAAAAACAATGATTATGCTGTTTTGTTTTGTTTTTTCAAACATTTTATTGAGTAGGATAAACCCCTTAAGAGGAACCCTCTTGTTTTCAAGGGGGTCCTAGATGAACTGAGACAAAACACAGTCAACAATCTATAACAACAACAACACACACACACACACACACAAACGCAAACACAGACATCAGCACAACCCAAGAGAAAAATAAATAAATAAATAAATAAAATGAGTCCAACAACAGCACATCACTATGACCACGAATGGCCATGGTAGTAGTAAGTTGAAGTAAGCCTAGCAAAGCTGTTAAATATACAGTATATGATAATTATAAGAATTGAAATTATAGCGTACTATAGATGCTATTGATAAAGTATCATCAGAAACAGGTGCTCTTTAGCTCAAAATAAGAAGACAGGGAACATTTAAACATATAAAAAGAAGTCAGTGATCGAATGTTTAACGGGAGATTATTCCAGTCTGACAGCGCTTGAAATATGAATTCTCTTTTACCATTTGCATGAATGAAAACACAAGGATACAGCAAACTTTATACAGTGTTTCTTTAAATAACAAAGAAGACAGAAACAAGGTCTATGCAGTACCTATAGGTCACTTTGTTATGTGAATAAAGTACCCTCCAAAATTCTCCTGTGTCTCAGAATAGTTCAAAATGTACAAGAAAGAAAGTTCAGTCTGTGTGTTGTTCTTTCTCAGTTTTATTTGTGCCCATGGGTTTTGTTAGTGGTGAGAGGGAAAGTGGTGCCTGCTGAGGTGTCTTTTTTTCTGTTGCTGCAGGTCAGAAATCTAAAAATGGCCCAAAAGTACTTTAACTTTGATTTCCTTTCAGTACAAGTTCAGAAAGAATAAGTCAGCTGTGTTTACATGAACTGTTTATGACTGATGTATGTCTATGGTCTTTCTGCTGTTATAATGTGGAAAATGATATAAAAGTGTATTTTTGATTCTCCTAAGAGTGCTTGTCCACTTTTTTCCTCTAAACCACATGCCACTCTAAAGCAGCAGCCATTTGTTCTGTAATTAAGTGGAGAACTCTTAATCTTTGGGAGGTTAAAACAACCTGATCAGTGTTGAAGTACCCTCTGTCTCTTTTAGTAGTGAGAGCTAACAGTGTGTCACTGCTGAGTAGAAACAAAGATTGAGAGGGATCGATCACTTCAGGTCTGTCAGTAAATAAGGGCAACAATGCAGAAAATGCTCTACCATTAGTTAGATAAATTGAGCTTTCCTTAATAACAGGTTTGTTTTGGCTCCTTTGTTCCAACTTATTCTTTAAAATTGCACTCAAAAATGTTTCTGATGTCTTGATTTGGAAATCAAATTGCAAAAGAAAAATATGTGTCTCTAACTACAGCAACAGTTGTAGTGATACCCTATGATTGTACAAATTGCAAACCATTTGAGAACCACTGCACTATAGTGGTAAAGACTGTCGTAGAACCCCGACTCTATCAAGCTACCTGCTATCCTGTCTAGCCAACGAACACCTCAGTACCCCTCAGGAGAGTCTGGAAAACATTGCTGTTGCTGGGACGTCTGGGTTGACTTCATAATCTTAAAAACAACAAGGCCCAGGATAAAGAGAAGAAGATGGAAGGATGGATGAAAAGATGGGTGGATGGACTTAACTTCTTGTTTGGAAGAGCTGGAACAGAACAGAAAGACTGACAGTCCAATTAGCTAAACCTCAATAACACATTTAATTAAAAACAAACTTGCTACAAGTATGAAAACGTATCAAAATCATTAAAGTGGACAGTTAAAGGATAAGTTCGGTTTCTGCAGCTTTCACATTGTTTATAGAATGAAGTAGAACAATATACTCACCCAGAAGGCTTTCCTGATCCAAACAGTGCTTCAGGAGATATTTAGATCCAAAATAGAGCAGCAGACATCCGTATAATAGTAGCACACCGGGCATGCATAGCGCCGCTCCTAAAACTGCATTAATCGTCCAAAAACTCATTCGTTTCACCAATATTCCATCATGGTCCGCTCGGGCTACTCCTCCACGACAGTTTGTGTCACTCCAGACATGTTTTTGTAACTGTACTGACCTCTGAACTGAAGAAGAAGAGCGCTTGCTCTGCGCATGCGCAGTGCCGCTCATTGTTTCAGGGGAAGACAGCCGGCTACACAACGACTTTCTTCTTCCAGTTTTGTGCAAAATGGATGAATATCTATCAGATGAAGATGTTGTGGAGGAGAACTTTGAATATGATGGGTGTCCTTACAGTTTCGAGCCAGAGTTTACAGATGAGGAGCTCATCGAAAGGAGGACGCGGAGGCAAGCGTTCTTCTTCTTCAGTTCAGAGGACGGCACAGTTACAAAAACATGTCTGGAGTGACACAGACTGTCTTGGAGGAGTAGCCCGAGTGGACCATGATGAAATATTGGTGAAACTAATGAGTTTTTGGACGATTAATGCAGTTTTAGGAGCGGTGCTATACATGCCCCATGTGCTACCATTATATGGGTGTCCACCGCTCGATTTTGGATCTAAATATCTCCCGAAGCACTGTTTGGATCAGGAAAGCCTTCTGGGTGAGAATATTGTTCTTCTTCATTCTGTAAAGGTCCAAGCCCAGCTCCAGCTGTCACATGCAGATGTGTCCATGGGCAAAACTGCTGCGCTGTAAATGGGGATGAAAAGGCATGGATTTGTTAGCTCATACTGATGGAGAACTTAAAAAACTTCTAAAACCACCAGTGAGTGAATGTGAGAGGGTATGGGTAGTTGTGACCTGCAGCGTAAAGTTGATTTTTTATCATTAGAAATACTAAAAGAGACCATTTTAGTTAAAACAGATATATACAAAGAAGTAGTGATATCCTTAGGTTAAATCCCTGTGAAAGCAGACAATGCTATAGTGAGCAGCACTTAGCCTGTACCCTGCTTCTGTGACTACTATGAGTCTGAACACATCCTGAAGAGATGTTTTTGTTCAATTAATTAATTTTTAAAGGGAAGTCACATGAGACAAAGGATCTATGTTCAATCCATCAATGTCTATATGAGCTATTTCCTTTCGTAATGTGATATATATCTTTTTAAGAAATCTACATAAAGTGTGTTAATTTCCGTCTACATTACATCTCAATATCACAGTGCCAAGCATCTGTTCAAAAAAAGAATGTTGCTTATAATAAGCAGACCTGGCAACTTTGGTTCTGGCCCATGCACTATGTGCATAAGTGTGTTTGAGGCATCCGCAATTACCAGGAAACTAGGAAGTGGACAAACTGCCTTTGTTTTATTACTGGGAGCTGGGAAGATAATCAGGGGGATTCACACGGACAGAAGATCCCCAAGAAGCAACTTCACGTTTAGAGACAAGCCCAAAAAAACGCAACCCACGGCTGTTACTCATGAGAATTGCAGCCCTTAGATGCTTATGATGAGCAGACTTGGCAACGCTGCTCATGTTTATGCGGGAAGCTGAGATGGCAGCTTCTGTGTCAGAACAAATTTTTATTATTAGTGCATTACTTTACTCTTTATCCGAAAAGTAGTTACCTTACTGTATCGCGTTACACACAACACTGACCCTCGCCCCCAAATAGACCTACCAGTGTGGCAGCCTCCCACTGTTTCATCAGCAGTTTTAGCTCATTAAGTCAAAGAATCAAGCCCACTGCTGAGCAGAGACGGTGTTATGAAGCAGAAAACACAATGTGGCACCTTGATCAGTCGTCTCCATTGGAGGAAGATGGAGAAGGTGGGAGACTTGAATTAGAGGTGACTTTATTCATTCATTCATTCATTCTCTATACCTCTTTATCCCTATTTGGGGCTGGAGCCTATCCCAGCTGTCATTGGGTGAGAGGCAGGGTGCACCCTGAACCGGTTGCCAGTCAATCACAGAGCCACGTAGAGAGACAGACAACCATTCACACTCATACCTAAGGGCAATTTAGAGTCACCAATTAACCTAATGAGCATGTTTTTTGGGGGTCCGTGGGAGGAAGCCGGAATGCCTGGAGGGAACCCACACATGCACAGGAAGAACATGCAAACTTCACAGGGAAAGGCCCTTGTCCGACCCGAGGACTGAACTGTGTACCTTCTTGCTGTGAGGCATGTGCACTACCTGCTGCACCACCGTGCCGTCTGACTTTATTAAATGAATGGATCATGTTTTTATTGAATAGACAACAGTCTTCCTGCTTACACTCGCGCTGTACTTTTTTATCGTCCTTTTCTAATTTACTTCAACTTGAGTGACTTTTTATGGAACCACTGAAGTAATTCAGAAATCACTTCATAAAATGACTTATTTATTGTTTGTAACACAAACAAAGGCAAAACCAATTAGGGGGGATAAGGTTGGGGAAAGTGTAAAGAAAAATAGGATTTTTTTTTGTTTTTGATTGTCAAGAGGAAAAATAAGCAGAGCACAAAGTGTTTCAGCTAATTGTGTTGATTATCCATTTCCATATAAACACTGTTGTGCATATGGTATGTCATGTTTCCTTTATTATCATTTTGTGGTGTTGTTGCTTGAACTCATTGCTCTATGCCTCAAACCATGTTGTACAAATCTTGGGGGCTAATAAAGACCTCATGTAGATATAACAGGGTGTAATATTATTATTATTCCAATGTGAAATGTTGAAAGTGCTGCTCCCACTACAATCTGAAGTTCTTCCCTCTTTGATTCCACACTACAAAGTCAGACTGCGTCTCCCACCTCACCGTGTCATGTTGGAAACAAATGATAAAGACACTTCCACTGTATTGGGTGTAGAAGCCTGTCATGTACAGTATAATAAAGTCCGCTCTAATTTTTTTTTCTTTTTTTATGAACTCCGTGGAGGGGAGCTAATGATGAGTTTTGGCAGTTGGCATGTTTTTCTGACTTCAAAAACCAAACACTGCAGGGATATTATTTACCTTAACATGCCCTTGAAATACAGTTGCAGATCAAATAAGTTTGTGTTGTGAAGACTGTCTCTGTCTCCAACCTTTTAAATATTGTATGTTCTCTGGCACAGCCGTGGATACATCTCTCTCCTCATGTAAATGCTGCTGTTCTTATTCTCTCTGCCTCTCCACGCTCGCTGCTGCCATCCTTCAGGCCTTCACACTTTGAAGTTGTTTCTCAGCTTTGTGAAATTTGAGATTAAAGTCCATCTGTTCATCCCCCCGCCCAGCCAAAATAATAAAAGCACTCAGATATAAACAAAAACACAACAAAACAAGACTAAGTTGTTTTAATATGCAGCCATAATATGGCCTGGCACAATGGTTGGACCTGCCTGATTACCTCCACCAAGGAGGTTATGTTTTTGTCGGAGCCTGTCTGTCTATTTGTTTCTCTGTTATGCCTAAGTCACACATTCCCGTTTCTCTTGGCGATTGTGCACGACTGTCCACGATTGACGAGGCTGGTGTGATCGCTATGAAACGGGGTGAAAAGACTGTCTCATCCCTGGACACACCCCGTAAATACACCGTCAGTAGCGTTTCTACAGCGCTTCGGGGTAGTTTGTCCCGCTCCAGCTAGGCAAATACAGCGATATGAGGATTCCATGAATTTCCATCCCGCTGACACGACGTCAGCCCCGCTCGAGCTCAGTTCGCGTCACGTAAGCCCCGACTGAGCCCTGTCACTTGCGCCATCTTGAACGGATCACAGTCGGTGCACAAACGGATACGTCCTCGTCAGTCGTCTCCATAAAGCTTTCAGGATTGAGCCACGATCAGCCCGACTGAGCTCCGTACATGCCACGCAAATACCATTCGCATTAGGACTGCATTAGGCTTCCATCCCGCTAGACTGAGAACAGCGATTCTCCACAACAGTTTTGAACAGTTCAAAACTGTCGGGACCCTTCCACATACACCATCAACACCTGTACATTCAGCAAATAGGTTCAGTCAACAAGTTATAAGACCAACTACTGAGTGCTTTTATTATTTAATGTCCGTCATAAGGCAAATCCATCTTGCCAATGTCCAATCTACAATAGCTGTCCTCAGCCCAAAGCAGCATGGCCCAGTCAGTGTTCATGAAAGCAGGGAGAGGTGGAAGCTACGAGGAAGAGGTCAGCAGGAAATCCCAGCTGTACAGAGAGTAGCATAGATGCTAACAGCTTCAGTAGCAGTGTTTGTCAGATCTGGAGCACTTCTCTAGAACACGGATATTTCCGCTCTATTTTTGACATGTGTTGACAAGAGTTTGCTTCAAGAAGTGGCTCAGGTTCTGTAGCAAAGTATATGAGGGCTATAACATTATCTGATTGGCCTGTTACAAATGTGATTGACAGAACCATTGTTCAATCACCTGCCGGATATACTTCTAAAAGATTCTGCCCCTCAAAACCGCCTTCTATGGGTTCTTATCCAGATGAACTAGTGAAAAACTTTGAAAAGTTCAGGTTAGCCATAACACGATGGAGCCAAATATTAGATTGTGCACTTTAGGGGCCCGAATGTGCACCCAGTATTGAGCATTTTGGCATGCACCACACATCTTTCCTGTTTTCCACCTTGACATTTTTACATTGAGAACCTCCCTCATTCAGATAATTAACCAGTATTAGCTTACTGGCTTCAAAGTTTGTGCTTCTTTTGGAGAGAGGAGTGGTCAAGCAAAAGTGGTTTTTATTGAGGCATTTGGGAGCGTAATGTTCTAGAGGGGTTGTACGGCACTTCAAGCTCTTTAAGATAAACTGGTGCCTGTCCACTGAGATCTTTATAGGTGAGAACAAGAATTTTGAATTCTATTCTATATTTTATGGGACGCCATTGCAGAGAAGCTAATACGGGAGTAATGTGGTCTCTTCTCCTCGTTCTAGTCAGTACACATGCTGCAGCATTTTGGACCAGCTGAAGCCTCTTCAGAGACTTGCTGGAACAGCCTGAAAAAAAGACAATTACAATAGTCCAGTTTAGAGGTAAAAAAGGCATGGACTAGCCTTAAGCACTCAAAGGCATGGACTAGCTTTTCAGCACTCTGGTACAGGATAGGCCTGATTTTTGCAAACATCACCATTGCCATTGCCTTCTACTGGACTAGCATGCACACTACAGCAGTTTAATTCATTTCCAACATCTCCGTCTGAACACGGATGGACTTTGAATACGCAAAGGTAAAATCTTTCTGTTTTAGGCCAGAGTGTCTTTGTGTAAACTGGGCCTAAGTCATGTGTAACCAAATACTTACAATGTAAATCTGTACAGCCAGGCTGCAAAGTAAAGGTTCATCCAGTAGAGGTGGATCAAAAAGGTTTGTAGCAAGATCAACAGTCGGAAAGAAAATGGCATACGGGAAGATTGGGGGCCCAGAGTAAGTAAGAAAAAAAAACCCACTCATTTCCTGTATATTTCTGTATATGCTGTGTATACATGTGGGTGTTTTCAGGTTTTCCAATTTCTTTTAAAACAGTTGTACAATTTAAACAAGTTTTAATGGGGCAGTAGTTGCTGATAAGTGGGGTTATCACGGGCATAGGAGGTAGTATCAGCATGTCATTATCTTCAGCTTACGTGCACAGAGTATGTCTGTTAAAGGCGACAATGCTGTTTAGGCTCCACTGGCCATGCAGTAGAGTAGGTAAGATAAAGTAGGATAAGGATGACTTTCTAATCCCATGCTAGCGAGAGCTGACACAGAATGTGTTGGTTCTGGGTTGCCAGAGCTCACTGACCAACCTCTTAGAAATGTTGTGGGGGCTAACTGGGTGAACACCTATTACGAGAGGTCCCTGCTTGATGACTCCAGTGATAATCCGGCTCTTGCTGCCCATCAGTCTGCATAGCAGAGTTGGACAGCTAAGAGGCTGTGTAGTAGAGTAGATACCATCGGCATTGTCCCCACCTGGAGCTAGCATAAATGGAGCCTGTCTATGTGGAAGGTGTTGATGTTAAAGCAACTAAGGCCATGCGGTAGATTATGTTGCTCCTTAGAAATGGTTGTGGATACAAGTGGGGTTAAAGGTCTCTTCAGTAAGAGCTTATCCTTTCATTCAAGGCACAAGTGCAGAGCTGACCCTTCCCACAGATTGTATAGGCAAGTGCTTAGGATGCAACATTGTGGGAGTCACCTGCACGAGCCCCATATTCTTTAAATAAAGCCCTATAACCTAATCTGCCTCCAGGTTATATATATCTCCATCCCTTATCTGCTTCACACGATTCAACATCTACTTCAGGTCTTTTTCTCTCTCCATGCTTCTTGCTCTTGCTCCTGACATCACATGGCCAGGGGAATGCCAGAGTGTGCTGCTTTGTGTCAATGGTTGTTCCTAAGCAGCGCTGAAACCTTTGAGAGTGTTATCTTGTTGGTGATGTAGGCTTTTAGAATTTAAGGATAAATTTTGATGATTTGTGGAATTATAATCTTGCCCAGGGTGCCAAAATTGCTAGGCCTGCCTCAGCACAAGTTCAGTGTATTTCCTTCAAAAAACAAGTGTCACTGACATTTGGGCTCTCAGAAATGAATTTGGACTGTCTAGAGTGTCTTACATATACACCAGAGATTGCAGCTGGGGATTCCAGCACAGAAATCAATGAAGTTTTTGGAAACTACCTTCACTGGTAAGCTTTTGTGTCCAGCATGTCTTATTTATCATTCTGAGGTTGCAGGAATGCATTGGTGAAATAAAACTTTAAAACGGTTATCAACATATTATTGCAGTGTTCTGTGTATGTTAAGGTTGCTAGCTGGCATGGAGTTTGAACATCTTTCATAGACTTTCTTTCCCTCTGCTCTATGACTATCAATGTACATAACACAAGAAGAGAAAATGGCGTTGATGGATACGGACTCCAGGTTTTGAAAGCTGTTCTTAAAACTTCTCTACCAAGCTCATAAACACCAAGGTTAAAAAAGTTAAGGCTGAAAGAAGCAGTTGGATTATGCCTGTACTTTTGTCTCCCTTATTGTTTTTTCTACCCTAGAACAGTTGCATTCAGTATTTCAGGCATTTCTCCCCATAAACTTTAGACTGAGGCTGCAGCGGTTTTGTGGGCTGCTGCTGGTCAGCCTGACTCTAAATTGATGTACTCTGACTTCACCTTGTCCCATCTCCACACATTTTTTTAATCCCAGCAGTTGTAGCTGTGAGAAGGAGGCTGCAGATCTTTCACCCCAGAGCTGCAGAGGTGTGAGATTAAAACTATTGTTTATTCTTTCAGTGCATGCAGGGAGTTATAAAAACAATAAAGGCAGACAAAGCACTCCGAATGAAATAACACCAGGCCTACTCTATCTTGTTGTAAGCTGAATATGAATGCACTGTTAGGGTAAGAGGACATTAGGGAGACACCCCAGGAGGAAATTTAAATGCACCTAAAGTGTTTACTTAACACCACCTTGACTCCTATTTCCGCTCATATAACTGCGACCTTCCAGATGACATTTGCCTTCTGTAAAGATGAGCGTGTTTGGCATTTAAGATGTCCTTATTCAGCCTCTACACCTCAGCTCCACCCAGGAACACGGTGAATAATGGAAGGGGGTGATCAATATGCTGCCCTCTTCCTCTACAGGGAAGCTCATAACACTTGGACATGCATAATTGCTATTAAGGATTTTACACTATTTTAGTCTTAATACCTTATTTAACAGGAAAATTATTATAAAATCAAGCACTTAAAAACATTCAACAATATCAGCGCTTTCTAGAACAATCAAAACTCTGATCAGAGAAGCATTACTCTCATGCATCACTCATTTATAGGTGATTAATGGTAAGACAAGTAGTTTAGAGCAACTATTAGTGACTTCAGTCATGAGAACAACATGGAGAGCCAGATGTTGAAGAGTGTCATCTGCAGAGTTCTCTTTTACATTTTTATACCTTCAAATTGACAGATGTTGTCAACAGCAGAAAACCAAAAGAAAACAGATATCAGTGTTAACGTATATCTCCTTGTTGTGTTTTTAACACTTTCCCCTCTTTGACAGCATATGAGGATATGCCTAACCTTGTTCAGCAGTCATACCTATCAGATTCAATGTCTCTGCTCATGCCAAGCTCCAATATACAATTACTTTGAACAGCCCAAAGAGCATGGCCCAATCAACATCCTTTATGCAGGAAGAGGTGGGACTTACAAGCAAGATGACAGCAGAAAGTGACTGTACATACAGAGATCAGCATAGATGCTAACATTTTCAGAAGCATTTCCCAGAAATGAATTTTATATAACAGCTTTAACCTGTTCAGCCCCACACCCTTTTTAAGCCAACTGCTTTGGTGACATGCTTATAAAGAAAAAGATTGCATCTCTGCAACCACAAGGTCTATTTGAATAATTTTGGTGCCATAATAAAAGTAACACTTGAGACATTTGTCCAGATGTGTAATTGTCAGTACATGTGTTACTGGGACAGAGAAAATGAAAATGTCATCCTTTCCTAAAAAAAACAAGTTTTTATGGTGAATATCTCTTCAGAATGATGCAGTTGCAGCTTTAGAACTCTGTGAATGAATGAATGAATGAATGAATGAATGGCAAAATATGTGAACATTACTTCTGCCAAGTTTGAGCGTGGTAAAGTGATGCAGAGCAAAGTTAGAAAGGTTTTACTACAGAGGAATCTTGGCACACTTTGGCACATTAGTCCCATTTGGAATTTCTGAAAAGTTATACCAAACTTCATTTTTCACTTTTTATGTCATTCATTACACCCAATTACAACAGTTTTTTTTTCTTCTGCTTATCTGTGGCAGTTTTTGACTGTTTTTGAAAGAAAGAAATAAAATTTAAATATATATATATATTGTTTTTGTTTTTTTTATTGCAAAAAATCAACCAGAATTCTCTTCAATTTCACATTCAAAGCCATTCATACAGAGCAACCTCAGTTTGAATCAAAGTGAAACAGATTTTGACATTTGATAATTTATTTGCTCAGTGTTAACGTTGCGTTTGATGTGTATAGAAATGGCTTATATGGTTGTGTAGCTGAAAATGGCCTGTTTAAATTGATGTGCAACATGACTACATTTCAACATGAATAGTTCACTTTTTCTTACATTTTTGTTGGAGAGCAATCAAGTTCCCAAAATAGGAGACTTTGGGGCTGAACAGATTAAAAGATATTTGGTAAACTTGGGCCATTTTCAATCCCTGTATACCAGAGGTGTGGACTCAAGTCACAATTTTGATGACTTTGGACTCGACTTGACAATATCATCAAAGACTTGTAACTCGACTTGGACTTAGACATCAATGACTTGGGACTTGACTCTGACTTTAGTCTGATGACTTGAAAATACTTGAAATTTTCAGTAAGACTGTTGAATAAAATGTGCTCCCATTCAAAGTATTCGACTAAGTGACTGGTTTTTGTCATTTCCAGCAAGACAATATTTTTTCCCACAGGATCTGCCCCATTGAATGCATCTATTAACATCCAATCAGGGTTTAGAAGAATAAACAAAGAGGGTGTGGATTACACATTAACTTCCCTGAGCGCAAGACTGCAGGAGTGTGAGAACAACCCAGAGATGCAGAACCATGCTACCGAGGATAATTTCATTTACATTCACAAACTACAATGTCAAAAACAAAAAAATAATTGCCGTTTGCAAAACCTGCAGCGTGAGAATAACAGACGGAGAGGCGACCATGTCGAACTTTGTTCTGCACCTGAAGCTGCACAAAGAACGGTAAGTTGGTCTGGTACCTGTTGTGAGATCCTTTTGGGTAACTTTAGCCTACCATCAGTTATATGCAACAACGGTATATGTTCGCTCTGAAACTCGCCGTGGCTAAAAAGGGACTGACGTTAGCTGAAAATAATTGTAAAGTTAAGGCCCTGGGTGACCAAGTGTCCTGTTTTTCCATGACATGTCCTGTTTTCAAGTCCTGCCCTGACTGTCCTGGTTGTTTTTTATAAAGTGATGAAACTGTCCTGGTTACCTCAGCCAAGGAGGTTATGTTTTCGGGAGAGTTTGTCTGTCTGTCTGTCAGTCTGTCTGTCTGTCTGTCCTTCTGTCTGAGAACAAAATAACTTAAAAAGTAATGGATGGTTTTTGATGACATTTTTTTAGGAAATGTTCAGCATGGGAAAAGGAAGAACTGATTCGATTTTGGTGGATCAGCGTCTGGCCGCCATGACAAAAAAATTTGATTTTGGTGAATAACTACTGAACTAAAATAGATATAATTATGAATCCAGTTGCTAATGGTATGTTTTCATGGTCAAGGAATCCAAATATTTCAATGAAATAAAGGTAGGACTAATATTTATGGTGAAAATCACAATATGGGTGAGGACTGTGGCGCTGGCGAAGGTCTGCGCTCTCCGAGTGCTTTTCTAGTTTTATTGTTTGTTTTTTTAATGGTCAACAGTGCTTCTGACTTGGAAGGACTTGAAAATTTTAACCCTATAACTTCAAACTTGACTTTACTTGCCTTGCCTTTACTTGAGACTTGACTCGACACTTGGGTTTAAAGACTTGAGACTTACCTGAAACTTGCAAAACAGTGACTTTCTCCCATCTCTGCTGTATACTACTCATGTACACAATGCGCAGTATTCAGTATACCATATTTGTTAGTACTATGGAGCTTGATGATCAAACCGCTGTCAGCCAAGTAGACTCTTTTTGTTTTCTAGCTGTACTTAACATTCATCTGTCCCAACCGTTTTGGAACACGTTGCAGGCTTCAAATTCAAAGTCAGTAAATATTTGAAAAAACTTAATAAGTTTATCAACTTGAACATAAAATATCTTGTCCTTGCAGTGTAATTATTTGAATGTGGGTCTAAAATGTTAATGTAAGAATATGCTTCATTACACTACATGGTGTACACACGTTCTTACACTTTCACCATCACTCTGCCCATTATTAATAACAAATCCAATTTTATAAATTTTCATCAACAGAGCTTGTCTTATTCAGCCAACTCAGCAACTTCAGCAGAACCTGCCCATCTCTAATCACCACAGATCCAGTCAGAGTATCATGATTATTGATGTATGATATTCAGAGCAGGACAGTGAACTCCAGAGTTTGTCCATAGATTCAAAAGAAAGAGTTCCCCACAGAGCAAAAGTCAAATAAGTTTTCCGGTCTCAGGTTCTCTATGCTGTGCGGTCTGCTGAACATGCTCATTAGTGTTCCTCCCATCAGCACCGCCCACACATCCTGCTTTACATATTTTAACTTTAAATCTTTGCCCTGATAGTTTCACTAACACAAAAACCTCTGTGGATTAAAAATAGATGTAGCAGAGAGTTTTTGAGGATCTTGTTCACAGTTAGACTGCTGCAGATGTCACTTCATCGCAGAGGACCAACACAAAAGAACAACTCCTTCATGTTAGGGTTAATTAGGCTTCATGTGTGTGGAGTTAACAAACAGGGAATGTTGGTTTATAGAGGAAGAAGGAAGATTTTCTGAAGCATGAAAGCTGAAAGGCAGTAGATCCAAGTTTTTCTGAATGCTGTATTATCATTTTCAATTTGGTATCTACCAGGGAACCATGTTACATAATTCCTAACAAGACTCAATGCCGTTACTTTTGTTTCATTACATACATCTGTTACTTTACATATATTGGAAAGTAAGGTCAAAATAAACATTTATGAAATTCTTCACAAGCATTTTTCAGATTAAAAAATGGTGTGTATGTGTCTACAGCATATATTTCAGTTGTCATTTAATGATTTGACATTGCAGTTGATTTGCTCAGTCTATGTTCATGGTGTAGTCCCGGAGGTGTCTTACCCAGCCTGTGACTCTCCCCCATGTCATGCTCCACTCTTTCCCCACTGTCAACTCTGTCCACTGTTGCATCACTTAAACACAGCCATGAAATGCAAATAAAATATATGCTTAAAAAAAGACAATTATATCAATTTGGTCATGTTTGATAAGATCCATTTGTGCTGAGAAGATTCATTTAACTTTGTAAACAACCAAAAAACTAGAAAAGCTCTTGGGAAACCTCCACCAAGCAGCTTAGTTACAGCAGTGGCTTTTCCACAACCCCTGTAAAAGATACTTTTCTGGATCACTGTGCGCTCCAATTGAACAGCATAATCTCTGCTCATGTCTGTCCATGTGGAGAACCCCTCTGCTGGCATTGCAAGGGAAGCTGGAAAATGTAGTGATATAGGCTTGAAAAACATTTGTCAGTTTTCAATTAAACTACTGTAGCTTCTCGCTGGTTGATCCGGAGATGCGGATGAAGAAGAAGCTTCGCCAACACAGACTTGTTTGCAAAAAAGAGCAGTTTATTGACAAACCAAGCAAGTGTCTGAATCAGGCACTCCGGACAGCCTGAGAGGCCCAAGCCAATTGAGACCTCCCAAGCATTGTAAGGGATATGTAGTTATACCAGACACATTCTTTGAAGTATACAGAACCATGCATGCAGGGTGGACTCCCATTGGACCAGAGCATCTTAGATAAATGACCAGTAACCTAAAGGTTGACTCATGAAGCCTGAAGTGACGGCCTTTAACTTCTGACACAGGGTTCATCCCCTTAGGTATCAGGTTTAAGTTCTCAGCTATTTACCTAGTCACAGGAGTCTGGTTTTCCTTAAAAAAAAAAAAGTGAATAATGCATCCTGGTCATTACATCCTGCGTGAACTTGGCCAAATTCAGTCTAATCATTAGCTCACCCCCAAGGCCATCTGTTTTCCATTTAAAACATTCACATCAGACACTTCACTACAATTCCCATAATGACATACAGGGGGCATAATTCTAGGATTTTTCATTATAAACTTTAACGTTTTTATGGCGTTTATCGGGATCAGATCCAGATTAAATATATCAAGTTATGTTATTGTATTATCCTGTGCATTTTGAAGCAGATCCATCAAGTAATGACAGAGTGTAATTTTTCTTTTTTTTTAATGTAACCTAATGATAGTTATGGGGTTTTTACAAATTTTGGGGACTTTTTTTCATCCAAACAATATGCAGATCAGCACCAAAATGTAATGACTTCTCTCTTGGACCAAACCACACCTCTTGTAAAAGTTTCATGTAAATCCATCCAGCAGTTATTTTGCTAACAGACAAAAAATCAAACAAACAAAAAACATAAAGACAGACCCTGCCGAGAAAACATGACCTCGTTGATCGAAGTAACAAAAAACAAAACTGTTTAAAGGTCTTACTATGGCTGGACAAACCAGATGTTATTGTGCTAACGGCTAGGTTATATAGTTCCATCTAATGCATTACTAAAATAAAAATAAGGATTGTACTATTTCAGTAGGATAAGTTTTACTCTTTGAAAGAGGCAGCGACAGATACAATATTTTTTTATTGTAATAAGGAAGTATATAACAAGTTAGGTTTAAAATAAAAGACAATCATGGTCTTCATTTAGAATGGACTACGTCTTGCTCCACAGCTCCCCAAATCACATTTTAAAAGAGAAAGGACATTTCATTCGCTGGCTTCAAAGCTATACTTAAAAATAACAAGTGACAAGACTCTTCATAAAAATGTAGTGGAGTTGAAAGTACAATATTTGTCTTTCAAATGGAGTGGAGTAAAAGCCATCAGTTCCCAAAAAATGAATGCTCAAGTACAGATACTCATAACCATGCTTAAGTACAGTACTCAAGTAAATCTACTTCATTACTGTCCACCCCTGCCTACATCCTTAATTTTCTACAAAAGATCTTAAACAGCAAACATACAAGGATCAGGGTAGGTGCCTGGTAATAGTTTTTCCCTCCCTTGATTCTTCTCTCTTGCGCTTGACAGTAATGCAGCTCCTATACATTAGTCCCTTAAAACTGTTGGACAGTATCAGGAGTTTTGTGTCTGCACTTTAAGTTCTCTTCTTTCTCTTTAAGATAATGAGACTATAGTTTTTGGTGCATTTCACCCTCATGTACATGCACTTTAATAACTGCAGTTAAAAAGTCCAATTTGATCAAGAGTTCAACATAAATAGAAAGCTTTAATGGAAAGTTTCCTGAACCTCTTTTCAGAGTGCTCCCACAGTCAGTGGTGCCAGCAGAAGTCCAGACACGGCTCTCTTCACTCTGTGGTCATCTTGATAGTTTGATTTTGTCTCAGGTTTTGGGCCAATCCCCTGGGCAGCCAGGTGAACACGACTCAGCTTTAGTGTTAGATCAGTGCTGGATGAGATGATGAAACTGTCAGCGCTCTCTTCTGTCTGTGTCTTCAGAATAAAGTTACAGAACTGGACCTCCTGACCTCTGGGATTGTCCGCCGTGGGCCTTTTTCCCCCTCTCACCACAGGCCAGGGCAGGTTTTCATACACTCACATCCTCTGTGTCATGCTGCTGTCTGGATTCTGTCACAGAAAACCCTTCATATAAAGTTTTTGCATCAGTCTCTTTCATACTTATGATGCACCACGCTGAGGAACAAAGCAGTACACATTTGGCCAAACGGTGTTTCTTTAATGTAGCAGTGTAAAACAAACAGAACCAAAATACACTGATTTGCACATAATTTTCAACCAACATTTGATCCAATACTCTGCTATCACAAGATATTCATTGTTCAAACTGATAAATTCAGCAGTTTATTTATTCTTGATAGTCAGTTCATTTTTCTCATCTGTACAATCCATCTGCTGACCCTCTTCACCGCTAATCCTTTTACATCTCCAGCTTACATTGGTTGAGAGGTGGGGTACACCCTGAACTGTTTACCAGCAGATCACAGGGCTGCATCTGCTATGTGCCCACCATGTGGTCTGGTTTGGCTCAGTACAGTTCAGTATAGTTTGGAGTAGTTAGTCTCGATCTAGTTTGCATTTCCACTGCCAGCTGCATCTTCACTTCAGGCAGGGATGTGAGGTGGGAATAGATGATCACACAGCTATGTAACATAACAGTGCAGCAGTTGTTGTAGAACTTTTGTATCAAACTAAGCACACAGTGATACGACCGAAAATGAATTGTACATGAAATCTTGCAGTTTATTTACAGGACAAACCCTGATGTAATAGAGTTGACAAGTGTACAACCATTTCGGCACACTATCAAACTGCTTGTCATGTCGGTCAGTGATGTCTTCGGTTTCACCGTAATCATATCATATCATATCATAGATCATATATTTGTATGTATAGGAACTGTCACTTCTGTTGAATAAGGTGGAACTAATGTACTCACTAACTAATGTTTGCATGCAGCCATTAATCATCACTCCAATGTGAGCTGGAATAAAAAATGTTAAGTGTCGAAGGTGTTGTCTGTGTCTCCATTACAACATTAAGCACGTTTTAGCTAATGTAAAAACCTGCTCACTGGCCCTCCTTCTTTTTTCCCCCTCATAAACTGTACATCCCACAAACCCTTCCATCTGTTCCAGCATTCTTCCACTGCACAATAGACACACACACACACACACACACCTGTTGGCTTCCTGGCAGAGACACACGCAACGTTGCCTGAAAAGTTCAAATTTTTCAACTTTGGCGACATGACCTGGTGGTGCAACCCAGTCCCAGCCCAGCCCAGCTTGGAGAATGGTCGCCCAGGTTAAACCTTAAATTCAATTTCAGCTGCATTAGAATGGGAATGAAGGATTTTTGTGACCAGTCAATATGCTGTAGTACTTTTAGCTCCTCCCTTCAGGCTCAGTTTGGTACAATACACAACCCTTCAGGTGGTTGCCAAAAAGTGGAATTGCACGGGGTCAGTGTTTGGGCACCTTTTCTTCACATCTGACCGTGGAAACACCATGCATCATACTGTGGATGCACCAATAGAAAGACATTAACCACTGACCTCCAGACTTATGATCTGACAAGCTGGACGAACAGTTCCATATATCCACCACATAAATATTTCGCTAATCCATCTGGGAAAGAGCCGTTTGAAAATATTTTCAAGGGGAGAACCTTCAATCTAACCCTAACCCTAACAGCAGCTTGTGATTGGGCGTTTGTTCGGCTCATCACACTCATCATAGACCAAACAACGTCAAGCAACTCTGCTACAAATGGCATTGCTGCTTGCACCGATGTTAGCCATTAGCTCAAACTACTCTAGACTATGTCTTACATTAAATTATACCACACCAATGTATCATTTAACACTTGTATACCTTGTCAAAGACAATCCCTTCCAAGTTTTCCGGTAACCCCTTGAGGAGAGCATGTTTTGCTGAGTATCACTGAGTTATAATGACCACAGAATAACCGGCATGTTCGTGGATGATTTCTATGTTTTCTCCCAGTTTCCCAGCAGTGATCCACAGTCAGAAGGAGAAGGGCAAAAACATGATTTATGGTAAGAAAGGCTTTAAGTGGCGTTCTTTGTTCCTCTTTTAAAGAATGAACTGAGTCCATTTTTAATTTAAAAAATGCAAATATTAAGACCCCTTCAGAGGCTGTCATTGTTTTCAAACATGCAGTCACTTCCTGCTCATGTCCACAGCTCCTGCCTCTCTTCCCTAATTGGGCCATCAAGTATAAAGCCAAGTGAAGATGTTGGACAATGGAATTTGGAAAGACGAACATGAAGGATTTGAGACAATGAATCAGGCAGGTCCGTCCGCTCTTAAAGACTACCAGACATATATACCTTAGGACAATTTATAGAAGGTCAGATAGCGTGTTTTTGTTTTGTTTTTTTGTCCACAATGATGGTCAAAAGTCAAACCTGATGAAGGTGGAAGGAGGAGGGGCAACACTGATGGCTGCAAACCATCAGCATGTATTTCGAGTACAGTACTTTAGTTTGGCTCTACTAACATTATGTTGCATTATATGATAGAGTACAGGTCACTCACCATTTTAAATTGGATGTTTCGCTCCGGTATTTTTCAGCATACAGTCTGTGGTAGCTCCTCTTAAGACATCATAAAGAGCAGAGATGATTTTTTTCAGAGCTTTGCAGACCTTTCATATGTCTTGTTGTATTCAAGATGCTCTGAAAGCGCAAACCTCACTTTGTTTACATTCTTCATTGTTTCCCACTGCAGAGCTGTTTGTGCCCTCACTGGTCAGTCTCTCTAAAGCAGAGGAACAGAATGTTGGAGGCAGAACAAAAATCAAACCTGTTAGACTTTCTGTTGCAGAGTCATGTGGTGTCTCGAGCAATCTGTTGTTGTCAAGCACCATGACACATCAGAAAATCTGTGACTGTCCGGTCATACCATAATCATTCAGAAATTGTGTAATCTGATCCCGGTATTAGAGTCATCAGTTCACCTAATGAGTGTGTACTCACCAGAGAGAGTAGACCCAGGCAGACACGGGGGAAACATGCAAACTACATGTGAAAAAACTGGTCAACATTGGGAGTCAAACCAGCAATCTTCCTGCTATGGGCTATATCGACAAGCCTGCTGTGCCACAGTGCTGCCCTTGGTTAGTACGACCTTTAAAAGTAACATTAGATATTAAAATGTGCAGTGGTGTCCTTATTTAACATCACTGTGAGAGTAGAGAGCTAACCATGCACAGCAGCTGGATCTGCCTGACTCATTGATTATAATCTGGCAGATCTGTCTTGACAAGCTCAGAGCTACCCATGTGAGCAATTAGCATCCTTTAGAGGAAGAAGAGGTTGGACCTACAAGCAAGATGACAGCAGGAAGTAATAGATATAAGCATAAATGCTAACAGCTTGAAGGGATAGTTCAGTATTATTAAAATGGGGTTGCGTGGAGGAATAAGCAACATGAGTCGGTTAGGTCCAGATAAACTTTATATTTCTGATTTCTGATTTCTTAAAAACATGCATATGTGGCATCCTCTTAAACTGTGGAATTAATTTTTGATGGGAGTTCTTGTAGGCGGAGAAATTACCCTTTTTTCCTGGTACAGTACGTCCCTGTTTGCAGCTGGTTCTTTGTAACAGTCTCTTTTGGCCCTTTTCCATTAGCCCTACTCTACTCTACTCTACTCGACTCTACCCGGCTCTACTCTACTCGCCTTGTGCTGCTTTTCCATTAGCTCCAGTCACCTGCCCAATGGGGTGCAGTGTCGCTGTAAACAGCTGAGCAGCACTGAGGTGACATAATACAACAATCTGTGCCTTTTTGTCACAAACCGAGTAAAAAAGGAAAGCAGAAGAAGACTGCAGGTGGCAAGAAGAAATACCCCTTGAGAAGCACAGGAGAGTTTTGGAAGCTATACAACAGAATGAAGCCGAGGACGAGAGCAATCCAGCTGCAAAGAAAAGACGTATGAGGGTAAGCTAACGATAGCTACCGCTAGCATGCTAGGTCGTCGCGCTTATGACTCATCGATGATGACATTGTCTGACCAATCAGTAGCCAGCAGTCGGTGAAGTCATTTTTCAGTATCGACTCAGCTCGCTTGGAAACAGAGCGGAGTAGGTACTAAAACTAGCTTGTTTTAGGAGGTACCAGACTAGTGGAAACACGCTGCAAATCGAGTAGGGCCGAGTAGAGTAGGGCCAAGGCGTGCTAGTGGAAAAGGGCCAATACAGTTTGTGGCTTGCAGAGGGAGAGGAGAGAACTTTCTATTGCATCTAATGTACTTCGTGGCCATATGGAGCTCATACAACCCCACTTCAAAAAGACTGAACAATCCCTTTAAGTAGTAGAATGTCAGATCTGGACTGTTTTTTTTTTAAAATAAAGAACAAATTTCTACATTGAAAGCATATCTCTATCAAAAGGATGTTTTCGCTTTTCTTCTTGCATGTTTTGTTAAGAGTTTGTTCCTTAAATTGGTTACATTCTGAATCTTATAACCACCAACTTCACTATCTGATTGGCTTGTATTGAGCGTTATTGTCTGAACAATCATCCAGTCACATGTGGGTTATGCTTCTGAAGGTTTCGCCCATTCTTAAGCACTTTCTATGGGCTGATACCCAGACTGAATAGTGAAATATTTTAAACTGGAGTGTTAAGTTATGTAGTTTCAAGCTATTGCCATGCTCCAGCAAGATTAATTATTGCCCACAAAGACCAGCTATCACAAAGATGATGTGATTTTTTAAAAAAGAATTCTGCTCACTTTATATCTTTAACTAATACCAAGTAACCAGTTAACACTCCCAGCTGTAATTCAATTGTAAATGAACCTTTACTGATGGATGTCTTCATTTTGTGTCGATTTAAAGGCAAGTGTCATTTAAAATCATCACACAGTTCCAGCTTTATGTTTCCTTTACCCTGACAGTCATAAAATCCCTTCAGACAAAGAAATCTCATGTGACTGCTCATCCTGAGAGATCATCACATGTTATGGAGGGTCAAATATAGGGCAGATACAATGAGGTCATTTAGTTTTAGCCTTAATGAAATGGCTTTGTTTAATGTGAGGGCTGTGGGAGCGGTCAGGCTGTGTGTGTGTGGGTGGGTGGGAGTGGTGATATGATATAAATCAGCTCTGAGGAAGTTTCCCTCCTCGCTTCCAGAAACAAGAGGCACTTTTTGATGTTAATTTGTCACATAGCTGTGTGCACACGCGTCCCCCGGGAAAATGATAGCGGGCCTCCCTCCCAATCATGGCCCTCCACTGTTCTACAGCCAGCCCCATTTAATAAATCACTTGGGGAAAAATATCACATCTCAGGGGTACCTTAGACGAGAAATCCTCCCCTGGAGTTCCAGCGGTGTCACATACATACAAGAGCCAGAGAAATTAGCATTTTTTTGTCTTTATCCAAGCGGGGAACAAAACTGGGCCTCTTCAAATGACTTCCTCTAATGATACTCAAGGGTGCACTGTGCTTTTACTGTCTCACCAAAGGACAGCTCCATCCTTACTTCAGATTTCTCTTCTTTTATTTCTCTTTTCTTTTACCCTCCACACTCATGCTCCGGGAATAAAGACAATTTTACATCTTTCACTGAGTTGCTGTTGCCTCTTATTCCATCCCTGGCAGAAGAACATTCTAACATGCCTGTGTTGTAATCTAAGAAAATTGTAATCTAAGAAAATCACAACAGATGAGCCTCAATCATCATTTCATGAGATCGGCTACAATTATCTGAATGCACTACCTCTGTGTTTCTTAAATAGACTTTTTTATTTGTCAGAAAGCCCTTTGAGGGTGTACATCCTGTCAACATGTCTCAACTCATGAAAGCCTTCAGATGAATATATTAGCCATGAGCATGTACAGTGCTTAACAAATTTATGACTGCCACCCAATGAAAGTTTTATGTCACAGCTGCCCTACATTAACAGTATTTGTAACTACCAAAGTCATTTCAGATGTTTTTTTAACTCCAATAAAATTCAACTGTATGTAGAACTTTGTCACTCAAAATGAAAAATGTGATACTGCAATATAAGTATTTTTGTTATTAATATTTTTTTAATCCACTGTTTGACAGTGAAACAGGTTAAAGGTACACCACATTACTATTTTGTGGTTAAGCTGTCAAAATGTAGTCATTTAGTTGTGTTTTTGTTTTAAAAAAATAGTTTAGTGGTTGAACGTTGTGCTTGCTAGTTAATGACTACTCAGAGAAGTCCAACGGCTGAATATAAAAATATATATATATATATATATATATATATATATATATATATATATATAGATATATATATATATATATATATATATATATATATATATAGATAGATAGATAGATAGATAGATATATAGATAGATAGATATATGTGTGTATATATATATATATATATATATATATATATATATAGATATATATATATATATATATATACATATATACACCCACACACATATATAATTTACTTGTGGTTTATTAAAATTACCAATATTTGTTTCAACTCAGAGTACATTTTCATTAAATTGAATTAAATGTAACTCTTGCAGCTAAACCAAGCACATTCTTCATTGCATACTTTGAATCACAAAAAACAAAAACATCACCATGTAAAAATAAGAATAAGTGACTCATGTGCGAATGGCTGTCTAAATTACCCAAGCATGTGTGCTGCTTGTTGTTTCTGTCTGGTTCCACTTGTTTTAACACCAGGATGATGTCTGCGTTTATTGTTTTCCTCCGACGTAGTTTAGCATCGTGTTGCACTTCCGACCTTCTGTTGTGTTTTTGTCCGCGACATGCTTGCCATCAGGGTCATACTTAACACAGAAGCCAAAGTCATCCCAAACGCCAGATCTGAATGATAGTGGAGGGTCTTTAATTTCAGCTGAAGGTAAAGCACTTGCCATGTTGCAGCGCCCTAGCGTATGTAGCTTCTTCTGTCTCAGCAGCTTAGCCGAATGAAAGGGGAAGTGCTGCGTGCACAGCTCAGCGGATCTGTGCTCGACAAAGCAGCCCGGAGTAGTCGAACGCAGGTTCTCTGAACTTTCAGCGCATAGCACCTCGTCAGCAGTTGATCAAATAAATAAATACAAAATTGCGTATTGTTCGGTTCAGAAACATTTTTAGTTCCCCACAAGTTTCAGAAAGATTTCTAAAATAATTTAGATTTTTTTTAATTTTCCTGACAGGTGGGGCAGCATATTTTTAAAGCACTGTTTATACAAAGAAAAAGGAAAGCAATTTTTAAAATTTAAGATATAAAAAGTAAAAACTGAAGAATAGTTTTAAATTAAGCTTGAATGTCATCAAATACATGATCAAAATCATCACTGCGGCACCAACTGAAAAAGGAGGAAGTCTGAGTCTGATCAGAATCCTCAAACATAACCACCTTGTTGAGCTGCTATTTGTGTCTCATATAGTGTGCCCTCCAGCATCTGCAAATTCATTTAAATAATGAATCTAAGTCAAAAGTCAAGATCATTCAATTTTCAATAAGTAATGACACTGTTGAGAGAATTCTTTAAACCTCAGAGGTTCAACTGCAAGTATGTATTTCACTCTGGCAGCTGTTTAATCTTTGAACATGAAAACAAGATGTATTTTTGGAGGTCAAAGAAGAAATTCAAACAGCTCTGATTCAAAAGGAATGAGTTTGGTAAAAAAGCAGTCAGGTTACTTAAAAAGGTGTTCAGACACAGACTGGTACTTGTGCTTCCAAATGATGTTGAATTTAGATTTTAATTACATGTACACCGAAGATGAAGAAAATACAGCACAAGATGAAGGATGCTTTCATCACAGCTCTAGTCTAAAAAGTATCATGATGAATATTTCATCATAAAAATGAGAGGCTGTAATGGCCTGACCTTCACCCACACAAACAGGGATCATGTGTTAACATGCGCATTTCAACCCTCGTTCATAAATCCTTTCTCCCATGTTGTGCCCAGCTGAGAACCATGCTGTATTCTGTGAACTGCTCTAAACATGAAACTTGGATTTTCTGAAAAAAAAAAAAAAATTGCTGCCACAGAAACAATTGACTTCTCTCAAATGTAATTAAATATGACAAAAAGTACAAAATTACTTGTGAACAATGAGCTGTGATTGGCACTGGCTGGACCCCCTGAGAGTCTCTTTAAAGAGGGCGGCATGCTCTGAATAGCTTCAACTGCTCTGGTAGAAATTGATATGGCTACCATGACTGTAAACCCTCATTTTATTATGAAGTATTCACATTTGCAGAAAATGTATGGCCTAAGCTAATCACATTTAATTTCTCCACGTATGACATGAATAAAATAAACCACAGGGCGCACAGAACAATAGAAAACACATATGGAAAAACATGAAATCATCTGTTTTGTGGTCTGTCAGCACGTGGAGCCACCAACATCACCAGGTGTCAGGCACAGACCTCTCCACCCCTACATGTCACAATGTGGAGCATAATGCTGGTTAATTAGAGCAGAACTTCAACATGAATCCTGGGTAGATAATGAATCTTTGTATGTTTCAACTCTTCCCATGGAGGAGACATCCATCATTCATCAGTCTGTGCTGACCTGATGTTTCTTTTTTTAAATGCAGTTTTTGAGCATTTTGTGCCTTTATTGATAGGAGAGAATGACAGTGGATAGGCTTGTGAAAGGGGTGAGAGAGTAGGAGGAGACGCTCTTCAAACTGGCCACAGGCTGAATTTGAACCTGGGCCGGCAGAAGTACGTATGTAGGATGTGCCTGCTTGCCAGCAACTCTGCCAAACCACCAATTAATTTAATTTTCACATTATTTTTATAATAGATTTACTGTTCATCAAATAACTTTTGGCATTAAAGGATAAGTTCGGTTTCTGCAGCTTTCACATTGTTTATAGAATGAAGTAAAACAATATACCCACCCAGAAGGCTTTCCTGATCCAAACAGTGCTTCGGGAGATATTTATTCAAAATCGAGCAGCGAACATCCGTATAATGGTAGCACACGGGGCGTGTATAGCGCCACTCCTAAAACTGCATTAATCGTCCAAAAACTCATTAGTTTCACCAATATTTCATCATGGCCCGCTCACGCTACATCTCCATTACAGTCTGTGTCACTCCAGACATGTTTTGTGGCTGTGCTGACCTCTGAACTGAAGAAGAAGAATTTTTGCCTCCGCGCATACGCAGTATGGCTCATTGTTTCAGGGGAAGACCACTGGCTACACAACGACTTTCTTCTTCCAGTTTTGTGCAAAATGGAAGAATATCTATCGGATGAAGATATTGTGGAGGAGAACTTTGAATATGATGGGTGTCCTTACAGTTTCGAGCCAGAGTTTACAGATGAGGAGCTCATCGAAAGGAGGACGCGGAGGCAAGGAGAAGAACAGCTCTCCAGAGAGTACTGTGCATGAGCTGAGGCAAACCTTCTTCTTCAGGTCAGAGGTCGGCACAGCCACAAAAACATGTCTGACAGACTGTAATGGAGGAGTAGCCCGAGTGTACCATGATGAAATATTGGTGAAACTATGAGTTTTTGGATGATTAATGCAGTTTTAGGAGCGGCGCTGTATGCCCTATGTGCTACCATTATACGGATGTCTGCCACTCAATTTTAGATCTAAATATCTCCCGAAGCACTGTTTGGATCAGGAAAGCCTTCTGGGTGAGTATATTGTTTTACTTCATTCTATAAACAATGTGAAAGCTGTAGAAACCAAACTTATCCTTGAATGATTTCCTTATTCCCACTTAAATAATGGAGTTGACTCTCTATTGTGTGCATTAAAACAAACAAAACAGAAGAAAAAAACACTGGACAACCTTTTGTATTACCTGTGAGCATAACTATCAGTGAAATTCATTAGTGTGTAATATATGCACATATAAATGTTGCACTGTCTTCCATGAAGATCTTTCATTGTGTGTGTGTTTTTCTTGCTTCTGGGAGTAATATATTTGCAGGAACATAGTAATAAAGGCCCATGCTGACTTTTAGCTCTCTGTCATGTTATAAGCTCTAATCTAATCAGCAAAAGCCTAGTTGCAAGTCCTGTGTTGAATTGGCAGTGGAAAGACTGGCACACACTGCCACAGCTGACTGTAGCTGGCACATTCCCTTAAAATATAACATTAATCCACTGGGCCCTTCGGTCCTCTGAGACTGGAAGCCTATTTGTGAAGATATATGTCGCTGTTTACAGCCAACAATCAAGCAGTGACATGTTTTGGATCTAGACATGGTGTACGTTGATCTCTCACTAACAGTGTAATCAAATATAGTGGCACAATGGCCAAACTTCTCAAGGGGTGGGGATCCTCAGAGGCAGGTTTATGCAAATATCAATGCATGTTACAAAACAACACTGTGTGTGTATGTTCTGGACAATTCACACAAGACACTTTCAATGCTTTTACATGCCCTGATGTAAAAAAAAATGATGACAAAAATCTTTGATTTTATTTGATTATTTGTTTATATTTTAATTCAATTATAATGTGTGTATTTTTAATATGTTGACTATTTTTTTCTTTTATGTTGCCACTGAGGATACCAAACTAAGTTTCACTGTACAAATCCTGTTGCCTAGCAAGTGTTTATATAGTGACAATAAAGACCTATTCTATTCTATTCTATTCTATTCTATTCTATTCTGTATCAACACAGACTCAACATCTCACCAAACAGCATGAATTTACATTTATGCAGCCAGCTTAAGGCAGGTTTTGTTTTCTACGGTCACATTTGTAGACTGGCAGGAAGGACAAATACTCAAAAATGTGTTCAAAAGACTTAAAAAAGTGACTTTTGCATAAGTACAGTCAGTTTCTGGTCTCTCAACAAAGAAACACACCAACTTTGCACCTGACTACTCCACCTTTTTAGAGTGTGAAAGAGAGCACATGATCATTTCCTATTCAAACAGAGTGCTGGTCATGAAAATGATACCTGTGTCAGGTGGAAAAGGGGACACCTGCACTTCACTCCGATATACATTGCCCCAGGAACACAATTACTTCAAATATGTTTCCTTCATCTTAAGGTATTTTCCAGCCTTCCATGAGGCTTTCCCTTACATGTATCCTCAACTGTGATGTGCTATTTTACATAGGTGTGTTAAAATGAGCATCTGATCGATGATGCATTGATGATTCTGCACTGATGGCATATTATTGATGAATCTACTGTATAAGAAGCTGCTGTTAGAAGGCAGTTTTGCTGTTTGGTAGGGTATAAAAACAAGTTAATGTTGATTAAACCTGTAATAGTTCTTTAGGATGCTCTACAATGAAAATGCATTTTAGTTGAAATCTATTTCAAAGCTCTTCTTAAGTGAAAAAAAGAAATCTATAATAACCAGAAATTATTGTAATGTGCAGCCTAGCATGGTTAATGTAACATATTGTCCTACCTTGTAACACATTGGGATACAAATTGAATTGATTCATGGTACTGAGGAGGATGCACAACCCTAATTCTTTCCTACAAAAGTCAAACACCAATTATCACGTCCCATTTTATGGTAGTCGTTCCCATTCACCTGAGACTACCATTAACACTTTAATCAAAACTTTTAAACCAAATAAATATCATAGCATGTCTCTTGGCTGCTTTTAGTGTTGTCCTGCTTTAAAAAGAGGTAAAGATTCCAGTAAGCAATGTTAAGGTGTTTGTGAAATGGTGGACGTTTCAAGTTCGGCTGAAAGCTAGGTGCCCTCAGCTCCAGGCCAAACAATTACTGAGCCATTTGGTATTGATCAAAAACCTCTCATGGATATATTTTCTGTTTCAGCACAGAAAAACATCAACATCATGCCTGTTTAAGGCAAACCAAATATGGCTGTGAATAGACCATTTCTCCTAAAGCAGAGCTCAGACTTCATTTAAAGGATTAGGTGTGCATTAAACAAGCACTCTGAAGCGGATGATGGAAGGCAGCATGCATTAGTGTGACTATATTTAGTCGATGAGCAGCAAAGCTACAAGCTGTCCCTACCAGACCACTCTCACATTGGATAATTGACAGCACAGATTCTCACGCCCTCGCATTGCCAGGGTGCTGGCCACTGTTCAACACGGGAGATGCTCATTAACATAAGTTGGGAAGGTCCTGTCAAGCCAAGTATTCTGCCATGAATATTTTTCATTCTATAATGGGAACATATCACTGTATGCTTAGTATGGACAAGTTGGAGATATGGAAATGTAAAGCCTTATTAAACTATTCCTATGGTTTTAACATCTAATCTAGTCAAGATGGAAGCATGAGGTAAGTCGAAATTTGTCATGCAAAGAAAAATATCAGGAGTGCTGGCAGCTATTGGCTCTGAACACCAACATACTCGTAAAAGTCATAAAAGCATCAGGAAAGTGTGAAAAATGGCTGCATTTCAATTTCTAATTCAGCTAAGTTTGACTTGAAATGATGTCTGATGGACTTGTTGAAAAGGCTCCACTTTTTTCCCTCATACCAAATTCAGAACTCAAAGCAATCTAAAAAGTTGGGAAATAATTAATGGCATAAAGGTTAAAAAATGGAGAAAGCATTGAAACAAATTAGATTTTCTTTTTACCTAAATGTGAGGCATCAGTATAAACCAGTGTCAAATCACCATCTCACCCTGTCAGTAATGCCCCTGTGCCTCTAAAATGTTCAAGCACATATCTTAATGTTTGATTTTTTTTTTTTTTTATTTTCTTATAGATCTTTAACATGCATCAGGAGTGCCGCACACCAGTTTAAGGTCACCGCGCAGTGAAATGGGAGCCCTTGTATTTGGGAAAGACTCCTCTTCAAACTCCACGTTCATGTTCTAGAAATTATCTTTAGGGGCACTTTCACATCTCGATCAACTGTAATATGAAACTTTTGGGTTTTCTCACATTTAGACATATCAGTCAATCATTAAAACTGTCTTCGTTTGTATAGTGACAATTCATAACGTGTAATCTCAAGACACTTTACCAAAGTGCAGACTGAAGATAAACTTTTCCTTTTATAGATACACATATATGCATATATAAAATACACATATACTTGCACACATATAGATCCAAGGGCCAATCATAAATATGTCCTTATCATATTTGTGATTGCTGAATATAAATTTGAAAGAGGTTAACCCCCAATAGATGTAACATCTCGTTTTCAAGAGGATCCTCATGTCTGTATGATTTCAATGATAGTTTTCATAGAGATATAATCAATAACAATCATGAAGACAGTAGTTATTCTAATATTTACACCAACATCTCTAAAAATTACAAGGTAGAGGTGACTGATGTTGAATAATACAACAGCATCAAAGTGGGAATTTATGATAAATATTTATATGCAAGTCAGCCTAATTTCATAACAAAGAAAAGAGCATTAAATTATTTACTATTTATGTGTATATAAACACATATTTAAAAAAGCATATGAGAACAGAAAAGACCAAAGACTGCAAATAACAGTTTGGAAGAGGAACCAAAATAGTATCTTTATCTATATTTGTATTGACAGCAAGTAGAAAAAAGTTTAAAATGTTCCAACTCCCTTAGTTATCTATCATCTGCCAAAATGCTGGTGTCCTAACAAGTGTAAAACATTGATTCAGTACCTAAGAAGAACAGGTTTTACTGGTTGATCTTTAACTGAATTGGTCCATCTAAACTCAAAACCTGTGAAAGACTTTTAGTATCAATAATCCAACCTGTTATTGATTATTGGAAAAGCCCCAACAGACTAGTCAAAATCATGAAAACTGCAGTGCAAATGTTTAAACCATGACCTCTAAACATGGCATCTATTAGTTAGCTAATTTTCAGCACTTATATACTGTAAAGAAATACAGCAATATTTAATCTTTGCAGAGTTAATAGGGAATTAGCATTTGGGTAGTTAAAAACATACTTACGCCCTGCGCACATAGAGATGAAACATTCCTTAGTTTGTATTCAAGACCTATAGGTAGCGCTGTAATGCTGCCCCAGACATACACCAAAACCAAGAAGAAGACACACAAATAAAATGTGCCTAATGTAAACAAACACTGGCATCTGCTTGTTGCTCATGGTGGTAGCAGAGCATGAGATTTTGCTGTAAAAGCCAAGACAAGCACAAACTCTATTCTGTCATTGTTGCTGTTGTTGAGGGGTTAGCATATGAGGTTTAAGGGAGAGGCAGGGCTGTAAGATCATTGTTCCTAAAAATATGAGTATTAGTTGTAAACACTGAAACGCCTGGGCAGTGTTTTGAGATGTATCCACTCAGGGGCCCATTTTCAGATTTGATGTGCATTTTGGGCCCTGTGTTATGTTAAAAATCTTTTGTGGTCACATCTAAACTCATCTTCATGTCAACAGCCCATTGGAAGTGTTGATCAAAAGTTCCTCTGTTAAGTGTTTAAAGTTTCCATTTCGATCCCAAAAAGAGTCAACGATGACAATTGATGAGAGTTTAGCGAGTAACTTCCCTAGAAGAGGAAAAACCCAAACAAACACTGAAGAAGTGTTAGTATTAACTGTGATGGTGTAATTTGTCTTTGCACTATGTCTTTTGTGTTTGTTGGTCTTATTTTATTTTCCATAAATTGATTTGTTCAAAGGGCAACACAGTGGCACAGCAGGTAGGTTTCTGGTTAGTTCCCTGTGCTGGTCGGGGCCTTTTTGTATGGACTCTGTTCTCCCTGTGCATGCGTAGGTTCTCTCCGGGCACTCTTTTTCATCCAGACCAAAAATTTGCTCATTAGGATGAAATTGGAAATTGAAGACAACTGGAGACATTAAATTGCCCTCAGGTGTGAGTGTGAACGTGAATGGTTGTTTGTCTCTCTATGTGGCCCTGTAATTGACTGGTGACCAGTTCAGGGTGTATCCTGTCTATTGTCCAATGGCAGCTGGATAAGTTGTATAGATCATGGATAAACAGATGTCTTGTTCAGTCTATAGAGGCATAAACTTAAGCCTGGACGTTAAAGATATGGTCAAGTCAATTATTTTGACAGCATTCTTAGAAACAGCATAAGCAAACCAAAGTGCTTTGATAAGGTAAAAATATACATTTGCAAAATATACATACAAATAGACCTCAATATATGGTCACATAAAAGGTTGGATAGATGAGGGCACAAGTGTGACATAAACAAGTATCAAGACTGTGAAGAACCAAGAAAGGCCAAAGGATAATTCTGGATAATTAAAAAGAAAAAAATATATGCAGATATACTGTTGGTCCCACAGATTAGAGCCTATCAATGAAAAACTGTGCTTGTCTTTAAGTTTCTTCAGAGAACAAGATCACATCTGTCTTCCTGTCCGTCTTGATGAGAAGGTTAAGACCATATCAAAGAGCCATGTTGTGAAAATGTTGTTCAGCAGCGAGTTCAGCATGTCTGCCCTTTCGTTATTCTTCATGTAAAAGCACAGACTGAAGTTACCCAGTGTTTGTTGATGGCCAGACTGTTGCACTCCATTAAAAACATCCTTTCTTAAATATAAACCTGGCCTTTACTGATTATGAGCATACACTTATGGACCAAAATGCAGGGCTGTAAAAGCTGGTGGCTTTAAAGGTCAGTCTGACTTTACTCACCACAGTATGCTGGAGCTTATGAACAAACAATCTTTTCTCTTTACTTTTACCTTGTATCTTCATGCTTTAATGTGTTTTTAATTACAGATATTTGCTACATAACAAGATGGAGATGAATTTTTCAAGAAGTCATACTGCTCAAACACAGAAATTATAGTATTTACCATCCTTTATTGTGCCAATATTATATCAGTTTGCTCCATGAAATGGCTAATGTTTCGTACTTTAGACATGATCTGATTGGACTGGAATTGAACGACTGTACAATTACCTGTTGGAAGTGTTTCTGAAAGGCTCTGCTCATTCCCAAACACTATTTTATGGGCAGTTGTCCAGTGAAAAATGTCATACAGTCCATGTGGTATGTAAGTTTACTTTATTAAGGCACATGGGGAAACTTGTTTTATCCCCTTTAAAGAGGAAAAACAGAGTGGCAGTATTAACTCTTTTAGGCTGATTTAGCATAAAACTCTTTATTCGTAGTCACAATTCAAAGTCTCAATGAAGGAAAATTATTCACTTTTTACAATACCATTTCCAATGAATTAAGGGAGTTGTGTAAATTCCAAGTTTTGAAAATCCCTTTCAGTCAATTTTTATTTGAACACAAGCTGTTGTTCGGTTGTTATCAGAGCCAAGATCCAGAGCCATCTATGATGGTATGGGGGGTGTTAGTGCCCATGGCATGGGTAACCAACCAATCAATCAATCACTAAATCTATATTGTTTTGCGCCAGGTCATAGCAAGTGTTATCTAAAGGCACTTCACAATAGAAGCCCTACTCTTCATTTTGTAGATACACATATATACATACGAACAAATACATATAAGTATATGTATTTGTACGCACACATACACCCAGAGAGGTATCCAACCAGGCAGAGAGAAAGGGATAAAAAAAATAAGAATTTATTGTTGCGACAAAACACATGGGAGCCCAGAACATAAATATGCCCTCTGCTAAATACTGAGTCAATCAATCGGTCTTTATTTGTGTATCACCACATTTGTTGAATATACATTTATTAAAGGTAACCCCCTTGAGATGTGCCAGAACAGAGAGAAAATCTAACGTGATCAATCTGTATGTGTGCTGTTTTCAGGGACTACCATGTATTTAATTTTGCTGATCTCTCTAAAACTATAATCAGCAACTGTAATGATAATGGAATGGGGCTAAAACAATGGCCAATCAGTTATGACTGTAGTTACTGAAGACTCACAACTCCACAGCAGCAGGTGGTTTAGGCAGTCTAAACCCAGGCAGTCAACACCTGACACATTTGGGAAGGCACCAGTAATGCTGGAACAACATGCTACTATCCAGTCAACCTGTTTTTCATGGTCACCCATGCTTATTTTAGCAAGACAATGCCAAGACATATTCTGCATGTGATACAACAGCATGGCTTCATAGTAAAGGAGTTCAGGTACCATAGACTGGCCTTTCTACAGTTCAGACCTAGCGCATCATGGAGCATAGATGAACATCTTAAAGGATAAGTTTGGTTCCTGCAGCTTTCACATTGTTTATAGAATGAAGTAGAACAATATACTCACCCAGAAGGCTTTCCTGATGCAAACAGTGCTTCAGGAGATATTTAGATCCAAAATCGAGTGGCGGACATCCGTATAATGGTAGCACATAGGGCATACAGCGCCGCTCCTAAAACTGCATTAATTGTCCAAAAACTCATTAGTTTCACCAATATTTCATCATGGTCCGCTCAGTCTACTCCTCCAAGACAGTCCAGGGTCACTCCACCCATATTTTCGTGACTGTGCTGACCTCTGAACTGAAGAAGAAGAGCGCTCTGGAGCGCTCTGGAGCGTCCTCCTTTCGATGAGCTCCTCATCTGTATACTCTGGCTCGTAACTGTAAGGACACCCATCATATTCAAAGTTCTCCTCCACAACATCTATATCCGATAGATATTCGTCCATTTTGCACAAAACTGGAAGAAGAAAGTCGTTGTGTAGCCGGCGGTCGCCGCTGAAACAATAAGCCGTACTGCGCAGGCGCGGAGAAAGCGCTCTTCTTCTTCAGTTCAGAGGTCAGTACAGTAACACAACATGTCTGGAGTGACACAGACTGTCGTGGAGGAGTAGACTGAGCGGACCATGATGAAATATTTGTGAAACTAATGAGTTTTTGGACAATTAATGCACTTTTAGGAGCGGCGCTGTATGCCCAATGTGCTACCATTATACGGATGTCCGCTGCTCAATTTTGGATCTAAATTTCTCCCGAAGCACTGTTTGGATCAGGAAAGCCTTCTGGGTGAGTATATTGTTCTACTTCATTCTATAAACAATGTGAAAGCTGCAGGAACCAAACTTATCCTTTAAGCTGGCAAATAATTTCAGCTTCAACAATTAGTGTCCTCAGTTCCCAAATGCTTATTGAGTGAATTGCAGGCATCAAAGTCAAAATGAGTAAATATTATGTAACAAAACAATGAAATTTATCAGACTGAGCATTAAATATCTTGTCTTTAGGTGTATTTAATTGAATATAGGTCTCAAAGCATTTGCAAATCCTTGTATACTGATTTTATTTAAGTTTTTTACAGTTTCCCAAACTTGATGAAATTGAGGTTCATAATATAAAGAAAGCTGAAAGTTGCATCTTGAGTCTAACATATATCTCACCTCTGACTAGGTCTAGTTACCTAATCAAAATTTAGATTTTGGATTGGCATTTGAGGTGCCTATCTGGATTTTAAGATGTTCCAGGTCCCCTATTTGACAACTCCCTCACCCAGGTCACTGTGCCCCCTATTATTTGAGATCCTTTGCCTTAATGGTGCTATGAGGAGAATCTATTTCCCGCGACCATGAACACGCGACCAAAGACGTGACCCAAGCCAAAGCGTGTGTTTGTTGTGATGCTAATGAATGCAGCTTGGACCTTCCTCAGAACTCTGCATTGCTTTACAACTTCTTTTTTCAACAACTTACAGGATGCAAAGCCATGAGTTAATGTATCTCTTTCTAGTTATGTAGCGGTAGTTTTTGATGTGTGACAACAAGCAGTTTTTAGAAAACGTAGTGTCGTAGTTTTGTAGCCGGCTATATATCGCTACTTACAGCTCGGTGCTCTAAGACGTGTCCGAATAATATTAATTTGCTCTAGTTATAATTTGTCTTGTTCCCGAAGTTGAGTATCCAGGCCAGTCCAGCCCTGTCCGACCTGACCACAAAGCTAAGGAATAGCATTTATAGATAACTTATTTTGATGCTATAAAACTTATCTTATAGTGTGAATTTTGATCAGGCATATATCTAAAAGTGAGACTTTTTTGTGATGACTTAGAAACTCCGCACAGCATCTTTAAGTAACTAAAGAAGTTACGTCACTCAGATTGTATTCATGTTTTCCCTCGGCCCATAGCTACCCTCAGTACAGCATACAGCTAAATAGTGACCTAATCTCTGCTCTTTCAGCCATTCTCATTTTGTGGCATCATCTTGCTGTGATAGCCACGCTGGCAGTCACTGAATTATGGATACTGTGTGTGCATGTACTGCACTACTGCAACTATGTGAAAGACAAGGAGAATGAATGTGACCCTCCTTTTCTTCCCGCCAGCCACGCCACAAGCTATCGTCGGTTGCCATGGTAGCATGAAATGAAGAAAGTTTGACAAGGGTGCCATACATTTTTAAACCACTTATTGGCATTGCCTCAAAGGTAGCACCTCCTGCTGCCCTCCCCTTCAGCTGCTGTACAGCCACATCAGTGTCAGGGCCCCGCTCCCTGGAGGGGCGCTTCCACAGTGGGTCGGCTGCGACTCGGGAGCCTAATTGGGGCCCGAGGACGCCTCCCTCTGCTGCTACAGCTGTGCTGCCGCTGGCTGACGGCAGGATCAAAACCCTGTGACTAGCCAGGGGGTCAGAGGTCGCCTGGTGGCTGCTCAGCGTTCAGGCCCAGAGGACGACTCCATTGTGAAGGCAGGCGGATCAGACTGAGCTGTCCTGCAGTCTGCTTGAACTTTGACTTGATGCCCTCAGCTGCTCATCCTGTCACTGCCGCTTAAAGGAAAACACGAAGATAAACGGTGCTGATGCCTGAATGAAGTCCGAGACCCCTTGCTGAAATATGACCACCGTGATTCATGTTGACTCACTTTGTTTCACGAGTCAATCAATCAATCAATCTTTATTTGTATAGCGCCAATTCATAACAAGTGTTATCTCAAGACACTTTACAATAGAGCATAAAGCTCTTCATTTTATGGATACACATATATGCATAGATACATATATACCTATAAAATACACATATACATATATATATATATAAAATATATACATCCAACACCCAACATGAATCCATATAGCCAATCATGAATCTCTCCATCATGGCTCAAGAAAAAACCTTCTGTTAAGCAGCAGGAAATCTTGAATGTGGATCCCAGTCTCATGATGAACAGCAAATCCACACGATGCTGTGTTGGGTGTGAGGGCAAAGGAAGAGAGGTAAGAGGAGACAAGTGGACTAAAGTAAGAACTAAAGTTAGTGACAGATCTGTGAACCATAGACCTGTCGTCTGATTTATAAGAGGTTAGCCTCTTGAGATGCTACATCTCTTTTTTAGGAGGGTCCTCATGTCTGAATGGTTGTGGTGATCATTTTATAGAAGTATAATCAATGATAGTCTGACTGAGAACAAGAATATATGGTAGTAACAAACTCATGGATGCCCAGACCACAAGTGCATCTCTACCATATTTGTCTCCGATAAGTATAAATGTGTTAAAGGCCTCTTGAGATGTGACATTCCATTTTCAAGAGAGACTTCTTGTCTATAATGGTGCTAAAGAAAGTTGCTATAGATGTATAAACTATGGATAGAAAGATCATACAAATATCTACATTAACAGCTATAATGATAATGAACTAGAGTGTGGCTCATGAAATGGCCAAATATGTGTCATGTCTGTGATTGTGGTTATTGAGGCTTCGTGACTCCAAAGCAGCAGGCAGTCTACACCAAGGATCCCAGGCCACCTAAAGTTTAGCTTTTTTTTTTTCGATAACTACTGACATACCTAAGACCAGCTGTTACATTTTTTCACGATGAATAAAGACGACAGTTGAAGTGATAAGCTACTACATATAACATAGTGCTTAGTATTTACCTTTTCAAACATTTTGACATTGTGTAAAAATCATACTTTTCAAAAAAAACAAAAGGACAGTAACTAAAGTTGTGTACAATCAAACACCACATGTATAAACATAGCTTGGCACTCATTCATCAACTGGTTCATTGTTGATTGGAGAAATTAAGTTTTAATAACATGGACTCCGATATGAAAAGAAATTACGATCAGTTAAATTCTGATGACACTCTGTAATGCATCTTTGGGGCATTAGTCATGCACTGAATGTGCTCCTGTGTTTTGACAGCACGTGGTGGCCTGGATGTGAGGAAGCTTAGACAACATCCTCCTCTCTGACACCTTTACAAGTGAGTCCAGCTGCATCCACACCACTTCAATGGCCTTATGTACCAGTTTACTAAGTCTACAGGAGTCCAGCAGATATTATTTACAGAATTAAAGCTATTGATAAAAGTAAAAATAACAAATTCAAGGCTTTGTCCCAATAATGTGAAATGTCAACTTTTTAAGACATTAATGTTTGAAAAATGTATGAGTCACATTTGCACCATACAGCATATTGCCTATTCTGAGTGTTGTCATATTTTATGGAAAACTCTGATTAGTCAACTTTACAACAGGGTACAGCTTAATAGAATTATCAATTTGTGGAAAAAGTAAAACAGCTTGAGGTGTGGGTGGCAACTTAAAATTATTTGGCTCAGCCCAGGAACCATTTTAAACTTAGTACCAAGTTTCCTGAGACTGGTAAAGTCAAAGACAGTACGTATAGTGTGCATCCCTGGAAAACAGCACCATAAGAAGAGCAGTACCTCAACCCTAAAGATGTCTCTCCAATAATATAAAATATAACTTCAACTGGTATATTCAAAGGAGAGAAATCTGACTCTGAAAACCGTTTTAGAAGTCCCGTTGACTTAGAGACTAAGGAACCATTTGTGCTAAGAGGCTAACTAAATTTTGTATGTTAGCACTCATTACTGCATTACTCTATTTGGCTTGGGGTTCTGGATAGCAGCCAACACATTAGATAGTGAACATACCCCAGAGGCCCAACCCATTAGCTTATAAGTGGGTGTAATATTGGTTGACTACGTTTTTCTTCAGTTGACGACTGTACAGCTAGGGCTGTTGATAATTAGCACATCAGTTTTTGCCCTGATTAGAAGAATAGATAAAAATAAAAGTGTGATGGGCAATCTATGATCAATACAAGGGCCTTTTAGTTGATGAATGTCTGTGCAGGTCCCGATAAAATGAGGTGTCTACAAAAAGACAAACTGAGACCTCCTGCTGTATTTATCACCATGTCCAGACATTGGTTCTTCTCATGGTTCTTGCCTGTATTGATTATTGGTTTTCACAGTAAATGTATGTGCTGGATCAATAAAACTCAGTGATCATATTCACTGTAATCCTGCCCAGCTCTCAGAAAGACTGATGTGTTATTGTTCAGGACATTCAGACAGATAGTGGGAAACATTTGTCTTTATAAACCCCATGGATCCACCCAAACCAACAATCAATAGAAACATAAAGCTGAAAAAGACGTTTCAGATGGACTGGAGTTAATTTTGTGTCTCTCTTTTTTTTTTTTTACAGTTGGTGGTTTCCCTGGCCGCGGCAAAGCCTTTTCACTTACACTGCATGATTATTACTTTCACTTCATGCAGAAAGAGGGGGGATGATTTATTTTTGTTTATCCAAATAAACCGTGTCAGTGCAGCCATCTATGACAAACACTCAATTGAATTTGCTATTGTGATAAACAAGTTACTGCTCACTCACCTTTTTTTAAAGTGAGCCAGAGAAAAAAATAACAAGTGTTCTGCTGGCTTTGTTTCCAAGGCAGAGGTATGAATGAACTTAGTGTCACCCCATAGACAGCTGCTTTAAATATCACTCCTCGTCACAAGAGAGTATATATCATCTTAAAGACTGGGATTATCAAGCAAATAGTCGACATTCACATGCTGCAATTACACCTAGTCCATATACGCCCCCATAAAGTCTGTCTATAACAAATACCTCACTGTGACATTTGTATTAGTCCTCGTGTACCAATGTCCTATATAAAAGGATATAAACTATGCCCTCAAAAGACACCCCATGCTCTTGGAATCTGCTGTAATTTACATTTTTCCCATTTATTTGCCAATTATGGGTGAGCAGTTCTCCTGACCTATGGGCAGAGTCTTTAAACTTTGAGAGAAAAATCCTATTTGCTCCTCATTTTTCCTATTTCTGCTTCTTTTGTTGGGGAATGGGGGCGAGGGATGGCAGAAAAAAGGAACAAATAAAACAGAGCGGCAAACAAAGATTCAATGAAATGTATATTTCTTTGTCAAATTTTCCTCCTGTAAGAGAAGACAAAGAATCAAATGTTGGTTCAAAATAGAGCTATGAACGTTTGATCCCATGTAGAATTTCACTACACTGGCACACTTTCCAAAAAGATAATTAGTTTTGTGAAATAAATCAATCTAAAGATGGTGGAAGGATCAAATTTTTGTTTTTTACTGATGCACTGCATATGTCATGAAAGGTTTTGAATTATATTTTCAACCATGTTGTCAAAATGTGTTCATAATGACAAAAATTATTTGTGACTGAATAAACTTCCAAAGGTTGGTTAGGTTTACCTAAATGCTGAATAATGGATGCTTAGAGTTTTTTTTAATTATTTATGGTTTCCATTAATAGATTAAAGGTGCTATGAGGAGAATCTATTTGCGGCGACATTAAGACTCTGCTACTCATGAGTATGTGTGGCGACTGTCGTAATGTTGCTTTCCAGTAACCTCGGAACTGGGAGTGACTTCATCTCCGACTTATTGGCATTCCAGTTGAAGTTGGAAAAAAAACAAAAAAACATTTTTATCCAAATAAACAGCAACGCTTTCCCTGCATTGTTGTTCACAAATATCACATGAAGAATGTGATTATCACTATAGCAGCATTTTTGTAAATATAAATCTAACAATACAATGTATACAGCTGATCTAGAGTGACACACCCCAGTCAGAAGTGCAAATAAATTGATTATTACAGGAGCTAAATAACTGTTCACACTGGGGGGATCCATCTTCGATTGTCAACTCGTGGCAAGGTTTCACCGAGTTCCCAGTAGGAACTTCTGACTTTGGGGGACGTTCCAGTTGCAGTTTCCTACTTGTAACTCTGAAAATTCCTACTTCTGACTACAACTGGAACGCACCAAAAGACGTGACTGAAGCCAAAGCGTGTGTTTGTTGTGATGCTAATAAATGCAGTTTGGACCTTTCTCAGAACTCTGCATTGCTTTTCAACTTATTTTTTCAACAACTTACAGGATGCAAAGCATCAAGGTAATGTATCTCTTTCTAGTTACGTAGCGGTAGTTTTTGATGTGTGACAACAAGCAATTTTTTTGAAAAGCTGTTATCGTAGTTTGGTAGCCAGATACATATTGCTAGTTACAGCCTGGTGCTCTAAGACGTGTCCGAATAATATAAATTTGATCTAGTTTTAATTGTCTTGTTCCCGAAGTTGTGTATCCAGGCTAGTCCAGTCCTGTCCGACCCAACCATGAAGCTAAGGAATAGCATTTATAGATAACCTTTTTTGATGCTATAAAACTCATCTTAAAGTGTGTATTTCGATCAGGCATATATCTACAAGTGAGACTTTTTTGTAGTTACTTAGAAACTCCTCACAGTCCCTTTCAATATATGAGACATGAGTTGTCTTCCTTTCAGGCTACTGATCTGTAAACAGTATTTTCCTACAGTATCAACTATTATCATCATCTACATGTGTATATTTTAAATGATATTGATGACTTAATGCCATTACAAATTGTTGGATACACTAAATCTATGTTTAACTGTCCCTTATTGGTTAAAATTTAATTATTTTCCAATTTTGATAGAATGCAATTGGACTTGGGTGTAAACAGAGCTATAAATACAAGCGCAGCAGGTGTGCCACTTCAAACACCTACAAATGAGTTGTAAACAATGATGTACTCAGAGAAGTCTGCATCTTACGAATGTTCTTTTTCATTTGTATTCATTTTCATCAATTCAGCTCACCTGTAAATACAAAAACATGAGTACATATCTCAGCATGGTAGCCCCTATTAGATATCTCAGTCTAATGAATGACTTCAGGGCATGCTGTTTGGTCAGGAAGACCCCTGAGCTGCCCCAAAGTGCCTGTGTGCATTATAATTACTTTCACCACAAGTTAAACCCACTGAATTACTACCAGTTGGCCTGTGCATAAAAAATACATGTTGTGATCCTCAGAGAAGAAGATTAAGAAAATGAAAAGAATGAAAGTGAAAAACGTTCAGGTTGGGGAGTCTTACTCTAAATTTCCACCGGTCACTGCGCCCGGGGGCTTTCACCAAAACCTACCGGCAGTGTTTCAGAGCACCGGACAGCATAACTCTGCCCAGGCTTTCATCACAAGATTACAGGAGACTTGCAAATTCATTTGAAACATCATGCAATAAAAACCATGGAAACTGCTTACAACAAAAAAGACTCGTCTCACCCAATGAACGGCCATTTGTGTTGCTGAGATTTCATCCAGGAATTCTTTTGTCTAGGATATAGAAGGGTGACAATGTGTCGTCCAGGTCCTACCCTGTTGTACCTCACAGTCACTCTCTTTTCGTTTTGTTACCACGCTTTTCTGAACCTGATTTTTAAAAATGTTTTACCTTGATTTTTGCCTCATGTTTTTGGATACCTCTGCCTTTAGTGGAGTAGATAAAGTTCAGATTTACTTAGGATTGTGAAAATTATGATGAAAGCATGAAATTTGGTATTATTACCCACTCATTGATCAGAAATCTCTGATCAAATGTGCTCAATTGGCTGTTAAATATTCCCAGATGGTGGCCATTTTTAAAGATGGGTATCAAAAGTTTAGTGTAAAAAGTGAACTGATTTTGATGATCATTATGTCTATTCCTATATTTCTGAGCACTCAGATTTGAAAAATGGTATTTCTATAGTCCTATGGTGTAAATATTTCTGTCAATTTGCATGATTTTTTTTTTATGATTTTTTAACTGGTAGCCTACATGGATGCAGGCTACCACATTGGGTGCATGGGTGCTGCGGTAGAGGTGGTATCCGTGTTCAGGAGTCAGACAGTTAATCTGGATGATCTTCACCACTGGCCTAACACTCATTAATGGCTCCAAGAAGTTGGCACGTAAAGGGCCCGATCTAAAAAGGTTTGTATGTATTAAAACACGTGCAAAATTGATAGCGCGCAAATCTGATCTACTAACAGGGTGCACTTAGGATTGCTTCTGTCAGATTAGCAAAATAGCACACGCAGTCCATTTAGCGTGTTTGCCCTCATGAATACGCAGAATACATGCAGATGATCAGAATTTGCAAAATACAGTTGGGAGGAGATAAAAATGTAATCACTTAGCACCCGCAATGAGATTTATCAAACCCACAACTGATTGTGCGCTGTGTTTTTGCGTCTGAATTTAGTACGTTTGAAAAGCAGGTGCAAAAAAGGGCACAGTGTTACTCACAGGAGGCTGCGATCATGGTGGCAAACAGGGGTTGCATTAACCAAATATTTTCCATCACTGACTGATTTTTTTGGCTGAAAAATAGAAAGACTTGAAGGCTGTCTGTCACCATGATGGACTGGACGAAGATGGACGATCCAGTGTGCCATAAAGATACATACATAAAGTAAACCCTCTCTGCTTTGTGCTTTACACCACAGAGGAGATGTGATTTAATCTATGTAAAAACAAAACACAGAAAAACGTCATGGCCATAATCAATCCATTTATCACTCAGAGCTGACTGCGTCATACTCCCCGAGTCAGTGCGTAAAAGGCAAGAGTTACCCGCATGGTCTGTGCGTGTAACTGGAACACTGCTCTTCACATCAGAGGTTATTGATGATGAAACTGTGCAACTATTTTAATGCTGTCACTTAGATTTTCATTGCAATCAGAGAAGGAAAATTAAAAATGACGGATAGAAATATGGCATGAGGGAAAGTGACGATCTTGTCTGTCAAAGTGACATGCGGCGAAAAACTTACCACGAGCGTGTCTGCCTCAAACTCCATTACTGTCTCTCTGCTCTCCCAAACTCTCCATGGTGACAGCTGGTAGGACATGCAAAATCCTCCTTTAAAGGGGGCGGTGCGCACCACTTTTCTCCTGTTATCAACTGCGCGTGCATTGATAGTAGATCAGCTGCAACATGCCCGCTATTAGCACATGCAATTTAGCACCTGTTATTTTGGATCTTAGTAGATCAGGCCCATAGTGTGTATTATAAGCGTCAAATATGTTATGGTCTATTCAATCCACCCTAGTTGGATATTGTTTACTGCGGAGTGGCAACCATCAAAAAAGGCATATTACTGGTAACTAAAGTTTGCAGCAGAGCAACTATTTCTACAGCAAAAAAAAAAAACAAATCAAACACATATAAATGATCAAGGTTCTTTTTATCGTGTAAAAAGAGCTATGCACTAATACACAGAGATCCAGAAATGCTGCTGATTTCTGTGGAAATGAATACTAATGCTAATAATGCTAAGAATGTTTCAATGGTCCCTGATCTACTTGGTCTTTGCATTGTAGATAACAGTATGCGAGATAGATTGGTTCAATACATGCCGAAGTCAAATGTAACCTCAACATATTTTGCATACTACAGCTGTCCTCGATCGCATACTGCATACGATATTCTACATCTACATCCTCCAGTTTCCTCTAGGGTTCTGCAAAAGGTACTGATCTTCCCGATATACCAGATGCTCTGTAGATCAGTACCAATTACGTTTTGGGCAGTTTTTATCACTCTTTTCAGAATCATTTTGTCCTTGGTTTTGCCCATCTCGTCAGTTTGTGATGTTTCCGGTTAATCCTATGTAAAAGATTGACCAGAAGCTGTTGTGGGAATTTTGCTTTCTTAAGTTTCCTTAAGAAATACAGCTGTTTCTGAGCATTTTTAACCAGAGTCATCTGAAGTCCATTACAGGTTCTCTGTTATGTTGAGTCCCAGGAACTTAAAACTGCCCACCTGCTCCACCTCAGCTCCACCGATCTAGACAGGGCTGTGTCTTTGCATCCTGTTTTCTAAAATCAACAATCAGCTCTTTAGTTCAACTGGTGTTTAGCAGTCAGTTGTTTTCTGTGCACCATTTCACAAGATGGTAGCTTTCTTCTCAATATAAAATCTGACTTTGTTTATGTTGAGTATTCTCACCACTATTTCTCCAGTGGTTTTGTGGTCTTGTGATCATGTGTCTCGTACTTTTCAGGGCTGCATGACACTTTAGAACTGGATCCAATGTGTTGGTTTATGTGATGCTAAGATTGCTGCACTGATGGTCTATGTGGAGATGGGGGGTGAGGGGAGCAGAAGCAACAGGAGACCCCATTAAGCTGAGGTTTAACTGTTTGTGCTGCTCTCCATCAACACGACCTGGACAGTTTGAAGGCTGAGTGTTGGTCTCATGCTGTTGTGGAGATATAATATGAAGACTGCTTGGTACTTTATCTTGGTTTTGGACGTATATGAATCAGAGTGAGGGATCTGTGATACCTGAGGATGCTCTTCTTGAGTTATTGACTGTTGCCTTAAAGCATATAAACTTCAGCTCACTCCAGGCTGAGCTGAAGTCTTGATACAAGTCAGCACTCCAATAGGTGTCAAGCACACACTAACCTGTGTTAAGATGTTTTCATATCTCACCTCCTACACCTTTGTTTTATTTACTACAGCCCCATCGTTTACATTAGATTCCTCGAAAATCCCACCAGACAAATCCACTTAACTCCGCGAAGGGCTTAATGACGGAGCACGCAGACATGTGAGAGGAGACATTATCATCTCAGAGGACGAAAACGCTATTATAAACTGATTAGGTGGAGGAGAGCAGGATGGAAATCACTCTTGAATCTTTTTTTAACCATTAATTAGTGGTTCTGTCAGTGTGGTTCATTCTGCGGGGATGACTAATGCGAGCAGTTCTCCCACTGCTCCTCATGACCGGTTAGTACGTCACTGTCACATTTGCATATGTAGCTCTGACAGAAAGAAAAATCCCAGTGCCTATTACTGTAGCTGGAGTTGTGTGAGTGGTCTATGTATTCCTGTACAGACTTTGCACCTCTGTCTGGAACAAGATGACATAAAAGCAACAGGAGAGCTGTCTCATATCAGTAATTGGTTGACTGTAAAATGGCTTATAGTGAGTTGTGCCCTAACACAGTGCTGACTAGTCTAAATATATCCCTTTACACTGTAGCTGCACTGGGACATGCTGAGTGTGGTTTCAGACTCTATTTAGATTTAATTTGAGGTTGAAACAGTCTGTTTTGTATTCTCTCTGACAAACAGACATTTCCCTGTGGGCTTCTTCAGTTAAATTATGACTCTGAGAGGGTCTGTCAGACGTGCATACAGGCCGAGGTCCAATAAAAACATTTCTTCAGTACTACACTCTCCCCACACTTTAGGTGCAGATTTTTTCAAGGTCTGGTGTTATTTATTTTATGTCTGCAAAGTGTTTGAATCAATGAATATCCCTCCTGTTCACTTACCATTTGAATTTTACTTAAAGATGCTATGAGGAGTTTCGAAGTAGTAAAAGTCTCACTTTTAGATATATGCCTGACCGAAATACACACTTTAAGATGAGTTTTATAGCATCAAAATAGGTTATCCATAAATGCTATTCCTTAGTTAAGTGGTCGGGTCAGACAGCCGGCTACAAAACTACGATAAGTTTTCCAAAAATTGCTTGTGGTCACACATCAAAAACTAATGCTACATAACTACAAAGAGATACATTACCTCGTCGCTTTGCATCCTGTAAGTTGTTGAAAAAAGAAGTTGTAAAGCAATGCAGAGTTCTGCGGAAGGTCTGAGCTGCATTCATTAGCATTACAGCAAACACACGCTTTGGCTTGGGTCACGTCTTCCAGTTGTAGTCAGAAGTAGGAATTTCCGGGTTCCGAGTAGGAAACTGCAACTGGAACGTCCCCCTAAGTCTGAATTTCCTACTGGGAACTCGGTGAAACTTGTCACTCCTGAATTGACAATTGAAGATGGATGCCCCCAGTGTGAACAGTTATTTAGCTCCTGTAATAATCCATTTATTTGCACTTCTGACTGGGGTGTGTCGCTCTAGATCAGCTGTATACATAGTATTGTTAGACTTATATTTACAAAAATGCTGCCATAGTGATAATCACATTCTTCATGTGATATTTGTGAACAGCAACGCAGGGCGTGCTAACAACAGCTAACAATAGCCCAGTAGATCGGCATGTTTTTTTTTCAACTTCAACTGGAACGCCGATAAGTCGGAGATGATGTCACTCCCAGTTCCGAGGTAACTGGAAGGCAGCATTACGACAGTCGCCACACGTGCTCTCATGGGTAGCAGAGTCGTAATGTTGCCGGAAATAGATTCTCTTCATAGTCCCTTTAAGTCTGCTTCTACACACTGCTCATGAGCCAGTCCCTCATGCGAGGGCCTCCTGTTTTTTTCCAAAGTCGAGACTGAAAACTAAAGGTGATCAAACCTTTTCCATCAGAGCTCTTTAACTTTGAAATGACCTGCCTGAGGAGAGGGTGTGCAGAGATAGGCACTTTTGTAAAATCATTTATAAAAAGTCACTTCTGCAGACTTGATTTAATGTAAAGTGAATTGTTTTATTTCTCTTTTAGGGTATATTTAGCCCAATTAATTTAGCCATCTACCCCTGATAATTTTGGGCGTGAGGCAGTGCACACCCTGAACTGGTCTCAAGAGTAACATTAGCGTGTCTCCATAAGTGTCCTGCAACAACAGCAAAGAGATGCTGGATTCACCCAAGACTTCTTGTTATAATAAGATGTGTCAAGAGGTTCTTATGAACTCACTAGATACAGTGACAAAACTAGAAAAGCACAGCATTTTGGCTTATGCTGCTAACAGAGAACCAAACAAACATACAAACAAGAAAGAAACAAACAGACACTGGCAATAACATAACCTCCTTGGCCGAGGTTATCACTAAATTAGAAACACTGTTTCAGTTGTTGAATTGCTAAAGTGTTTGACCAACAAGAACCAACCTGCTTTCCCTCTAAAAGATTAAGCACTCTCCTCCAATCAGCTTTGAGGCTTATGAAAGCTTGTGAAGCTGGGTGGTACATCTAGTTACAACGATTATAAAGATATCCTTTTGTTTGACTCCCCAACAGCAACTATCCTGCTGATGCTGGAGGCTTTCAAGCAAGGTTTCTGCCCACCAGGGTCCAATCTATTTCTCAAAAACTCCCCCACACTCTTATGCCTCTGGGAGCAGTTTGGGGTTCAAGATCTCAGCTCAGGGATGGCGAACAGGAGCCACAGGCCAGATTGACCTTCTGGAAACCTTGAAAGGCTAGCAGAAACTGAATCTCAATATATATTTTCTTCTTTTGGGTTAGGATGTTTTCTCCCAATATTTGTTACTGAAACAGGAAGTTTCAATCAACTTATTCAATTAGGTTTTCTATTTTTCTTTTCTTTCTTTTTAAAATATGTTGTCTTCAAGATTTTTCTGCCTTCAGTATGGAGAGGACCAGAGGACAGAGTGAAAGAAGAGATGAGATACTGTGGAATGACATCAGGGATGGAGTCACAGGATCAGATTTGTTCTTGAGCCTCCCACACAAGGGCAATGACCTTACTGCCAGACCATCTGTGTGATGAGTGAAGTTTTTACTTTCTTAATCCTAAAATGATGTTTTCGCAGTATACCAAAAAGATTATCAGATTTCACTTCTCAATCAGTCTTTTGTTTTTTAAGAATACAGGGAAGGAAATCACCCTTATTTAATGTTTGATGTTATTAGTGATCAAAATATTTACACACTTTTTGGCTACTTTATCAATTGCACCCATTTTACTGTTGTGAAAACCTGTAGGCCCTGAGTGTCCACTTGAAGATGACAGTAGAAACGTGATGCACAAAAAAAAAAAAAAGAAAAAAAAAAGGAACTATGATGTACAAATGATTGTGCAGAGAAAATATGTTTTTATGGCCTAAATACATTTTTTTAAATGTCTTTTTGGGCATTTCGTGCCTTTATTGATAGGAGAGACAGTGGATAGGCTTGTGAAAGGGGAAGACATGTTGCAAACTGTTCACAGACTGGGTTCGAACCCAGACCGGCAGAAGCAAGCACATGGGACGTGCATGGTTGCTAACCACTCTGCAAACCAGCACCCCTACAATTTTTTAAAGCCTGGTCTAAAGTTGAAATATATAGTTGTTTACTGCAAGGAAGAGATTTTTTTATATTATTTTTTGTAAATATTTTTTATATTTTATATGTGCCCACTTGTCTTATGAATTTACAGTTTTGAAAATAAGGAGTCGTCAGAAGTTGGTGGAGCTAAATTTCAGTTGAGATGACATGTGCAGTGTGGCATCATGAGGCATCCACAACATTACAGAGGCTCCTTTTGATCCCACTTGTCTTTTTCCAATTTTTTTTACAGTGTATGGTTTTTCCCTTTTTTATGAAATTTATCTGTGAAACAGCAATGTTGGCTGAGGTGTATTGACTATGGAGTACTGTTTTTGTTAACCGGAGTCCTTAATTCTTAAAGGAACACTCCAACATCACACCACCCACAAAAAACTCTGCGGTCAACATAACAAAGCCTCTGTTTGGGAGTTGAAGAAGATTATATGAGGACAATAAAAGATAGTGTAACATAAAGGGGTAAATATGAGTCCAAACAAGCACACAAGACCATTAAGAGTTTATCTGATGACTTTAGACAGAGACGGGCTTGCTTGCTGCACATTTCCTCTCAGTGTTTGAGGTAAGCTAACTAGCAGTAAAGTGGGCAAACTTTGGCCATCTCTTACTTGATACTGAACGCACACTTGAAAGAATGGTGTCTATCTGCTTGTCATGGACTTGTGAGTGAAGACACTTAAAAAAAAAAAAAAACAGAATGGTGGAATGCTCCTTCAAAGAGAAGGGACATTAAGGGTTGACAAAGGAGAAAGCAGGTCTCCATTCAACTTGTGGACATCTATTTATGAGAGACAGAGAAAGGAGGTACAGGAGAAGTTTTGGTGACAGAACAGGCAGCAGGCAGAGATTAAAGCTGGGGTTGGTAATCTGATTTAGATATACTTTTTGTAATACTGGTTAAAATGGTCTTTATGACCCGATGGCAATCAATTCATAATGTGTTCTTAAAATAGAGCAAAAAATATCTGCTATCTACAGCAGGAGTAAAACAGGGAAAACCCCAACCAATAAACATGCCGTGTCCCCAGTTTTTAAACCAATCAAATCCCGTCGCCATTCTGCCTGCTGCACGTACATTTTGCCGGCGTGCACAGACTAAGTTTGTGTCGCTGAGCTGAGAGGGATCATAGTCCATGGGAGAAAGCTTACCTTTCAAGTTTTGTCTTTGAAAATAAGAGAAGCCTGCTGTGAGCCGTCCCACAACCCAACCAAGCCACAGTATCCCTCACACTTTAAGACAGATGTACAAGAAATCTAAAATAAACACTTTGTTTTTCCAAGTTTGTTCTGTTGGCTCTAATCTCGCGACAGCTGCCACCCAGGCTACTGCACAAGGCTTTTTCTTCTTCTTTGGTTTTACGGCAGTTGGCATCCATCATTTTGGAGCATTTCCGCCCCATTCAGGCTAGAGACAGAGCTCAGTTTGGAGAGGCAGAGGAATGTTTTTATTATTATATCATCACATGGGAAATTTACAGGAGAATACTGATTCAGGAGGATGGCGGGAAAGAGGATAAAATAGGTAAAATACAGTAGTTTCATGGCCAAAACAGAAGACTTGACAGCTATAAGGAGAATGTCAGAGGAACTACATATACCCCGATCAACATCGGGCTGTGAGTACTAACTACCTTTCCATGTTTGCTTTTTTTTAACTTTACTATGTTAATGATTTGGTGTTTTCTTACCGCTGACTTAGACATGACTTGGTGTAGTGTAAAACAAACACGTTGTGCTGAGGGTTTGCTGAATCAGTCTTCTCGATATATCAGCCGCACATGTACATGTGAGCAGGGGGGCATTTTGGAGGAGGTAGGAGGAGCTAGGCGGAGCCCTGAGGAGATGCTACATTCAAATTCATGCTAGTTATCCAAAATTACCAACCCCAGCTTTAAAGCTGGTTCATAACAGGTAAGCAGTGCAAAATAGGGATGTGAACATAGCGGCTGCTAACCTTTCATGTCTTACTACATGCTTTTACAACAATGATAAACAAAGGGTTGCCCTTATCCAGGTTGTGTCATCTACAAACCTGATGATTCCTTAGTCTTTGACAAACTAAGAACAGAAAACAGTTAATTTAGTATATTTTTTTCGGCAAATATTTAGGTTTAACTCTTATTTTTGCTGTGTTAAATGTAAACACATTTTGTTGTGTATTTTACAGTCTTGTTCCTGTCCTGTCTTCCACTCTGAGAAATGTTTTGCTTGGCTTAGCACGTGTTGGTTGTGTTATTCATCAAAATGCCTTATTTACATAATAAATAGATATCTTTATTTAAAACCTCTGCAGCTGTTAAGTCTAATCCTAAATCCACTATTTTTCTTGAATTCCATGAAAAAATATTTTCTATCTCTGAAGCTGGCTTACCTGATCATTGTGACCCCGAGACCTCTGCACACCCACAGTTTGCTCTGTTTATATCACCTGGGGGTCCAAATGTCCTCTGCAGTTCTGCCTGTGAGGAGGAAGATACAGCTTCCCCCTCTCTATCCCCTACATGGACAGTTTTAGTACAAACCAGAGAGCTGTTTGAAGGCAGGGAGCCTCTGTGTGCTGAAAAACACATGCCTAACGAACCCGAGGAATGAAAACATGCAAGAAAAATCCTCAAAGAAGTGTCCCAACATGCCAGCAGCACCAAATCCCAATGACACCTTTGGTTTTAATATGTAAGGCATACACTGTAATACATCTGTGGTGCGATGGTGGTAAAAGGAGATTTATGACACACAACAAGCTATTAAGGAGCTGTATGTGGTGGGGTAATCAGGGTGGGAAATGGGCTGGAAATTCTCTTCTTCATGCCACATTGATTCATCCTTCAGTGAGAGAAACCTCCCCATTATGCACACCTCATCTAAAAAGGCCCTAGGATGATCACTGTGGGCCTGCACTCTGCTGATCCCAGGTCTGCTGTGAGGTCAACGGAGGTCTTCTCTGCGGCTCTTGGACTCTCAAAGGGCTGTCACGACTGCTTGATCCATGGAGTGTTTGGTAGACCATTGCATGAGCATGGACTGTGAGCTGAACTTATATATGTCATGTACCACATATCATATCATATTATATATTGTCTGTCTCTTCCCAAATTTTAAGTAGAAAGAAAAAAAAACACTTTTAACATTAAGTGGGTAAAATCAATCAATCAATCAAACTTTATTTGTATGGCAGTTTTCATACAGGACTTTGTAATACAAAGTGCTTTACATGAAAAAAGATAAGATAAAATAACAATAAGTGGAATAAAAAGCAGAAATTGCATAATTGCATAAAATGAAAACATAAGACCCCCACAATCCCCCCTCCCTCAAACCACATTCAATATACACACTCACTCACTCAAACACACAGACATAAAAAAAAATTCTGACAGAAAACAGAAATAGAGGACTGAGGAAATGCCATCTTGAATTAAAAATGAGGAAACACAGGAGCTAAAACTAAAATAATACTTAAAAATACTCGAAAATACTAGAGGGTGAGATAAATAAATGTGTAAATACATAAATAAATAAAATAATATAACAGTATAGAATAAAAGTAAGATAAATAATATGGTAAAATGAGAAAGTGTAACATCAGGTGCATAATAAAATCAGCCAAAATAGGATAATAAAAGGAAAAGCATTTAACAAAGAATAAAATTCCAAATAAAAAAAAAATTCTGAACTGAAATGTAGTAATAAAACAAAATAAAAGGGTTGAAATAAGTTAACATATATCATAAAATAATAATAAATACAATCAGCTAAAAGCCAGATTAAAAAGGTGGGTCTTGAGTTTCCGTTTAAAAATATGAACTGTAGGTGCTGCTCTCAAAATCTACCAACATGACTTTTTTGGTCAAAACAACTTATATCAGAGATATATATGCACCGTAATCTAAAACCCTCTTTGCTGATTATTTGTTTTTAATTGAGAAATATGCAGAAATGACTGCACTCTATAGTTTAATTACATACCGGTGAACCCCCCTTGCATTTGATAGACAAAACTCTCAAAATAAAGGAGAAAAGCTGTTAAAAGTGGTCCTCTGGTCAGCACTGTCGTCTACTCAAAAATAATTTTGGAGTTAACCACAGCAAAAATAATACAGGGACACTTTGAACAGCTTTTTGCCATTTTTTTGTTGAATTTATCCATGCTGCTAACATGATGGTCTAGAACGGGGGTGGGCAACTTTCATTACCAAGAGGGCTACATAAAACTTTTCCCAGTCAGGCCGCATTGTTACAAGTTTTCGGAAATTCTCCAGAGGAAAAAGGACGTTGGAGAAATAGCACTAGAGAATATCAATTAATCCTAAATTAGCATAGCAATATTCATATGGTACATCCCAAATAAAATGTATTATGCATTATTAAATGAACTTGACACAGACTTCAAGCAAATTTTGACAAAACACATGGAATTATAGCCAATCAAGCTATTTTCAAATCAATGAAATGATGAGTGTTCCCCAATTTCTCAAGCTCATAGATTTTACTGCTGCCATATTTTAAATAAAGTGTTGAGTAATAGTTGATATAATTTTCCAATGCTTCATGAAAGAGATTTAGAGACACTATAATAGCAAAGTAAGGTCGTAGGTAACTTACAAAAGCCAATAAAAAATATCAGTCATGTTTATATAGATTTATTTTGATTAGAAATTTGAGTTTTTTTCATATTTACAATTGCTAATTTTTGAAAATGACTGGAAGGCCACATTTAGTGACACGGTGGGCCGTACGTGGCCCCTGGGCCACCAGTTGCCCACCTCTAGTGTGTTCATGAAAGAAGATGGCAGAGAATGGTCATTTGCATGAACACATTAAGAAGCAAAAATCAGATGCACTAACAGCTTGGCAGCCTCTAATAGCAATTAAAGCTTCTTTATCAGCCTTCAGCACGATAGTGTGCTCACTCTGTCGAAGCTGCAACCTCTAGGAACAACAAAATGAGGCCAAGTGCAAAAACTGTTATTCCTGGAGAGCAAGGAATTCTGAAATTCTATGGTTAAATACCAGGTATGGCCAATGGGGCTGGTTTGGTCCTGATCCTGGCACTATTCTGTTGATCAACAATTATATCTTTCACAGGGGTTTTGGAAAAGCCACTAACTGAGCTGCGTGATGGAGGCCTGTGTTCTCTAAATTCTTTTCTAGTTGAATATGACCCTATGTACAGGGTCATGAGAAAGAAAAGAGCCAGGGCTGTTTCTTCCTCTGAACAAACTTGTCTTTAGTCCAGCGTTATGATACAATCCAACCGAGTAGGTACCCTGTATTCTTTCTCTCTGTTATGGTGCTCATTAGGTCAGGTTTCACAGCAACGTTCATTCTTCCATGTAAGCCTGTTTTGATCTGTCCAGATAAGTCGTACTTTGAAATGATCCTCAACCAAGCGAAGTCTTGGAAAACAGTCTTGCCATCGCTAGATAATTGTTAGCAACCTTTTAAAACCATGCTGTAATACATCTATAGGCGGTTTTACCAGCAGTTTGAGTGATAATACACAGTGGCCAGTAAAATCTGAGGCAGGTTTATTCCAGTTCTTCAGTAAACTTACTTGTGCTTTGGTTTTGACAAGTGGGACAGCGTTACAAAGCCCCTCTGCCCTGACTCATTTATTGTTTAGGTTATCGGCGATCAGGTTTCCAGGATAGACAGCCACTGATTTACTCTGAACAATAGTCAATCAATTGTTTAATATGTGATGAACAAGGCTGCAGGCCCATCATTACTTTACTTTTTTGTGAATTACATGAAACAGATGATATGCATTGCTATTCCATGCAGATTATTGCAAAGATTTTTTGAGTAATTTTGCAGACAAAGGCAGGGCCCTTGGACTATGGGACCTCCCCCTTGTAAGGCCTGCAGGTACAGACCAATCCTGAGAAACACCGGAAGTTGTCGAGCCGCCATTACTGGGGTGGTAAGTCGGGCAGCTGGCATACATATGACTGAGAGTCATCAGGAGAGTGGACTGAACAAAAATCGATAATTTTTTTTTTATCACCGTAAAAACATGCCAGGACGATCTGGGAGAGCGTGTGCTGTTTTAGGCTGCCTCAACAGGAGAGTCTAACATCATCAACCCAACTATTCATCTTGCTCTAACAGCCAGCCAGGACTTTTATTTTCTGTACTACAGCACTACTGTACTGTCGATAGTAGTGACGCCATCCACCATAAGATGGTCGCGCCCACAAACCCAATGCATATGTAAATTAATTGTAATTCTCAATTACATACTAGATTGTTCTTACACTATTATATATTCATTAATAGTATTTTATGCGACCAGCTCTCTTTGTGTAACTATCATGTAGCGATACTACCTCCTGTTCAGTGCCAAACATGTAAGCAGCACATGGCTAATTGAATATGCATGAGTAAGAGCTGGTTAGCTTAAGGCTATCCAGGCTAACAGCAGTGAGGATGTAAAGCCGATGGAGGAATAAAAAGCAAAATGACAGCTCTAAACTAACAAACGGATGACCACACTCAACTGTAGCTGCACCAGAAACCCCATTTTATCACGGCTGGATGTTAAAGTTTAAGGGGAACGAAGATCGAAATCGTAAGCTGGTGAGTAACATATATATATTTGAAATGAGTAAAATTTTTACATGTGAAATATACCAAAAGTTTCAGGCCTTAGTTTACAGTACTCTTGTGGTTCTGTAACGTTTTGATTACAAATGTTCTTGCCGCTGTCTCAGCCAGCAGGTGGTAGTAGACGCGCTGTTCCACCACCACAGTAATGGCGGCTGCTTATAATGGTGGCGCCCACAGATCAGCCGTAGGATTGGTCTATACTTTAGGACCCAGATGTCCCAGTGTTTCCAGCCCTACAGCATGAGCTTTAGAAATGATTGGGATGATATAAATCGGTTCACTTGCTTAAAGAACAGCTCAACACAGGTTTATTTTGAATCTATAAATGTTTTAACACTGCACTGCATGCAAAATATCAATATTCATGCATTTATACCTAACAAGGGAGCACCTTAGTATATTGGGTAATCAGTAAAATTAAATATAAATGCTGTTTCTCTGCATTCCCAGTAGAAACGTGTTGTCAGATGATGAATGTTAATGTTCTGTTTATGTATACATACCTTCTTACAGGCCTACACATATTTCTTGTCACAGGCTGAATATGTTACTCAGAAGCTGAGTGGGAATTTGGCTCCTTCCATGTTTCATTGACTCAATTTGCAGTATATCTTCTCAAAAACTGAGAAAAGCCGCAGTAAATATGCTTTTCTATTCCACTCTCAATTTGAAGCCCCGTGGTAAAGACCATTCTCTGTCCTCTCTTTGATTTGACATTTCATTTTATTATTTTTTGCCACTGGGCTGGCAGCAAAGTGATGGCAGGACGACACAGAGGGGTAATACTGGCACAAAGTGGCCCTTGAGCGCATCAACGGCCAGAGCTCAAAGCAGTGCAGCCGCCGCGGTCAAGGTTATGATGCAATGAAAGCCATTTGCCTCATTTCTCCGTGCTCCAGGCCACAGTGGAACAATTTCAGGGCAGCGCTGCTTTATCCCAGACCCGAAGATGTCATTCAAATTCTCTCTGTGAATCCAGATCAGTGGGGGAAAAAAAGTCATACACAACCTGGCAGGACTGGGGCGACACATGGAGTTGTTGCTGATCAGGCATTATTGATGTGAAGTCAATTCAAACGTCCTCACTGCTCATTCTGATTAAGAACCCGTGGTTTCATCTCTGCTGTTGTTCGTTCATCTCCTTTAGAGCCGTTTACTGCTTCAAAGTTTCTAATTAACTAGATACAGAGAGAAAAAAACACGCTTCAAAGTGAGAATCTTTAATTAATACTGGAGAATTAGGAGAGAGGGACCAGGAGCCTTATTGATCTTTTACCAGTTTTAATTAAGTAAGTGAGTTACTTTGGCTGCCGTAGTTCATTCCTTAAGGCACTTTATTTATACAGAATAACCTCAGATACAACCCTGCATTATGAGGTGAAACGCCTACTCGATAAAATGTATTCATATTAATGTGCCTTGTTATCCTGAAGTGTGCTTCCATTTTTGTATAAAGATACTGTCTATGTAAATTTTATTTCCATTTACTGCATGTAAAATACAAGAACAATGTGAACAATGTGAAACAAAGATGTGTTTCAGTGTATAAAGTACATTGATGGAATGGCTTGCTCTGTAGAAATGTAAATGAATCGCTGACACATCACATTAAAAAAGTGTTAAAACACAAGGTGATAAATAAACATAAGGAAAGTGTCAGAATGTTCACATATTGAAATTAATATGCTTTGGTCATTACAACTATAATGGGCAGGCCACTAATCTAATATATGCTACTTTTAAAACTAATTTATGGAGATCATAACAGGAGATAATATAAAATCGGCCCTTAAAAGAGGAGGAGTAAATAGCTTGAGTTTCAGCAGAAAGCTTTTAGGTGTTTCCTTCTTGCTTAACATTTGTTCGATGCATCATCCTGATGTAAATGTATCATTTGTTGTGTTTCTTTAATAAACCAGAGCACTTGAATCTTAAGGCATCGGTGGCGCAGTTGGATAGTGCGCTTGGTCAGTAATCAGGAGGTTGCAGGTTAGAGCCCAGCTCTGGGTGACACATGGCGATGTGTCCTTGGGTAAGACACTTAACCCCAAGTGGCTCCCACTGCTGCAACAGTGGTGTGTAAATGGGCATGAACGTGTTAGTGATGCTGAAGGATAACTAACAAACTCTGAACCATTCGTGAATAAATATGAGCACGAGTGGGTGTGAATGGGTAGATGTGACCTGCAGTGTAAAGTAGCTTTGAGTAGCCAAAGACCAGAAAAGCACTACATAAGCTCAAGTCCATTTACCATTTACAATGATCAACCACCAAAATATAAGTTCAGACTGCTGTACAAATCCTTACATGCCACTAGATCTTTTCAACTTAACATTCATGTTATAAAACAACAGTTGCTTTTATTTTGGGATATAAAGAAAATACAATGTGTTCTTCATTTAACTTGGCAGTACTTTATTGGAGCTGTTGCCCAGCATATTTCAATCCACTGAATTGGCGTCAAGATTTTGTGTTGGTGGAACCATGGGTGTCGCAACCATTAGGCCTATAAGTGAGTGAGACCTCTCCCACTGACCTTTGTGGTCCAATAATATTGGACCCACTCATGCTTACCGTCATTTGAGGCATTTATCTAGTCAAATTCAGTTAATAATTTTTATGTACATACAAGTCACGCTACTTACAAACACATTGTTTGACAATTTTAACTACTGAAAGATTTGAACCCCCCACCGCCTCACCCCCCTGTGATCCTTGGAGTGGTCCGTTTCTCCTGATGCTGCTGCTCACACACATGCAGACACTCAGAGTGCTGAGGAATCTTGATTAGGTAAGTGTATTAAAACACTGAACGGTTAAATAAGTTCTTTATCACTCCACTTGTTCAAAAAACACACACAGACATGAAAAACAACATCTTTAGTCCTTTGTCCCAAGTCTGCCAGCATGTTTTAAATAAAAAGCACAGTATTTAAGAGTTTTAGCTGTTAAGCTAAACCTAACAGGGTAAATTAACTAACAGAGCTTTAACAGTTAAGCTATACCTAACAGGGTAAATTAACTAACAGAGTGTTAATTGTTAAGCTAAACCTAACATTAAACTAAGTAACACAGTGTTAACTGTTCAGCTAAACCTAACAGGGTAAACTAAATAACAGCGTGTTAATTGTTAAGCTAAATTAAACTAACAGGTTGTTCACTGTTCAGCTAAACCTAACAGGGTGAACTAACTAACAGGGTGTTAAGGGTTAAGCTAAACCTAACAGGGTAAACTAACTAACGGGGTATTCACTGTTAAGCTAAACCTAACAGGGTGAACTAACTAACAGGGTGTTAACTGTTCAGCTGTACCTAACAGCGTAAGCTAACTAACAGGGTGTTAACTGTTAAGCTAAACCTAACAGGGTAGACTAACTAACAGGTTGCTAACTGTTGAGCTAAAACAATATCTGCAATGTATATAGCCGCTGTTCATTTTGGTTTGCAATGAATCTGTTAATTGTTCAGAGCTTTTCACTGCTGCTGCAAACAGCCTCTCCTCTGTCTGATGATACAGGCTGAGCCTCATCCTCACATTTATGATTCAAATATGAAACTGTTTTAGATTTCTCTTATGAGATATTCCTGTCCAGATAGGCTATTATTACATTGACTTTGATTTTTTAATCTACATGTATTGATTTTGAAATAAAGTTGTGGTAACTTTGACTTGAATGTTCACTTAGTTTCTTAGTACAGTCTGACTGTTAATTTCCAGTCCATATTTATGTATTTTTTTATACAGGACATTTAGTTTTTAATGTTGTGTACTTGTAACCTACACATTCATGCCAAACCATTATTCATTTATTGAGAGAAAATTTAATCTAGGCCTATTATGCATAATGAGTTGCACTTTATGATGTAATTGTGTACAGATTTGTGTATTTTAAAGTTCTGTGACGTATTCAGATTTTGTTTTGTTGCTGCTTGATGGCGGTTTTGTAAACATTTTTGAGGAACAGTTTGATGTAGTTTGGTTATTCATTTAAATATTTATTTTAGTTTTAGACTTAGAATTGTATTGACTTTTAAAACACTAGAAAAATGACAACTACAAACACTGGCCCACCCACCTTCAATTTCTTTGCGATGCCCCTGGGTGAAACAGTGGAATAAATTTCATGTCACACGAGAATGTATGGTGCAGGAAAATACTGAGCATTGACCTATCTTATCAACATGTAAAACACAGAGTCAGAGTGTCGAAAAAAATACAACCAAAATATATTAAACAATTCTTAAAAATTGTGAGTAAAAGCGGCCGAGATGAGTTTCCTTCTCAGGGTGGCCGGGCTCTCCCTTAGAGATAGGGTGAGAAGCTCTGTCATCCGGGAGGGGCTCGAAGTAGAGCCGCTGCTCCTCCACGCTGAGAGGAGCCAGATGAGGTGGCTCAGACATCTGGTCAGGATGCCTCCTGGACGCCTCCCTGGTGAGCTGTTCACATCCCACCGGTAGGCTGCTGGAGGGCCTATGTCTCTCAACTGGCTTGGGAGCACTTTGGGATCCCACGGGAGGAGCTGGACCAAGTAGCTGGGGAGAGGGAAGTCTGGGCTTCCCTGCTTAGGCCGCTGCCCCCATGACCCAATCACAGATAAGTGGGTGAAGATGGTATGGTATTATATACTTAAAATTCCAATAAACCTATTGATTTAAACTTGTGTCAGTGACCATAGTTCCATTAAGTGACAATATGGTGCAAAAACAGCTTATTTTAAAGCCTCGCTCAAACTGGTTTGTATTCATCAAATGTTTTCTTTATAAATCATTTTAAAATAAAAACTAACTCACAAAATGGATAGCTATAAAAAGGTTTTGTATTAATGTGAAATTGATGCTGCTAACCTCTTTGAAACCTCATTGCAGATTCTGGTACATGGTAATCATTAGCAACATTAAACATAAATGAGGTACAGACACAGAATGGCAGAACTTTAATAGCAGTTCCTGCTTCCTTATCTATAACATTGTGTCTGAAGTAAACCTGGGCATCAAGTGTTGCATCATGCAGCATCCCATTGCCTGCTGTCCACTTTATCCTTTGAAAAATAGTTCTACACCCAACATTTTCCCTTTGAGAACAGTACATCAAGTGATTTGATTGTGGATTGACGAGTTGCACTTTTTTTGTAAAGATGTGGAGTAAAAGGCTCATAAATACACAGCTCTATATGAGCCTTTTAAAGTTTCCCCCTCAGTGTTAAAAGTGGGCAATAAAGGGTCTTACTCACAGTGATGGATGCTCCTCTATCTACTCAATGGTATACAGATTAGTGAACTGTGCTGCTCGGGAAAAGTAAAAGAAAAATGAGGATATGCCTCCAGCTCCTCAACAGTCTTCCTCTTTTCCTTACTTGTCCACTTTGGCAAAATTATCTTGGTGCTGCTCATGGACTGTTAGGACCATCACATGAGTCAGTTTAATTAGTCTAATTTTAAATTTGTACAAGGGGGGCTTAAACACTAATACCCCCAAAAAACAAACAAAATAAAGTTAATAAAATCTCATTATTGTGGCTTTAGAAAGTCTGATTAGTGTCTTAATGTTTCTCTTCCAACAAAAATGTTTCTCTAGCGTTCATTTGCTGACATGATGTCTCTGACTCCCAGTGATCTGACTTTTTCAGGCGCCCCAACATTACCTATACCGCTTATACCTTTAAGAGTCACAAAGGGGATGGAGCCTATCCCAGTTGACACTGGATGAGAGGTGGGGTCCACACTGAACTGGTCACAAGCAGATTATAGGGCCACATAGAGAGACGGACAGCCATTCAAGCTCACATTCATAAAGTATCAGGGCAATCTGGAGTCACTAGTTAACCTAATGAGCAGGTTATGGCCTGGGGAAGGGTGCTGGAGTGCCTGGAGAGAACCAAAGCATGTATGGCAAGAACATGCGAAGTCCACACAGAAAGACCCTACCCAACCTTGGAACTGAATTTGGTGGTTTTCTTGCTGTGAGGCCAATGCACTTCCTGCTGCACCACCATGCTGCCCATGTCCAAACAATAATATCTTATTCTGCTCTCCTCTTGTGACAGTGTCAGTCTCCAGCTTGGAGAAGTTTCCTCTCTTTTCACTGCATTGCACCTCTTCATCTTGTTATTTTTTGTGCTTTACGTGGAATATTTGTGTTATGTAACTGATGTATATACACAGGGATTGAAAGTTTCATGAGTCATATTTAGAAGCAGGTGTAAGATAATTACTGCACCAAGTTGGTGTAAATTCCTACAGCAGACTGCTAAAATAAGGCTGTTTTATCTTATCAAAATGGCGGCAGTCCATAAGGGCTTGAACTGGGGACCGTAGAGTTGCTGGTTCATGCCCTGATCAAACCATGCTTGGTGGATTATTTGGAAGCTGAGAGATGAACGCTAAGCTAAGCCACTGGGCTTTTGGGTTTGTTCCATGCAACCTCACATAGACACCACCATATTAGCCTTCCTCCTGTGTAAGGGTTGGTACCAACCTGTTTTTTTAGGTTTAAATACATTAAAGAACCACTTAATATGTGTTTAACATCAAGGCTTTTTCAGATTTGTCAGAAATCTCTGTTTAAACCAAAAAAAATAAAAACAAAACTTAGAAGTGCTCAGCTGAAATAGTGTCATTGTGATGTTCGGGTTGGTTTTGACCCAGTTATAAAAATAAGATTATAATGCAATAATTAGAGCCAAACTGAAATCATAGAAGAAAAATGTTCATAAATGTTCACAAATATTCATGCTTTTAAAGTTCTTTTGCCAAAACAATACACATTCATTGTCTATTCCACTTGTCTCTTTGGGCTGGAGCCTATCCCAGCTGTCATTGGGTGAGAGGTGTTGTAAACCCTGAACCAGTCGCCAGTTGATCGCAGGCCTGATAGAGAGGCAGACAACCATTCATGCTCACACTCATACCTAAGTGCAATTTAGAGTGACCAATTAACCTAATGAGCATGTTTTTGGTCTGCGGGAGGAAGCTGGAATGCCCGGAAAGAACCCACAGAGGCAGGGGAGGAACATGCAAACTTCACACAGAAAGGCCCCTGTCCAACCCGAGGTTTGAACCGGGGACCTTCTTGCTAAGATACACATAGACTACCTGCTGCGCCACCGTGCCGCCCCCAGAAAATACTGTCTTGCCTTTTTCTTGAAGTAAATATTTATATAGTTGAAATTTACCCATCACACTACAGATGTTACAGTTAATTATATTGGAATGGAAAAATGTATATACTGTATATACCTCTTCAACATTTGTTCTAACAACCCCTAGTATTAGTGAGGAAACAATACAACCTCTTATTTATTGATATGATTCTCCTGAGGTTCTTTTTATGTTGTTTTTTTTTTTAATTAAGGGGTATACAGATGAAAAAAAGCCAAAGATCCACACCAAAATATATTAAAACCAACATTTCCATTGATATTGAAGTCTGATAAGGTAACCAAAAGATAAGGGAAACAAATGCATGATAGGTAATTGTTTTTACTGTAATTTACAGCTGATTTAAGGCATGGGTCAAAACCAACCCTATGTGGAAAGAGAAATCTAACACCATACAAGGGTAGGGTAGAGTTAACATTGTTAGTGGTGCAGATTATACGAAAGGAATAATTAATAGCAGGACCACAACCTGGCATGTACACCCCTGAAAGAGGCTCTGCCTTGGGGACCACCATGCCAGGACTTTGACTTAATGATTATTCTGACTTTGAAGAACTATTGGAACTACATTTGTAAGATCTAGTGATCTATCATGATATAACCTAACGTAATAATGATATGCTGGCCATACCTATTTAATGTAAAGCCTTAACATATGTTGTCATGACTCTTCTTTAGTCTGTGTCATATGTTGATGAATTGCATTTTGTCAGTCATCAAAACCCTTATATCAGCTCTATCCCACAGCCTTTTACCCACAAAGCCACCCCACTTGTCGACCAGACCTCTATTATACGTGTGGAGGTGCAGTATACGATAACCTCGCCATGCTCAACCTGACCCTCTCTGCTCCCTAGATTGGTTATTGATCCTGCTTTCTTTGCGCATATTGCCGCATGCACTTTTTCTCTCAGCCCAGTCTCCTATGTGGAGACAGTCCAGTGTATCTTATTGCATGAAAAATGCTGAACGGGATGAGCTATGTCGTCTTCTCTGGCTTGCCCCCCCTCCCGTAAATAATGATCATTTCAGAGGGCCGTCAGCTTAAGTTTGTGGAGCGATATTTTTGTAAGCATTTATTTTTCCGATTCAGTAGATCCTCATATTTCATTACCTGAAGCAGAGGGGACATGTGGCTGTAATCCACAGCACACTCCAGCCGATCGATAGACACGATAAAGAGACTCTAATCAATCAATAGCACTTTTCCTCGGCATCAATCAGATCATAGGAGTAGTATCTTATTGATTCATGGTTTTACTAATAAATCCTCCTGTATTCTTCTGTAGTTTACAAAAGGAGTGATGATGATATAATGCAATCCAGCAAAAATGCTCAAGCAGTTTTGTTTTCGCACCTATTTTGCAGTTGTGGTTGTATAACACAATATTGCTGTGGGGTGCTAATATATTCTAGCATTTCTAGCTTTAATTATACCCCAGTATCTTTTATTATCATCCAACCAACTGCAGCTTTATACAGTCCTAGCCTTTAATGGAGTGCAGCTCTATTGTGCTTTCTCTCCCTAATGATTGTGTCTGCACTAAAAATGAGCTATGAGGATGTGTGCTTGTGCATGAGCATGTGTGTGTGTTTATGTGTGTGGGAGGATTTCTGCTTTTCAATATGACTCTCCTGCACTGGAGTTCATTCAGATACAGGGGGAAATGGATGGTTGCTTGTTTTGGGGTGGTTTATTTTCTTTTATTGTGAAATGAAGATATTTGGCATTGATCTATTAGGGAATCTGATGAGTGGATGAATACAACATGAAACATTTCAGAATTAGGGAAATGTGTCATGCAGACTAAAACTGCTTTCAGGCCGGATTCCAAGGATGGGAGTATCAGTTCTGCAGCAATGACCCTTTGAAATTGTAAAAGTACTCATCTGGCATTGACCTTTATGAAATACCAATGCTCGATCTGTACTTTAAAGAGCTCATATTTTGTCTCAAGGGTTTTTTTACATGGAGTTGCTAGAGGCCTATGGCACTAGTAAATATGATTGCCACTAGTAAAACTGTCCAGCTTTTCGCTGACCAGAGACAGCCATCTATTGGCGCTAGGCGATATATAGCAGTCAATGGTGCCACTAACAGCCGCGTAATTAACTAACTTTCAGGTAAAAACTATACTTAAAACAAACATTGGACTGTATGCTCTGGAAAGATTCTTTACAGCATTAAACTTTTCCTCGGAAAGTTCCTGTGTTTTGTACTTTAGTATGTTGTGACACAGGGGTCATATCAGGCCAACAGAAGAAACAATACACTATTTTCATAAAAACAACACCAAAGATCAACATTCAAACAACATTCTTATTTACTGAAGTGCACAGGGAAATAACTTTTGCAGATGGAGTCACAACTAGAGGGGCTGTGGTGAAAACTGAGGATCAGGACATTTTACAAGTTACCTGGTTGTGCAGATACATGAACTGTAAGCACATGTCCACAAACTTGGATTCCGATTACTGTCACGAATGGGTTTACTGTACACACATTTCACACTGAAAGCATTTAGTTTGAATGCACTCGCCATGCATATCAGTTCCAGTGTGGGCCGCCAGAGCTTTCACACCAGGTGTGTGGACAATGGCACTGGTTAACATTACCAGTGCCATTGGTCTCAAGTGATTCCACTTAAATAAATAACAACTATTCCTTTACTCATTCTCATAAATTCATTTTTAAGACTGTTAGAGTATGTCCACAGTCACTGATGTTACAAACCTTCAACTTTTCATAAAATAAGTGCCCCTGGTCCAGCCGTACCCTCTCTCTTTGTTTGAGATGTTCTGTTAGCGTTCCTGCCACTTTAAGGCTCTCATTCCCATGTGGGTCATATCTACTCTGATTGGTTAAATGGTAAACTCTTTGTTGATTGGTCATTATAGCACTGCTTAGTGTCATATTAACAACAATGCATTCACTCTACCATTTTGCAACATGCAGCAATACTTGTTAACAACTTCAATGACAAGCTGAGGCACTATGCCTGTAGCTTCTGCTCCAATCACACATTCCCATTTCTCAAGGTGAACGTGCTTGACTGTACATGATTGGCAAGGCTGATTTGATCGGTATGATACAGGAAGAAATGACACTCTCTGCTGGACACACCCCGTGAATACACCGTCAGTTACGCTGCTACAGTGCGTTCGTCCTGCTTCAACTAGGTCAGACAAGGATTCTGTGAATTTCCATCAATTGTCAGTTGTCCTCAGGAAGCTTTCAGGGTTGAGCCGCAATAAGCCCAATTGAGTTGTACATGCACCACAACTAAAGCATGTTTCATCAGGGTTATGACAATAATGCACAATCGCCAAGAGAAATGGGAATTTGTGACTTGGGTTTTAGCATTACCGCAAGAATTTACAGAATCAAAAGAGTCACAGATTGCATCAATTTGCAGTCAACTGAGGAAAAGCATTTCTCTTTGACTTTTTGAATGCTGTAAACAGATCCAGGAAGAGGCAAAGGTGTGTAACTCTCAGACAGCTCAAATAACATGATCCTTACAGGTTATTATGGTTTTTGGAGCCAATCACACAATGTTTAAATCAACTTCAATGTGCAAGCAAGCCAGTCCTTCACCATGCTGATACTGATTACCTCACATCACTGTACGTTACTTGAGTTCTTTATTTTTTCTAATACTGAGAAATTTGTTATAAACATTGTATAATGAATTGGATGTGTTGTTTTTTTAGATGTTTTTATTGGACTCTTAATTTGAACGATGCATTAATAATGGACTGAGTGTGGAAATACCTTTACTCTGTCACCTCATTGTAAAGGTTAGAAAGACAAGGAGGGAAAATGTGCAGATATGATCAACAGTCATGAGAAGAAAAAGCTCTGAGGTTATGCTTCACATGCTTCAATAATGAGTGAACACAGATACCAGTGCATGCTACAGTATCACCTTGCAAACGTGGGCGGATTTTGCTTTGTTTTAAGCGAGGATGCTCATATATCACTCAGTCTTCCCCTCTGACAGGCAGCCAGCTGTCTCCATGTCAGTATTCTGTCAGAACAGCACTTCCCTTCAATCAATCTTCTGATTACCCATACCAACATTTCAAGGATTAGATTGGAATTGGCGACTCCGATACAATTACGGAGCGCTGAAGATCCCCCCTGGGGGCCCTGCGGCTGGCCAGGCATCACTGGCTTATTACGAAAACATAATTGGGCTGTGGTGACACTTGACGGTGGCCCCCCTCTGTTTGCTGGCGCCTCGCTAGGACTGTCCGTGATGAGGCGAAGCCTTGCCTTGTGTCTTCGGCTGTTGTACAACAAAATCAATGATTCGTAAACAGCACCCAGTGACCCGAATCAGAGCAGTCAGCACCGGGTGTCAGATAGGCACCCCTGCACCATGCTCAATATGATTATACACAGCCAAATGAACACTGAAAGCACCAACTTCAATGGAAAAGAGCAACATGAAACACACACTCAGGAGCCTGGACAGTGCTCAGTAATTACTTGATCTTGCAGTTCACAGCCTTTGGTAACACACAGGCGGTAAGCCACCCAGGCACCCAAAGGGTAAATGATAGCTCTACAGCACAGTGTGAGTCTCATACTGAGCAGCCGCTGTGCTACAGCTCTCCTACCATTGACTCTCAAAAGTCCTTCGCACATCCTAACTTACCCTCACTGACAGACCTATGAATGCACACACACACACACACACTTCAACACACACACTCTCTCTCTCTCTGTAAGACCCTGGAGGAGCAGGGGTCTGGCAAATGCTGCTCTATGTTGAAAGGGATTAGAAAGATTTGTAAGTGCTCAAGCTGACTCCTTCATGTCAGGATTGCTGTGGTAGCTGGAGGGCTGCAGTCGGACCTTTTTTATTTTTACCAAAACAGGGCAAGCAACTTTTTCTTTGCCGTACTTTTTCATCCTGCTGAGGCAAATGGGAGGAAGTGAAGGAGGCTTTTAAGAGCCAGTAAACCCCCCGGTCTTCCCATTCTTCGGTTCACAGCTGTATTTTCTGTCATCCTTTCTTTGGTTATGACATTTTTAAGGCAGTTTTCCAGCTGTATATTGCGCTTGTGCCTGTTATAGAAAAAAGACATTTAGACAAGCAGTCATTCTGGTGAGGTTAGGTCAGAGAAACTGAAGCTGATTCAGTGTTGGTAATCAGGCAGATCCATCTTACAAAACTCAAATCTACAATGATTGTGAAAAGCCCACAGCGGCAAAGCCCAATCAGCTTTCTTTAGGGAAAGATGAGGTGGGAGCTATGAGTGAGAAAACAGCAGGGAGTCACTCCCTGTACAGAGATAAACACGGACGCTAACAGCTGCTAAAAGCAGTAGCAGTTTTATCAGATCTTGACCACATCCCATGAAACCACTTGAAACACTTCTCGAAAGAATGATATTTTCACTCCACTAGTAAAATGTTTTGGCAAAAGTTTGTTCTACAGAGTAACTTAAGTTTGTTGCAGTAGCTGCAGTCTAATGCTACGGCCACACCGGACGCGAATTGGTGTATTTAAACGCACGTAGTGCCTATGACACTGCACAGGCGGAGTAGAGAGCCGGAGCCAGTCGGACTCAGTGATGACCCATGCAGGCAAATCCAGCTGGAAATGAATATTTACAGAACTTACCTTCAAAACCTGTCTCCTCAGCGACTTTCACCCATGCCTGCTCCTTTTTGTTCCGGTCTCTGTAGAGCACACACGTCGAATCATAAAGCTCCGGATGATGGCAAACAGCGCAGATCAACCTCTTCTCCATCTTTCTGCGGGGTTTGAGCCGAAGCAGGTGGCAGGAGCGTCACACATCATCAAATCAATGACGTCGGTGGGGAATGTTATCGCTGATTGGCTGCCACGGCACAGTGTCACACGAATTTGCGTCGAAAGTTCAATATTTTCAACTCGAGCGTAGAGGCATTTGACCCCAAACGCGCCAGACGCTCAATACTCGCCGCGCTAAATGCGTCCAACACGCTGCCAGGGGCGAATTTGCGTCCAAACGTATCTTTGCATTTACTTTGTATGTTATCTCAACGCGCGTCTTTGCAAATTCACGTATGGTATGGCTGTAGCATAATAAACACAATGTCGTATTGATTGGCCTGTAGTAGGTATATCTGATGGAATGAATGCCCAATTACCTGCCAGATTTGCTTTGAAAAGTTCTGCCAGTTCCAACACTTTCCATGGTCTCTTTCCCAGACACTCAATGAAAATATTTGTTAAGGTTGAAGTAAGGTTATGGGGGTAGAAATATGCCATTGTACGCATTTTGAGTACATGCAATCAAAGGTATACAGTTTATTATTCCTCCATTAGTCTGACAAAAACACCCAAAAGACTCTCTAACTGCACAATATTTTGTTCCTTTATCAGGTCACTTTCATTTTGATCCTTACAGCACGATGACAAATTCTAAACAAAACATCTTGCAATCTTCATCCATCCATCCATTATCTTTATCTATTATTCTTTTGTTGGGGCAAAATGTCTGGAGGCTATCCCAGCTGACAGTTTATGAAAGGTAGGGTAGATGATTGACACCAGCCAACTGTATGGCAGACATGTAGGGACATACAACCATTCACACACTCTCACATTTAAGGGCAATGTAGAGTTGCCATTTTACCTCATGAGGATGTTTTTGATCTGTTGGAAGAAAACAAGTAACCGGGGAAAACCAACACACTTGGGAGAATACTGACCTGTCACTCTAGATAGACAGCTTGATATATTTCACTTATTTATTTGGGAAAGAGCCCACAGAAAATGTTTGACATGTTTCCATGGACGGGAGCCAGCCCAAGTGTTAAGTTAAAGGTAGAAACATTCAGAAGCATATCTGGCAGGGAATTGTTCTGTCAATCATATTCATTACAGGCCAATCAAACGATGTGAGAGGCGGCACTACTGCTGAAATACTGCTAAAATACTATTCAGTACAAACTCACACCAAATATGTCAGAAAAAATACATTTCTACCAAAAAATGCTTTCATTGTAGTCATTTGACTGGACACTGCAGCTGCTAGCATCTACGCTAATCTCTATATGAGCAGACACAAGACAGACAAACATGTCAGTCAGATGCAGTATACATAAAACTGTGTTCATAAAAATGCACCTTTATCTATACAAGAAACATCATTTCATGGTCTTTCTTTCCTTCTGAAATGATCAGAAACCAAAAGTAAAGCCTTTAAAAGCTCTCATGCAGGCACAGAAGTAACTCAATCTTGGGCCATAAATGATTAAATTAGATTATTTTTGTTTTTTAAAGTTTGGCATTTCTAGTCAACTATATCTTGTAATGCAACTTTATTTTCAAAATCACTTGAAAGACAATACACTGCCTGCAGTTTGAGTACACCTACCTATGAGAGTTGCCACCAAAAAAGATCACACACTCCAATATTTCAGTAAGCCTCCTTTGGCTTTTATTACGGCGGGCATTTGCAATGGCATTGTTTCAATAAGCTTCTGCAGTGTTACAAGATTTGTCCCAGATCATAGCACTGACCCCACAGACTTTTGCAGTAGGCACTAGGCATAATGGGTGCATCACTTCACCTGCCTCTCTTCTTACCTTGATGCACTCATCACTCTGGAATAGAATAAATATGGACATATCAGACTCCATGGCCTTCTTCCAATCCCCCACAGTTTTTATGCTGTCTTGCAAAACTGAAGTCTTTTTTTTTTCTTTCAGTTAGTCTTACTGATTAAGTGGATTTCTTAAGGCTACATAGCTGCTTATTCCCAATCCCCTGTGCTTGTGGAAATGGTCTTACTTTTACTATTTAAAATAACCACGAGTTATACTATAATTTTTCTTTGATTTGAATTGGCGAAACATTAAAGCTAAATGTTTTTCCGACATTGCTTTCTTGAAGTCGATGGTTCCTCACTATCCTTCCAGTTTTTAAAAATATATTGGACAGATTTTAACCCAATTTTAGTAGTTTCTTTAATCTCCTTTGATGCATGCCAATAATTTGACCCTTCTTAAACAGACTTTTCCAATGACCACAGCATGATTCTTTAGACATGGTTGTTTAAGAAGTGAGAAGCTATTTGCTGCATTAGCTGGAGTTATATAACTTGTTGCCTGCTGAAAGATAATCGCCAATGCAGTAATTATCCAAAAGGAGGCTCGTACCTATTTGCTTAGTTAAATCCAGGTGGCAACATTTCTGGGAGGGACAGGCAGTGTACAATTTATATTTTTATTAGAATAAAGTTTTGGTTTTGACTGTGTGGGCTGATTCATTAGCTGTTTAAAAATGAATGGCTCATACCAATGGTATAACGCTTACCTAATCATATGCATACATCAATATTTAAAGCCTGTTAAACATTTTACCTTGCCATAAGCTACGCTGTGAAGTGGGAAAGGTAATTGTATTACAGCTCCTTTTTAAACAATAGTACCATTACAGTTCTGAATGCAGTGCTTTTACAAAGGCTACTGCAAATGTAAGTTTCAATAACAATTCATCTGCTCCATTTTTTTACAACTTAAATGATCTTTAAAGTAACATAGCCAGTCCTATTTAACCAATGAAATGAAAGAGAAACACCCTTCATCATGCACTGTCGTAATCTGCAGTCAGAGCTTTCTGAGATAATGATAATTACTCTGTAAACGTTAGATTCAATGTTTTCCTATTTCTTTCCTCAAATGAAATGTTGATTCAACTTTTGATCTACTTGTTCTCTGAATGCCTGTTGAGATTTGAACAATTCTAAATGAACTTTATCAACAGTTGAAAAATCATAATGATTTTAAACTAGTGAGGCAGGGGGCTAAACCAACAAAATTAGGTCTAATTAATGTCTGTATTCTTGTGCATCCCTCCAATTTACTACCCTCTTCAGAGCCTCAAGCCAAAATGTGCACACACTAAAACTGCTGTAATATTATCAGATATCAATACTTTTTTCTGCATCAACCTCTCAAACCACTCCGACTCTAAACTATAAAAAGACAAAATCATATCAGTCTCAGGATTATAACCCTTCAAATGGAAGTTTGGATTTATTACCCCTTGTTTTATTAAAGGAATATTTTAGTTTTTTAAGTTTGGTTGTTTGAGGACAGCAGTCAATGAAGCAGGGACAGCACAGGGCAGGTCTGCCACGCCTGTGCCTGGTCTACAAAATTAGAGCCCACAGACTGAATGAACAGTGCGAAGTGCTTCTATAAACAGCACACAGCAAATATGTATATAAAAATTACATTTAATCTAAGAGATATCAGAAAACTTTAAATATAAGCATTCTACAAAGAAATAAGAGCTGGAGAAATGCAACTTTTCCCATGTAAAATTATTTGTGCAAGTTCATGTTTTGTTTAAATGTTGAAGAGTCAAGTAGTGTCTGTATTACATACACTGGTCTTCACTGTGGCGAAAGGGGATGTGTAGTAGCAGCATATGTGTGTATCATGTCGTGTGTGGGACAATAATAGGTGACGGACCGAGTGTATTGTGAATGGAGCATCAATAAAGTGAATCTAAAAGGTAAGAGCTAAGTATGTATGTTATTAGCTCTTCATATAATGCCTGAGCATTATAGCCTGCCAGAGCAGCAGAGAGCGCGGCGTACACTCTTGTCACACTAGAATGATGATTCTGATGTATAAAAAAAAAGAACAAATAAAAATATGCTACAATTTTTCAGACTCATGTTGTCGCAAGTCGAGTCTGGACTCACTGTCCAGTTCGAGTTCGACAACTTGAGTCCAATTGTTTGCTCAAAGATGATGTTGATGAAATTTAGCAGACAAGAAGTGTTAGTGTGTTTTGGCACCTGACTGTTTTGGGTTGTAACCCTGCATTTATAACTTGCACATTTGACATATCAAGACTTAAAGCACCAGCAATTCACCTACTCTGACTATTCAAAAAAACAGTTGCGTCCTGTTCAGATCCCATCACTGTGTTACCTTGCTGTGCCACACAATGACATCTCTTCCCATCTCACATCCAAGTGAAGCTACAGCTGGCAGTGAAGTAGCAAGTGAGATCAGGGCATACAAGCTCCAAACTGTATATTTGTCTCTTATTAAAATTTTGTCTATTGCTCAAACTGGGGCTGTTTATTTTACCACTTACCAACTTATGACCACTATAACAGTTACAATGTGCTGGAAACATTTCTCAAAGAATTTATGGTTTCCTGAAATAATAAAAAAAATTGTTGATTTTGCTTCTACTTGCATTAAATAATGTATATGAAGAGAGAGTGTTGGGGTGATCAACACTGGGTACATCCATTACAAACAGGATAACAGAAAAAAATATATAAATCTCAAGTCTCTCGTTACTTTTTTTTATTAACACTTCAACATCTTTAATGGTTTATTTGGCAAAAAAAAACAATTTTTAACAGCAAGAAGTCTTGTGTTTTTTATTTTTCTATTGGAATATTGAAGGAAATTCATGATGAAATCAGCTTTTGATAGCTCTCCATAAAGAAAAGACAGACATTTCCAGCAAAGGTTCATACATGTTCCTGAGCTTTTTCATAACAAATCAATTATTCACTGATGTCCATCTCATCTGTACATAATTGCATTCTCCTGTATGCCTACGAGACAGCGTCAGGCAGTGAACAGTCAGCTCCTGTCTGATCTGCTCTCAGATCAGGTAAATAGTTTTTGCCTTTTTTCTTCATGTGTTCAGTGGCTCACCAGATGTGCAGTAGTACTTCAGCCTCTTCAGTGATCTCTCTTCAGGAAAGAGGGGCTGCCTTTAGGTTCATAAGAAACTAGAAAAGCACTCGGAGAGCTCAGACCTCCGCCAGCACCACAGTCCTCACCCATATTGTGATTTTCACCATAAATATTAGTCCTACCTTTATTTCATCTAAATAATTATAATTCCTTGACAATGAAAACATACCATTAGCAATTGGATTCATAATGATATCTATTTTAGTTCAGTAGTTATACACGAAAACATTTGTCATCATGGCAGTTTTATGCTGATCCGGATCACTCCCAAAATCTAATAATTTGTTCCTTGTCCAAATCCGGACACTTCCGGGAAATTTCATCTAAAAATCCGACCATAGCTTTTTGAGTTATGTTGCTAACAGAGAAACAAACAAACAAACAGATGCTGGCAATACCATAACCTCCTTGGTGAAGGTTATAAAATAAACTCATAATTACTTAAATAAGGGCTCACTCAAGGTGAGCTGTAGCACCAGGTCCTACATTATGGGAACAAACTTCTCCTTCATTGAGCGGCGCATTTTTGATTTATACACGAGTAAAGACCACACCATCAACAGGATGAATTTGACAACTTTTTATTGCGTACAGTGGATAACAAGCAAGATAGCAGGTATGTGAAGCAGATAACTATTTGATGAAACTTCATGGGGAATCCGCCGTAGCTCCCGGGCATGACGAACCCCCTTTATAAGACCCTCAGGAAGGAAGGAAGGAAGAAATTTTAAGAAAGGGGAGGTAGGGAGGGGTGTGACAAGTGTGTGAAACAAAAGAGGGAAATGGTCGGTTAGAATTTATAGGGACACAGGAAGAGGCATGGTTGCTCCCGAAATTCTGCCTAAAGCTGCAACTTCATGTTTGTTGCCCCTCATCAAGCACTGTTTGATCAGATGTGTGCTCATCAGACTTGTATCTTTAAAAATCATTCTTAATCTGCAGAAATAAAAGTCTCTGATCTGCTGGTGTGAAAGCTGCACTGAGTGGCTACAGCTGGAGGAGACATCAGCTGATGATGCGAGGCGTCCATGTTCGTCTCCTACTGATCCTCACAGTTTTGTTTTTTCAGAAAAATGAGTGAATACACATTTAAATAACATTTCCCAGATCATGGCGAGGGTGGCACACTATTAATGGCAGGCAAGGTTTGGTCTGGGGCAACCATTTGCAGATGCCTGGTCTAGAGTCTGGAGTTTCTTAGCCCCATGTGCACTTATATATACTTCTAGCTACCATGCAGATGAGTTGATGATCTCTATCCCTGTGGCTAATGTTAAAGCTAATGCCATCTATCTCTTTAAGAGACTCTGTCTTGTTGCTAAAATGTGCTACACAAGTAAACTTTCTGTTTGTACTTTGGAAATGATCTGTTCACTCCTGACTGTATTATTTCTCCCTCAGGAGCTTTGCATTCAGTTACACTCAAAGTCAACACTTTTGCAGATGGGGTAAAAGTTTTATATCAATTTTTCAAAACCTACACAGACTGAAATTGTTGTCAAATGCTGTGATTGAAAATTTGCCCACTCAGAGGAGGAATGCAGGATGTTATGAATGATGGCAAAATAAAAAAAAAATCTATCTCATGGAAACAAAATGCAAAAGCGATCCAGGCTGAAGTGCCCTGGTCTGCATCTAGCCCAAATCAAATGATTATATGTGCACCAAGAAGAAACCCATTTGTTTCCTCTCTCTAATGGTCGTACCGCTGGCTCTTTCCAGCCCCGCGATCGCAACCTTCAATTTCATACATGGCTCTCTGCGACGGCACAGGTTGTATGAATAGCACGGGTCAGGCACATCCCATCCAGCGTTTCATTATTCATTGTTCTCATTTTCTGTGAGAGATTCATTTCTTTCAGGAAGTCATCTAGAAAGCATTGAATGCCTATTTCCTGCTGCCTGGTGCGAGGGGGAGGGGGCCCAGGGACCAGCAGGGGGAGGGGGTATGGAAATCGAGCAAATAGAGCTGACAAAACGAAGCTGCCTCGACACAAATTGCCTGCATTTTCAGCTGATAGGAATCACAGCATGTTTTGTTGACCATGGCTGTTCATTTATACATGCAGAGATATCTGTGCCCCCTAATACCTGACTTACCTCATCCTCCCGCCTTTACATTCTCACACAGGACAAAAACATCTATTCCTACATTTATGAAAAGAACCTAAATATGGTTGGTTATAATATATCGGCTTGGTCAGCATATTCATTCTGTGATTGCCTCTAGACTGCTGAATGGTATGAAGCTGATTTACCACTCATGCATCCTTGTCTTCAGCAACACTGATGCAATTTGAGGACATGTGGTTCTGTTGACAAGTCAAGAATACATCTGCAGGCAGCGGTGTGACAATTATGGATCACCAATGAGTCATATGATTGTATAATCAATTACAGTTTTTCAAGCCATGAAGCATACAACAGTGTCGACATTTTGTTATGAATTACACAAATGGCTATTCAGCCAATCTCCCTGCAGCCTTCAGTGCATCCAGGCATGTAGACAGGGTAAAGACAACCTGCTGATGTTGAGACCGAGGATTAGACTGATGAAGAAAGGTGAATTACGTCACCCTGTATGTTGTTGGTGCCTGCCAATCCAGTCTAGTCTAGTAAGTATTTCAGAAAGTGCTGGTCTACTGAAATCATAATGTTCAGCCATATCTCGGGTGGGCAGTGAAAACTATCAAAAAGAGAAAACATCCAGTAAGTGGGCAATTTCCTTGGTGGCATCATTCTGGAAAGAGTAGGTGGAGCACTTTGCACTGTAACCTTAGAATAGAAACACAGATGGCGCAGTTACTCAGGTGTTTGGGCTATGATCGTGTAAGAAATTATTATCTAATATTGGTAACAATGTAGTATTTACCTGGACTGTCACACCTTGCATCACCACAGAATTCATGCCGAATTCCTGACTGTGAGCCTTCTAGGAGCTGAGACATTATTTGGTCACGCTTAGATTGGTAAGCAGACTGTATGGCAGGTAGAAGGTAGGTCCGCTGAATGTTATAGAACTGTGTTCTCTGTGGAATGGGAACGTTCAGAAGAGTTGCCCAGTCTGCGTGTGTTGATCCAGTGAAAACTACTGATGCACAGATCAGTAGATTATTTTCTGGCATGCGTCTTCGGTCAGGACATAATTGCCAGTCACCAGAGTGGTTCCCACAGGTCCAATGATTCTGATTTGGCTGCCTCTGGTGGTGATGGTAGTCTCTGTTATGGCACTGCTGCACTTGGGACAGGTTTTAAAAAGTTGAAGAAGATGTGACTCGTTCACTATCCATTTTCTTTCAGCCCATCCTGTTGCAGTGTCTCCAGAGGAGCTTGTGGATACAGAACCTGTGCTGGAAGGTGAGTCAGAATTTGGTGGGACAAAGCTGTCGTCTCTGTCATCAAGACCAAAGTCCCCGAAACTCGTGCTCATATCAAGCACTTTGGAGTCCATTTCACCTTCCTCTTTACTCTGAAGACACAAGATAGTTGTGGATATTTTCAATAACTGCACATGCAGTCAAGTCAGATATTTTCACTCTCAGCAATAATTACATCATAAATTTTATGCAGACATGCTTGTCCATATATAAAGAATAGCAGACACGCATCTCAACTTACTTGCAGTAATGGCGATGATGCAGAGGCAGACGGGCGTGCAGTAATCGCAGTGGGGGTTGATTTCGAAGGCATCATTTCCTGCACACAAAAAAATACAGTCATTTTACAAATGGGTGGTAAAAATATAGGCTCTGCTAATATTTACACAAGTCATCTTTGCTGCTTTGCTTACAGATTGGCGTGACCACGTAGGAGCCAAAGCAATATATTTCCCAGATGAGGATTTTCTTGACCGTGTTGTTGTTGTCTGAGGTGGACTGGTGAGAAGTAGAGTCAATGATCCACTTGGCCACTTGTCTGCTCTGTGCTCACTTTTGACTGGAGTGGATTGTGGTTTACTTTCAAAGTCTGTTATTGGTAAAAACACGTCACCACTGCCACCTTCCTAAAAACAAATAAGACATATGTGTTACACAGCATCATAACAAAAACAGCTTCTACTATGTTCCTAGAGCTGATTATTCAAAAATTTCAAAGACCTTCTCCATATTTAGGATGTAATCTGTGTTGCAAGGCAGATCGTGATAAAAACTGGCTTCATGCCTTATCTCCCCAACTTGAACAAGTTACAGTAGCGTAATTGCATTACCTCCATCGTGTCAGCTGTGTCTGCTGCAACTCTTGGGATGGCATTCTTCATCAGATTTACTCGCTGCCTTTTCTGCTCCTCTTTCTCCGTCCTCGGCTTTTGAGGGAAAAAGTCTTCAGCAGCAAAGTGAGCGCTGCAAACCCGATGGTCGGCACGCCTCAACGCTTCCACGGTACTATTCGGATCTAACTTCCGGACAACGACCCAGAGTTTCAGCAAGTCCAGATCATGAAACGGTAGCCTATGGAAAGTCACCGTTGCCCATCTTGCCATTTTGTTGGTGCAATTGGGAAAAACGCATACACGAACCATGATTTTCTCTTCAGCACTAGCACCGTATGTAGCCACCACTCGCCGCTGAAACAATGAGCCGTACTGCGCATGCGCGCCCAACCGGAAGAACACTTTCCAGCTCAGAGGTCAGCACAGTAGAGTAAACATAGGTTGAGCAACCCCTTACCATCATGGAGGAGTAGCGCGAGCGGACAATGATGAAATATTGACGTAATAAATGAGTTTTTGGACGATTAATGCAGTTTTAGGAGCGGCGCTATGCATGCCCCATTCGCTACCATTATACGGATGTCCGCCACTTGAATTTGGATCTAAATATCTCCCGAAGCACTGTTTGCATCAGGAAAGCCTTCTGGGTGAGTATATTGTTATACTTCATTCTATAAACAGTGTAAAAGCTGTCTTAACCGAACTTACCCTTTAATGACTGTTAGCCGCTAACTTAGCTGCTAATAGCTAACGCCCTTATACTATCGTCTTACACTAAATTGTACCACACAGATGATTCATTTAACACTTATATGTAACATGAACCTCATCAAAGACAATCCCTACAAGTAAACTTCTGAGGAGGGCAGATTTCGCCAAGTTTCACTAAGTATCTAGGACAATAGGCTAATCGGCATGTCCGTTCTCAACTTCCGGTTTTCAACTTCCGGTTGTCGTCACGTCCGCATTCTACAGCTCCCGCCTCTCTTCCCTGATTGGGCCGTTAAGAATTCAGCCAAGTGAATTTGTTGGAAAAGGTCTGTCTGCTCTGCAAGGCTAGCTATGACCAACCTCTCAAGAAAATTTCATCACCATGTGCTGTGAACTTTTGAAAATGTCTTGCTTGCAAGCAGTCAAACAAACAGAGAAAGCAAATGCTGGCAAAAAAAACCCTTTTTAAACAGAATTTAAACCATGTAAATATATATATATGTATATATATATATGTATATACATATATATATATACACACACACACATATATATATGTACACACACATATATATATATATATATACACACACACATATATATTGTGTGATTTTGTGTTATACTGATAAAGATTGACTAATTGACAACAATTATAATTCAAAGGAATAGAGATTAAAAAAAAAACAACAACAAAATTTAGGACAAATATGATGGGCTGCTGTGTTTCTGTTAAAGGGGTTAATTTATGGATAATCTAACCAAAGACATTAAACAATCCATACCAAAATTTACATTTAAAAGAACATTAAAGGGCAGTATGTTTAGTAAATACCATAACCATTTTTGTAGGTGTAACATTATAATCATTGGTATTATTTTTGTGGTTGTTGCTTGTTGTTGTTGTCATTGAGAATCAAAAAGAATTTGAGACCAGCAGTGTTGATGACGGCTGTGTAATTTATTATTATTGTTGTTTTGTTTTTGAAATATTTTTTAAGTGCCTAAAAGGAGCAGATAACATAAGATTGTTCTTTCTGTTCCTTTTCACTTAGTTATATGCTTACATGCTTGTATGAAAATGTTTTATTTCAGATATATGAATGAAATAAATCACTAACCAACTAACTAACTAACTAACTAACTATGTGTATCTACTTTGGGTTGGACCAGAGAAAAATTACCTCTAAGGTGGAGGGGTAGATGGCTGAACTTTGTGAGTCGATTGATTTTAAATTCAAAGGTTGAGATTTTAAGCCCTGCTCTGCCTGTTACATGAGGATGTGTTCCTTGGCAAGACACTTAACCCTGAGCAGGAGATGTTCTTGCACTTTATCCTTGTGCTTGTGTTTGTCAGGATTTTCCAATAAAATTTCAATAAAAAGAGCTGGAATTCAAATCATCAGCTTGGGTTAGACCTTGGAAGGCAACAAGCCCAGTGCATTATGGGTGTACAGGTATCTGGAACTGGGCAGTAAAAACAGGCTGCAAGGTACCAGTTAAAACAAATCTTCACCTTTTCTTGTCCATACATAGTCTAGTTCTACTGGAATTGTAAATATTACTCTGCTATGTTATATTTAGTTATTTTGGGGCAAAATCTATCTATGTACAATACCAGAGGCATGAATCAGTTTTTGGCAAGCAAAACAAGCTGATTTTTACATTGTAATGTCCTTCTTCTTATATTTCAAATTGTACAAATAACTGTGTGCGGTCAATTACTCTGTTAAGGGATCTAATGTAATTTTGGTGCAGAAAAAAAAGCTCCGTCAGTGACACGTATCTTTATTAGCGCAAATACACGCCAGATTAAAATTTCTAACTAGCCTATTGAACAGCGATATAAGGCAAGTAGACATACAGGAGGCTATCAAACACAAACACAAATAAACATCGTTGGATATTCATAAACAAACTGGTTGCTTGAGTCCGATGAAGCCTGCTGCAGAGCCACAGAAGCTGCGCTTTTCAACTACCGGTGGCATGAGGACGCCTTAATCCTGGACCACATGCGGACCACCAATCAGTTTCTGGCAGAAATCAAATTTTGGCACAACAACGGCAATGAGAGTCCTCCCCCAGATTTTACTCCTGCAGAGGAGCTGGCCGAGAGAGCTCATTGGTCAGTGGATGGGGTTTTTATAGTCCGCGAGTTCAATCTGGAACCTTACCTGCTCCGGAGCAGGTTAGCCGTTCAGCGTACGTTGCCATGGAGATTCGCCTCGCTAAGAAGTGAACCCGTCTCGTAGAACAGGGAACCCGGAACCTACCCTCAAAGTTACCTTGCTAGGCAGTAATCCTGCTTCATAGGCCCCTGAACTGCGTGTTTACATTTCCTTTGGGCACCATTGGAACTGCTGTGTTGTATTTTTGCAATGAATTACCATGTTGACCGATGACTTGAGGCCAACTGTGCTGATAGATTTCATAGTCATAAATTCAGAAAATGTAGAGAATATACCCTTTAGTGCTTCACCTCTATAAATCATAGAATCAAATCATTAGTTTATATGTGAGGAAATGCAGCCAAGGAAACCAGGCCAGCACAATCAGACCTACGGACAATGTCAACCATGGTCACAAATTATTAAAATGTTAAAAATGTATGTTTTGATTTATCAGCTCTCTTTAAAATAACAACCCAATTTGTTAATGTTGTTTCTGCTGCTGTTCCAACTGATCCTACCGGTGGCATGAGGACGCCTTAATCCTGGACCACATGCCAAACAATGGGCCACCAATGTGCATGGGGCCATCATGCACATACATCTACATAGTTAACAGGTGGTATATGTCCATCTTTGGTTCCTCTCACTGCTACATCAATTTAATATAAATAGGTATGAAAGGATCAACAAGTTGATGATAAATGAACACGTGAATTGATCAGTGCAGTTGAAGTCTTCGTCTCGTCCAGTAAAGAGAAATATCTTCACTGTAGATCTGAAATTGTTCCATGACGTAATGCATGTTTTGGTGCTTTGAGCACAGTGGGGTGGTCCTCTAATGTACGGTTGGCAATGAGCTCAGAAGTAATTGTCCATGGCATGATAAGCTGCATAGCAACTACAGCATGATTCTAGTGCTTGTGAGTCTGTCTACATGTGAAATGACAGGCAAATTATGGTTCTCAGTCACTTCAGGTAAGAAAGAACTGCAGTCCATTTAGAGTCATTACATGAGTACTGTGGCTTATGACTTATTTGCAGACTAAATTACATTTCTTTGAGACATGCTCTACTTACAGGCTTGAATACGCAAAACAAAATGTCAGTACATCAGATCACTGGCAGCTTGTGTGATTATCATGAAATTATATCCTAGATCTGCAAACAGTTGTGTCCCTTTTGTTCAGTCAACACAAACCCAGTGTCGTGTTTCTCATTTAAAAGCATAGTTTGTGCCAAAGCCTTTAGAGTGGATGCATGCATGGAAACTTCAACAGGTAATGGGAACATTTAAAGAACAAACAAGTTCTCCACAGGTTCTGTGTTTAACACAGTGTGTAAGTATAGGAAGCTAGCCTATTTCTTTTCCATGGCCCATGCACATTTCTTGGCCGAAACAGACAGACAATCAAAAATGAGGGGGGTACTGACCTTTTCCAGCTGGCAAGGTGTCACAGAAAAAAAAGGAAATATCTATATTTTGTTCATGCAGATGCTTTCCTTTAGCAGGTTATCCAGGTCAGTTAGTTATGCAATGAATCAGGTTCCTTGTGGGGAGATTTTGTCAGGGTTTGTCACCCAAAACTAACAAAAAAGAAGGAAAAGGACCCAAGAGTAGATTAAATAACAAAAAGGGCTTTATATTAAACTTGAAAAGGGACCAAAAACCCAAGAAACAAATCTTTAACTAAAAGTCCAAACACACAAACAGTTTTTAACAAAAAATAAAAAGAAACAAAAACAAAGTCCCAACAGAAACTACCTTCAAACTATGGAGATCACTGGAGAATTCACAGGAGAGAACAGAAGATGCTGAAGACATGCAAAAGAGTAACTCAGGGAAGACGAATGACTAAGCACTGAGGACAGGAGCACAAAGGCCCCATCCACACAAAGCCAAACCGAGGTCTAAACGCATACGTCTTTTGCCGAATCTGCGTATCATCCATACGAAGATGGCGTTTTGCGGGTCTGTAAACGATCATTTTTGAAACCAGGTGCCAGAGTGGAAAGATTTCGAAATGCCGTATATGCAGCTCCGTGATTACTGGCTCTCTGCAAGTTTTCAGATACGCTTACGTCATAGTTTCATATCTTCATTGACACGCATGCGCCACAAGCGGCAACGACAATGGCAGGGTACGTGAAGCCTATGTGCTGATGAAGCTAGTGACCCTACTATCCCTGTTGCAGCAAAATCTCCTTCTTCTCAATCACCACCAAGTTGAACAAACAATTATCAAGGACACATTACGGCACTTTATGATTACTTTATCACAATCTCTGTTTACAACTTTTGCTGCAAGCTGCATGCCCACTATTTTTTCGTCTATTTCCGCTTGTTTCCGTCATATCGTTACAGCGCCTCTAGAGATCTGGCATGTGTTTTACAGCGTTTTGATGCGTATCGAGTGCATTCATAGAAACGCACACATTTTCTGAGACGCCTTCGTCTTTATGACGATCGTTTTGGAAACTGTTAAGCGTTTTGTCTTCATGTGGATAGGGCCTAAACACACAGGGGAAACAGTCACACAGGTGGGGGGAATCATGATCAGGGAGACACAGGCTGGAGGGCAGGAAAACACCACAAGGTACACAAGGATTTCAAAATAAAACAGGAAACAAGATAGACAAGACACAAAGCTAGTTACAACTAAAATGAAGAACAGAATCAAAGAGGCAAAATGAAAACACAAGGGGCCTAAATAAGGAACAATGAAAAACAAAACAGAACAAGCCAAAACCTAGCTGAATCATGACAGATTTACTGCAACTTTGCAGTGCAGCTGGATCTAATATCTGAAATCAGACAGATCCATCTTGCCAATCTCTAGTCTACAATGATTATGAGTGGCACAAAGCGGCAAGCCACTATCAGAATCCTTGAGCAGGAGGGACATGCAAAGCAACGGCACTAAGTGACAGCTTTCACAGACGTTAGCGTAGATACTAACAACTTCAGCCGCAGTTTTATCAGATCTTTTTTAAATGAAAAACAAGAAGAATTGACTCTACAGAGTAACTCATGTTTTGGACTTTACAAGTAACAGTAGTGCGCTCCTACTACACTTTATGATTGGCTTGTAATGAATGTGACTGACAGAATAAATGTCCATTCACCTGCAGGGTATGCTTTTAAAGTATGATGCTCATTTTCAACACTTTCTACGGGTTGTTGCCTAAAAAAAATTAAAGAAATTATTAATGATTAGATAAAGACATTTACATATGATTTTAAAGAGTGTGGCATTTCATTATTAATTGTGGTTAAAATTCTGTATTAATTATTTAAGACATTTATTTCTGAAAACATATTTTTTTGACCCAACAGATAATACATTTATTCAGGGGAGGCTCACTGCTCCACACTTTGAAAACCCCTGAAAAACAATATGCAAAACTCAAGCACAAAGCCAGGCACACAGAGCAAGGAAGATGGATTACATGCTTTGATCATACAATGGTGTTTCATCATTAACATAAAAATAACAAAGTGTTTGAATTCATTCTCTTTAAAGCAAGACTGTCCAGTTTTATATGGAATTCCAGCTCTTCATTTTTTTGTTTTGTTTTGTTTGTTTATCAGATCAGGAAGATTGAGCAACGTTAGATCTATAACCAATTTGTATTCCTGAGATGGGCATTAGTCATGTGTTGCAGGTCCATTCAAAGCACATGTCTTTTGAGAACAAGACCAGATCAAGTCTCTAGGGGGAAATCAATAGTCACTTCAGTCTGTTGAAAAGTTAATTTACAAAAAGTCCCTGAAAAACTAACTCAGGGTAACATTCAGTTTATTCTTATTAAATGTTTTTCATGAGCTGGATAGTGTACACAAACAACAATCTGGGCACTGGCTAATGTTTCCAACAGAGAAAATGTGTGGGTTAAGAAAGTGGGGCAGGAGGATTTAGCAATAGGGGGCTAACACCCAGACATTGTGGGGAGACTCTCCATGTGCAGCTCTGGAGGATGTGATTGATCATCAAATGGATTCACCTCTATTTATGACTTTTCTGGGGCATTTAGCTTCTGTTTTCCGAGAACAGAAGGAAGACATGATAATTGGAACATCCACCATGGTTTAATGTTGATATATGGTGAAAATCCATGTTATTATGGATGGGAGACAGGCCATGCCTCCTTATCTTGTCTTAAAGGCAAAAACTTGCTTCATTAAAATCAATGTATTTGGAATGCATGCACAAAGGCGGGACAATCAAATGTTTTCAGTATTTATGTGAGTTTGATTATGCTAGCCCCTAACACATGGTTGTAATAGCCTTTAAATACATAATCCAGTTTAGCCTCTAAAAAGGGCAAATGTGCATAAATGCTAACAAACTCCCAATTAAAGAGACTCCTACCTGCACCACTCCATGTGCGCTGATCTCTGTCTCTTCTCTGTTTACTTTTGGCTCATCCTTGTGTAAATTGAATGTAAATCTAATATATAAGTAACCTGAGTCAAGGCCAATTGTTTTACACTCTCAGGTCAAATATTAAGAAACGCTTTTAACAGGAAGCAGTCACTGGATTTAAAATTATCTTTATGTCCCTTCTTTACGTAGAGTCAAGAGAATTCTCCTGGTGGAAGTAACTGGGGTTTGTTTGATCACAAAATAAATAAAACTTTCTTTCATGAAAATCTTTAGATGTTATGAGTTAGAACACATTTTATATTAATTGATTATTCATTATGATTTGTTATTAAACCAGAGTATTTTCAGCCAGAAGTGATGCTGTCAGACAACAAACTCCATAGTTACTGTGAAGACTGATTTGCTGCTGTTACATAATCTGGTGACTGTCAAGCATGCACAGCTTGCAGTTGCTCTCTGTGTAAACTATACAACGACTGAAATCATTTCAACAAAAGCCGATAACTCCCAGTGATGTGTTTGTCTACAGATTTGTATGGTAGTTATTGAGGGTGTTTCATTATAGAAATATTTGCAGTTACTTAGATCTCTGCATCTCTTCCTCCTATTTGAATGAGGAGGGACTCATACACTTTTAAACAGGCTTTGGGAACACTTTCTATAAATTATCTCTTATGTAATGCTTAATAAACACATTGTAATTAGGTTTATAACAAATTATAAAGAGTAACTTATTTATAAGAACTTTCCTGCATAACTAATGTACTCACTAACATTCCCACATGGATCGTCACTCTAATGGGTGAATTGAAAAAAGTGAATTGAAAAGTTCAAATTTATCAACTTTAGAGACTGAGCAATGCAACCTGGTCACATGTCCAAAGCAACCTGGTTGTGTGACCAAGTTGCTCAGATCCCGTCCAGCATGTGGCGTGAGGACTGGCCCTGCCCCATCGCAGTTGTACATTGACTTTACATGGAGAGTGACCACACAGATTTCGTCACTCACGTCCTGTATGAAGCCGCCTTTCCGTGCCACCTCTACTCTGTCACTTTTTTAATATGTCGATCTGAAATTGGGTTGATGGGGTGTCTACAGAAAGGCAGCGTCCACAGATTGACTTTACAAAAAATTGTTTATCAAGCTCTTTTTTGATAACCCAATCATGGATGTCTTCTTGGCTTCATTCAATTATTTCTACACTTAGGGCCTGATCTACTGTGACACGTGTGCAAACTTAAAAATGACATGTGTATTTAGTGAGTGTGTTTCAGGTGATCTACTATGAGAGGGTGCACAATTTATAACAGGTGCAAAAGTAGTTTAAACTGGCCTCTTTAAATGAGGATTATGCATGTGCCACCGGTTGTCACATGGAGAGATTGGGAGAGCAGAGGGGCTGCAAATGAAAAATGAAGTTTTGAAGCCATGGAGTTGGCTTCAAAACTTCATTTTCATTTTCAAAACTTTCAATGTTCGAAATCTGAAAAACAAAAGCAACACGGACACACCACCCCAACATTACTAACCGGGACTAACAACAACAACAAAAGAAGACAGTCATGAATTATGCCTTCCGTGGAACAAAGGATTGGACTCTGCCTTACGTGGAACAAAGGATTGATCATAATAGGTCAAATATGGACACTAAAAGACAGATAAAAATTTATAATAATTTGATGATATGTGGAGAAGAGGAGAGTAAATATTGAGAAAATGGGGACGGGACTAGATAAGCTTTGCTTCTCCCGTCTTCCCTTTCGGACATGTACAATGTGATCAACTATTGACAATGTGTGATGCTGTATAAGTGTGCTGACGTGACCGAAATAAATAAATAAATCAAATCAAATCAAATCAAATCAAATCCTCAGATAAGGACGATAAGGCTACGTTTACATGGAAACTCCTGACTTGAAGACGCAAAGATTCTTCCTTTGCGTATTCAAATTCTTCTGCATTCATATGACAACGCTAGAGACGAGTTCATCCCCTGTAAATCCGCTCCAGTGTGCATGCCGGTTCAGTAGATGGCGGTGTAGGTCTGCTACCACACACGAACAAAGAAGAATAACATTTCACAAACAACAATAGCTAATAGACGCAGAGAGACGCATGAGTTTGTTTTCTGGACAAAAAATCTGTCTGGATAGTTTTGTCTGGATAACAAACCGAGCACAGTAAGAGGCTCACACGTTACTCGGCAGATGGCCGAAGCTGCTGTTGTTCCTGTTGTTTGGTTTTGGAGCTGCATGGAGAGCGGATTCAAATCTTTCCACTCTGAAGAACGTTTACAAAAGTTTCCATTTTCAGTAAAAACGCAACGCGCTCCATCTAAACACAAGGCCAAAACGCAATGAAAACTTAAAGGATTTGAGCGTTTTCGGCGCCATGTAAACGGCCCCTAAGACTCTGCTCTGATATGCAGTCTCTTTTTTCTCTGAACCGTGGAGAGAAGGGGACACAGCTCCTCTCTCTCAGCTCTTTCTCTGCCTGTAGTAGAGACACAGAACAGCCTCTTCTCAGGAGCACAACCTCAAAACTTTTTCCACAGTCCTGCTCAATGCAGACTGTTGCACCATAAGTGACAAGAGAGCCAGCTTAAGGAACAGGAGTTCCAGTCTAAAGAAACAAGTACAGTTAGTATCAAGCTGCTTACTAAAAGGCGAAAGGAGCAACCAGTGGCCTTCAGAGCCAGGAGCTGGAGGGACAGACCGGCCTGGGACCCACTGGGAAACCACCAAACTTGTAGCACTGGACTTTGCAGAGCAGAACCAAAAAGGAGACCTTTTCCTCCCATGGACTTGTTAATATAACTGGACCTTAGAGAGTTTGGCATAGCACGGCTAAGCACAGAACTATTCAGTTTTACAATCACTGCAGTGCTTTATTAAATATGTTCTTTAAGCTTTAAGCTATGGCTAACATGCTGCTTATTTAAACTTGTCCACTTCATGTAGAGACATCAAGCTAACACAAAGAGACAATTTCTAACCTCCACCACTCCCCATGTGGTCCTGGTAGTAAATGCCTTTAATCATGCGATGTTAAGACACCCTTGTGAGGCAGCCATCTTGCCTTTGTCTGTTTTACACACACACATACACACACACACACTCGTACACAGGACTTAGGTTAGGTTAGATATTGTATGTTTTCACGTTTGGTTTTGTTAATAAATTATTTTGAACACAAAGTCAGCTGCTAGTCTGTTAATGTTGTATAAGAATGAATCTTGCCAACCTCTTCTCTGCAGAACTTCAAGTCCTTCAACTTTGACTGACAATTCATTGGGTAACTTTGGTTGTTATTATTACATTAAATATAAATCATTGTTCCAAATTGATAGTCAATAACCCTTATGAGACTGGCAGAGGTCTGTATATGGGACGTGCCTGGTTGCTTACCACTCCACCAAACCATAATTAAGTGACACAGTGAATAGTTGTCCACTGATCATAAAGCACGGCATTGGTTAAGTTGAGTAAATCCTAAGTAAGTCCTTTTTTGTCCAAGCTGAGGACCACAACACTCCACCATGACGCACGTCACCTTCTCCCAGGTAGCGTGTTCCCTCCCTCTTAAATAACCTCCATGGGAGGGATTGATCACAATGCAAAATAAATAACAGTGCCAGGAAAAAAAAAAATACAAACTCTCCATTTCCCCTTTGCACCTAAAGCTGAAAAAACCACCATTGTGTGCCATCCCTCAACATAACATTGATGAATAAACAATTAAAAAAGAAAAATCCAGTCTTCAAAGGGACCTGCAGCAATGGTATATTGCCATTTGGGCCTTACATTCTGTCATTTTGAAGGACAAGGTCTTCACTTTACCTTCATACCATATTTTTATTCGTCATGTTTAACTTTCCTTTTCCGATTACAATTAAACACAAACTAAATGCCAGCATTCACATAGCTGCACAGCTTCATCCCTAATAACCTCCCATATGGAGAGCACTCTTACAGTTACACACACATCGACCGTGCGCATACTCTTGCCTTTTACACACTGACAGCATCACACTGTCCATGCTCTGACAGCTCTTAAACTTACTGTCAGTGCATGGAGAGTGTGATGCAGTCAGCTTTGAGTGACAAAAGAAGTGATCATGGCTATAAAAGGATTTTATACACAAGTTAAATGACCTCCTCCGTGGTGTAAAGCGCAAAACAGAGAGGGATTACTTTACATGTGTGTCTGCATGGCACACTGGATCATCCCTCTTTTTCCAGTCCACCACAAAGAATCTCCAAATCTTACCATTATTTGTCAAAATATTCAGTTTTGGCCTTTCAAACATACTTAATTTTTCAAAAACACTGCATGTTATCAGTTGCAGATTTGATAAATCACTTGCTGGTTCTAAATGATCACATTTGAATCTCCTCCTGCCAGTATTTTGCGTGTTCTGATGATCTGCATGTATTCTGCCAATTTATAAAGGTCTGTGTGCTATTTTGCTCATTGGACAGCTGCAGACCTTGCTGCACCCTGTTAGTAGATCAGCTTTGCGTGCGCGTTTTTACACACAAACCTTTAGTCGATCAGACCTTTAGTGCCTTACGTTAGTGTTTGCGCTTTGAGGAGTCTGTGGCCAAAACTGCATGTGTTTGAACAAGAGAACATTAAATGCTTGAAAGAGGTTGACATTTTAACTTTCTCTACCTTAGGTTTTTTTTTAACATTGGTCTTTAATCATCTTCATTTTAGACATTTTAACCTTCTAATCAAAGTGAACAGTGATATTTTCCCCTTTTCATTTTTCCTCTCATGCTGCCCTCATCATCTTCGATAGTCATGCTGAAGACATTCCTGTGGGGTTTATTGATTTGTCACATTTAACTGACTCCTCTCACTCCCTGAGATCTATAGAACATGGCACATCTTTGAAAGCTAGCTGGACTACTTTGGTGCCATCACATGCATCAAAGTACGGTTGTAGAAAAGGTAATGTGGTGACTCACAGGTAAGCGATACCCCTTCAGGAGGCAGCTTCTGGTCTGTGAACGAGACAACAGCGTGGATCTGATATCAATCAAAGTCACATTGAAAACAATCAGCTGATATGATACACCCCCGAGCAGACCGCAGGAGAGATCAGAGGAAGAGGCCCCTGACATGCTGCTGGGATCCGACGTGGCATGGGATCCATTATCACATCTCCCCTTCAGAGGATGTCACCTGCCATTTTACACTACTCCACGTATTGATCATTTTGCACCACATTTGGAGGAAATTCCACCCAAGGTGACACTAGAAAACACCACGGAGGGGCTGCGACTTAATCTTCCCCTTTTCAAATGAGCTCAGAGATGAGTTAATTTAATCCCTGGACCAAACAAATTAGAGGTGGGATGGATCATGTTCTCTGCCAAGTCCTAATGGCCTCATCGTTTCTGGAGCTCCATGTGAGAATGGGAGAGTCCCTCAGCTCTTGCTCATAAAGATGCATCCACAAAAGGGAAAGTAAGTTGCTTTCTCACCCATTAGTCACACAGATTTGTCTAAAAGAGCCACTTTGAATGGACAGACAATGATGGAAACGAGTATCAGAAGGTAAAAATATCACTCATAGATTATAATATATCAAATTCTTTTTTTTCAACTTAGCTTTAAATTGCTGTACCTTGTGAACAATACACACTTGATAAATCTGCATTTAGTGTCTTTCAGTACTGATAAAATATCACTTATACTGATGTAAGACTTTGTACCCCATTCTATCCCAATAATCCTGTATTGAGGTTGTGATACAGGTTGTCTTAAAGCATGCAACGAAAAGCGGTTCTGTGTGCACTGGTTTAATTTGCTCTTTACAGTAATATATATGTATATATGTATATTTATATATTTGTTTGGAACATTCTACAGGTGAACAGGTTAATGTGAAACAGGTGAGTGTCAGGACTGGACAGAAACGGAGCATCCCCAAATGGTCAAGTCGATCACAAGCAAAGATAAGGTGAGGTTCACTACTTCGAGAACAACTGCATGAGCAAATAATCCAACAGTTAAAGAACATTTTTCAGTGCACAATCCCGAGGAATTAGACATTTTGACATCTCAAAGCTCTACAGTCTAGTATCAAGAAAAGATTCAGAGAAGCAGGACAAATCTCAGCACATAAGGGGCAAGGTTCATACAACATTTAATGCTTGTGACCTCTTATCCTCAAGGTGGTGCTGCACTAAAAACAGTCATCATTTAGGATCATAAAGGATATCATGTGGGCTCAGAAACACTTGTATTCTATTTTTTAGTATATTTTACAGAATTTAAGGCTTCATTTTTTTTTTTTAATGTATTTTTTGGGCATTTTGTGCCTTAATTGATAGGAGAGAGACAGTGGATAGGCATGTGAAAGGGGGTGAGAGAGTAGGGGAAGACACTCTGCAAACTGGTGTAGTGATTATTTTCTGGATATTACTGGATATTAATTAAAGTAATTAATATTCATTTAATAACCAGGTTTGCTCTCGTTAATTAAAGGGGGCACCATCCTTTTTATACAAAAAAGGCAAAATTAACTTAATTAGCTGATTTATTAATTTATTTCATTTAAATTAGATAAATCAATTAAGTCAAACTTATCAGTTTAATCAATTAAGTCAAACTTCAGCTGTTTAATCAATTAAGTCAAACTTCAGTTGTTTAATCAATCTCAAATCTAAAGACAGAACTCTCATGCAGTGATGTCAATCTTCCAAATAGAATACCAACAGACAGAACTTTAAATATATAAGGGTGATTTATTAAAATGAATATATAAGACAAAATAAAATAAAATAAACACTTAAGAAGGAACAAATGTCAGAGATGTACTAAATCAATGATGCTATCAATCAGGAAAGAAGATATGAACCCTCAAGGAACATTTAAGCATATGGAGTGGTTATAGAGGATTAATTTCCGAATTAACCTACTTGTAAAAGGTCAAATCAACGCGGAAATTATTAGAGAATTGAACCAAGACACGCTCAAGCCCATCTGAAAGAAGATAGAACTGCCTCTTACGAATCGGGCCTCATCTGGTCCTGGAGCTACTGGAGAGAAGAACTGTTCTGGTTCTGGTTGTCGTCCAGAGGGCTAGAGTCCACACTCTATCCAGTGCGATGGATCCAAAGAGGTTGTCCGATGTGGTCCCAGGTTTCCCGGGAGAGAAGTCTTAGATTGGACTGGCAGATTCTGTCAAGGTGAAGCTGGAGCTTGGGCGTTGGTGTCTCGATTGTATAAAAAGTGGATTTGTAACTAATTCCAAAAATCAAGAATTCATTGGCCAAACAAATTCTATTCTGAAATTAATAACGAAAGTCCATTTACTATGAAGCAAATCTTTGAAGTCTTACTGGCTTATAAAGAAAGAATCGGCGGGCATGTCACAAAACTTAGACAAAAGAGTTAGAAAAAATATGTGAGCCAAAAATCAAAAGTGGTGACGAAGACGAGGAGGAAGAAGGAGACGGACAAGAGTAGAGGGGAGCAGAGAAGAGCAAGACCGCATGCCTCTCTGTTTTAACTCCTGATGAGGATCTCAGAGGAGGAGGGCCTTCTGTGGTGATCAAAACTTTTATCAACTAATATTTGGCCAATATTAAGTTGTATTTTGATTAAACATCCAATATAAGCACTCCAACTGGATAGGAAATCTCATGGTAATCAATTTGATACCAAATACTGTATATCTAAAGTATAAGAAAGAATTAAAGAATTCAAATCTTACTAAACAGCCAATTAAACACAATAGAGGTGGTTAACTTTAGATATATCAGTCAACATGCCATTGGGAATAGTATGCAACCAAAATAAAGTGTAGAAATCCTATTATTCTTCAGTAATCAGAGTGATGGAATAATGCAGAGTACAGGCACATTCCTGGAGGAGAAAGGTATCTTCTCCGTCTGTCAGAAGACTTTCACAGATAAACAGACTTTTTGTATCTTAGGCATTTTTAGAGCTAAAAACACACAAGTCACATCATTAGAAAGCATTTGTCATGACAGAATAAAACATCACATTGTTAGAAGTCCATGATTTTATTTAAAGAGTTTTAAAATGTTTGTGGTTTTCTGGGCTAGACAGAGACCACATCTGGAGTGGATGAGGGGTCCAAGATGTCCAGGGAGGTCCAAGGTCAACTTAGGAGCCACCGAAGAAAAAATTTACGACTTGGGAATGGACTCTTTTCGAACATGCTATTTGGTCTCAGCCAATCGCTGTTTAGGAAGAAGAGTAAACATCCACACTGATGTCTGTTTGGGGTAGTTCGGAGGGGGCGAAACAGATTTAATGGCAACACATGTTTTAGGTGATTTACAGTCATGAGGCACAGAGTCAGAGAGGAATGTTCTTGGTCCTTTTAGAGTTTCCTTAAAGTTGATCAGTTTGATATCGCTACACTGGTCACAGGCGGGATTCGAACCTGGACCGGCAGAAGCAAATACATGGGCTGCCTGGTTGCTAACCACTCCACCAAACCAGCACCCCAATTTAAGGCGTAATTGAGGTTTGTCTGTCTTATTTTGTTTGTGTAACCCTGCACAGTTGCACTTTGCTGCAGCTGGCTGTTCAAGAAAACCCAGTTAGCTCTGCTCTGTCTGTATGCTGCTGTTTATTATCTGTACAAACGGATTGACAATGGTCATACACTTGGCTCGTCTCTGTATACTGTAGCACACTATAACAGGGTAGTAGAGTTAGCACATATGCTTGTAACCTTGCTAATTAATGCTTAAAGTAATTATGTAGACACTTCAGCACATTAAACCATAGTAAACTATGCATAGTATATCTTGTAAATCTTTACATAAATCCTGTATATTTAAAAGTCTACAAGAGGAGAAAACTGTGTTTATACAGTTATGGTACAAACTCCTCCAGTCTGCAACTCACTTACACACATCTCTCATACAACGGCAATGCATTGTATGAGAGATACAATGGCCATTGTATGTTTAGACTTAATCCAAGGAGAGCACTCTAGAGCCATCTATACCAAAAAGGAACATAAATCTCAGAAAGCAAGTGGAATAATGTACAACATAAGTCCTGTTACATTTGGTGCCAAAAAGAAAAGGTTGTAGTAACAGCGAAAGTTTGAAACTCATCCAGTCTGCTTATCAGTATTTAAAAAGCAACACTTCCTCCTAGACAGTACATGACATTACATATTCAGAGAGCTCTGCATTACCTTCTGCCTTTGTCGAATAAATAAACAAAAAAACAATTTGCTGGCCAGAACTAGATTAACTTTTTGGAAGATTATTGTGCCACCTGCTAAGTTCTACCCACTACAAAGGGTCTCAGTGTTTGCATAAAAAAGAGGGTCTACCTGACTGACCTTAAAAGTTTATCATGTCAGTCAAAAGCAGGAAATAGACTTTACAAGGTAAAATATAAAAAGTTATTATTTGGAATACAGAGCTTGATGCTTTAAAGTATGTATTTTTTTTACCTCAGTTTTGAAGGTTATGTTTAGCTAGTGTGTGTCTGTTTTAGCGAGACAGCTGTGAAGTTATGAATATAATTTGATAAAACTTTCAGGGAATGTTTGTCATGGCATAAAAATACTGACTGGAGTTGTGGGTGCTCCGTATCTGTATGCAGTTTTAGTTGTTTTTAAAATATCTGTTATGATTTCACACTAAGACTGCTTTCCACATTCTTCATAAGAATAACTTGGCTCACAATGTCAGAAATGCCTTGGTGGAGGTTTGTGCTTTCAAATCATTTCAAGCTTTCACAGTTTTTATTCAGTCTGTTTAAAAAGCGATGTGGTTCATTAACATGTGGTATTTTCTGGTAATGTGTAGAAGTTTGAAAACTACACAAGGAAAGTAAGAGGTTATTACACTTTGGTGGTGATTCAAATGTGGATGCCAACCCAGGAATCTTGTTGAATATTTGTTAACAATACAGCATAGGGCTTTTTTCAGTGTTTTACACATTTTTGCCAATTACTCTAAAGTTCCCAACAGATTTTGATGGCACTATCAGTGAATGCTGGTAATGGCACGTGGAAGAGGTGGTGGTGATCCAATTCTAAATGCAGATTCAGGAGTTTTTTTCTTTTAAAATATTTTTTAACATTTCACAATAGGACAATTTCCCCAATTTTCCATTAAAAGAACTTGGCTCACAGTGTCAGAAATGCCTTTGTGCAGGTTTGTCCTCTTCTCGTGAATGCCCTGTACACCAGGGCATTCATTTTTAAAATCAGGGTCCCATTTGTTTTTAAATGTACGAGTGTGACAGTAGTTGTTGTATTTTGCTGATTTTATAGTTGTATTGTTTTTTGATGATTTGATTGATTTTATTGTTGTTTTATCCTGTACAGTGTCCTTGGGTGTTTTGAAAGGCGCTTCTAAATAAAATGTATTATTATTATTATTAGTGTATGTAGGCTGCCAGTACTGGGTAGTGAGGAAGTGCTTATCCTCATGCATGTATTCAAACTTTTGGTCTAAATTCCTTTAGTTTCATATATTTTAGGTTTTAATGACCTACTTCAGACAAGCTTTGCTGCATTTAACCTCATCTAAAGTAGCCACACAAAACAGGCAATAGCACCCCAGTACTTCACACCAATAAAATAAGGCAGCACTTGGAAGCACTCAGAAGCACTTGGGAGCACTCAGAGAGAGTCACGAGTGATAACTAAAATCACTGATAACTGCTTTATGATTCCGATAGTCCAAAAATGGAGCACAGTATTTCAGCCGTCCAGAGCAGCATGGGAGTCTTTACTCCAATATGAGGGGTCTGCTGAGAGGCACTGACATAACAGAGCTCATGGTCTGATGGGAGGAGCAAAATTTAAAGTTTTCTGCTGTATGTTACAGAGGAGAATAAAATTATTGGTTGGAATATTCCTTAAATGAAGATGCCCAATATGGTCTGTTCAAATTTTGATTGATTGATATCTTCAAGCACATAAAGACACAGTGTACGGTTGTTTGGAGCATGTCTGTCCACATTTAGATTTTTTGGAAGACACCCAATCCTGGTGCAAAGCAGAGTGCAATGAGGATGGTATGTGTTTTTCAAAGGTGTGTTTTTGATATAACATGAGTCAGACCAAACAAAGTGTCTTATGTCATTTTCTATATTTAATCGTTTGGTCCAAGCACTTGTCAGCTCCTTTAATTCCTCATCCTTTATTGACACTTATCACACAGAGTACACACTGGAAACAATATGAAATGTATGAATGTGGATGATAAGAATCAAGTTTTATGTAACTAAAGTAATGCTGATTAGTTCCGGAAAAAACTGCTGTTGCATACAGAAGACACAGATTTAGATGTCTAGAAACCAGTTTAAGATCGATCAATCAATCAATAAAACTTAATTTGTAAAGCACGTTTCATACATAAAATGTAGCACAAACTGATAAACAGGCAGACAAGAGTCAGGGGATACAGGATAAAACAGAAACCCCACCCACCCTCCCAGCCCATATTTAACACAGACAGCCACTCACACTCACACATTAACACAAAGACTCCAAGTCAGGACTTTAAAAAAAAATCTTCTGAGGACTGTGAAAACACTATCTTAAATTGAAAATAAGGAAACACAGAAGCTAATACTAAACTGACCAATTAAATAAATCAATAGAATCATGATAAGATATAACAAAGGTAACAAAATGCTAAAAATTGATTGAGACAAAACTGTTTTAAAACTAAACAATCAATAAATAAGAGGTGGTAAAACATAAAATAGTAACTCTGAACCTAAAATGGAGTAAAACATATCCATAGCTGAGTTTGCTTTTAAAAATATAAACAGTAAGTGCTGCCCTCAGGTCCCCAGGAAGACTGTTACACAGACAGGGGCCATAATGTTAAAAGGAAGCTTCACCATATGTTTTGATTTTATCTCTGGGAACAGTTAAAAGACCACTACCTGAAGGCCTGAGAGCTCTACTGGGCTGGTACGGTAAAAGCAAATGAGATCAATAAGAGGGACCAAGACCATTACAGAGGTTCAAACACCAATAATATAATGTTAAAATCTATTCTAAAAGATACAGGAAGCCAATGCAGAGACCTTATAATTGGGGTAATGCGAGCTCTCCTTCTGGTCTTCGTCAGCATGCATGCAGCTGGATTATGAAGGAGCTGTAGCTGTAAAATGTTCTTTTTAGGAAGACCAGAGAGGACAGCATTGCAGTAATCAATTCTGCAGGTAATAAAAGCATGAATAAGAGTCTCAGCACTGGCCTGAGGGAGTGACTGGTGCACTCTGGAGATTCACCAAATCTTTTACTTGTTTGCAGGATTTAAAGACAAAGCTTTGAGTTTGCTTCTCAGTTTCTCTCTCTCTGGACCTGTACCAATAACTAAAACCTGAGTTTGTCCTAGTTGAGCTAAAGAAAGTTGTCTGCCATCCAGGACTGGATGTCTAAAATATAGTTAAAAACCACATGGATGGTTCCTGTGTCATCAGGAGACACGGCCATGTAAAGCTGAGTGTCATCAGCATAGCTGTGAAAGTTGATGCTGTGTCACTTGATGATGTCGCCTAAAGGTAACATGTAAAGATTAAAAATTGTTGGACCTAAAATTGAGCCCTGGGGAATGCCACAATCCATTTCATAAGTTCTTGATGAGCGTTCCCTCACACTAAAATAATATTTCCTGACATCGAGATATGTTTTGAACCGGTTAAAAACAGTACCAGCGATGCCAATGAGGCTGTGGAGTCTGTTTAACAGAATTGTGTGATCTACCTTGTCAAAGGCTCCACTAGAGTCCAGCAGAACTAAAACAGAGAGTAATTTCTTATCCATGTGGGACCTGAGGTCACTGTCCTGAGGTGCTATCTCTGTACTGGGATTTTTGTCTAAAACTGGACTGAAATGAGTCACTGATAGTTTTTAGAAGTCATAAAATAATTTAAATGATAAAAAACAATATTTTCTTAAATGTTGCTTAAAACAGCGGGTTGGATACAGGTCTGTAATTGTCTCGCACTGCTGTATCACAGTTGTTTCTCTTCAGAAGGGGTCTGACACAGGCTGTCTTAAAGGCGGTGGAAAGACCCCTGTCCGAAGAGAATAATTTACAATATCAATAACATCATCTTTAAAACACTAAAAGGGGTTTTACAAAGGGATGAAGGGATAGGGTCTAAAACACATGTCGCTGGTCTAAGCTGGGAGACAAGCTTTTCAAGCACTGCAGTATCAACCAGGACAAACCTCTCCAGTGTTTCCCAATTTAAAGCCACGGACTCAGGAGAGTTAAAATGACTAGGTTTAGGGTTTAAAAAGTTTGATTTGATAAAATCAATTTACTTCTGAAGTGGACTGCAAGGTCTTCACATGATAACTCAGAATTAAAAGGTTGGTTAAAAACAGCGTTGTGAACTTGGTCAATGATAGAGAAAAGAATTTTGGGGTTATTGATATTGTTAGTGATTAACTTTGAGAAATGATCCTGTCTTGCTTGTTTTACTGCTCTGTTGTATGTGACCATTTGTTTATAGAGTATCTGAAAATGAACTGTTCGTTTGTTTTTCCTCCATCTTTTCTCTGCAATTCTGCATTCTCTTTTTGATTTGAGAATATGATTTGTTCACCAGGGAGGTGTTATGTTTGAGTTGATCTTTTTTTAAATTTATTGTGCAACAATATCAAGTGCTGACCTGAGTTTCCAGTTAAAATGATCAACAATAAGCTTTCGGACCATCATTCGAAATTTCTCTAAAATTAACAACCACTTTGGAGGTTAAGATAGCGTTTCCAAACAGTACGCTCTGGGATGTCCTGCTGGATAAAATCCTTCACATTAAAAAATACACATTAATGGGCTGAAAGGCCCACATCCACAACAGAGGACACAGTAAATGATAATCCAGTTGTAATTAAAAGATCTATGATATAACTTCTGTTGTGGGTGGGTCCTGATACATGCTGGTTAAAACTAATAATATTGATAAGGTTTCTAAATTCACAGCTAAAAGAATCTGGATGATTGTCAATGTGAATACTAAAATCCCCTAAATAATAAATGTGTTGTATTTTGAATGAATGATGGCCAACAGTTCTGAAAATTCACTGGTTAAAGAAGAGCGTTGTCTGGGTGGCCTGTAGACAGTTAAAATATTGGAGGACTGCTGCCCCGGTTGCCCTGGTGTTTTCCTTGGTACCCTTGGTGGGTCGGGTTGGTGCCCTCTTGGGTCCTGGGGCTGTATCTGGATCCTGTGGCTTTGGGGGCCGTGTGCTGGGTCTCGGGTGCCCTGGTGGCTCTGGGGGAGCCCTTGGCCGTGGTCTCCCTGGGTATGGGCAGCTTCTTGGGTTTTCGGTGACCACCTGACACGCATGTGTGTATAGACACTCAAGCTCCTGTTGAGGCTAACTGTAAAGAAACGATTGGTCCCGTCAGAACATGCTGTGTTGGGCACTCCTACACATCTTCTCACGTCCCGTGATGCATGCTCCTCCATATCTCACCCCTATGGGTCCACCCCCTTTTATCAAGACCCCACATCTCTGGTGTCCCTGGTTTCTTACAGCCTTTACTTCCTGTATGGACTTAGATCAGCACAGCACCTGGACTACTATCTTAAACTAACTACAATACCTGTTTGTCCTTTTCCCAGTTGTCTTGTCTTGTCCTGTCTGTCACTGTTTCCCCTTCTTTCACACTGTGGTGTGGCACGGCCCTCCCCTTCAGCTCTCATCAGGGGTTAAATAAAGTTTGATTTGATGGAGTAGCCTACAGGGAGGGCTGGTAATGGTCACTATAGCAGTGAATCATATTCACATATCTCTCACTGCTAGAAAAAAAATGCACTGGTCTTTCCAACGCTGCCACCAGACACAGTGCTCAGCTGTAAAGATAATGCAGACAAGGGGAAAAAAAAAGACCCTGTTTTCGCCTCTAAGTCTCTGGTTGTCTGCTTTAGAGTGTTCTGTGCCTGATGTTCATGTCATTCTAACGCTTTTTTTTTTAATTTATTGATTTTTTTACACAATTACATATATATATACATAGACATTATGAACCGCATAGTCAAACCATATTGTTACAAACACATACAAACACACATTTAACATAAATATATACATATATACAATATATACAGATATACAGATAGGGGTATGACTAGGTTAAAGAGTGGATTTCATTGAGTTATAATATTCCCAGGTTTTTATAGCTGTTTTGTTATCCATCTTTTTGATTAAATTCATGTAATATTTAATTTCTATTTTGAATTCATGATAATTTGTTTTTTGTGGAGTCCATTTACTTTTATGCAAGTGATATTTCCCTAATATGAAGAGGAGATTCAACAAAAATAATTCTTTGTCTAAGTTTTTTCCCGTGATATGAAAGCATTATGTCTTTTTTTGTTAAATTAATCTTAATTCCTGTCAAAGATTCAAACAAAGATTCAAATTTGTTCCAGAATAAATAAGTACATTGACATTCAAAGAAAAGGTGACATATACTTTCCTCTTCTTGTTCACAGAATGTGCATTTAGTGTCAATATTATGAAATCTGGAGATGGTTTTATTAACAGGATGAATTCGATGTATAATATTGAATGAGATTTCCTTAATTTTGTTTGTGATGCAGTATCTGCTGCTTACTATCTATACTGAGTTCCAATTTATATTTGTGAATTTTGTGTTTCAAAAAATTTTTGCTGATGGGATTACAGGCTCAGGCCACTCTGAAACTCAGTTTGGACTTCATAAAGTCTTCTTAACCATGCTGGAATACACAGAGTTGCTGTTACTCAAAAGCTACTTGCATTAATGAGCAGTGATCGACCGAGAACATGTTTCAATACAACATGAGAGCACAAAAAAGTCTGCATGCCATAATGCTTTTCGAAGGTTGTAAAAGGAGGCCTTTAATATGTTTTAAGTTTTCTTACTCTCGAGTGATTTTCTGTGTCACTAAAACTAACTATCCTGAGAAATGGACTTTCACTGCCAGTACATTTCAATTTAAAGAAGTGTTACCATTTTAATGTTATTTTATTTTCAGTTATGGCATTTACTTTATCAGTCTTTCCTCTGCTCTTTTGCCATTCCTTAAGAACAGGTCTTCTTATCCTCCCAGCACTGAAACATGAAAGCCTCATAAGAGTAAGGTCCTCACCTGCCCCTTTAAGACAGGCAGGTTTTCATAAATAGCTGCACACCTCAGCCCGCTCAAAATGTCAGAGTCTGACTTAAAGCAGCTTTCCATATAATTTGTCTCCTGAAACGAGCTGACACCTGTCATTACGATTAAAGAAATAAATCAGCCTCTAATATTCCAAAAATACGCCAAGTGAACATAAACGCTGCTTCCCCAGATCTATAATTAATGTGGTCACATCCACCTCGGGAGGAGGAAATCTGAAGTACCCCTCTCCTCGCCCCCTCTCAGCAGCACCTTTGTTTGTAACCCAATAATCCCCGAGAGAATAAAGCGAGCTGTGAAAGCATAAATATAACCGTAATATCAAAACTCTCAAATCTGTGCTCTTACTGTTCTGACAGCTGCCCGCATTAATTAGCCATCAAAGGTCTCCCCCTCATACCAACAGCTAACATCAGTTCAGCAGCATTGCTGCTGTCACACCATGTTTGCTTGTCTCTATGAAGGCTCTTTATTATCAGCCTATTGAAAGTACAGCAGATAAAACATCCTATTGTGATCCAATAGACTGAGATGTTAAACTCTAAATGAACACTTATTTGGGCCACAGAAGAGAAGGTAAATATTCAGATTTGGGTATACATTTAATTAACTGAACTTGAAAAAGCACTTTTACTGTGGTTCTTTCTTCAACAGTTGTGCTTTTGAATATATGCAACTAAGAGCATTGTCGTCTTGCCTCTTTTGACATCACCTTTTTGTATAATTTTTGTGAGAGAGTCTGGTTTATATTAAAACATATTAAATAACATGAAGTTTTCAACTATTCTCACAGGCACTAGAACATAACCTTAAATGGGAGTAGGTAGCAACTATGCATGTACTATTTGCTGTGAGCCTTCCCCTACTCCATCTTTTCCTGTCTAAGTCTATCCACTGTCTCTCCTCTGCCCAAAGCTAAGAATACATTCCCTGACCAACAAAGGGAGAAAAATGTTCTTACTTATTTGGAAAATGCCATTTGAGAGCCAGTGAGACTTAACGCTGAATTTACAGTCAGTCAGCCTGACCCAAACAATTTCTTATCTGTTTTGGCTTCCTCATAGCTATGCTGACCTTGAGGCCAGTATATCTCCATTCTTCTGAAATGTCATGCAGACAGAAGCTTGGAACTTTCCCCTGGATCAGAACTCTCTCCAAAGCCATCTCCATGTCATCAGTTATCAGGCGGTAGAGACTATGAGCAGGACTGAAGCTGAGTTGAGGTCATAGGCTTATGCATACACACCCACTCTGACACACAGTCGGACAGTCCCCCCCAACTCAGCTCCTTCTTTGTGTCCATGTGCTTGTCTCCATGTTTGTTGTAATATGTTGCCTTGTGCTGAGGTGTTTATTTCCAATCCCACACTGTGCTCGCCTGACAGGTGTTTTTTTTTCCATCTCCTCTCCTCCCTCTTTTTATGCAACCCTTGCTGGCACGACTGGTTGCAGCTTCTCTCCACTATTTTTTTTTGTTTTCAAATTTTTACAGCATCCTTGGGTGTCAAGAAAGGCCCTTTAAAAATAAAATGTATTCATGTTATTATTGTTATATCTTAACATCAGCATAGTTCAACTCAACTCAACTCAAACTTTATTTATAGAGCACATTTAAAACAACCGAAGTTGACCAAAGTGCTGTACAAACACAAACAACTCATATGGCTTAAAATATCTAAAACATAAGCAAAAGTCTGTATTCATTAAAATACGTTAAAACACATACAAATTAAATTGAAAACTTAATAAAAACTAAGATGTGCACTCAACTTTGATTAAAAGCCAGGGAGAAGAGGTGAGTCTTTAAAAATGATTTAAAAACCTCAACTGAGCTGGCGGAGCGGATATGCTCAGGCAGACTGTTCCAGAGCCGAGGAGCAGCCGCCATGAAGGCCCGGTCACCTTTAGTTTTAAGTTTTGTTTTTGGGGGGACCAATAGCACCTGCCCCGAGGATCTCAATGTCCTGGCCGGGACATAGAGATCCAGAAGCTCAGTCAGGTACTGGGGGGCTAGGCCATTAAGACCTTTAAAAACAAGCAATAAAATTTTAAAATCAATTCTAAAAGCAACTGGTAGCCAGTGCAAGGAAGCCAGGACAGGAGATATGTGGTCAAATTTGCGCTTTCCAGTAAGGAGACGGGCAGCTGCATTCTGCACCAGCTGCAGGCGGTGCAGGAGGGACTGGTCTAAGCCAGAATAAAGTGAATTGCAGTAATCCAACTTCGAACTGATAAATGGATGAACCAGTCTCCAACTGTTTTTGTGGCAGGTACCCCTTGACTTTAGATAAAATCCTTAGATGATAAAAACTATTTTTGACAACAGCACCAATCTGGTGGTCAAGTTTTAATTTGTTGTCGAATATTACACCAAGGTTTCTGGCCGAAGACCAGACGTTGGCTGCAAGAGGGCCCAGAAAACCATCTGAAAAAGCAGTAGGATCACATCCAAACATTACAATTTCAGTCTTTTCCTCATTCAGATGGTTGATAGTTGCAACAGGCATTTGAATAGCTGCTGCATGTTTGGGTATACTCCTTTGGGTAAAGGGAAAAGGGAGGCTCTCTCTGCTCAGTCAGCTATGAGCAAGGTATCAGCTCTGCTCAGATGGTCCAGTTATTCTTAGGCCTCCTTTCTTAATGGTGTGCATCACAAAAAATTGCATATGTATATACAGTATACATATACAGAACATATATTCAGTACATATATATATATATATATATATATATATATATATATATATATATATATATATATATATATATATATATATATATATATATATATATATATATATATATATATATATATATATATATATATACATACATATATATATACAGTATACTGTATATGTATACACACACACACACATATATAGATAGATAGATAGATAGATAGATAGATAGATAGATAGATAGATAGATAGATAGATAGATAGATAGATAGATAGATAGATACAGTACAGGCCAAAAGTTTGGAGATACCTTGTCATTCAATGTGTTTTCTTTATTTTCATCACTATTTACATTGTAGATTCTCGCTGAAGGTATCAAAACTATGAATGAACACATGTAGAACTTGACAAAGACGTGTGAAATAAATGAAAACATGTCTTATATTCTAGTTTCTTCAAGTAACCACCCTTTGCTCTGATTACTGCTTTGCACACTCTTGGCATTCTTTTGATGAGCTTCAACAGGTAGTCACCTGAAATGGTTTCTAACAGTCTTAAAGGAGTTCCCAGAGATGCTTAGCACTTGTTGGCCCTTTTGCCTTCACTCTGCGGTCCAGCTCACCCCAAACCATCTCGATTGGGCTCAGGTCTGGTGACTGTGGAGGCCAGTCATCTGGAGTAGCACTACATCACACTCCTTCTTGGTCAAATAGCCCTTACACAGCCTGGAGGTGTGTTTTGGGTCATTGTCCTGTTGAAAAATAAATGATGGTCCAACTACATGTAAACCAGATGGGATAGCATGTCGCTGCAGGCTGCTGTGGTAGCCATGCTGGTTCAGTTTGCCTTCAATTTTGAATAAATCCCCAACAGTGTCACCAGCAAAGCAGCCCCACACCATCACACTGTAGACTCCATGCTTCACAATGAGAACCAGGCATGCAAAATCCATCTGCTCACCTTTTCTGCATGGCACAAATACACGGCGGTTGGAACCAAAGATCTCAAATTTGGACTCATCCGACCAAAGCACAGATTTCCACTGGTCTAATGTCCATTCCTTGTGTTTCTTGACCCAAACACATCTCTCATGCTTGTTGCCTCTCCTCAGCAGTGGTTTCCTAGCAACTATTTGACCATGAAGGCCTGATTCATGCAGTCTCCTCTTAACAGTTGTAGTAGAGATGTGTCTGCTGCTGGGGCTCTGTGTGGTATTCATCTGGTCTCTACTCTGAGCTGCTGTTAACTTGTGATTTCTGAGGCTGGTGACTCAGATGAACTCTCTGCTACTCAGCAGCAGAGGTGACTCTTGGTCTTACTTTCCTCGAGCGGTCCTCATGTGAGCCAGTTTCGTTCTAGCCCTTGATGGTTTTTGCGACTGCCCTTGGGGACACATTCAAAGTTTCTGCTATTTTTCAGATTGACTGACCTTCATTTCTTAAAGTAATGATGGCCACTTGTTTCTCTTAACTTCGCTGATTGGTTTTTGCCATAATATTAATTCCAACAACTAAACTGTGAATCTACATGAATGTTTATTTCAGCAGGGAGGTTTTGCATGATGAGAATTGCAGAATGCAGAGGCACATTATAGAAGTTGCAGGTTTCCTCTGATACTGAAATATCTCAAAATGGGTTTCAAAGTCACACCCTTATCTCATGCATGATTTAAAGAAATGTATTAGCTGGTAATGTGGTTTCTCTAACCCTGCAGTTCTCATAGCAGTTTCCTCTGTTTTTCTTTCAAACCTGTTGGCAACCCAACAGAACTTTTTCCTGTGTGTTGTTTCTGTGATTATTGGTTTATACAACTAATCCTATGTATTGTGAAGCATGTAGACTATAGCTGGTTGACTGCTGACAGAGGGACACATGCTGTGTTAAAAGTAGTGCCACAACAAAGCAGCTTGGTAGTGGAAAGGTCAGTTGTTGTTATTAGTCATCCTATACATTCCTTGCAACATTCTCTTAACTTGTTAGGGGGATTTGTGTTTACTTTTTTATTTTGAAATCCTGGTGCTTTTGTTTGATGTCTAGTATTATTTCCTGTCTTTGTTCTTTTCACACATTTTGTCTGATTTGCAATCACATGCACCTGTGTATATATACCATATATATAGTATATATATGTGCCAGCCCTCTGACAGATTGTCTCTGTCTCTCATTGTGTACATACTTTCCAGTCCTTGTTTCTTGTATTTGCTTGCCTGTATTGTTTTTGTTCATTTTTGTTTTGCATTTTTTAGATTTTGCGTGTTTTTGCGTGTCAAAAAGAACAACTTTTGCCTTATTGCATTTTTTGCCCTGGGTTTTCTCTGCATCTGAGTTTACTCTTTTTAAATGCGTAATTTCTGGCTTGTTTTCACTCTTAAATCACAAGAGGCCAGTGGCTCCATTTGCAGCAATGTAGCTGTGTATTTGTGCCATACTTTCTGTGCAGATGCAGAGCTGATCTCTATACTTGTGGACTCAATTAGACCAATGCCATGTTTCAAATGTCCTAAGCTGTTCCCCTAATAGAAAAGGGATCTCCTGATTTGTGAGCAGCTGTCTGATTTGTTTAGTCCAACAAAGCATACCGCTGTCACAATCAGCAGGCAGCAACAGATACTGAGATGCCATCAAAGTAACGAAAACCACCACAAGATGGCAGCGCTCACATACTGGCAGTGGGCTTGTTTATACAATAGCACACGTTTAACGTTATACATATGTATTTTTTTATAATTTCAGGTTTATTTGATAGTTTTTGGAGCAAAAACAAGAGTTAATCAACTTATTATGAATAAATCACTTTGATAAGTGAGCCAGTGACTTTTCAACAAGCTGCAGCCTTTTTACCTCTCCGGCGTGACTTGATAAAAGTGTCTCCCACTGACAGGTAAACTGTATCCCTTACATTTGTCACTAATGATATGTATGGTCCGTTTAATCCCAGACTAACCAAAGGGGAAGCAGACAAATGACACAGCAGCTCGCTCATTCCAAAGCCTAAATTACCCCGTTTGATGGGGTACAGGTGGTTATTCACCTAACTCAATTTGCTCATTAAGTTCCTGCGATGGTTTTGTCCAAATCAGCTCTGGAGCCATGGAGAGAAAGTGGCGTATTAAATCAGCTCTGGGGCTGCGTGGACTTCTCCATCCCCTATGCATACCTCTAATCTTAAGAGCTGTCACTTTCTATTAATACAACGTGCAGACAATCTGATCAATTATGCAAATAGTGAGTGAAGGATAAAATTCTACTTTAATGTTTTATAAGTGTGTTCTGGAGACAAGTGAGGCTCCTGCGTAGATGCTGTCGACTGATTTGCTCCCGTCCTTATTTTTTTTTTTCCACATAAATTGACTGTTGATTAGTCTGTCGTAATTCAGTTTGATTAGATTGTGTCAAAAGACAATATTCAGTGTCTTAATCATATTTTTAGACCTGGTGTTGGGCAGTTATGTCACTTCAAATGATGACATTTAACCACTTCTTCAAGCAGCCTTCTGGTGGCATCATTAATTTCTGATTCAAATAACGAATGTGTCTCCCTGCTTTCACAGCTCCATCATTCCGTCTATATCACCTCAATAATGAGCTTGAAGTTGCTTACTTCATTCAGACAAACAATGGAGTTTTCCACAGAGGATGCTTTAACTCTGAGGCACAGACAGGAAGAGTTGTTGGATGGTTTCTATCTTTTTCGTGACATAAACTGCCATTGCGGATATACATGCCAGCTAGATTAAGGTAAATATAGCATTTGTCACTTTCTGTTTGTTTTGGCTGAGAAATGAAAATAGGGGAGGAAAAAAAAATAGGGCGAAGCGCCTGAGACTCACAACTCGTGCTTCTAGTCTGAAAACTCTGACTTGATAGCATGCATGCCGAAATGAAAACAGGCAAGCAGTGCTACATTGATACAAGTAAAAAGCATACAGTGTGAAACAGGCCTGAGAGCAGCTGTGTGCGGTTTGATACATCTGACTGGTCTCCACAGTCACATGACACAAGAAGCGGCGCTGTCTCTGCACAGAGAGAGAGAAAGACTAAGGCTGTGACCGAAAATGCATACTAACGTCCTACTCATACTAAGTGTGACGTCAAAATGAGTATGTAGTGTGTTCACATTAGATAGTATGAAAAGATTGAGTGTGCGAGAAATACCCGGATGTATAGCTACTATATTGGAAAAAATGTTAAGTATGCGATGTGGGCATACTAGTCACACTCAAACACCCCATAATGCATTGCGAACCCCACAATGCATCGCGCCATGCAAGACCGACCTGCATTCAGCTAAAAATCGGCCACTAGCAAACTTTCCGTTTTCAAAATAAACACATCTTTTATTATTTCCTTTTAGTTCTTTAATGCTTTTGTAAATGGGCTCTTCTTTTGGAGCCAACCAGAAGTTTCTTCGATAGCATAATGGGGCACATAGCGGAATATCCGAAATGAAATTTGTATCCATGCGTTTTATGGCTCAAATGACCACATTTTGGTATTCTACGTGGTGACTTTCTCGCCTAAAATGCCTCTGAACTTTCAAATGTGGCGAATCAACAGAGATATTTGATAGCCTGGTGTGCTTCTGATTTTTGTCGTCGGAGGTTTGAAATGCATCATGGGAAACTTAGTAGTATAGTACAGTGTGAACGGTTGGCATCCTAATCATACTTATATTATGTAATATACAGTATATACTCATGAGTTTGTAGTATGTAGTACTTTAGTGTGCCATTTCGGACACAGCCTAAGGGTGGATCAGAATAGTCCCTCCTAAGTCCTTTCCTATCCACTTCATCTTAACCCTGATAAAAAACGTCACAGGGTCAAGGCAAGGAGGGGAAAAGACACGTGGAAAGGAGAACTGTGGTGAGAGGAATTTGACTGCACTTTCATTTTAATGTCATTTGTATGTGACGACGACTACTTGTGACGTAGGTAAGCCACGACGAACTACAGTGTTCCGAAAATGAAATACAGTAAGCGCATTTGTCCTCTGCCCTATCTCACAGGGTTGTTTCGTGTCTTCACCTGTTAAAGTACCAATCCATGATCAGAGGATTTACCTGTGATGGTGTTCTGTCTTTGCTCATGCAGTGTGTGTTTCCTGCTCACAGCTGTGAGGTTCGTGAGAGCATCTATAAATGTTGACATCTTTGGCAGACACTGACAAATCTGAAGCCTGATATACAGCAGACTGTCAGAAGCACAAAAATTGTGTGTTTAATATTCATCGATATTGTGTTGGAGAAAACTACATTCTTTAAAATGAGTGCTTTTTAAATTTAAACATGTAATTTTTATCCGTACACCAAGTTTCCGTAAACCTTCGGCAGGAGCCGTATTTATACACGCCACGTGCTGCAAGGCATTATGGGGCGTTTTGTTCTCCTTTCCTTTTTGAAAAGGATGGTCCAGTGTTTCCTAAACTAAAGGAGATATTAAAGGAAGCAACGACCCTCCTAACTTCTGGAGAATTCAAACAGCACTTATCATGGCCGATGCTTAAATGCTTCCAGGTCATTTCTTCAGTAACGAAGGTTCCTTATCAAAAAGAGCTATTCGGATGCACCCTAAAAACAGTCAGAGAAACAAAACAAATGTACACGGCATTGAGTACTTATGCTGATCTGCTGAAATACTCATGCATCGATATTTTATGTAAGTAGTTGATAAATCAGCAAAGTACTAGTAAAAGTACTGATACATCAATGCTCTAGTATCAATACTCCCATTCCTAACCATCAGCCAAAAATGTTGATACAGAGCTGGATCCGTGCTTTCTTGTTTTTTACACCAAATAGATTACAATAGGTGGAACTTTATTAATAATACACCTAATTAATAATGACCCTATCATTTGATTTTCACAGAGGGATTTGGGTCTTATCAGACCAGGCAGCATTTTTCCAATCTTCTGTTGTCCAGCTTTGGTGAGCCCATGCTAAATGGAGCCTCAGTTTCCTGTTCTTACATGACAGGAAAGGCACTCAAAGGCACAGTATGGTCTCCTTCTGCTGTGGCCCATCTGCTGCAAGATTTGATGTTTTGTGCATTCAGATATTTTCTTTGACATACCTTGGTTCAAATAAGTGTTCATTTAAATTACTGTTTTATGGTTGCTTGGTTCGGGTGTCTTGCTTTTGTCGAGCAAAAACAGACTTGTGAATCTGGTCAAAATACTGAGCGAGTTGATAAAAGTGCAGCAATCTCACATGCTTGATGTCGACAGCAGACCTTTAATCAGTGAGACCCCAAAAATTCTCAACTGTCCCAATCACCCTCTGATTGCTGAGTTTGGTCTTCTCCCTTTTTGCTGAAGTTGCAGAATGCCTAGATCCAACACAAGGTGAGCCAGAATTTCTTTTATTCTGGTTCTCATTGACAACCGTAAATTATGGGTTTGACCAGTTTTCTTGTGAGTACTTTATGCATATTATGGATAAGATTGATTTTTAGGTTGTTGTCCTTGAATAGTCGTTACCTCTGCCAAGGAGGTTAGGTTTTTGCCAGGATCTGTCTGTTTGCTTGTTTGTTTGTGTGTTTGTTTTCTGGTACTTAGCAAGATTATGCCCAAACTACTGGATGGATTTAAATGAAAAGGTGTGGTTTGGTAAAAGGAAGAAGCTGTTACATTTTGGTGGTGATCCGCATAATTGTCTGGATGCAAGAATTCATAAACTTTTCAAAAAATCTCATAACACTGGGCTGTATTTTAAAATGTATACCTCTTATGTCACTTGATGAGTTTTGTTTGAAGACTAACAGGATAATATATATATATAATAAAACTCTATTACAAAGGTAAATTTCATCTGGATCCCATCCAGATTGACGTCATAAAAAACACTGAAATTCATCATGGGAATTCCCATTCTTTTCTCCACGGCAGCTGTGAGCGTTTTGCCCTCTTTACGTCATTTTGGGAAATGTACTTTATTTGAAGACGGACGCCAACGCTTTCAAGCCTATGTCACTGCATTTTCTTGCTCCCCTTGCAATACCAGCGGAGGGGTTCTCCTCATTGATAGACACGAGCAGAGACTCAGCTGTCCAATCTGAGCATGTGGTGATTAGCATTGTTTATTTTACTGGAGTTGTGGAAAAGCCACTGCCATGACTGAGCTGCTTGGCAGAGGTCTGCACTCTCCAAGTGCTTTTCGAGTTGATTATTTATTGATTCTTTTATATCTGTTTTGCTTGACTATTCATGATTATTGTTTACTTTATCTATCACACAGCACTTAACTGACTGACTGCACTTTATGGAGCTTTGTCTGATTCTTTAGCCTTTGGCTTTTCATGGTTTAAGTACCTTTCCTTTTCATTTGTGCTCAGGATTTTTCCTGATTCTCCTAATGCCCGTATATTTTATGTCTTTTCATGTACTTTGTGCTGATGCCTGCTGTAAAACAATTTACCCACGGATTAAAAAACTCACACCATGTGACATTTTAAAAGTTTCTTTAATCACCTCTTATGCCCATTCTGATGCATGGTTTGAACTCCAGCAGATGGTCTTTACCATGTCTGCCTCAGTTCACTGGGTTGTTGCTAAGTGAAGTTTTTTACATAATGAGCAGTTGAGTGAGTGTACTTCATAAATGGCTGGTGTCTTCATAATTGTGTTGCCAAAATGTCACACTAATATCCACAAAAAGTCATTCCAATCTTCTCATGTGTTGCATTTTAGCTGCAAGATTCATGTACACACACAAAAACGTTCACAGTTACATTTCCTTTTAAAAAGAACCTTTTTACCAAACTCTCAGACTGACACGAGCTCCGTACTCCTCCACTCACCTTTAACATGTATTTTTTTTAATATATTTAACCAGGTAAAATACCCATTGAGGTCAAGACCTCTTTCACAAGGGTGACCTGGCCAAGAGAGGCACAGTAGACAAAACAGACAGAGTACAGTAACAGACATTAAATACAAGCAATAAAATGCAGTATTATATTCTTAAATGCTTATTCCTAAGAGTGCCACCCTCCATATATGAACTTTCGACATTGAAAAATTAAAAAATATATATTTATTTTTATTCTTGAACCCTGAAGGTCTCTATGTTTGGAGCAGATGTTTCCTAATTCACTATATCAAACCCACTCAGCTTATCTGTGGATGGCTGTGTGTGCAGCAGCTCTGTCCTGCATGATGTGAAAGCTGCAAACATCCGTCAGTGCCATTAATTGATGGGTGAGTTGACGTTCCCCATGGCTCTTTATTATTCTCATGTCCTCCCAGGCTCTGCGCCTTCATGCTTGGCACATTACAATGTGTTGACAAATCAACTTACAAGAGCTTAATGGTACACAACAACGGGATGTCACACATTGCAACAATGTCAAGCACACTGAAAAATAGCAGTAAGGGCTTCCTGGTTGTGTGGTTTAAGGGGCTGATTATGTAACAGTGTCTCAATAAGTTGGTAAGTTTAATAGTAAAAGTTAGTTTCTGGAGGACCCACAGCCTCACACTCCAAAGATGCAATTAATCTTAATGCATTTCAGGGTTTCTTGTCAGTTTTTTGGTAGCTAAAAAAGCTGTTAATGTTCTCTGGAACATCTCTCATAGTTTGTTTTTAGTTTGTTAGTTTGTTTGTGTGTTCCCTCCACCCAACAGGCTTTTGTCCATAGTTGTTAGTTTGTGTCTTAAATCTTGCCCATAACTCATGGACAGGTTTTTTTCATGGAACAAGAAAGAAGTTATAAGATTTTGGTGGTGATATGAATCTGAATGCAGATCCAATATATTTTTTAACATTATGAGCAAATAGTGTCAAAAATACTATGGTAGAGCTTTTGCCCTCAGCGGAATCATAGCTGAACTTGCAAATATGGAACTATATCTTATTCCAAATTATTAGTAAATGTTTCATTGTTGAAACCAGTAACATGTTAGAATTTGGTGATTGCCCAGTGGCCCACAAAGCCTGTTGTTAAAGAGGACATATTATGTTTGTTTCTCCTTTTCACTATGCCAGACTAGGATGCCTGTAAAGCATTTCTGCCCTCAGTACAAGTCATTTAGTTCCTTCATTGCCCCACAATAGCATTCTCAATATCCTCATTTTAAGCCATTATAAAGCCCTCGTTGAAACACTCGGTCTCAAGGCTGACCTAAAGTTACCTCGCAACGTCACAGCCCTTTGTGGTCTGATTGGTCAGTTCTATCGGGGGTTGAGCCAGCCTGTCCTTCTTCTTCTACTGTATTTTCTGGCAGGCTCAATGCAGCGACCGTGTATTGAGTCCCCCTACAGGCAAGAGCCGGTAATGAGTGAATGTGAGCTAGGGACCTATATACCCCTGCTGGTGGATGTGTTCCACGGTGACGGTTTGTGGCTAACGGACATCACAGAGGAGGAAGTGTTTTATCAGATTACTCCAATTAAAAGAAAGGTACCTCGTGTCGTCACGACGTTTGAAATCTCGCGGACATCTCGCAATGACCTATTTTCAGAGGCATCAAATCTCGTTCTAGGATATCAGAAAAAATACAATATCTCATTTTTTGAAAATTAATGGGGTGTAAGGTCTTGTTTTCAAATGTATTATATTATATGCAAGTATTAAATCGTGCATCAGCATGATATGTCTCCTTTAAACACAGCCCTGCTGCCTCCTCTTCAGAAAAAAATGTGCAGGTGTTTACCTCCAGAAGGAGGTGAAGATGGCCTGTTCATCCATTACCAATGACCATGAGAAACTGATGAACTTTATTTGCTGGTATGAGTACTGATTATGTTGCGTCATTGATTGAAAACTGGTTCAAGATTCGTAAATATAATACCTGTACTCACCAATACCGGTCATGCTCGTTTTAAAGGCGTCATCAAAATAAAGGGCCAGTATGGGATTTCTAAAGTGGGGTTGTGTTAGGTACATGGCATGACACTAAAACATGTGCCACAGTTTCACAGCTCAGCTCTCTCTCTGTTCAGATAAAACTTAGGACAGATGCTTATGCTATACATTACTTTCCAAGGTGTCAAACTCTACATACTTAAAAGAACAGTTGAAGCAAAGAATCCACAAAAACAGTGTGGGGTCATCCCATGGTACAAACACTGTTTATATCCACTTAAAGACCCATTATCAAACTGCTTTGATTAGGAACTATTTTGAGACATGGTACAGACTACATTCCTACTGTTGACAGTGTAAATATCATACTACACCCTACTTTAGTTTTGCCTAATACATAAATAATGTTTAATCCAAAATAAAGATAAGTTAATTATAGGAATGTTTCAGGGCTATCAAGCAAAAAAAATATATATATATATATATATATATATATATATATATATATATATATAATAACAAAGATTGTCTTTATTGCTGAGTTGACTTTACTAGTCAATCAAAAAGTGTCACTAGTACTATAATAGATTGAAAAAAATTCAATAGTACATCTAGTAGACTTAAATATGTGTTCTCTAGTACTGCTTGTAAGTCTCATATACTAAAAATAAGGGGGCAGGAAATCCAGGCTTCCATTGGCTTTCCAAAATAGATAATAGCCAATCAGGGTGTTGATTTTCGTTATAATCCCTCGTACTTCATTTGCATTAAGTCCACTAGTACTCCTAGTGAATCTTTTAGCTTTACTATTACTACTAATGGACTAAAAACTGTCTTCTAGTACTACTAGTGAGATATTAGTTTACTTGTAGTAATAGTAAACAAACATTTGTTTTACTAGTAAAGTTTTTGGCTCACCAGTGAACGAGTAGACCTTACGAGTGAAGCAAAATTGCCTACTAGTTTACAGTTTTGTGTTACTAGTACTATAAGTAAAACTTTGATTTTTGCTGATATTTTTAAGTCTACTGGAGCATTTCTGAAAATTGATTACACTGTAAAAATTTTCCAAAACTGTTGAGACAAAAAACAAACAAACAGAGAACCCCCCACAAGTCTATGTGTGCGCCGTTTTCCTCTAAGTATGACTGGTGCACTGATCCACAGCTTTTCTAAAAAAATGTGGTGTCAGTGCTCTGAGAACAAGGAACTTGTAATTTGCTTCTCAGAGACAAAAAGTTCAATGTGAATAAAAAAAAGTCTTGCTGTTCTTTTTTTTCCTCGTGAGATTACAAGGTTACTGGCAAATCCTTCACAAATCTAGGGCCAGAACTGAGGATGAATACACAACCTGCTCTGTTCCTCTCATCTAAGAAACTGTTTTTGTGTATGGTGTCATTGTCAAGAGTATAAAAGTCCTGAACATTAATTTACCATCTAGCTTTTTGAGTCAGAGGAATCTTTGTGCCTGTGTGTGTGTATCTGTGTGGGTGTTTGTTTGGAAAGATGGAAGGGTGGAAGTCGGGAGGCAGAAAAAGAAAAACAATCGACGTATACTAGTGACTAGTGGCAATTTGCTCCAAGGGTCAACCAGTCAAATAAGGTTTTAGTCATTTATTTAATGGCTCTGACGATTACTTAGTGATCATTAGAGACAGGTTACCTGGTGATGTGAAGCCTGGTTATCTGAAGTTTTTGTATTAATGTGATATGAGCTGTACTGTTCAGTGAATTAGAATATAAATTACAAGTTTAGTTGTACCGGGTACTGGACAATAGTCAGTGAAGATAATGGAAGGGCTCCCAGCAGCCCTGTGCCTTTATGGAGAACAATCCTAACAGTAAGGTACATGGCTGTTAAAGCTGGGGTTGGCGATCTGATTTAGGTACACTTTTTGATATACTGGTTAAAATGGTCTTTATGACCCGATGGTAATCAACTCATAATGTGTTCTTAAAACAGAGCGAAAAATATCCGCTATCTACAGCAGGAGTAAAACAGGGAAAACACCAACCAATAATCTTGCCGGGATACCTTCTTTTACACCAATCAAATCCCGTCGCCATTCTGCGTGCCTGCTGCGCGTGCATTTTCCCAGCGTGCACCGACAGTGGGTGTAGCATGTAGCATGTAGCATGTAGCGTGTAGGGAACAGACTCCGCTGGAGAATGCTTACCTTTCAAGTTTTGTCTTTGAAAATAAAGGAAGTCCGCTGTGAGCTGTCCCACAACACCAACCAAGCTCCAGTATCCCTCACATTTAAGACAGATGTACAAGAAATCTAAAATAAACTCTGTTTTTCTAAGTTTGTTCCGCTGTTGGCTCTAATCTCGCGAGAACTGCCGTCCATGCTACTGCAGGTTGCAGTTCTCGCGAGACTTCTTCTTCTTCGGTGGTTGGCATCCATCATTTTGGAGTATTACCGCCCCCTTCAGGCTAGAGACAGACAGCTAGTTCTCCAAAATTGCCAACCCCAGCTTTAACAGGCACAGTTATTTTTTTATAATTGTAAGAGTTTCATGTACAAACAAGATACAATGTAGGACTAAATCTATGATTGGGCAAAAAAATTCAGAGCACTTTGTTCTCCCCAAGTCCCTGAGTTTGGCACTATTTTACAATGCAGCAAATGGCTTTGTGTTCACCTGCTGCTTCTCACTCTGAAGAATTTCAGCTTCTATATACTCTGGTTCATTAGGGTCATCATGTGCATTCACATTAAAGGAATGCCGACATCACTTGAGTCAAAATCACTTATATTTTGTTCAGAATAAGTTTCTGTTGCCGTTGTGTCTTACTAAAACCACAGAGCAGGCATCACCAAATGGCGGACTCCAGTCAAGATCCAGACCAAGTGATGGTTCAGTCCAGAACAGCTACTGTGGTCTGACACAGGACGGTCATGCCATGAGTGCTCCAAAATATATGTTCTGTAGGCTGTGTTTTCGGAAGCTTAAGGTTGTTTTATGAAGCACTAAAGAGGAACAAGATATTTCGTGGAGGTGAACCTACACCTGACATTTATTCAAAATAATGACGACCAACAGCAGCTGGATGCAATCAAATGGAGCTTTACTTCTTCTTCTTGCCTGGACAAGGAGAACAACAATACAGAGTGACAAAGCAGTCTGAGAGTTGAACTGAAAACTAGTACAGTGTCATCTCCTTTTTATAATATTGTATGTGGTCTTGTGAGGTTGTTTTTGGTGAGGCAGATGGCCTTGCAGGTGCAGGAAGTTCAGCAAGTTCATGGGAATAACTTCAGTTTCTGGGAAGAAAGGGCCACGAGAGGGCTAAGAGGGCTATGTACGGTCATGTAGTGTGTGTGTATGTGTGGGAAAGCAGTCTCTAGCAAGGAGAGGGCTATGTAAGGTCATGTACGGGTTATTTCAGGTCATGTCACAAAGCAATGATTTTACAGCAAATCAGGATAGTTAAAATACTTAAGAAAAAACTATATACAATATATAGAAGAGTCAAATTGTTCCTCACAATGTGCAATAACTATGGTCTTTCTGTATAATTTTAGGAACACCGTTTCAGAGGTAATAAATAATAAGTTTAACCCTTAAGGGACTGCAATTGTAAGGGTTCGCCAGTAAATACATTTGTATTTTTGTTAATTCTGATGTCATTTCTTGGAATATCTTCAAATACCTAATATCCCTAGAATCCTTACAACTTAATCTAAAATGGTATACATATAAATAAACCATAAAAATTAGGTAAAGGTGTTCAAATTGTGTTATAAATTAGAAAATACAAAAATCGGATATGTTTTTTTCATTATATTTACTAAATATGCACACAAAACACATTTATCGAAATGATTTCCACATGTAGAAAAATTAACAAAATATTTATCAACACACCAGTAGTGGTTTGAACAAAATACCTATTTCAGTTTTTGAGATATGATCATTTTTATGTAAAAACTACAGAGGCGTTTTTTTTTCTGTTTGATCACTACTGCTGAACCAAAGCAATACTGAACATAGAAACTTGAGCAAAATATTTCTCAACAATATTGTTTCAACTATATACATTTTCCATAAATATATATACATTGCACATTTTACACAATACACATTACATAGCCTATATTTTATTTTACAAAGAACCATTGTGGAAGTCATCATGGCAGATAAAACTCTCTCTCTCACACACAATCTCACACTAAATCACACGACTTTCTCTCACCAAATCAAACAACTTACTCTTCCTAAATCACACACTCATACAGTACCTAACTCCCCCGTCACAATTTTAATCAATCAGTCTATCTATCAATGAATCAATCTCTAGCTCTCTCACCATATGAACTGCTCTTTCCAACCTACACGTTACAAAGGTCCTTTGGCGCCACACAGTGGTGGCGCAGGAAAATTCCCGGGTGATTTTACGCCAGTAACACAACGTAATGACGTAAATGGAGATGTCACATGAAAGACAGAAGTCTCTGCTTTTAGCAGCAAAAAGAATGAGCATTCTAGCTAATGTCGTTTTTGAGTTATATCAGTTTAAGCAGAACTATGTAGACAGCGCGGTGGGCGGGGCCGCCGGCGGGAGGTCAGTCCCTTGAGGGTTAATGTTTTTTTTGTATTTGCATGTCACTTAATTAATGTATTTATTTTCATATAACAAGTTAAATTCTTGCTCTATCTTAAACTTACAGTATTTTTCTAAAAAGGTTTGCAAGGTCTTTTTGCCCAGCATAGAAACAACAAATTGCATTACAGTTCAACATGTCAGAAAGGCTCCAAAATTCAACTGAAGCATTCCCATAGAGAGAAACAGATTAGCTGACATAGATTAGACTCAATAGCACTTGCAGCCACATTGTCATAATGCAAAATACACAAGCACTCGTCATTTCTGTGTTATTTCTGTCATTGACCCTTTTATGTACTAGTCTTGGACTCTATCATTCAAAGGTACATGGAGAGACAATTTCCCAGGGGGTCTGGAAGCAGGATGAAGCTTTTCAGCAAATAAAAGCCATCAGTTCCAGATGTAAGATGACACGGTCCTCATTTGCTTCCGAGGTGAGAAATTCTCAAGTCTGTGTTGCTGAATGACCTTGGCAGTTGAGTCCCCGGGGAAGAAGGAATTAGTAGCTGACCTTAACATCATATCCTTCACTTTCCTCTCTTTGCATTTCCATGATAGTGTTTACTTTTGATACACGGATCTTTATAGACAAGGGCATTTTTGTGAAGTACACACAAAGTCACCTCCACTGAAATTACGCATAATATGACCCATGTTTTAATTATGTTTGCTACAAGGACTTTTTATCTATATAAAAAATAGTCATAATGATGTCCATTTATCACACAGAACATGCAATATCAACACAGAAAGACCCTGGCTGACACAGGGTCCAAACCAGCAGCAGTGAAACTACTTTGCTGTGAGGCATGACCACTACCTGCTACACCACCATGTAACCCTGTGCAATGGCTCATAACAATAACATTTGCATTATAGGCAACTTTACATAATATACAGTATCTATATGATTATAATGTTTAAAAACTTCCTATAATACTATGAATAACTAAAACAGCAATCAGAGATAACAGACCCCTCTTCCAAAACGCTCAGTTATGGCAGTGGCTTTTCCACAACCCCTGTAAAAGATACAATTCTGGATCACCACATGCTCCGATTGGACGGCTGAGTCTTCGCTCATGTCTGTCCATGAGAACTACTCCACTGGTATTCAAAGGGAAGCTGGGAAATGCAGTGACATTGACTTGAAAAATGTTGACGTCCGTTTTCAATAAAGTACAATTCCCATAATGACCTAAAGGGGGCAGAACCCTCACAGCAGCAGAGGAGAAATGAATGGGATTTTCCTTATAAACTTCAATGTTTTTTTATGATGTCAATCTGGATTAGATCCTGATGAAATTTACCTTGATGATAGTCATATTATATGTGATTACAAGTGGTGTCGGATATGATTTTTAAAATATGGCCCAGTTACCTTATAGGCTTTTCAGAAATTTGAGGACATTTTTGCACCCAGAAAATTATGTGGATCACCACCAAAATGTATTGGTTTCTTCCTTGCCTTCTTCCTTCTTCTGAAACATCTGTTCATTGTGAGTCTGGATCTATTTAATATTTCCTGCCTGTTTCACAGAGGGTTTTTGCCACTGTAATTTTGTTTTATGTTGCAAAGAGCAGTACAAATGGTGGATGATAATGATTTTGGATTTATGAGTTCATAATTTAAAAGCAGAGTATTGCTTTGATTTTCTCTTGAGGTGTCTTGAGATAACATTTTCCATGATTTGGGGCTATATTAACAAAGGGAAATTGATTAATTGAAACAATAAATGTTATGTTGCTATGAAAATGGAAGGTTTTCCATTTTTAAGGAGAAAATGGGAACTATTTGTATGGATTTTACTGCATCCCAAAAACTGATTTTATACCTAAATCTTCAGTAATATTCCCCAAAACATAAAAGATGTCCAAAGCTCTTGTGACTCATTTCCGACTCTCTTTTCTTGTTGCAAGCTTGGCTGCAGAAGGCTGAAACACAATGCTTCTTTCACTCAACAACCTGATTCAATTTACTCTCATTTTCAAGTGTCTGGATGCCAAGGGCAGGAAAGAGGAATAGATAAGTACAAAGGAAAGTGTTTCAGTGCTGAAATGAAACACAGTTAACCAGCACAGATATTGAGTGGGACAAGATGACAGTAAACCGACATGACATAGTAATTCAAGTCTTCAGTATCTATGTTTATAGGGTGTCATTCTATGGTTTCTGCAGTCTCTTACCATCAAATACTTAGTTGGGAGGACACTAGCATAATCCCATTGACATAATATATTGGATAAAATAACAAAGTCAATTTAAACCCTGGAAATGTTGCTTTCCCCATCCTCCATTGACTGACAAGATGTGTTCCTGCTCTGAGGCCAAATGTAAGTATGCAAGAAAGGACAGTTTTGGGGTAAGACCTCCAAGAAATGCAATACAAGCAGAGAATAAGAAAAAAAAGAGATTCAGTCTTGTTGTTTCTGACTTGTCTGAAGGAACTTCCACAAACATGACAGCCCTTGATATTTCAAACCATCCAACACTTGAGGACAGAAGGACAAGGAATGCAGAAATGTGAACAAAACAAATATAACAGCCTTTAAGTAAAAGGTATGAAACATTATTGGTATGATCCTCTCGTAAGGACTTAGCTGTTTATTTCCCCAGAAGACAAAGGACATTTTTGATGACAACTATTTCTACAAACTAGTCAGAGAAGACCACGAGTCTGAAACTCTTAGATTTCTGTTTTCATTAGGGGTGATGTGAAAGCTCACACAGACTAAGTTTTGGACTAGAAAACCAAACTCTGCCAAAAAGCAGGGGCCTTGGTTAGCTTCCGAACAAACCAGTTCATTGTGGGTATAAGGTAGAGGTAAGATCTTAAGCCCAAGCCCGACGGGCCGGGTCGGGCCCAAAGTGTCAGTTATTACGTTCGGGTCGGGTCGGGTCGGGCTTCCCTCTCTCTAACTTTTTTTTAATAAATATATATTTATATATTATGTATACTAAAATGATGTATGGATATTAAACTAAGGAATACTTGTTATAAAATAAATAATTTGGATAAAACAGAGAAGGCGCTGCATGGTAATTGCTATTTAACTACTATGGTCGGGAAGGTAAAGGGACAGGAGGAGAAGATACAGCTGACACACGGAGGGAACTGAGCACTGGAAGCTTTAGGGCTCCGCTTTTTCAACCAGAGGCAGTGGCACCTGTTTCACGAGCCATTGCTGACTGAAGTCTGTATTCTGTTTCTGTAATAACCAAATACACGGCTTGGGAGTTGGGACACGCGCTCGCTTTACGCAGCACTCAATGCCAGATGTTCAAGAGGACGAGACCCGAGACTGAACTCCCGCACTCACAGAAATATCTTTAACAAAGTTTTCCAGCGTTATTTCATTGTGTAAATGCATTTATAATGATCATAAAAATATGTAGATTATTTTAACATTAAGAAAAGTTGCGTTTTTTTCTGCCAACTTGAAGAAATTAAAGTAAATGTCAAATGGGCTGCTGCATTTTGCCAACGAAATGAAGCATGAACTATCACACCTGATAGAACAGACACACAAATATAAAAGATATAAATGTTTATTGAATATGCATCTTACAGTCTTGTTTAACTGGGAGAATTCGTTACAAAAGACAGGCTTTAATTTGTTATCATTATGCACAGGCATCGTCACAAATGTGATCACACAAATCGCAACCTGTCCCTTTTCCCGGAGCCGTGCTCTGTCCGGGTCTGACTGACGCATCCCCTCCCTTTCCTCCTCCTCCTGAGTCCTCACAAATAAAATATAAAATTTCGGGTTTGTTTCGGGCTCGGGCCTGCAAATTGAGTTTATTGATCGGGCTCGGGCTGGGTCGGGCTTTAATACCCGCGGGCCTGGGTCGGGTCGGGCTGGATTTTTTAGGCCCGATCTTACCTCTAGTATAAGGCAAGTGAACCAAAAAGCAGGGCATTGTTGCTCTAATTTGACTGAATACAAAAGTCAATAAATAAGCAAACCAATGTAACATCCAATAGGGAGTGTTTTCGTGAGGGTCTGTCTTTTTTGTCTGTGGATCTGATAGTCTGTTAGCAAGATCAAGCAAAAACTACTGGATGGGTTTACATACAAATTTTACCAGAGGTGAGGTTTGGCCTAAGGAAGAAGCCAATCTATTTTGGTGCTGATCCAATCCAGATTGATGTCACCAAAAAAAATACATTTTTCAAGCCTATGTTGCTACATTTTCCTGTGTCCCTTTAATGCCAGGGGAGGAGTTCTCCTTTGTGGGTCCTCCAACCCACAGTACCATCTGATTGGTTACACACTCTGGTTACATGCAGAGGCATGGCAAACAGCCAATTAGCACTGACAGCTGTGCATGTAGTTCTGCTCACAGACATAGCAAAGAGGAGGAAGAAATCACCAATGGAGAAAGCCTGCCACTGTACCTGGAGCCTTGCTTTCTGAGATAAATTAAGGCAGCAGACTCTCCCGAATTTGTAATAAACATCCCAGTCCTCTACAACTCACAACTACTAGTAACATTACCGAGGGCCTATTAACATAATAGAAACATGTACTGCTGCTCTGCTCGCTCACTGTCCCTCAAATCATGCCTGTAAATCACTCGAAAGAAGGTTGCTGATAATATCAATATGGAAATAGTCCATCGTAACAGAAGTCTATGCGTGTGTGAGTGTAAAAACCTGTAGTTTCTCGCTGGTTGATCTGGAGATGCGGATGAAAAAGCAGGCTTCGCCGACACAAGCTTGTTTGCAAAAAAGAGCAGTTTATTGACAAACCAAGCAAATGTCTGCATCGGGCACTCCAGGATGTACCCGAGAGGTTTCAGCCAAATGAGACCTCCTGAGCAGCGACAACGGACAACATTTATACCGTGAAACATTCTTTGAAGTACACAGAGCCACGTATGCAGGGTGGACTCTCCTTGAACCAGCCTCTTAGACAAATGACCAGTGGCCACAAAGGTTGACCCGTGATGGCCTGAAGTGATAGCCTTTAACCTTTGACACAGGACATCCCCTTAAGTATCAGTTTTAAGTTCTCAGCTATTTACCTAACCACAGAAGTTTGGTTTTCTTAAGAAGAAAAAATGTGAAGAATGTCCTTTGTTGTGCATCCTAACTATAACATCCTGAGTGAACCAGGCCACCTTCAGTCTAATCATTTGCCAACCCCTAAGGCCACCAATTGTCCATCTAAAGCATTCACATCAGATACATCAAACCGAATCCCCAAATTCCAGTGTTGTGCGGCGTGAACAACACAAACATCTGAACAAGCAGCAGCAGCATATTGGTTAAGTCAGCAAGTTACAAGACCCACAACCAACTAAGTCACTCCATTGGATATGTATATTAACAGTACTCACACTTCTTGCAGATAAATACTTTTCATTCCACAATGTGCATTTAAAATATTGGACTACACTGGAAGTCACAACTTATGGATGGAACTCAGCCGTTATGTGGAGGTACAAGATTATTTATAACTCAGAGCTGCTTTGAGCAAATGTTGCTTGAGGCCAGTAGTGTATTTTCAGATTATAGCACAACAGCTGGTCAGATGACAAAAGCAAAGGCAACAGCTACAGCCTGAACTATTGGCAATACTATACTGGTCAACTTGACAAAGTGCAGTGTGAAAGATGCAGCTCTTGTGGGGTAATTTTTGTCTGTAGTGGTCAGAATCTACCAAAAGTGGTCCAAGGAAGGAACAGTGGTGGGCAGCTGCAAAGGAATGAAGTCTGGCCAGTGTGTTTCAATCAAACAGACAACCTACTGATGCAAAAAGTCATGAAGTTAGTTTCAGTTCTGACAGAAAGGTATAGTTTTTTTTTGTTTAGGGCTTGATAGCTAGAGACCAGTCAGAGTGACGTGTGGTCATTCAGATTCAGCAGCTTCACTTTTTCCCCTCCCAGCTAAATGCTAGCCAACTTTTAGACAGTTTCCAGCCACTGTGAGTCCAATGAGGTTTTTCTGTTTGCTACTTTTGTTCTAAATTTCTGAGGCATTTTCCTTTAAGGCAAAAATTTCATTTCAGTATCCTATAAAGTATGAGTAAAAAGGTATGGTTTATTACATAATTGCAGGGTATCTCATAACAACCATTAGGGTGTGCAGGTCAAAGCACTTTTCTGTCAAGGACTAGCCAAGACTGCCAAAGAAATCGGGGTAGACTTAAAGCTATGGTCTACGATTTGGAAGCTTGGTACATCTTAATAACACCGTTCATGAGGCCGTTATGGTCCTATGGTCCAATCTATGCAATATAAAGACCAAAAAGAATGAAAAAAATCCATTCAATATATCCGCTGCAAAGCAGCATAATAGTTGACCAATCCGAACTGCCGGGAACGGCGGTTCGGATTGGTCCGTGAGTCCATCCAATCCCCTGTCTCCTCTGCTCCGCACCGTCTCGCCCATGGTCCCGCCTCCTCCCCACTACCTCCCTCATGTACCAGTGAGCAGCTAGCAGCACAGCTAGCTGCTGGAGGTAGCTGCTGGAGAGGAGCAACACCGTAACCGGGAGGTCGCTTCTGTTATCCTCCACAACAGAGGGAAGGAAACGTAAAAGTTTCGAGGAAAAGGCTGAAGTAAGGAAGAAATATGAGCAATACAGGTCCCAACGGAGACTCAGCATTGGAGAATCGTACGGTGGAAAAGCTGCAGAATGATCTGGGACTGAACACTGCGCCGGCTGCCGAGGGGCCAGTGGCCGGCAGCAGGTGCAGCACTGGCCGACCAGCCGCAGCATCGGCCATTCTTGTATACTCCGGAACATCCAGATGACCAGCCCACCCCTGGTTGAACAGGTAATAGCTTTGTTTACTACAGTGGGAGATGTCTGCCGAATAACTCTGGTTAGTCTGTGCCCATACTGGCTAATAACTGAACGCTGTTGGTCAGAACGAGTAGGTTCTGTCAGTAGATTATAGCATAAGTTAGCCACGCATTGTTAGCATTATAAACTGAGCTGGTGAAGACACGCCGAGAAAGATAAATCCTCGCCCACAATCAGCTCTGCTATGATCGGACAGTGGCGACGCCAGACCTACTTCGTCGCCGGTCCTATTGAAATGGCTACCGCTGTGTGTAACAAGGGGGATGACTGTTGTGTTTGTTACTTTCAGCTATGAGAAATCTCATTGTTGTTGCTGCTGATATTTGCTGCCGGCTTATTGCTCTGCCAGAGGGGGCGTGTTGTTACGAGGCGACACGAGCTGGGGGGCGGGATCTTGCAACTCGGAGGGGAGGGGTGAGTAAAGGGGGGGCAGGCTGCGTTTTTCAAATCTGCCTCAACAGCCAAACTGGTTTTCAAATCGTAGACCCTAGCTTTAAGTGGCTCTATCTGTATGTCATGGTTCATCCAAATATCCATCTATCCACCAATGCATCAGAGCTTTGATGTTGACCTTTATGTAATGCACTATAAAAAAGGCTTACAGCAGACAAATGGCAAAACTAGCTCAACTTGTAATTTTAAGTGATTACTCTTGATAATTTTGGTTTCAGAACAGTCTTAAGCTATAAATAGGATTACATTTGAAACTCAATCATTGGAAAAACCCTAGTTACAATTTTAAAAATCCCTCCCTGATACTTAACCTCGTTGAATACTAAATCTGTGTCATGATTTCCTTTGGACAGTAACACTGACCTTGGGTACTACTGCTCCTTTGTCTCTAAAAATTCAAGCTCTGGTAGCTTCAGGCATTCAGTAGCCCTCAAGGGGTTTGTTCTTTTGAGGTTTCTAGGGAATACCAGAATGGAGGGAGACCCCAAGAACAAGAAGACACTGGGGGGATTTACATGTCCCATGTGAACCTTACAACCTCCAGTGATCCCCATGAAAGAAAAACAGAAACGTTGACTTGTTTATGTTATACTTACTAGAACTGCATTCTGGTCTTATATCTTTACATTTTGCCTGTAAATATTTAAACATGTCATTTTCTTTTACAGACAATATTTTATTGATGACAATATGATCAAAGTTGTGGCAGGGTTAATCTCAGAACACGTCCTCCAGTGACACGAGAGTGAAGCTGAGTTCACCAGCACAGACATAGGTTAGCCTTTCAAGAGAAAAATATACCTATTATGTAAGGGTTTGATTTTTCATCCTTATAGGTTGATTCAGCTTCTTTAATGTTTCTTCACCTTTTTGCTCTGTTGATATATGCCTCCAGTGAAATTCATATCCACTTAGCTGAAGATGTTTTATTCAGCCTGGTTGAGAAAAAAAAAGTGCCCTTTAAGAAAACTAGTGCATGGAATGAATGTTACCTCTGCTCATGTATTCTCCTTCTTCTCTGCTTTTTAAAGACCACGGGAACATTTGCATAACATTTCTCTGGCTGGTTTGGGACTCTGATAAGTCAGAGGTCCAGCTCAATGAAAAATATGGTGACTGAAGTGTGAAATAGAGCAGGAGATAAGACCTTGTCCTCAAGTGGTAGTAGAGAAGGTCGATAGATTTGGATCTCCTGACTGTTATAACAGGTGAATTGAACACAAACTGACATTAAGTCGGGGATAAATGAATCTCCTTGAAACACAGTTTTTTCTTTTTGACAGTGCAACCTCGAAAGAAATATCACAAGACTTTTCTGACTTGTCTGCCTAACTGGAAAAAACACACGGCACACTTTGGGGTGTGGTTTTTAGTCTATGTTTCCATATTAAGGATGCATGCTCTTGACACAAAGCCAGGTGTAAGATGCAAAGAGGATGTGCCTTGATTATTCATGGGAGTGTTTTTATGTATAACATGAACCAAATCAGCGCGACTGCTCTCATTCTCTGAGCACAGGGCGACCAGTGTTTTATTGTTTCCACAGCATGTTTAGTTAGTTGGTCTGAGTTTTGCATGTGTTGTTTAATTCCTCTCTTTTTCTTGTACCACTACACTCAAAGAACATTTTTTTTTGTTTCGTATCCAGAGCGTAATAAATGATGCAGAACATAAGTCAAAAACTTCTTCGAGAAATCTCATTAATTGTCAAAGACAAATAACTGAGGGATTTAAGCATTTTTTCCCCTAAATTTTCTTCAGCAATCATTTGCTCTTTTTTCTATTGTGTGTGCTATTATACCCAGAGGAGCCAAGAAAAAAGCCAGTCCCTCAGCTCTAACCTGCCACACTAGATGAATCATTCAATATGTTTCACTATTCCATCAAAGAAAGAGCCCATAGAAAGTGTTTGGGGAGCGCAGAACCTTACGAAGCATATTCAGCAGGTGATTGGACCATCATTCCATCAGTCACATTTATTCGCCAGTCGGATAATGTAGTAGACCGGGTCTACAGCACTACAGAATGTGAGCCACTTTGTAAAACAAACTTGTCAAAACAGTCAGAAGTCAGATATGGGGTGAAAATATCTTCACCAAAGTGAAGTTTTTCGTGTTGGTATTTGTTTTTTATTTAATAAAGAAAAACAGTTCACATAAAAACTGCTACTGAAGCTGTTACCATCTATGCCAATTTCTGTTAGAGCAGTCACTCCCTGCTGTCATCTCTCTTGATGCTCATTCATCTTCCTGCTCTAAAGGTCGTCCTGCTTTGGGCCGCTTACAGGCATTGTAAATTGGAGTTTGGCAGGACATATCTACTTGATTACATATATTGAATCAGGCGAATGCAGCTGCTGAGCAAGGTTGTCTCCACTCTCCACCCTGTCATGAACTTTAAACTGAACTTACCAACAGATGCAATTAAATTTAATGGTAGAACTTTGCTGCTGCACATGCTGTGTGAGTGAAACAAGGTCAGTAAAGTGCACATGCTATCTGTGGATGTGTGCTGATCTATAACATGTCCTCAAAATAGCAGAAACTCTCTGCGCCACAGACTTTAGACTAGGTTCAAAGACGTATGAAGTTAGGAACAAGCAAGTTTTGTGTCTGTCCACTCCTCAAACACACCCCTCAGTACATACTGGAGCACATGGCGTATAAATGAGACAGGAGTAAATTAGGGATGCCCTTGCACTTTATTCCAAAACAATTTGCTTGAGTCATGAGATTGGGCTCATTTGTTTTAAAATTAATCAGTGCTACTTTTCTCAGTAAAAGATGGGGAGAATAGTGTGCACTGAATACATTGTTTTTAACAAATTGTAGATCTGGTTCTTAAGAAGGACAAGGCAACAAGTAATGCATCTGTTCATGCATTATCCATCCATACATATATCAATCCATACATTCATCATTTATGTAACTATTCTTCTATCCATTTATCATCCCCTTTAGCTGTACATAAATACATTTATTGACTCGTGCAACTAAAAGTCCATCAATCAATATATCCACCCATCTATCTATTCCTATTCTTTCATCCATTTATCCATCCATCCATCCAAATGATTGCCATTTACACACCCATTTTTTAATTATCTATCCACCTATACAAACAATTAATTGATCCATTCATTCATTCTTACATCCATCAACCCCTGTATCATGACATCTAATTATTTATTGATCCACCCATTCATTCCTGCATGCATCCATCTACTCATCAATCCATCAACTCATCCATTCATCCATTGATGTATCCAGTCATCAATTCAAATCTAAGCTATTATCAACTACACTATTTAAACTTAAACTCTTATATTTACAGTATATATTTTTTTCAAAATCTATCTACCCTTTTTGCAGCTTCCTCCTTTCGATGAGCTCCTCATCTGTAAACTCTGGCTCAAAACTGTAAGGACACCCATCGTATTCAAAGTTCTCCTCCACAACATCTTCATCTGATAGATAGTCGTCCGTTTTGCACAAAACTGGAAGAAGAAAGTTGTTGAGTAGCCGGCGGTCACCCCTGAAACAACGAGCCGTACTGCGCATGCGCGGCAGCCGTAAAGAAAGTTTTCAGTTCAGAGGTCAGCACAATCACGAAAACATGGGTGGAGCGACCCCGGACTGTCTTGGAGGAGTAGCGTGAGCGGACCATGATGAAATATTGGTGAAACTAATGAGTTTTTGGACGATTAATGCAGTTTTAGGAGCGGCGCTATACATGCCCTATGTGCTACCATTATACGGATGTCCGCTGCTTGATTTTGGATCTAAATATCTCCAGAAGCACTGTTTGGATCAGGAAAGCCTTCTGGGTGAGTATATTGTTCTATTCATTCTATAAACAATGTGAAAGCTGTAGAAACTGAGCTTATCCTTTAAATAAACCCATGTTGGAAAAGAGCAAATCCAGCAACCAAACCATTTCTGTATTTGTGATTCATTTAGCTCAAATCAAATGGGATAAAACGAGGGGTTGGAATACAAAGAAACTAAAACTCTTATGATGACTCAAGAGCTATTATGTGATTGGACCACATACCTCTGCTGTAAATGAGAATTATGATCCCTCTTATTATTTCTTTGAATAGAAAGGAAATGGCAGACATTTTCTAACAAAGCATTAGTGTGAGAGCTCCTCAAATGGGCACTGCTCTCTAATCAGACAGTCACTGGTATCAATCACACGGCAGTGGCAGCCTCATTTTTTCATCATTAATTACCTTGAACATTTTGGACGCTGATCAGACGAGACCCGTCTTAAACCCACAGCTGAGCTGTCACTGACGCTAATGGAATTTTAAATCTTCCCTCACAGTGGAGTTCTACTTAAAGTGCAAGTCCCAATTACGGGGAGGGTAATTTAGCTAATCTCCCTGAAAAGTGACGATAGGCTGCAATCAATATCAAAGTATGTGGCTGCTCAGGAGTGAGCAATTTGCCTCCATTCTGGCACACCATGTTGCCACTTCAGACATCAATGTGGACAACAAAAGAACCGCTTACCTTAGCCAGGGAAAATGTTGAGTCAAATATGTTTTCTGATGTTGCCTTTTGTTGTTGTTAGGCTAACGGGGTGAAGCAAACAGCACAAATTCTTTAAATGTGATTGTAACAGGAGGAGCTGAATAACTATACAGAAGGTGTGTAGACAACAGGGACTCCAACACTTCTAACAACGGTTACCTGATTGTCTTATACTTATGAGGGAAAGTTATGCCACAGAGAAATATATTTAAAATATCTTTCATGTTAAAAAAAAAGGTTTACAAAACACACAAATGTATGCCTCTGTAACATGGGTATATAGCCTCTGTGATTTCACCTATCAGCATTTTAATTGAAATTTTGAAGCCCAAAATGGCAGTTACTGCAGTAAAAACATGGGGTGTGCTTGAAAAGTCCTTCCTAAGTCCTTTCCTATCCACTTCACCTTAACCCCAATGTCACGTCACAGGGTCAAGGAAAGGACAGATTAAGAGAAAAGGAAAAGAGAATTTGGGCAAAAGAGAAATAGACTGCAGATTCACTTGGTGCTCTGTCTTTGCCTGATTTACATCTTATATTAAGACAAAGGAAACAAGTACCACAAGTTTATGTTTTGATATTCATCAACATTGTCAGCTGTTATGGAGGAAAAGAAATACTTAAAAGTACTTTCTAAATAAAAGTACTTTAGAAAGAAATTGTTTATCCATCCATCAATTTAAAATGATTTGAAAAGATATTAACTCAAGGTTATATCTTTAAATGCATCAACTTTGAAGCAGACCTTTTTCTCTATACCTCCCAAAAACATTTACACAGCATTATATATATATATCCTCATAGTCCCACAAACTTGTCCGTTGTCCTTTGTAAGTTTCCATAAACTTTCAGCAGGCGCAGTATTTATTATGTCTCCTGCCAAAAGGCATTATAGGGCACTTCTTTATTCTTTCCTTTTGTATAGGATGGTCCAGTGTTCTTAAGCTAAAAGAGATAATAAAGGAAGCTTCCAAAATGTCCTTTTTGGTTTCTAACCAAAAAAGACCTTTGAGATACACCCACTGTCTTGATCAGCTTGTAAAAAGACCAAATCCTGGAGCAATAAGAGGCCTTAAAGGTTTATTTTTATAAGGGTTCTGCTAAGATAAGATAAGATTTTTTTTTAAATTATTTTGACATCAATAAAAAACTCTGATCATGAAGCCTGTTGGTCTATATTCCCTGTACATGTGATATCTCTATGCGTTACATCAAAAATGTGTCCTCTTTGTCTAAAGAAACAACACAGCAAATTAAAGGGACTGTGAGGAGATCTATTACCGGCGACAAAAACACTCTGCTACCCATGAGCACGCGCGCCGACTGTCGTAATGCTGCGTTCCAGTAACCTCGGAACTGGGAGTGACATCACCTCCAACTTATCGGCGTTCCAGTTGAGGTTGTAAAAAAGCATGCCAATCTACCAGGCTGTTGTTAGCTGTTGTTAGCACACCCTGCATTGTTGTTCACAAACATCACATGAAGAATGTGATTATCACTATGGCAGCATTTTTGTAAATATAAGTCTAACAATTCTATGTATACAGCTAATCTAGAGCGACACAACCCAGTCAGAAGTGCAAATAAATTGATTATTACAGGAGCTAAATAACTGTTCACACTGGGGGCATCCATCTTCAATTGTCAACTCGGGTTGCTGAGGTTTCACCAAGTTCCCAGTAGAAATTCTGACTTTGGGGGACGTTCCAGTTGCAGTTTCCTACTCAGAACTCGGAAATTCCTACTTCTGACTACAACTGGAATGCACCAAAAGACGTGACCCAAGCCAAAGCGTGCGTTTGTTGTGATGCTAGGTGCAGCTCGGACCTTCCTCAGAACTCTGCATTGCTTTACAACTTCTTTTTTAAACAACTTACAGGATGCAAAGCGATGAGGTAATGTATCTCTTTCTAGTTACGTGGCGGTAGTTTTTGATGTGTGACAACAAGCAGTTTTTGGAAAACTTAGTATTGTAGTTTTGTAGCCAGCTATATCGCTACTTATAGCCCGGTGCTCTAAGACGTGTCCGAATAATATAAATTTGCTCTAGTTTTAATTGTCCTGTTCCCGAAGTTGAGTATCCAGGCCAGTCCAGCCCTGTCCAACCTGACCGTGAAGCTAAGGAATAGCATTTATAGATAACCTTTTTTGATGCTATAAAACTCATCTTAAAGTGTGTATTTCAATCAGGCATATATCTAAAAGTGAGACTTTTTTGTAATTACTTAGAAACTCCTCATAGCATCTTTAAAATGAGTTCAGCTTTTGGTGCTGTCCATATTTCTGAAAGCTCAGAGCTAATTATACTCTTTATTAAGTCAAATCCCTGAAAATTTATTCTTGGCTGAAAAAGTGTTGGCATAAAAAAACAGGTGTAAAAATTGATGTTTAAGTTTATGTTGAAATTAAATCCATACGTGTCACTGTAGGATCATTACACATTTTACTTTGAACTCTGTAACTGGAAGTGACACAGAGTCAGTCATCCACATGTCCACCATTATTGGACAAGTGACAGCAAATGCCACTCGTATTTACCAGTGCCATTGGCCTTTAGCTACCCCATGTCAATAAAACCTTAACTAACCCTTAAAAGTAAGTCAGGTCCTGTTGAGACAGGTGTACAGGAATGGTAATCATCTGATTGCCTTTACTTAGCTGGAGCTGTGCTTCAGGGATTCAGCAGGTGTGAAAGGAAAGAAACCTCAATGAAGCTGTCAAATGCTCAGTTTAAGCGTAGGGAAGACTAGAGATGCCATTTGTTAGTTTTATTTCTTAAAACATAATGAGTCAAAAGGTATGCATTTACATTTATTTTGTAAATTAAAAAGGGTTAAGTACTGTTCAAGGTATGTTACAATACATTAGTGTGACTTAGTTTATTCTAATACTGCATATTATTTCGGGTGTATTGAAGTACTTTTTTTCAATAGTGAGCAATGAATTAGTTATTTTGAGATATCAAATGTAAAATTAAGTACTGATTAACTTAAAATATTAATATTAAAATAAAATATTGCCTTGACAGTCAAGTGTCTTTTCTTACTGCAGAGTCTACAACAAGCAGATACACACCATTCCTTAGGCTGTGGTAGCAAGGAGGAGATGGAGAAAGATCACACACCACTTACTAGCTTAGCTCAAATGGCTGGAAGTCAATGGGAAGTACTAGCCTGCCTCAGCCATTAGATAAACACTTCAGCAAAATGGCTCTCTGTGCCTGTTGTGACTCGTTCCTTTACCTTGTTAAGTTATTTCAAATTCCACTGCACTATCTTCTACTCCTAAACAGAGGCTTTGTTTTGTTGACCTATTGGTGGTTTACACTGAAGGTGTGACGTTTGCGAACAAGTCAAATCTTTCTTAATGGCTCTTTTAAGTGAACAATTCACAATTGTAGGTGAGCCATTCGTTTGCATGTCATTATTCAATGTAAATTGCCTGCAAATGTAATAATGGCTCTCAAACGAATGGCTCACTCATAATTCATTAAACTGTGTAACTGATATTTCATAGATAAAGGTAATGAAGTCCTCGTTAAATTAAATTGTTGGCATTTATAATAAATATAGTTTCTAAATCTCTGGTATATCAACATGTTTTTGCTTTCCTGTTTTTATTCATAGGTTGATAATCTGCTCATGAAACTTCTGAGAAATGTGTACTAATGTGAAATTAATGTAACAAAAGAAGTTGGAGTTGTTGTGTCATCCTTCTCATCTTGTCAAGCTTTGGGAAATGTGGATCACTACCACACAATGGACTTGACAATAAATGTAACAGACAGAGATACGTCAAAACATGGAAAATGCAGCTATACCCTCTTGATTCAGTGTGTTGTACCTCACATAATCCTTCAGTCCCTTGAGAAATAACTGTTTGACGTTGCAACATGTCATGATCACAGGTTCTGCAAGCAAGGCTCAACTTTCTAAGCCCAGTAAAAGTACTTTTTTACATCATGATATCAATAATTTACAACTTTAGGCATTGAAATATTATAGGCGTCTCAGTTTAGCAGCTATTATGTCCCTTATGTCTCATCCTGACAGGCTTGCTTCTCTATGAATAGATGGCATATCATCTCTCATCTCTATTTCTGCCCCCCTCTTAAATATAGCATCAGGTTCATTGGATGTAAATGTACTGTTCAAATGACTTTCCTCCCTCAGATTTTGACACTTTTAATCAATATCCTCAGACAATGCAGTGACTTATAAATGTTCCCGTCGACTGTCTACAGCTGTGCTTTAATGAGTCATTCATCCTGCTGCTGAACATCACTTTATAATTTGCTAAAGAGTCTAAAAAAATGCCTCCAGCAGATGAGCCTCATTAAGGAGCACTGACAGTGACCTGTTGTTTGAGGAACAGTCACTTCCAAGGCTAAAATGGTATTGTCTGTATTCAGGCAGCCAACAGGAAAGACTCTCATAAAGACACAATGTCACTCACTCCCTGAGGAGAGTCATTAGTTGTGCTTGAATAATGTTAACTTTGTTACAACAGTAAAACATTCACAGGTTTATTTAGGTTTAAAGGGTTGGCATGACAGTAGCATTAACATTAGCCACAGTGTTGAAGATCAGCTCAGCTTCTAATCATATGGTACCAACATGGAAGCTAGAGCTATAAACCTTTAGCATTTGACGATATATCCTATTTCATCCCTGACTGGACATCAAAATGAAAAGGTGAATAAACATCTACTCCTGTTTCTGAACTATTACCAAAAGTTGAATTGTCAGTATTTTATATCTGCAAGTTATTTCATGATTCTTACCTTGCAGCAATCTCTCCTTTGCGACAGAAGCACTTCATGGGCTAACGCTAATGCTAACAATTGTCAGAGAGACTATTCTAAGTGAGCTTTGAAAAACATGAGACCTTGTAAAGTTCTTTTAGGGTGCTTCACATCTAACATGTCTTTTACAGAAAGGACCAAGGATTGCAATTTTGGAAATGTTGGTTGGTTTGTAACGCAAACTCTGGTGTGGTCCAAGAAACCAAACTCTAGTTCACCTTTAAGGTGCGCTCACACTGGACGCTACTTGTACAACCTCAGCGATCACTCTACATTCAAAGTCAATGTACAGCCGCGATGGGGCGGGGCTAACCCTCCCGCAATGCGACAGCCACGTACAAGACGATCACTTCACTCGTTGGGCGATGTCAAAGTTAAAAAAAAGTTGATCTATTCAGGCGATGTCGTGTGTGTCTGTGCAGCATCAGCCAATCAGCGCTGTGTGTACGTGTGACGGTACCCCAGACAGTCAGTTATTCATCTGGACTACAGGGTAACAATCCATGTCTGTGTGGGAAACGGCAACGGTGACCAAAATGAGGTATTTATGGATGCGCAACCCTAAGTCAGTGGGTAACGCGATTTTGGTAGCTGGGTTGCTTGCGGTGTCGACGCAGCATTAAACAGAGGACCTTGGTTTACTCCAAGCAAACTAGAGTTCAGCTCATGGTGAATGTGACAGGCATCCAATCCAAACAAGGACCAAATGAAGCAAGTGAACCAAAAAACAGGTCAATGTGGCTTGAGTTGTCAGCAAGTGAGCATAGTGTTCAATGATCATGTCAAGCAGATTGTGGCTGACGTTAGCATTGCAACAACTGCCAGTCTCCAGTCCTCTGCCCAACATGTACAGATCCTTGTGGAATATGGTCACACACTAATCTATTTATCACAGACTAAATACAACTGTTATCTTAATGGTGCAAATACAATACAGGCCAGAGGTTTGGACACACCTTCTCATTCAATGTGTTTTCTTTATTTTCATCACTGTTTACATTGTAGATTGTCACTGAATGTATCAAAACTATGAATGAATACATGTGGAATTATATACTTAATTAAAAATGTGAAATAAATGAAAACATGTCTAATATTCTAGTTTCTTCGAAGTAACCACCCTTTGCTCTGATTACTGCTTTGCACACTCTTTATATTCTCTTCATGGGCTTTAAGAGGTAGTCACCTGAAATGGTTTTCACTTCTCAGGTGTGCCTTTCCAGGGTTAATTAATGTAATATCTTGCCTTATTAATGGGTTCGGACCATCATTTGTGTTGTTCAGAAGTCAGGCTGATGCACAGCTGACAGTCCTATTAGACAACGGTTAGAATTAATATTATGGTAAGAACCAATCAGCTAAGTTAAGAGAAACGGGTGGCCATCATAACTTCAGTGAGAAACTACAATGTAATTAGTGATGAAAATAAAGAAAACACATTGAATGAGTAGGTGTGTCCAAAATTTTGGCCTGTACTGTACTTCTGAATTAGCTGAAAAATGTTGGTTTGCAAAGCCGGCTGTGTATTTTAAGGGGCATAGCGCAATAGGTTAGATGGCAAGAAGGAAGACTGCAGCTACATCCCATCTACTGGCGGGCAATAGTTCACAGCATTTGACAGGCTCTAGGCCACATAACAAAGTTCATTAAGAAACAAAACCAATGCCATGTGACAGCTTAACCTCTTAACAATGCCAAATCTGTCAAATATTAGGTGAATAGGGACCTTAGTGTTTTTCTTTTCTCGAAAGTGTATAGTTTGTGATTTTCAAAGAGGGGTTTTATGAAGCATGTCACTAATAAATAGCCACAGCAATGGAGACCACATTAGCTTCTACACCAGAACAAATTACACGCAGGCTTGGACTATGTGCCTGCAAAAAAGAGAATCAACAGGTCTGAATGAACAATGGAGGAAACTGTTATCAGTACTGAAGGACCAGAAAAACCCACCTTACCTGTTGATACTGGTGTGACTGTCATGTTGTACAACTAAGAGACTTTAGCAAGTAATTTCAGGATTTTTTTTTTTGTCAGGTTAGTCCCATGTAGATCAGGTATTCCTCATCCAAGGGAAACCTGCAGCAACACACAATATCAGATAAATATTTCATCTTAAAAAAGCTGTCATTTTTACTTAAGATTTAAAGGCACTCAGGCTAACTAAGCCTTACATTTTAAAATCAGTCTGAAGACTATTACAAGCTAAAGAAGCAGAAAACCTCCCTACTCTTTGCAGTTCAATGTTTGTTATAGAGGAGGTAAACTGAGCTAGAGTGACACACTTTGTCAGCATTACTGTGCTTGGCCAGCAGGATAATCTAATTTTCCCCTTCCAACCAAATGCCTGCTGAGGTCCAGCTCATCATCAGCTAACTCTCAGCCAGTAGGAGTCCCCTGTACCCCTCTGGTGATCTGCCAAATTCCACAATAACACACCCATTGATTCATTCATTTTCAGGGTCAAAGAATCATATTACGATGGTAACTTTATCATGGAAATATTGTTTTAAGATGTAATAGCAATTTGTTGGCTATCTTGGTGGAGGTTTGCACTCTCCGATACCTTTCTAGTCATAGTAAGCATTAGCCTTAAGCAGTGACTATGGGCTCTAATTTCGTGGCACAGCGCAGGGGGGCGCAAGCCTGGCGCACCCGGCGCAATGTTAATTTCGTGCGGCGCACCGCCGTGCGCTGCCAATTTGACAATTTGGTAGACCGTCTGCGCAGAGATGGGTGTGACGGCGCACCAGGGGGAGTTGATGGCACACCAGGGGGAGGTGTCGGCAGATTTATGTTGGCGCAGTGACAATTTCGTGCCAAAAACAGTGCAGAAAGTGCGCCGAAAGCTCGCCAGCTCCAACCTGGTCTATTCTCGGCGCAAAGCAGAGCACACCCTCCGCAGCTGTAATTTGGTAACAGGCGCACATGTGCACACACGTCAACAAAGCCTCAGAGGCAGGTTTCCAGAGTGTCAGGCACATTTTAATGCAATAAACAGTCACATCAATCACTATTTAATGTCACCGTCAGCATATACATTTGTATCTATATTAATTGTCCCGTCACATCTGATGTCGGAATAAAGCCGTTTGTCATAATGGAAACTTAACCTGACGGCAGCTGGAAGTTTAATGCACATCTTACAAGTCAACAATAAACAGCCTTAACATCTGATACTGAGTATATATCTGGCTTCTCTCATTTCATTAAATTCAAAGAACAGAGGGAGAAAAAAGACAAAGAAAAAAGAGATAAAATAAATGTATGTCACTCAGGATTTAACTGTGATTTCCCATATTCCTCTATTTTAGTCTTTATTTTTAACGTGATCTAAAAAGATGGAGTACATTATTGCAATGAGGATGAGGCAGAGACCACGGGAGAGTTTACAGCAGTGGTCACCAACCTTTTTCAGCTGAAGATCACCTATGACGCTAATGGAGATGGCAAGATCTACTTGCCTTAGAACCATAAACAAAACTTCAGATTTTAAAGATCATCATCAAACTTTACAATAGGGCTGAATGATTTGAGAAAATAATCTAATTGTGATATTTTTCCCCAATATTGCAATTGCGAATATCGTTTTATAGTATAACCAATATGACATTAAATCAATCTAAGGATAAAAGATTTGAGAAAAAGTGGAGAAGTGAAGAACTGAAGCAAAATAGGTATGAAATTGTAAAAACTGGGTAAAAAAAATGGTACAAAAGCGGAAAAAAAGTTAATAGGTGCAAAATAGGTATGAAATTGCAAAAAAATTCAAAAGTGACTAAGGAAAATTTATTCTAGCAGCAAAATTGGGATTAAATTTAAAAAAACATGAAAAAATTCCAAACATGGTCTGACAGTGGCCAAAAAAAAAGGTGAATGGGAGCAAGATAGGCATAAAATTGTAAAAACTGGGTTAAAAAAGGTTAAAATAGGCAATAAATTGCATGAAACTACATCACAATGCCAAAATGTTCAACACATTTTGGGTTAAAAATATTGCACTGTCTGCGATTTGAAAATTGCAACAAGCCATATTGTGATTTAATTTAATTTGCAATGAATTGTTCAGCCCAACTTCACAATAAAAGATTAAATCTTCAATCCATAAATGTGATAAAAGGCAGTAATTAAAAATAAAGATTCTGTGGATTTAAAATCACATTAGCACTTTACAATGTATGCAGCCTAATACAAAGCAAAACCCATCACTCAGGACTGGAACAATATTAGTATAAAACACAATTTAGTTCATCTTAATATCTTTCTAATATTAAAAACTATTGAGATGGAGAGAAACCAGTCAGACCCACTTAATCTTGCATAGCAGCTGGATTCACCAGATTTGTCATGGATAAGCAAAAAGGTCGACCTGTGTATCAGATGAAGGATGAAGCATCTAGTCTCAAAGATCTATGCGACTTGTCTAAAAGATCTACAAGTAGATCAAAATCTACAGGTTGGTGACCACTGGTTTACAGTATATCGCTAAAGGCTTTGCTATTTGGCGATGACAAACCAGGAGTGCAGGTGGATCACAAGCATTATAAATGGATAAGCCAGCTGCGGTGTAACTGTCTCTTAATTTTGTACTCCTATAATGACAAAGGAACAGATTACATCTGTCCTGGGAGCTGGCCCACACGGTGACGCGTAGACCGATGCACGCCCCGATGGCCAGTCTGTTCTCCCAGCTGATGAATGACAGCAGCTGTGACCGTCTCCAGCAGCGAGGATCATTCAGACCAATCAGACGCTGCGCCTCGGCCGCAGCGCATTTAAAGGCGAGGAGAGGCGCTCATTTGATTGGTGAAGACAGTGATCGGCTGTGTTAATCCCATGCACGTCTATTCTCCTCCTACTCTGACATTTGCGCGGAGAGGCAGAGACGTGGGCGCGGACGCGCTCCTCTGCGCCTTGAGTGCGCCGGTCACACCCTGTGCGCACGGCGAAGGCCGACGCAGGGCAGGTGCGCCTGCGCTTGCGCCTGGTCTACGAAATTAGAGCCCTATGTGGTTGTCATGATGATGCATAGGTTCCAGTATGTTCCAGTCATGGATCAGACGATACTCAGTAAAGACTGTAAGGAAAATTTAAGTGGCTCCATCTGTAAGCGTACTCAGGAAAATGAGAGTGAGACCATGTGTTCTGGCCAAAAGAACATGTTCAATGTGTTGTGTACTGAAACAGTCCAAAACAAAGTGTCCTGGTAAGTTGCTCTAAATATGTGTAGTGCAGCATTAAATCATCCTGCTCTGGTTTTGTGGCTTGCGTCTACCTAAAACTCTCTAAGGCCCCATTTACATGACAACTTTGTCACCAGAAAGGCTTTTTCTTTACATTTTCAAAAGTGCTCCGTGTTCACATGGAGATGTTAGGAAGGCTAAAAATGCTGTAGCCTGCATGCCAGGCCAGTAATCGGTGATGTAGGTTTGTTGTGAAACTGTGGTGTTAGAACATGTGTATGCTTTTTTCTGCTGAAGACAAACTTTTCATGAACAACAATGGCAAGTGAACGCACAACAGTGCAGGACTTTCTTCTCTGGACAACAAATGCGTCTGAATATTTTTGTCTGGATAACAAACCAAGCACAGTAAGCAGTACTCATGATCTTCAGTAGACAGCCAAAGCTGTTGTTCTGTTTCTGGGATGTGCAAGCAAACTTTATCTGTAAAAGTACTGAGTGTGCACCACATGTCAGCTTTTCAGGGGTTAATGCTGAATCCTGTTTCCGTGGATACGTTATCAGCACTTTTCATTCCGGACCCTGGTTTTAAAATTCAAAATTTGTGGATTCAGACACTTTGGGCATGTTTGTTGTGCAAACAGAAGACTAAAATGCAATGAAAGCTCTCTTTTTATGGCCATTTTTGTTGTTGCGTAAACAGGGCCTAAATCATGCAGTAGAGGCCACATTATCAACAACATACTGTAACTCTGGCTTCTGTGTCGGCTCTCTCTACAGATGCAGAACTGATCTCTTTCACTGGGGCTGATGCCATTAACCTCTCACAACCCCACTTCAAAAATACTGAAAAATACCTTTTTGTATGAACTTTTGATAGCTTATTATTGAGCCTCAATCATCATGAATAAACCAGTGAACACAATTCTCTTTCCAGATTGAATCGTCGGATTCATCTCAAGCGCTCTTGGCAGTAACAAGGTGTTGTGTACTTCACTCAAGATGGTTTGTTGAAATGAAATGTCCTTGACTGAGGTTACCTGAAACACACATATCCTTGCTGTCAGACACAACCCTCTTCCCTCCAAAATTGCTACTTTTCAGGAGATGGAAACAATGCTCTGCGGAATGAATTAATATTGTATGATCTTGATTTCTGAATATTTTTCTTCAAGCATTTAATGCTTAAAGAAAATTTAGGCAACATCCATTGACCCTGTTTGCTTAGTGGAGAGAAGGCCCTGGACACTCAAGGACGAGATTTCAATCATCTGATTTGATTCCACCAGGAGAGGTTGAAAACAGGAGGGACCAAGATGAGAGGTTATGATGCCACGAGCTTTTGGACCACTTAATGATAAAATATCAACAGGTTCTGCCAAAGAGCAGTTGCAAAATTTCCCCTCACAACTCAATAAGTTTTCAACAGGTTTTAGGGACATTTTCTGGAAATTTGGTTTACAGTACAAGGGAGCATATATTTGATTTTAATGGTGATTAGATTTGGTTAGAATTTTTCAAAAGATTTGTCAGCAGTGCAAGAAAGGGCTGTTTCCACATTTTCCAGTAACTTGTCCAACGATATTGAAAATTCATTGGTGGAGGTTTGTACTTTTGGAGAACTAAGATTAAACGTATCCAAGTGGAAATCGGATGGTATTATTGTCCAAATATTGACATGTTAGGCCAAAGTACACATCCGTCTACACAATAAAGTGAGAGCTTAAAATGCTGGCTTTGGCAACATTTCAACGGGGGCAGAGTTATTTGTCTGGATGGAGTCAAATTACTGGAAATTTTTCTCCCAGCTGAAAAGAGATGTTCAGACAAGTGTTAAACTGATGTTTCAGGAAAACAAATCTATAGATATCATTGTAGGATGTTTAACTCTAAACTTAATATTTCATTTTTTTTTCATTTTATTAGTTTATTTTGATCATATTTAAAAGTATACCAACCAAAGCGACACCACCGAAAACCAGGTTGACCGAAAAGGTTTAAGCTGAAGCTACTTAGCTTATATATGCCTAACCTTCTTACTGTACAACATTTATACCAGAGCAAAACAAAACAAAACAATCTCAACAACCAATGAGTAATTAATAATCCAACAAAGAACTAAAAAGAAATAGAACTGCACAAAATATCCAAAAAAGAACAGAAGCAAATACAAAAGAACTCCTGAGGAAAAAATTCCGCCTAGCCCATCAATTAATCTTTAGAGCAATGTATATACACCTATACACATACATACTTGCAGATGCTGATCCATACACAAAAAAAGCTAAGGTTGTACACACATATGTGTACGTACCTAGCCAAATTTACATACATGCACTTTTTTCTTCTTCTCTTCCTTCCTCTTTCCCCTTCTATTTATTTATTTATTTTTTAATACCTCCTCTTCTCTCTTCCCCTTTCCGTTTCTTATCTTTACTCCTTTTTTCTCTTTTTTTCCCTATTTTCCCCCTTTCTTACTCCTTTTCTTCCTTCCTTCTTCTCAACTTCCCCTTTTCTTTCTCATCTTTTTTCCCTTCTTTTTCCTCTCTTACCTTCCTTTTCCTTCCCTCGCTTTTTCCTTTCCTCTCTTCCCCCGTCCCTCTCCCCTTCCTTCTTCCTGTTCCCCTTCCCCTGTCCCTTTCTTCTTCTTCTATCTTCCCTCTCCCATATCTTCCCTTTTCACCCATTTTCACAGTCCTTCTCCTTATCTCTTCCCCTTTCTTCCTTCCTTCTTTGTTTCCCTTTTGTTCCCTTCTCCTGTCCTTTCCTTCACTCCAACCTCCCCGTCGTCACATCAGTCCAATCTATATTTCAGACACAGAAAGTGCTTTAACTGTGTTTTAAAGAGTCTGACATTTTTACTTTCCTTAATAAACTCAGGCAAACTGTTCCACAGTTTCACCCCACAGACTGAAATACAAATGCTTTTCAGAGTGGTATATACAGTGGGTTGTTTGAACTTAAATTTGCCCCTCAAGTCATATCCTCCTTCTCTCTCTCTAAACATTTTTTGTATGTTACCAGGAAGTAAGTTATTGCTTGCTTTGTACATTATTTGTGCAGTTTTGAATTCTATGAGCTTCAATGTCTGGAGATTTAAAAACAGTTCATTCGTGGGATCACGATAACCTACATTACTAACTATTCTTATTGCTCGTTTTTGCATTGAGCATAGAGTCTGTAAGTTGCTTTTATAAGTGTTCCCCCACACCTCCACACAATAAGTCAGATACGGTAGTATAAGAGTGCAGTACAGCATGAATAGTGATTTCTGGTTGAGGATTTGTCTTGCTTTACTTAAGACTCCAATACTTCTTGCTAACTTCGATTGAACATACTTTATATGGGGTTTCCAGCTAAAACTGTGGTCAACAATCACTCCCAGGAAAGGATTTTCAAAAACCCTTTCTAATCCAACATCGTCAATCGTTATCTCAACTTGAGCATTCAAATCTATTTTCCTTTTTACCAAACACTATAAATTTAGTTTTCTTGAGATTTAGTGATAATTTGTTAGTGTCAAACCACAGTTTCAGCTTACACATTTCCACAGAGACAACATCCAACAGCTGCTGTAAATTTTCCCCAGAACAAAAGATATTCGTGTCGTCGGCAAAAACAACCAGTTTCACAATACTAGATACTTTACATATATCATTAATATATAAAGTAAATAATTTGGGTCCCAGTATTGAACCTTGCGGCACACCACATGTAATGTCCAAGCTAGTTGATCTGTACTCACCCATTTGAACAAACTGTTGCCGGTTTCCAATGTAGCTACTCAACCAATTATACCCTACCCCTCTAATCCCCATCCTTTCCATCTTATGCAATAAAATACCATGATCAATTGTATCAAACGCTTTCTTCAGATCAATAAAAATCCATACTGCATATTTCTTATTGTCAATTGAACTTGTTAATTCTTCAACTAATTCCATTAAAGCCATTGAAGTTGATCGGTTTGTTCTCAAACCATACTGGCAATCCATTAATAATTGATGCTTCTCAATGAAACTGTCTAAGCGTATAACAAATATCTTTTCCAGAATTTTTGAGAATTGAGAGAGTAAGGAAACTGGCCTATAATTAGTGAAAAGATGTTTATCACCAGCTTTGTACAATGGGATCACCTTAGCAGTTTTCATTTTACAAGGGAATGCGCCTGATTTGAAAGAGGTTACAAATGTACGTTAATGGATCCGCAATAGTAATAATTACTTTCTTAATCACCATCATATCAATGCCATTCCAATCTTTTGATGTCTTATTCTTGAACTTGTTGACAATATTAATTATTTCATTTCTATCTGTATCCCTCAAAAAGATTGTATCTGGAATTCTTTCACCTAGGTTCTGAAAAACATCTACCCCTTGTGGAGGTTGTATTTCTCTTGCTAGCTCAGGTCCCACGTTCACAAAAAATTTGCTAATCCCCTCAGCCACATCGTTCATGTTGGTGATAGCCTTTTCATTATCAATGAAAAGATCTGGGTAGCCATTTGGTTGTTCTATTTCTGATAATTTTGTTTAATATATCCCAAGTACCTTTGATGTTATTTTTGTTCTTTTCTAGTATAACATTATAATAGTCTTTCCTACATTTCCTAATAATATCAGTTAACTTATTTTTATATGTTTTAGATTTGGTTTCTTTATCACTAGTTCTATGTTTCATGAAATCTCTATATAAGGTATTCTTTTTTTTTTACAGGCATTTAACAATCCCCTTGTGAACCAGGGCTTATCAGAACAGTTTGGTTTCTTCCTACATTGTTGCATAGGACAATTTTTGTCATACAGTAGTAGAAATGAATCTAAAAAAGCATCACATGCTGAGTCAACATCCTTCGCTTCATACACATTCCTCCAGTCATGGGATATTAACTCGGTTTTAAATGCATCAAGAGCTTCGTCCGTTCTTACTCTCACATAGCCCATACTATTCACAACCTTCTTCATACTGTAATCACAATTATAAATTACAAAAACTGGCAAATGGTCACTGATATCATTCAATAATAGTCCACTCACTATATTATTTTCCATGTCATTAGAAAATATGTAATCAATTAATGTAGCAGAGTGACACGTTATTCTACTAGGCTTGGTGATACTAGGATATAAAGCCATGCTATAGATAGCAGCAATAAACTCATCCGCCGATGAAAGCTGGTTAGGATTAAGTGGGTCAATATTGAAATCCCCACAAATGAACGTGACCTTTTGCTCCATCATTGTAAACGTGTCTTCCATCCACTTCTGAAATACTTCAATGCTGGAGCTGGGAGCTCTGTAAACACAGCTGACAATAATATTTTTCTTTTTTTCCATAACAATCTCTATGGTTATACATTCACACACATCCTCGATAGCATTAGTCATACCTTCCACATTGTTGTATTTTAACCTTTTATCTACGTACAGAGCTGTCCCCCCTCCCATCTTGTTTGATCTGTTCATGAAATTCAAATCATATCCTTCTAAATGAAAGTCCACTCCTTTTTCCAAGTTGAGCCAAGTCTCTCCCAAGTCGCACCCACATAGCCCCAATGCACTCAGATTGGGAATGGGAGTGTAAAAAAGTCATGACATAGAAATAGATCTAGAGAAAAGGCGAGCAAAGAAAAAGGGCCATTTGTCCATCCATTTGGACTGATCCCTGCAAATAGTAGCAAATAGAAATAAGGAGAAGTCCATATCCACACACAAAAAGGGATATCCATGCAAAATGCATTGCGTTTTGGGCAAAAGAGTGCACCAAAAAATTAAAAATAAAGGAAATATCAAAAAAAGTACATAAACCATTGCGCTATTTTCCATTGCAGCTTATCTGTAGCCCTCCAGGCCACATCACTCTTAGCGGGGACAGTAACAGCAACATTATCTGTAAGCTTCAAGGTCTTTAAGTTCTCTTACGGTTACTGTCTTGGCTTCCTCAGGCGTAGATCCATATAGCCGAATTAGCACTTTGCAGTTCCTGGTCCATGTTGATTTGATCTTGCCGTTCTTCTTCAAGATACGGGCCTCTCGTGCAATTTCGGCGTTCTTCTTCGTTAGATGCTCATTAACATATACCTGGGTTCCTTTCAGCTTCTTCCCCTGCATCAATAAAGCCGTCTTGTGCATTCGGTTCACAAATCGCAATATGATGGCAGGGTTGGTCTTCCTGTCCCTCCGCAGTAGAGTGTGACAAGCTGAGATGCTGGTTGCATCAAGGTCGATGTTTTTACTTTAAAAAAATTCCAAAACTTGCATCTCCAGCGTCCTCAGGTCTTCGGCTGGAGCGTCTGCTGCTACTTCCCCACCTCCCTCCACAGCTTTTGCATAAGAGCAAGGTTGGACTTTTAGTCCCGAAATAACAACATCGTCCATCCTTGAGTATTGCTCCAGGTCATGTACCCTTCTTTCGAGCTGTACGATGGTTATGTCCTTTTCTTGGATAATTTCTTTGAATTGTTTTACTTCACTAACAAGATCAGTTAGCATCTTCAGTTGTTTGAGCACCTTGGCCATATCAGTTGTCAGGGCGCCTACCGACTTACGGAGCTCTTCGATTTCTTTTTCCATCATCGGGTTTGCACGAGTTTTCTTGCCTTGCGCCTCACTCATTTTACTCACTGTGTTATCAACAAAAGGTTAGTTTCTGTTATTGTTTGTCGCTGCTGTTGGCGGTCTGCAGGGCGCCGCCATCTTAATCAGCTGTGATGAAGTAACTAAACCCTAAACCTGTAGGTGACACTTGTAGAGTCATGATCCTGCCCCTACGATTGGTCCAACAGACAGGTGTCAAAAGCCCACCTTATGAACACAACAGTGCAACTTTTCATTTTTTTGCTCTAACCAAACATGGTTTTTTAATTTTAGCTAGTTTTTCCCATCAATATAAAGTAAATTAAGACAGAAATTTTTCCACCTTGTATAGAGTTAACACTTAACTACTGAGAAACATACTCTGGGAGAGTACAATCCTGACACTGACATAGGAGTCTTCATCGAAAGTTGCACTTTTTTGAACTTTAACTCCAATAGGTGTGAATACTTACACTGAATGGGAGTCCAGTGTAAGTGTTAACAGAAAACACACCAATGTTGTGGTGTGGACCAATATAGACAATGACGGTATTTGTCGATGCAGTTATTTCTGTGTTTATTTTTCATTTACTAAGAAATATAAAAACAGCTCTTGAAAGGGCCAGATCAAAATAAAAGTCTCAAATCCAAAAACACAATGAAAAAAGGTTAAGTCTGTTTCTCCTTTGTAGTTATTAGTTCTAAAAAAAAAACAATGGAAAAAGGAAATGACAGTAACAGCTCAAAATAAAACAATCACCAACTTTATGCTGATTTCTCTCTTTTACCTCTCTTACCTATTCATTCTAATAGGAGGAAAATGAACATCAGCCCTGACATGACATTAAATCCAACTTGAACAGGAAGCCTCTGCATCATCAAGGTTAGATGGCAAGTTCTTGATCTGTAAATGAAATGTAAAGATTTTGGTAGACCGATCATGTAGGACTGATGATGTATTAATTTCATCCATAATATATTTCCTACATCCTAAATTAATTTTAACCTGTATTAATTAAGTAGAACATGTCTATCATCCTAAATGACCACAATTAATCATCCAGAGTGTAAACACAGGATCCATTCTGATTTTAAGTACCACTGGGAAAAGTAAGCATTAAAGTTGTAATTTCCAAACTACACACTCACTTTTTGCTGTCATCCTTTTTTATCTAAAGAGATCATTGTCCTTAAATAAGAAAGAGTGCCTCTGAGTGTAAAGAGTACTTCTATGCACAGGACAAAGAGTTTTGGGTATCAGGATTATCCCTCTCGTTCGACACTTAGTGCAAAAAGCAACTGGGCCAGTGTGGCATCCTGTCATTGTTTCAACTGCATTTAATGCCTATCACGTCAAAATGGCACGCCCATTGCAGAGCAGAAATGCAAAATGAATTCAGAGTCAATGACAACATGCCCACTTATACTGAAAAGATCTTCCAAACAATTTAGGTGTGAAAATAACCAAAGCAGCATCATCTGTGGTTCTTCTGGATTACTTAATGTGTTAGTGATCCCTGGTCAAGGAATATGTTTGCCATACTCGCCAGGGAAGCTATGCCATTTGGATTACTATAGCTCCACAATCTGTTTGTGTAAGAAATTTTAACCAGACTAAGGCCAGGCCTGGATATGGAAGAAACATGGTCTGGACTTGGACTGAAAGTTTGAAATAGTGATCCCTGCGTCATGCTGTGCATCTTCTGACACTTACTTGTGTTGTTTCAATAATCAAGTATGAAAGCATCTAAAAGATAACATTACAATGCAAATGTTACAGCCGCCACCACACCCCTTGCTCTCGTTGACCTGTTTGTGGAGCGCTGTGTGTGAGTGCTCGTGCTGAAACAGACATCATCAGGCGGGTTCAGCGAAGCTGCGTTCTCCAGCAGTCAATTGCCCGGGCAAACTAGTCTCCATTCATCCTTATGCTGCATTCACACTGGATGCTACTTGTACTACCTCGGCAATCACTCTCCATGCAAAGTCAATGTACAGCCACGATGGGGCGGGGCTAACCCTCCCGCAATGCGACAGCCGTTTTTCACATTACCACTTAGCTTGTCGCGCGATTTGAAAGTAAAAAAAAGTTGATCAATCAGCGGTGTGTGCATGTGTGATTGTACCCTAGACAGCTATTCATCTGGACTACAGAGTAACAATCCATGTCTGTGTGGGAAACATTAGTCAGTGAAGACATTAGTTCCGCCTAGACGGACCGCCGTAAACTCACAGACGCTGCTGCTGCTGCAGTGTTTTGTGGTTAATAAGTGAATGAAAAGGATACAGCTGGAATAATGTCCGCTTATACATCCTATTATATGATATATGATTGCGGTGAAACTCGAGTGGAGGTGACGTCACAGAGCGATGGCCGACGGCAATGGTGACCAAAATCAGGTATTTATGGACGCGCGACGATACATCAGTGAGCGACGTGATTTTGGTTGCTGGGTCGCTTGGGGTGTGAACGCAGCTTAATAGGAAGACCAAGAAAGCAGAGAAGAACTAGCTTCTCAACAGAGCCTGTATCTGCTTGATCAGACAATCTTTGTTAGGTTAGAGAAGATCTTTGTGCTACCTGTTGATCGTATTTCGAAGGTCCTGAGAGGAAAAGGTGTTGGTTCAATTGTTTGTGTTGTTTGTAATCCTGTTTACCCTTTTGGATATTTTATCTTTGTTTATGTATGTTAAGGTTAATTGTATTCCTTGTAGCTAAATTGAATTTCAGTTCATTAGTTTTTTTTATTTATACTAGTGTTTCTTAGTTTACCCTTTTCGACCTGATTTTCTCAAACTTTTTCCTTTTTCTTTAACAATAATTAACTTCCATTTAAACCACTTAATATCTGGTTTCTTTATGTTGCTTCGTTTTTTCCACCAAGCCGAGTTGTAACAGAAAATTTATTATACCATCTTTTGATGAGTACTCAAATGTCAAAGTTAAACTAACCCCAAAAGGATTTCTCACAATTATTCCTAAAGCCATTCATTTAAAGGTCTCCAACAAAAAGTTTTAAAATTGTACCATTCAGATTATTACCTTTAATAAAAGAATTAAAGTAATAGATACTTTGTAGCTAAAGCTATTAGATAACAGCAGTAGAATAAATGAAAGGACACCAAGGTGATCATGGATTAGAGGATTTCTGAGCAAGCCTCGGAGGATAAAACGACAGTAGTGAGCTGGATGAGGTCCACATTCTTGCTTCATTCAGCGGCTTGAATGGTGATTTAGCACAGCGAGAAGGCCTGCCCCTGAGACTCCTGCTGGGATAATCCAGCCCTGATAACAGGAATGAATTTTATTCTAATCTCCTCCTTATCTGCACTGGCTCCATTTGGACGTGTGCGAGACACGATTCCTCCTTTATGCACACGAGCTTCAATTCACAAAGTCAACATGAATGTGTTTAATGTTGTTAATTAAAAACACACATGTTGTGCATGCAAGTGAGCACACACGCCTACACCAGCATGCACTTTTACCGTTCGTCCTATGAGAAGGAGAATCTCACCTGGTTCTCATTGATTCTGAAGCTCTTTAGGAGACTTATTTTTGTATTGAAGTATTGATCATGCTGTAGCTGATTGTAGAAACTAGCTGCATGCATTACTGACTGGGCCTCTCTCAGTTTAAATCTGAATGTGTTCCCATTAGATGCTACCTTCATTACAGAGCCACTGCTAATTAGCTCTGAGCAGTGAAATTAATCATGAGTTGAAGATGCCACAAATTAATACCTCAATCTCACTGAAGTCTTTCCACTTTCCTTTCAAGGTCTGTGTTGCAACACATTATATCATCAGCCACTTCGCTCTTAACAGCAGGTGGCACTGCATAGAGAGGGATGCTGACTTCTGTTTTTCTATCAAATACTGCTCCTTGAATTTTTGTACCAGCCTGTCAACCTACTCACCTTAGTCAATGATTCATTTCTTCCAAATCGGACAATGAGGGAACTTTTTCTGTTTGTTATGGGACCCTGGTCACTGTAAATGTATTCAAGGTAGGTGCTTGTATTCTATACTTATTGGCTAATATTTAATAAAGGGTGAACAAAGATTCCTTGTTTTGCAAAGTACTTTCCATCCACACACGTAGAAATCATCACAAAAAGTCAGAGCATAACACTGCGCTTGCTGTAAGGGACATGGGAAACATGGAAATGTGCATGCTCAGGACATTTATTCCATACAAGTCACAAAAAAAACAACTGACAGTAGGAGGTGCAGCTCTGCTTAGACATGTTTTTTTCATGATTGTAATGAAGCAGGATGATTGCCTATACATATATACAGTTGTGCCCAGAAGTTTACACCCTCCAGCAGAATTTCTGATTATTTGGCCTTTTCTCAGAAAATACAAATGGTAACACAAAAACCTTTCTGTCACTCATGGTTAGTGGTTGGGTGAAGACATTTATTGAAAAAAAGATTAGTTTACTCTTTTTAAATCATAATGACAACAGAAACTTAAAAATTACCCTGTTCAAAAGTTTACACCCCCCAGTTTTTAATACCTTGTATTTCCCCCTTTAACATCTATAACAGCTTGAAGTCTTTTGTGGTTGTTGTGGATGAGGGTCTTTATTTTCTCAGATGGTAAAACTGCCCATTTCTCTTGGCAAAAAGTAAATTCTTGGGCTGTCTTGCATAAACTGCACGTTTGAGATCTCCCCAGAGTGGCTCAATGATATTGAGGTCAGGAGACTGAGATGGCCACTTTAAGACCTTCACTTTATTCTGCTGTAGCCAATGGCAGGTTGATTTGGCTTTGTGTTTGGATCATTGTCGTGTCGGAATGTCCAAGAACGTCCCATGCGCAGCTTCTGGGCCGATGAGTGTAAATTTTACTCCAGTATTTTCTGATAGCATGCTTCATTCATCCATCCATCAATTTTGACCAATTTTCCTGTGCCTTTGTAGCTCACACATCCCCAAAACATCAGTGATCCACCTCCGTGTTTCACAGTAGGAATGGTGTACCTTTCATCATGGGCCTTGTTGACTCCTCTCCAAATGTAACGTTTATGGTTGTGGCCAAAAAGTTTAATTTTGGTCTCATCACTCCAAATATCTTTGTTCCAGAAGTTTTGAGGCTTGTCTCTGTGCTGTTTGGTGTATTGTAAGCGGGATATTTTGTGGCATTTGCGTAGAAATGTCTTTCTTCTGGCGACCCGACCATGCAGCCCATGTTTCTTCAAGAGTCTCCTTATTGTGGATCTTGAAACATCCACCCCAATTTTTTTCAGAGAGTCCTGTATTTCAGCAGAAGTTATTTGAGGGTTTTTCTATGCATCTCTAACAATTTTCCTTGCAGTTGGAGCTGAAATTTTTGTTGGTCTGCCTGACCGTGGTTTGGTTTCAACAGAATCCCTCTCTCTCCCTTCTTAATTAGAGTTTTAACAGTGCTTCTTGGCATCCTCAGTTCCTTAGATATCTTTTAAAATCCTTTTCCTGTTTTACACAGTTGAAATACCTTTTCTCGCAGATCTTTTGACAAATCTTTTGCTTTACCCATGACGCAGAAACCAGAAACTTCAACGCAGCACTGAGTGAAAGATGTGCGTGTCTGTCAGGAGCTCAGAAACTCACTGAGCTTTTATACACACACACAGATTACAAGCTAATAGATCACAGGTGAAGATGGTTACCTTTAGTAGACATTCAAACCCATTTGTGTCAAATTTTGTTCATGTTATCAGGCCAAAACTGCCAGGGGGTGTAAACTTTTGAAAAGGGTAATTTTTGAAGTTTCTGTTGTCATTATGATTTAAAAAGAGTAAACTTATCTTTTTTTCAATAAATGTCTTCACCCAACCACTAACCATGAGTGACAGAAAGGTTTTTGTGCTACCATTCATATTTTCTGAGAAAGGCCAAAAAATCTGAAATTCTGCTGGGGGGTGTAAACTTCTGGGCACAACTGTATATATATATATATACACATGTATATATATATATATATATAGATATAGATATAGATATATATATATATATACACACATATATATATATATATATATATATATGTGTATATTTAGATATATATGAATTAACTTTCATATTTATAGTCCCTCCAGTATATGGGAAAAAATGACAATATTATAAGGAAACATTAATGCATAGTTACTTTTTATTTTATAAATTGAACAAAATTACAAAAATTAAAAACATCATTTTGGCACGTGCAAAAGTCGGGGCACCCTACAGCGTCAGTACCTTCAGTACTCCGTAGGACCCCCTCTGGCTGATTTCACAGCTTGTAAATATTTTTTAGAGCCAACTACAAGTCTCTGGATTCTATTACTTGGGATTTTTCCCCATTCTTCCTTGCAAAAGGCCTCCAGTTCTGCAATATTCTTGGGTTGTCTTGCATGCACAGCTCTTTTAAGATCCACCCACAGATTTTCAATGATGTTTAAGTCTGGAGACTGTGAAGGCCATCCCAAAACCTTCAGCTTGCGTTTCTTGAGGTAGTCCATGGTGGATTTTGAGGTATGTTTAGGATCATTATCCTGTTGTAGAAGCCATCCTCTTTTCAGCTTTAGCTTTTTTACAGATGCTGTGATATTTGCCTCCAAAATTTGCTGGTATTTAATGGAATCCATTCTACCCTCCACCCGAGCAATGCTTCCTGTCCCACTGGCTGCAACACAACCCCAAAGCATGATGGATCCACCCCCATATTTAACAGTTGGCAAGGTGTTCTTTTCATGAAATGCTTCTCCTTGTTTTCTCCAAACATACCTTTGCTTGTTGTGACCAAAGAGTTCTATTTTAACTTCACCAGTCCACAGCACTTGTTTCCAAGTCTTCAGACTTCTGTAGATGTTCTATTGCATATTTTTGACGTTGTATTTTATGATGAGGACTCAGGTAAGGTTTTCTTCTGCAGACTCTTCCATGAAAGTCTTGTTTGTGCAAGTATCGCCGCACAGTGGAAGGTTGCACGACCACTCCTGAGTCTGCTAAATCTTCCTGCAGGTCTTTTGAAGTCAAATGTGGGTTTTGATTTACCTTTCTGACCAGGCTATGAGCAGTTCTCTCTGAGAGTTTCCTTGGCCTTCCAGATCTCATCTTGACCTCCACAGTTCCCCTCACCTGCCATCTCTTAATTATACCTCGCACTGTGGAAACTGCAAGCTGAAAACGCATTGCTATCTTCTTGTAGCCCTCCCTAGCATTGTGGGCATCAATAACTTTCAATTTTTCTGTCTTACACAGTTTCTTAGAGGAACCCATTGTTGCTGTGTGTTTGCACAAGGTTTGTGGAGATGCTGTATTTAAAAAAACCTTGGAATTGGCACCAGCTGGTGCTCCATAATGACAATCGATGACACATGCTTCTGGATCAATGAGCTGGTGAAGGTCTGAGCTTGTCAAAAGAAACTGACACTTTGAACTCTCAGGGTGTCCCAACTTCTGCACATGCCAAAATTATGTTTTTTATTTGTGTAATTTTGTTCAATCTATAAAATAAAATGTAACTATGCATTAATGCATTATGCATTAATGTTTCCTCATTTTCCCCCATATACCGGAGAGACTATAAATATGAATGTTAATTTTCTAATATATGAAGAATATATGAGAGAAAAATGTATGTCACCACTGTAGGAGTGGCCACAGACTCACTTTTCAGCCCGTGGCAGATAAAATGTAGGTTCAAAAAATATGCCCCCCTGATAAAAATGTAATGCCCCACCTGTAATTTGTTTCCGCAGGCGGGTCTGAGCGTGATAAAGATACTGTGGGAGATTCACAGCCACAACAGCCTGACACCTCCTCCTTGTGCTGGTCACCAGCCTGGTCACAAACTGCTGTTGGATGCAGTCCTATTCCAGTGGGACTCCAGTGGGACCACCACCAAGCTGATCCACAAGTGTTCATTGGAGTTTAGATCAGAACTGCTGGCAGACTGATCCATCCTCTCCAGTCCCAGATTCAGGAGCAAGCTGTTATGGTATGGCCAGTTTTGTTACATTTCGTATGTTTTCCTTTTGTTCCCCTTGTCTCTCGTGTTTCCTGTTTTATTTTGAAATAAAACTGTGGTCCATTGGCATTTTCCTGCCCTCCCTTCTGTGTGCCTCCCTGAATGAGTCCCTCCAGCTGTGTTATTGTCTCACCTGTGCCTGATGATTCCCCAGTGTTTTTAGTCACCGCCTCTTCGGGTAATTTGTCTTCCATGTGGCACTCCTCGGGTCTTGAGTCTCCTGTATCTCCAGTGTCACTAAGATGATAGTCTGTGTTTGCTACAGTCTGACAAAACTGTAACTGTGCTTCAATGTAACCAAATCTCACATAGCACACCAAATCACACCCAAAGACATTCATGCTCCTGGTTTTGTCAGTCAGCAGTGGTAAAGCTGAGTTTTGCTCCTTGCCCTGGGACATTGTAAGAAATGGACTGTGTGGGTCTGGGAATGAAACCCGGAAGCTCCTGTCTAAAAGACTCAACCACAGTCCATGCTTTTAACAGGTTTTGTAAGTTAACACATACCTACGTAAATTTAAAATAAAAAATGTTCCCCCTTTAGCAGGGTTATTGTCTGAACTGATGCCTCTTTTCCTGCTCAAGTGTATAAGCGTTTCATTATTAAGCAGGATCTGGGGCTGTAAATTCACCGGTGCATAGAGGGTACTCACATCTACAGGAGGTACATGTCGTGCTGTGACAGGCAGAATAGAGAGAAAAAATATCTCCTCAGTATCAGGGATCAATGCTGCCATATCTCACCCGTGGATTCCAATGAGAATAGCAGCAGTAAAAACTGTTCTCAAAATGTGAAAAGGTATTATTACACAATGCCTGCTATCATAACCTCCATTATTCTATTAATGGAGAGTTGGGCGGACTTGTGATTAAAATGTCAGCGCCAAGAAGGCAAAACCTCACTGTGACCTCCCTGAATTTGAATTAATGAGATATTTAGAGTGTGGTTTTCTTTCCCCAACGCCCCATGGGCCCCGTGATTATCCTAAGCTGTGGAGTACATCTGTGTCTATTAATTTTCATCTGACACTAAGTAGGCAGGCACATATTCAGCAGACATCCTGGTCACACAGATTGGAGCTTTGAACCAGCTCGCTGTGGGTCAACAATCGGTTTGTCAAAGCTGAGGAGCTCCTGAACCAAGGACCACATTGACATTTCATCACCGTACCCTCTAAGAAAGACTTCAGAGCAGCTGGCTCTATTAACCCCGAAGTCCCCTTAAAGAAAGACCGACTTAGCACAGTGGTTCAAACAGGAAAAGTTCCATAAAGTAAAAGCAGATTTCAATTATATTCAAGGCAGATGAATAAACAACCACCAGTAGGGAACTAGCAAAATGACCAATGACATGGCAGACACTGAAGTCATGTAGACATGGTGAAGATGACCCGCTAAAGTTCAGACCAAGCCTTGGAATTGGAAAGAAAGGTGATTTAAGTAGGGCCTGATAAATTCTGTTATTTTTTCCCAAATTCCGTTGTAGCTGTCTCCATATTCTTTTTTTTTCCATTTAATTTTTTTGAGAATTAGTTTTTTGGTATTTTATGCAAATTTAACACTGAGACACTGTATAAAGTAATGAAATCTAATCACTCACTCTTCAGGTGGTCCTTACACTTATCTTTAGGGGTCCAGAGAACAGTATGTTGACAAAATCTGCAGAACATGTGATCTCCTGACACATAATAATTGTTGGCAAACCGCTCTGCCCTGCACTCTGGAGTTAGCCAGGAGTTTTGTAGCTTCTTTGCCAACTTGCGTACTGCTCAAGTCGCACGTATCACGCTGCTCATCGGCCCTTGACATCATTGAAAATGAATGGCAGTAGGACACTGAGGACACTCAGATCGCTTTTGGTGTGGATGCAGGGTCGGCTGGTGTCTCAGGCGGCCGCTGTGACATGCTGACATCGTTAATCAGGGGAAGAAAAGGGGAAGAGGAAGTAAAGCATGCATTGTCATCATTGAGTGGTCCCCTTGTGATATTTTCCAGAGAGATAAGTTTCTTTTCAGTCAGAAAAATCACTTTTACATAAAATGTTGGCCTTTTCTATTATATTTTGTGTTTATATTTAATTCTGCATTTAATGTCTATTTTTTTTTATTCGGTCTCCGATCGTGGATCGTAGGGCCCTGTTTAAGTTGCTGGTGTCATCACAGGTGACTTTAGTATTAGAAATTGCTGATGTACAGGGGTTTTCAGGCATCTTTAAGGTTTTCAGGACATGTTCTGGGAAGAGACAATACCCAGTGAGCTGCAGTCCCATAAATATAAAAGAAAGTACTCTAGCACCAGCCTCTGCCACGGTAGCTCACATAAACACTGCACATAAACAGTAGTTTCATGACAAAGTTACCATGATGATAGGATTCCTTGACCCTGAAAACCTACCCATCCTCAGTATGTCAAGTCATAGCTGAAGTATTGTTCTGCTCTGTTGTATCTTGTATGTTATTGCTAAGTTTAATGTACAATAATATTATTTTGATGATTGATTGTTAGCTACGGAGCCCCTAAGGTACATGGAGAAAAAAAAAAAAAAATAGTGCGCACGACATACTATAAAGTGTGCATGATATACTAAAACATGCGCACGATATATTAAAACGTGTGCACGTTTTAAGATAAAACGTGCGCTCGATTTAATTACACAGGCAAGTGGCAAAAGACAGCCAGGCTCATCAGTAGATGGCGGTAATGCCCCATAATATATTGTCGTCAGCTGACGTTACAAACCAAGAAGAAGAAGACAGCTGGGCTCAATTGAAGCATCCCAGTAACCAGCCAACGTTGGCTGTGTCTGTGACTGTAGGAGTGCAGGGTATATACAGTCCCTTAGGCTACTTATCACGACCTTATAAAACGTGCGCACGAATTACTTAATTGTGCGCACATTTTAATATATCATGCACACGTTTAAGTATCTTGTGCGCGCGAGTTAGCTAAAACGTGCGCATGGATAAATATTTCGAGCACACACTTTAGTATGTCATGTGCACAAATTAGTTTTTCGAAAGCACGTTTTAATATATCATGCGCACTTTTGGGTATCTCGTGCATACAATTTATTCATTTTTTCTCCATGGCACCTTAGGGGCTCTGTAGTTAGCTCACATTGCACCATGTCAGCATGTTTCTGTAAGCTAGTAGGCTAGTCTTTATTTGTATTGTGGTACATGCACATTTATTTAGATATTGAAAGAGTTCTTTTAATGTACATACAGTACTTTGTACAGCTTTTTTTAAGTTTTAATTAGCTACACTGTAGATTAGCTGCACCTTATGTTAGCTACTCTGCTGGCTGATGGAGCCAGATGCAGCTTATTTCATGTTATTATTGAACCTTTTATTGCTATTATCATTGCTTGGTGTATGGTGGTGTATTGTGACAAGTTTGTAATGTCTAAAATGTAACATGTTTTAGTGATTGTGCATGTTATTCAGTTTTACGAATTTTTCTCTGTTGAACTGGTTTTCGACAATCTCAGTTTTCAGTACTTGACGGAGGAAGGTGTTTTGCTGCTTGTCATATTGCACAGGGTTACGTGTATGTGGGACAAGACACATACGCTGGCAAAAACATAACCTACTTGGCCGAGGCAAAAGTACTTTAGTGACTGTCAGAGAAAAGGTGCCAGAGGGTTTGAGATTCAACCAAAGCCACCCGTAACTCAAAGAACGAAGTATGTAAAAGCCCGTTTCTGACTGCTAATCATGTTGGACGTAAGGGCAGATGGGCTACAGCAGCAGAACACCACAGCGGGTAACCCTCCTGTCAGCAAATAGGACACTGAAGCTACAGTTTCAAAGGAATCACCACAGTTGGACACCAAAAGATTGGAAAATGTTCCTTAGTTTGATGAATCTTGATTCCTGTGGTGATATTGAAGGGTCAGAATTTGGCATAAACAACATGAAAACACCCCTTATCAGCTGATAAACAGGGCAGGGCAATAGGGAGTGGTTTCATATTGAAGGAAAATAACCCAAGATAGAAAATGTGCACATATCTCCATTTTATAGTTGTATGTCTTTGCTAACATACGATACCTTTCTTGTTCATAGTTCACAGAGTGTCACTAAATAAATTATGTGAAAAAGACACCCTTTACCATCTCAACTGTACATCACAGGAGAACTCTCTCTCTCAGAAGCCCTCCAGACGAGAAATATTAATGAGGGGGTAAAATGGAGGTCATGATTCCACAAGGGTTTTTATTAAAAACATATATCTCTTCATAGCAGATGGTACAAATCACCCAAAACAAGCCCCCAAAAAGAAAACTTCCCATAAAATAACCTCAGAAATGTGTTCTTTTTTAGTTACATCAGTGAGTCTAGCATTTGTCTCCCTGCAGCAGTTCTCCTGCAAATTAAGTGTTCAACAGCATAAACTCAGGGTGTAATCTGTCTGCAGTGTCACCTCTGAGTCCTCAAGCTTCTCTGTGATTCATATCTGCTATAAAAGTATGAATAAATGCTTTTGCCCACTCAAACAATAAGCCATCAGCTGTACGATATCAATAAGGAATGAAGATGAAAATGATAGCTTTTGGTGAGGAGTGTTGGCCTCTGCAGTGAAGAGCTGTTTAAGGCAGTGCAACTATCATGGGTTGTTTTACATTAATCACAATGTAATATTAAAAAGGTAATTTCTTAAAGACAGGAGACAAACATGGAATGGTAGTTTAAGGTAAAGTGATTGACACTACATATCCCAGAAAGTCTTACTAGACCTGGTCAGGGTGAACCTGCTCAGATATGAATGAATGAAAAGAAGAAAAGGAGACCAGAACTGCCATAAAAGGTTATTGAATGTTTCTTTTTCTTTGAATCATTAAGAATGTTTTCACTACTAGAAGAAGAACAGAGAGTTCTTCTTTTGTCGTGATTTATTTGGACACATACTCCACAAAAAAGTTATTTAGGTCACATTAATACTTTGAATTTTGTTATTATATTGGAAAGTCTGAAATGTAACCCTCACAACAAGATAGAGCTGTAAGGACCGTGCATCCAAGAATAAGCAGCTAAACATGTCGTTAGCGCTCCAACAAAGCTTGTGGAAAATGTCTTTGTGTGGTGTACTTAAGAAGCCTACTTCATGGTCTGTCTTTGACTTCGCTAGTCTCACAGAACTCGATGTTACATTTGGAAATTGTACCAGGAATGACACCAAATAATGACGCCACACTGCGTAGAGCACGTTTTTGTACCATTTGTTTAGATATGCTCATTCTAGGAATCCTTAAAGGCTGTACCTCTTTGTAAAGGTGAATAATCAGCCTTTAAATGATCCATCCATCCATCATCTATACTGCTGATCCCTTTGAGAGAGGCAGGGGGCTGGAGCCTATCCCAACTGGCATTGGACAAGTGGTGGGGTACTCCCTGAACCATTTGCCAGTAGATCCTAAAGTCTTTCAAATGTTATAAAATACAATACCAAGTGTAACAATTGTCCAAAATATTTTCAGTGGTTCTAGTGGTTTATTGGCAGAAAGAATGCATCAGGACAAACTTGACTTGTTGCACCCCTTGACTTAATACTTGCATTTGCCTTTTTTAAAGATTTTTCCTGATTAAGTTCTACATAACGACACAAGTGTATCATAACTGAGAATCGTATCACCAGTACACTAACATAGTAGTACATTTTCACTCCATTACACTATCACACCAGTATAGTTCCTTCAGAAACAAATTATTTTCAATTATTCAAATCAGTCCCTCCAGAAAATCTGGACTTCTAAATTGCAAAAATCATTGTAAATAAAGCCAGTCCTTTCAAATCAGTGTGACCTGGCAAGTTTGTCCAGTCACTGCAACATTCCTGCAATGTTGACCAACCATCCTTGTACATCAGATTAAGGGTGACCCTTCACTTTGAAATGTATGATCCAGATTGTACAAAGGGCTTTGACTTTTCATTTTGTTTTTTTCTTCTTTTAGTTTCAAACATATTTGATTAGGTTTACACGTTGACCCAGTTCATATCAGACATTTTGATACATCCCTTGAGCTGGAAACAACATTTTTAAGATGCAAAACCAAACCAAATTCTGACTTTATCCATGAACTTTTTCTTCAAACTCTGCTTCCATCTCTGTGGAATAAAATGTTCTTTATTTCCATAATTTAATTGTGAATATATATATGATCACTTCGAGAAGCAGAGACCTCATTAAAACATGATGTGACATATAAAGGAGCAGATCATTAAATACATAGCAATAATAATTAGGCTTAATGAACCTACAAGGACATCTAATAAGAGAAACAGACAGACGGAGTGGATCTGCAGAGGTAAAAAAAAAAAAAAAAGCACAGATAGACTAAAAAACTGAACTGAAAGAACTCAAATGATAGTTTTCTGTTACAACTTTTGTGTTATTAAAAAGTTTATGAAAATTACTGTGTTGAAGGTCGTTAAGAGACGAAGACTGTGTGATTCATCATTAACACAGATCTCAAATACTGAAAAAAAAAAACCGACAGCATATTTTTTATGATATCAGAGAAAAAAAATATGTAGCTGATTTAGTACAAAGCCTTACAGAGAATATGCTAAACTAGAGAAAATTAATAAAATAAAATGGGATTCACAGACAAAGCCATATGCAAACAATGTACCTTAAATACCAAAGACAACTGATTTCACACCACCTGGCTCATCGCTTCAAATTTTCTGGAAAACAGTCACTGCTGGACTCACCTTCATCTCAGGCTCCTATATTCCAGTGTCCTTACCAGCGTCTCTTAAGAGAAAATTTCTCAGTTAAAAGCCATACCTCAAAATCATGGTCTACCTTGGTTGCCTCAACAGTCAACAAAAATATCATTCTGAACAACTGGAAGAACAGAAAAAAACTATCAGTACTCCAGAGGCTCAAAACACTCAAAGAACTCATTACAACTAACAAACCCAAAACAGTTTCCAAAAATCAAATCAACCAGTTTGACCATCATTGCTCTGCAAGCTCCGCAAGTCACCTGTCTTTTAGCCAATTGCAGCAGAACTGTCAACACTACAGATACTGAGTTAAATACGTTTGTTTTTTGGCTTGCTTCACTCCTGAGTCAATGAAAAGCACATAGACACCATTCATTAACTGTGGGAGCAGTAACAAAAAAGAGAGGATTAGAGCTCGCCCACTTCTAATTAGCTGAGCTAAAACACTGGGAGTCAATAGGTAGCATTAGCCTGCCTAACGCTTGACAGGGATTCTCCAATTCTGATTGGTCAATAGAGTGTCTTCTTTAAAGGAAAAGTTCGGTTCCTGCAGCTTTTACATTGTTTATAGAATGAAGAACAACAATATACTCACCCAGAAGGCTTTCCTGATGCAAACGGTGCTTCGGGAGATATTTAGATCCAAAATCGAGCAGCGGACACCGATATAATGGTAGCCCGTAGGGCATAGATCGCCGCTCCTAAAAACTGCATTAATCGTTCAAAAACTCACGTTTTTCACCGATATTCCATCATGATTTGCTCCGAAAGGACCGCCATTGCAGCCTGTGTCTCTCCACACAGCGCTGTGTGGCTGAACTAACCTCTGAACTGACGAGCTGTTTACATGCCCTTTGCGCATGCGCAGTGCGGCTCATTGTTTCAGGGAAGATCGGAGGCTACAAATCAACTTTCTTCTTCCAGTTTTTGTGCAAAATGGGCCGAATGTCTATGGGATGAAGATGTTGTGGAGGAGGACTTTGAATATGATGGGCGTCCTTACAGTTTGGAGCCACAGTATACAGATATACAGATAAGGAAGCGTCATAGCGGCTCCAGAGAGTACTGCGCATGCGCCAAGAGCATGTAAACAGCTCGTCAGTTCAGAGGTTAGTTCAGCCACACAGCGCTGTGTGGAGACACAGGCTGCAATGGCGGTCCTTTGAACAAATCATGATGGAATATCGGTGAAAAACATGAGTTTTTGAACGATTAATGCAGTTTTTAGGAGCGGCGATCTATGCCCTACGGGCTACCATTATATCGGTGTCCGCTGCTCGATTTTGGATCTAAATATCTCCCGAAGCACCGTTTGCATCAGGAAAGCCTTCTGGGTGAGTATATTGTTGTTCTTCATTCTATAAACAATGTAAAAGCTGCAGGAACCGAACTTTTCCTTTAAGGCTGCATTTACACGGTGCAGAAAACGGTCAAATCTGATTGCGTTTTGGCCTTGCGTTTAGATGAGAAAGCGTTGTGTTTTGTCCTAAAACAGAAACTTTTGAAAACGGGCTCCAGAGTGGAAAGTTTTGAATATGCTCTCCATTCAGCTCCGTGTAAACCCGCATCAGAGCGTTTCAGGGTGAAACACTGACGTCACCGCATGCGCAGTACTCTTTTACAAGAAGGCTGTGTGCATACCAGGAACAACAACAGCTTTGGCCATCTGCTGAGTAACGTGTGAGCCAGACAAAACTATAGAGACAGATTTGTTGTCCAGAAAAGAAACTCCTGCGTCTCTGTGCGTCTATTTGCCATTGTTGTTTGTGAAAAGCTTTTCTTCTTCGTTCGCGTAGTAGCAGTGCTGCCTCTCTGCAGACGTACACTGCCATCTACTGAACCAGCATGCATACTACAGCGGGTTCACTCATTTCCAGCGTCGTCATCTGAACGCAGAACAATTTGAAAATGCAAAAGGAAAAATCTTTGCATCTTTAAGTCAGGAGTGTTTGTGTCAACGCAGCCTTATTTTGTTGATGGTAGTTTCCCATAAGAACAACAAAAGGTCAACGAGACAAAGGAAAGTCATTTTATAGCTTCAAAAAGAACTGTAAAGTTAGCATGACTGATGTGATGTGTCCCTTTTTAAAATCTAAAACACAAAAAGCTTCCAAAAGTGTTACAGATGACTAAAAGGAGCAGAAACACAGATTTACACTGTACCTTAAGTATCTCTGCTTACTTTAGTTGTTTTCTCCTAACAGCCAAGGCTAGACAAATCAATGTTAGGATGTGAAAAGTCTTGGTCACCATTGATCTGTGTGGAATTTGTTGTAAGTTATATAAGATTTAAATGTCATTTAGATTTTTTGGTTTGTCTCTATGGTCATAGGTCTGATGATACATCAATCTGACACCATCACAGCATATACATTATGATATGATATCCCAGGTTGTCCTTAAAATGTCTTATTATCGTATTTATGCTTGACTGGTTTAATGTTTTTCATGCATTTTTTAAATGTATTTTTTGTGCATTTTGTGCCTTTATTGATAGGAGAGAGATAGTGGATAGGCTTATGAAAGGGAGCGAGAGAGCAGGGGAAGACATTCTGCAAACTGGTCCCAGGCTGGATTCAACCCCGACTGGCAGAAGCATGTACATGGGACTTGCAAGGTTGCTAACCACTCCGCCAAACCAGCACGTTTTTCATGCATAATTACAACAAAAATCAAGGCAGACTAAAAATAGCATGAAATGCCCTACAGTTGCAAAGGTTAAGCAGCTCAGTAGATGGACCAAAAATGAGCACTGTGATCATTGACAGGATTAGAGGGCTGTAACTGTACTGGATTAAGTGATCAGCATCAATGTGATATGGAACCATGGATTCTAAGTCACATAAAATATAGCATTTTTTTTCATTCCTGATGGCGCTTCAGCTGAAGTTTGTCTCAAGATCGTAAGACCCTGATACAAGAGCCAACTACAGCCAGGCTTTACGAACGTATGCGCTTGTCATCTATGTGGGAATACAATTCAGAACTATCTGAGTGTAGAAATAATTATGGTGTTGTGGCACATAAGCTGGGTTGTACAAGGTGACAGAGTTTCATATCTCCCACTTATTAATCAACTATCCATGCAGAGCAATTAGTCTGACTTCAGTTTGTTAAACTTGGCTCAGAAAGAAAAATAAATAAATAATGAGAACTGAAAAAAATCCATAAAGCAACGCATCTCTCCCTTAGTTCAATGAGAAAATATATATAGACAGTGAACTTATACCATCCTGACTCTTTTGTCTATTGATTTCCCTGTGGATGTCTGCACAGTTAATTTAATACTGTTCATTTTCTGAAGCGAGAGTCAAAGGAAGGAAGATAAAGAGCAGGAAATAAATGAAGGAAGTTAGAAAAGAAAAAAAAAACCCTGTTACATATTGCTAAAGTTAGTTGAGATTGGTTTTCCGGTAACACACTGTGCATTTGATGCCAGCTGGTTTGATATAATACTGACTGCCTGTCAAACACATTGTTTTATCAGTGAATGTGTCAGTGGCACAGTGGTATGAGGAATTTAATGGCTGTATAAAAATGATCCCAGCCTTTTCTTCTGGGTTTGATTGAGACCTTCAATGCTGCAAAGGTGGGAATACATCAAAGATGAATGTGCAATTTGTACAGATATACAGTCTGAGGTTTCCCTGCGAATAGAAAAAAGTTCAAAGCAATAGGAGTAAAAAATGACTCTAGTCTGGTATCAGTGAGTAAATGAGCAGCTAGATCCATTTACCTAGAAGTCGAGCTCACAAAGGGACAGAGGAGAAAAGGGGGGCAGCAAATCCCTATTGAATTGTAAATTAGTGATGAGGATTTTTTAAGTTAATAATTCACTGGTTTATTGAATGACTTCCTGGATATCTCTGTTAAACATGCTGTATTTTTACTGAAGTACCACTGAAAAAATAGGGCAAGCCAAAAGAATGCAAATCAAAATGCGCATCATGGACAGACTTCCACTGACCTATTAGGGCATATCCATGTGTATTTTTTAAAACCACAATTTTCCTCCTGTGTTTCAAAAGCCAATATTCTGCCTTTATTCTGGTTTAAATATTCCATTTAGATAGTTTCTAAGAACATGTTCACAATAATAAAGAAAAATGTAGCCCTGATCCAGCTGTATTCTCGGTCTGTCTGAAGCTCCTTTCCTCACGCCAGTCCGCCCTGCTGGTAAGGTTATTGTGGGGATTGATCAGAGCAGTGCTGCCCATCACCATGTTGTCAACGACTCTGCATGATCTATACTCTGCACTGGGCCTGCTGGCCTGAGATCTTATTTGCTGACAAACAAAGGTCCAGATGCTGTAAATCTATTGCCTTGTGTACTGATTTAATCTATCATACTGAGGTTACTTGTAAAACACAATCAAGGGCATATACTAAATGTACTGTATGTCCACATGAAAATGCATGTATGCATAAATATGTGCAATTTTAATGCATTGTGGATGCTTTCACAGCTAAAGTTTGTTAGACTTGGTGGGTGAAATTGCAACACTTTCATTTTTCATTTGCTTTGGTTTGCTTTCACACTGCACCTTGTCAGTTGAACCAAAATCTGTTAAATGTTGCGTAATCTTGCCTCCCAACACTAGCTGGGGCTGTAGCTGCAGTCTTTGTTCCTGCCATCCGGCCTGCTATTGCACTGCAAACTGGACATACACTACCAGACTTGAGGAACAATGTGTTTTAGCTCATAGCAGTGTAGAGATATTCTGTTTCAAAAAAATAAAGATAAAGTTGCATTAAGGCCCCATCAGACATCAGATCATATTCTGCACATATCTGTTGGCATTAATCTGTAAAGAATATCAAAGACTAGCAGGACTAGCAATGCCAATAGAGGCCACAGTCTGCTCAGTTTTGTCAGTAAAGGATACATTAGCTGTTGCAAAATTCAAGTTTCAGTTCACTGTTTTTTGATTCCCTTGACCTAATTGGTCCTTGTTTGGCGGTCAGTGGGAGCCAATAGCGAAAAAATCAGTACCTCAGGAAAGACGGACCCCTATTCTATACACATTACAATAGAGGGTATCATAAAAGTATAATAAAGATAGAAAACAAACTTTAACTAAGTGTCATACAATAAGCATATAAACTGACCAGTATGTTTAGAATCAAAAAACTTAAATAAGTAGAATGTAAAACTTCCCCAAAGTGCCTTGAGTGTTCATTAATTTGAGACATTCCAAGGATCAGAAGTGTCCTTATCTTCCAAAGTAGAGAGCCATCAAGCAGAGCTTTCAAGCTAATCTGCTTCTTGAAAGGCTTCTCATTTATTTAAATCAAATAACATAAAATTAACATAACTGTTGCATTAGTTTCAGATTACAGTGTTATTGTGGTAAAAATAATAATAGGTACATTAGACATAATTATAGCTAAAAAGACTTATTTTTGGTGGAATCTTTTTTGCCCCTCTTTCAAAAGGTACAGTTGTATTTTGATTGGTTTGCAGCTCCAGACACTTAGAAGAAAGTACGAAAAGACCTGAAACTCGATCTGGTTTCAGTGGACACTTAAGACAATGCTGAGCCACTTTAACCTGACTCGCCAGATAGATAATTCCATTTAGCCGCTAGGGAAATATTTCACTAATTAATCTGGGGAAGAGCCATTCAAATTGTTTTCAGGGGCAGAACCTTCAAAAACCACAGCAGCTTGAAATTGGACAATCTTTGGTTTGTCACACTCATCACAGACCAATCCACATCACACAACGTTGCTGCGTATGATGTACGACTGTTGTAAGCCGTTAGCTTAAACAGCTAGCTTAAACCTAAGCTTAAACTACCTTAGACTATCGTCTTACATGAAATTTGATCACAAAGATGTATCATTTAACACTTATATGTGACATGAACCTTGTCAAAGAAAGTCCTTGCTAACTTTTTCCAGTAAACTTCTGAGGAGAGCATACTTTGCCAAGAATCATTGAGTAACCATGACAACCGCAAAGTAACCGGCATGTCTGTGGACGATTTTCGCATTCTGTCCTAGATTCTTGGCAGTGATCCCTGGTCAGGAGAAGATTAAAAACATGATTTCCCTTGAGAGAGGTTTAAGGGACGTTCTTTGCCCCTCTTTCAAAGAATAAATGAAATCAATTTCTGATATATACTTTGAACGCAGATACTGAGACTGCTTCAGAAGCCTCCATTTTTTTCATACATGCCGTCACTTCCTGTTATCACATCTGCAGCTCTCTCCTCTCTTCCCTGATTGGGCCATTAAGCATTTAGCAGACTGAAGCTGTTGGACCATGGAAGTTTGCAAGATGGACATGCAGGATTTCAGACAATGAATCAGGCAGGTCTGTCTGCTCTGCAAGGCTAGAGCAACTTGGAGGCGGACACATCTGTCTGCAGATGTTTTGACTGATGCACCTAATCTTTCTGACATGGGAAATTTTATCTTATATCTAAATTGTAAGTTTTCCTCCTCATAATTTTGTAATATAACATATTTTTTTATCTTAAAGGTGCTATGAGGAGAATCTATTACTGGCGACATTAAGACTCTGCTACCCATCAGCAGTCTGTCGACTGTCGTAATGCTGTGTTCCAGCAACCTCGGAACTGGGAGTGACATCATCTCCGACTTATCGGCGTTCCAGTTGAATTCGGAAAAAAACATGCCGATCTACCAGGCTATTGTTAGCTGTTGTTAGCACGCCCTGCGTTGTTGTTCACAAATATCACATGAAGAATGTGATTATCACTATGGCAGCATTTTTGTAAATATAAGTCTAACAATACTATGTATACAGCTGATCTAGAGCGACACACCCCAGTCAGAAGTGCAAATAAATTGATTATTACAGGAGCTAAATAACTGTTCACACTGGGGGCATCCATCTTCCAATGTCAACTCGGGGGTGGCAAGGTTTCACTGAGTTCCCAGTAGGAAATTCCGACTTCGGGGGACATTCCAGTTGCAGTTTCCTACCCGGAACTCGAAAATTCCTACTTCTGACTGCAGCTGGAACGCACCAGGATCTACTGGCACCCTTACAGGATGCAAAGCGATGAGGTAATGCATCTCTTTCTAGTTATGTAGCGGTAGTTTTTGATGTGTGACAACAAGCAATTTTTAGAAAACTTAGTATCGTAGTTTTGTAGCCGGCTATATATCGCTACTTACAGCCCGGTGCTCTAAGACGTGTCCGAATAATATAAATTTGCTCTAGTTTTAATTGTCTTGTTCCAGGAGTTGAGTATCCAGGCCAGTCCAGCCCTGTCCGACCAGACCACGAAACTAAGGCATAGCATTTATAGATGACCTATTTTGATGCTATAAAACTCCTCTTAAAGTGTGTATTTCGATCCGGAATTTATCTAAAAGTGAGACTTTTTTGTAATTACTTAGAAACTCCTCACAGTCCCTTTAAATAAGGATTAATTCTGCAGCATATTGTACATGAGCACAACCAAAATATGTTAATATTTCGTCTCACTAACATCACGGCTACAACACATTCGATACAAAAAGCTGACATATTCTTTCTCTGCAACACATTACTGCCAAAATTGCGTAATTCTCGTTAAACTGACTGTTAAACTGTTACAATCCAATATTTTAGGTCTTAATCATTTTACATTTGTGATATGATCTTGTAATTCTCTGTGTTACGGTCCCACTTTCTGGCAAACACTAAGCGCTGTCATCTTGCAAGAGGACCAAAATATAGGCACTCTGATTGGTCAAAGACATTGCAATATGATATGATATGAGTGAAGCTAACATTCGTGGTTGGAGGAAAAAGAAAACAGAAATAATGAGGGGCAGATAAACGTCAAAAGCTTTTGGACGTGGAAGAAAAGCCCTGTATCTTGACCTTGGGAAAGAGCGAATGAAAATGATCAAGGAAAAAAGTTCAAAAGCTTGTGTAATTGACACTGTGGAAGTGAGGATCCAAGCCTTAGAAATCATGAAAAAAACCCTGAATCTGATTTCATGGCCTCAGCATGCTGGTGCCACACATTTCCGAAAAGAGACGACATTTCTGTAAGGAAAAGAACAACAATTGCTCAACACATGCCTCCTGATTATGAACACAAATGACTGGAATGCCAGCAGTATGTGATAAAGATGAGAAAACAGCAACAATACACCTTGAAGAATATTGCTGACACAGACCAAACTCCTTTGATTTTCTTTGCTCACAAACCCTGGACTTTAAAGGAACAACTTCTGTAACTCTCAAGTCAACAGTAAGTGGGAAAAAAAAATGTTTCAAGAGGACAGCACAGGAAAATGCAGAAGACAGAAATACAGAGACTTTTTGAATGAGATTCTGACTCATCATTGGACAGGTTTTGGGCGCAGAGTAAATACAGTTTGGGTAAAGAAACAAGTGATATAAAAGACAATTCTAATACTAAAAAAAAACACTAATATTGGTAAAGTGTATGTTTTTGATCTTCATTTGTTGCTGTATATTGTTTTCTTCACAAGAAATTTCTAGACTGTTATATACGGTACTGAAGTTGTTTCTTGCTCAACAATAAATGTGCAAACTATGGTATTTTGAGTATTTTTTGAGTTGTCTGAGGGAGTAAAGTTTGGGGAACATGGTGGTGTTTGGTATATTTGAGCACAGTGTTCTTCCTCGAAACATGCATGACAAATGCGTGTTAAAGGTGCTATGAGGAGAATCTATTCCCGGCGACATAAAGACTCTGCTACCCATGAGCACGCACGGCGACTGTCGTAATGCTGCATTCCAGTAACCTCGGAACTAGGAGTGACATCATCTTCGACTTATCGGCGTTCCAGTTGAAGTCGGAAAAAAACATGCCGATCTACCAGGCTATTGTTAGCTGTTGTTGTTCACAAATATCACATGAAGAATATGATTATCACTATGGCAGCATTTTTGTAAATATAAGTCTAACAATACTATGTATACAGCTGATCTAGAGCGACACACTCCAGTACGGTGTACATTTTAGGACATCCTCAGTCTCAGGAAAACCTCCGTCATTTCTCAGACCAATCAGCCTCAGAAAAACCCCTGTCAGACCAAACAGACCCAGAAAAACCTCCGTCATACCAAACGGCTTCAGACCAAACGGCTTCAGACCAAACGGCATCAGAAAAATCTCCCTCATACCAAACGGCCTCAGAAAAACCTCCGTCAGATAATACGGCCTCAGGCTTCAAAATAAAACTCATCAGACAAAACGGCGTTAAATTAAACTACCTTAACCAAAACGATGTCAGATAAAACTGCCTCAGAATGAAAGCCATCAGACAAAACACTGGAAAAACGGACTCAAATAAAAAAACAGCGTCAGGTCGTAAACATCCAACTGAACATTATTCTTAAGAGACCTGAAGTGCGTGTGACATCAAAAATCTTTACCATATATTATATATGTCTGAAATGGCATGCTAACGTACAACATACTACATACTCATGTGTATATACTGTATACTACATACTATAAGTATGATTAGAATGCCAGTGTTCACACTGTAGTATACTACTAAGTTTCCCATGATGCATTTTAAACCTCCAACGACAAAAAAAGACCTGACCCAAGCCAAAGCGTGTGTTTGTTGTGATGCTAATAAAGCATGCAGCTCGGACCTTCCTCAAAACTCTGCATTGCTTTACAACTTCTTTTTTCAACAACTAACAGGATTCAAAGCGACGAGGTAATGTATCTCTTTCTAGTTACGTAGCGGTAGTTTTTGATGTGTGACAACAAGCAGTTTTTGGGAAACTTAGTAACGTAGTTTTGTAGCCGGCTATATATCGCTACTTACAGCCCGGTACTCTAAGACGTGTCTGAATAATATAAATTTGCTCTAGTTTTAATTGTCTTGTTCCCGAAGTTGAGTATCCAGGCCAGTCCAGCCCTGTCCGACCCAACCTTGAAGCTAAGGAATAGCATTTATAGATAACCTATTTTAATGCTATAAAACTCATCTTAAAGTGTGTATTTCAATCAAGCATATATCTAAAAGTGAGACTTTTTTTTCATTACTTTGGGTTGTTTTGGGTGCGTATTATAATCGAGAACTTACGGTAAATAAAATAGTTTGTGAACCTCCTTCTGAATGTAGTTTTTATTGGTAGTCGAGAGGACATCCCATGTTTTGGAGCTCAAGGCCAAAAACTGTAATGCAATATTGCCAATATTTACAAGCAGCTTTTAAAGAACAAAAATAAGCAGAGCTTGCAACCCTGCCCCCAATTCTTCAAATCACAAAGCTTTTGACATGTATCACCTCACTGAAAAAATTCAACTATCTCTTTAAGCTAAGACATAAATTATTTTAGGCTGAGGCACAAACACTGAATAAGAACAGCAGGATCTTATCTCACTTTATAAACTTGTTTACTGTGTCCATGACTGACTGACAGCATTGCTGACATACAGCTGATAACTCTCAGGCAGCTGTCACTGTGAAGTTCTAACACACTGTTCAAATCTGTGTGCCAGCTGACACATATCTTTGACAGCGATAACACACATGCAGAACTTTCTGGCCGGGTCACTTCAGTGGTCAAATGCTCAGTAATTGTCCTCATGTGTCATTGAAGCAGAGTGGAGTAGACAAACATCCGTGCAGGAAGCGGATAATTTGATTAGAGCTTAAGATTTAACTGTTGTCATTTTTTGTGGACAGCAGAAGAAAAGGCCACAGAGGGTACGAAAATCTGATCACTAAACAGAGCTGTGACAAATAGCTCTGACAATCCTGTCAGTGGTGCAAACACTGAGCCGCAGTGTCTCAGACTGAATGGAGACCTGCCAGGCCTGGCGTGACAAATCGTCTCAGACTGACAATCTGTCTGCCTACCCGCAAACTTTCGCCTGTCAAATAACGTGGAGTCAGTGCTCACAGATTATGGAATAAATTCAACATTTCTGCTTGTCAACTTTTTTTAACCTTCTCTCTGGTCTTTTTAAAAACTATTTCTGCACCTTTGACAAAAAAAGCAGGCAGGCTGAATCTAATGATCTTAACACCAACAGAGAAGGATCTTATAGTTGTAAATAATTGTATAAATACAAAATATTCAGATAAAACAAAACGGTTTATGCCTATTTCAAGTCACTGCCATTAAAGTTTATTTTTTATGTTCAGAGTTTTTTTAAGTTTGGATGACTGGATTAAGATTAAATAGTGCCTCTTTTATTTTATTGAATAAGACTTACAGCTGAAATATCGTAGTTTTCCACGGTAGTTTTAAAGCCACAGTATGTAAAACTTGGTTGTACATAAAGCGACTTGCTGATGTGTCAATTAGTGACTCAGTCTGCTCCCTTCACCTTCACTACTTACTGTTTTTTCAAATTGAGGACCCCATTAATTAAAAACATGACTATGAGATATGTTTATGAAACAGAAAATATTTTTGTTTTGATTTGTGGGTGTCACAGTGGGGGTGGAGTCTGTCCTCTGGGAGCAAGCTCTTTTTGTGATGACCTGTCTCTGTGGCTAGTCTGTGGTCAATGGGTTGGTACTCAGTGGATGCTCTTTTACAATTCTTAGGTTATCTGCCAATTTGTTTTTCTCAGTTTGGAAAAGTTACTTTTTTAATTTGCTTTGTTTTTGAGTTGCTTCATTGTAGTATTTTACAAATAGTCCTTTGTCGACTTGATTTGGTCTAATTTGGATGGTGTTGGGGTCTTGAGTCTGTCTCAGTTGTGTTTGCTGTGGTCCCATGTAACTCGAACCAGTTCATTTGATTTGGAAGAACCCTTTGGCCCGGGCTAATGGCATTTTTTCTCTTGCTTTTCTCTCCTGCTTGTCCTTCCTCTCCCTCCTCAACGGTTAAACCCTGTAGTCTTTCATCAAAAAAGACCAGCATTTATAAAATTAATGAAATAGTAAAGTAGAAATGACTCAAAAGAGAAAAGGAGTGTGGATGCAGGAAAAAATGTGACCAAACTGACCTTCAACACCCTCAGTGAAGCAGCATGGGAACAGCCCTTGCATGTCTTGGCTAAAGGCACAATGGGCCTCATGCAAGAACCGTTCGTACGAACAAATATGTCCGTAAGTACGGTGTATGAATGATTTAGGAGAATTTGTCACATTCAGCATTTTTTTCGTATTTAGAATTTTCTTTCAAGTACGAACACAAATTATGACTGGTCCAGACTTGTCTTAAAAATCACAACAAATTAGTCTGCTCTTTTCAAATCAAGTGCCTTACATACTGATTATAAATGTAACTAATTTTAAGCGTTTTTAATAAAATAAAGCATAAGACGAAATAAATCTGAGGATCTCAAACCAGAGAATACATTAAAATCTATTAATTGAAGGTTTATTGGACTGGCCAATATACAATGTTAAATGAGAGAGTACCAGCTGCTTCATGGCTGAGTTTCTTCTTTTGGATGCCCTGGCCCGCCAGGCACTTGGAAGAGAGCGTGTGTTTGGCGCCACCTTTATGAATGAAAACTCCTGTTTTATGGTGTGGGAAACATATCCTTATATGGTATTCTTGGGGTGTTTCTTATGCAAATATGCTATCCTCGTGCATGCGCGCTTAAATATGTCATGTTTCCGCGGGTCATTTACACACTTCTCTAAAGATAGAAGTGCTTGTTGAATCTGACGGAGCACGTTTGTACGAACGCAACAAAAGAAAAAAGGTAAGAATAACTTAGGATGAGAATACGAAAATGTTCTTGCATGAGGCCCAATGTGTAAAATTTGGCCCCACCAGGGGGATCTCTGCTAACCTAGAAACAGATGAGTCAAGCGGTAATGACCAAGTTACCCCCACCAACTTTCACTATGTGGCATTTTTTTTTCGAAATGAAGACTCCATTCAATTAAAATGTCGCTCCATGAGAGAAACCAGCATTTCAGAAGACTTTCTGGTTCAAGCTATAAACTTGGAAAAAATTTGGGGGCAAATGAATCAGGAAGTTTACTTTCATTGTGAAAAACAGAAGTGATTTCAAACTCTAACCATCAAAGTTCAGTAATGTACCACAAGCAGCTCCTGTCATCATATCAGTTTGTCCCCATCTTAGACTTTATTTCATACCTGTGATCTGGTAGATGTTGTTAGTTCTTGTAAATAATATCAAAATACTTTTAGAATATCTTTAAGCGCCATGTCAATGTTTGCTTTAAGACCAACATATAACATTGTATGTCGATGTAGATTTTTTTTTTTTTAATTTGGATTCTAGTGCATGTATCTGCACAACTTTACTTTGTCTTTCTCCTCTCCAGAATCTGTATAAACGACATACAAGAATTGCCAAAATGGCAGCTGATAATTCTCAGATGCTGAAATTCTTGGGTGTGTTTACACTGGTAAATGCATAGCTCTGAGGATCAGTACTAAAATGGTGCAATTCAAGTGGAATATTTTCATGAAGTTTAATTCCTTCTCTGTGGATTTGGTGCTGTGTCGTTCTGTAATTACAGCAATTATGACCTCTTTTTTCCACCACTCTTAAAAACAGAGGATACAGACGTTTTTGTGCCCATATCTTAAATAACACATATTCTAGTTTAAAGATGCTAAGAAGAGTCTCCAAGTAATTACAAAAAAAGTCTCACTTTTAGATATATGCCTGATCAAAATACACACTTTAAGATGAGTTTTATAGCATAAAAATAGGTTACCTATAAATGCTATTCCTTAGCTTCGAGGTCAGGTCGGACAGGGCTGGACTGGTCTGGATACTTAACTTTGGAAACAAGACAATTAAAACTAGAGCAAATTTATATTATTAGGACACGTCTTAGAGCACCGGGCTGTAAGTAGCGATATATAGCCGGCTACAAAACTACGATACTAAGTCTTTCAAAAATTGCGTGTTGTCACACATCAGAAACTACCGCCACGTAACTAGAAAGAGAAACATTACCTCGTCGCTTTGCATCCTGTAAGTTGTTGAAAAAAGGAGTTGTAAAGCAATGCAGAGTTCTGAGGAAGGTCCGAGCTGCATGTTTTATTAGCATGGGCTTGGGTCGCGTCTTTACAACAGTCGCAGCGCGTGCTCATGGGTAACAGAGTCTTTATGTCACTGGACATAGATTCTCCTCATAGCATCTTTAACTAAATAGTAGATTTGACCAATATGACTTTTTTTTTCCAGGTTAAACCCTTTAAAGGTGTGGTAACAGCAATGACATTGCTCAAGGGAACTCTTTCAGTAGTTGAAGTGCAAAGTTGTTATTACATCTATTGACATTTTAAACAGCTTTTGGATTTTAGCCAGAAAGAAATAACAAGCCTCCTACTCTGTACTGCTACTGCAGGGCTTGAGCCAGAAAGAGTCTAAAAAAGTGCTCCCAACTTTATGCTAATAGTCACCTTTCAGTGGCAGGATTATTTAAAAGTTCTCTCTTTATATTGTCACAGTAATACATAGTTACTTTATAATGCTGCAGTTTAGCAGAAAATGCCAAGTGCATTAAGTGCCTACAGTTATTGTAAGACCACGAATTTAAGACCCTTGCGTGTTCTGACAAATTTAAATGTACAAGGATCAGAATATTTCAGAAATGTTCGAAGTACAGTGTTCCACTTACACAGCAGATGTATTTGTGGACTAGGGTTCCTCTGACACGTACAGTTCAGTGGACTGGACAGTGCTTTGGTTTGAGGGGGATGTTAAAGCCTTATGTGCATGTTTGATCGTGCTCTTTATGTGTCCACCATCTGATAATGCATCAAACATTTAACCAGAATAAAAGCATTCAGGCATGTATAGAGTTGTATCACAGCTAAATCTGCACTGACTGACACTTTCAGAGTTAGTATTTACACTTCAGTGCCTGTACAGGTCCACACCACAAAGTTGCTTCGGTCTTTTTGGAGAGATCATATTTTTACTCTCATCAAGTGCTGTTATCACTCTGCAGTTATTGAGTCTGACTTTGACCAACATTTTGTGTATTGTTAAGAATCTACACTAAGAGAATCTTTTAGTAACCAACACTGCTAAGTGTAAACATTTCTTTATTTATGTTTTGTATATTTATGGGGAAAATAAGCTGAAATAAACCTAGAATGTTTAGCTAAAGCACTTTCATAAACAAAATAAATGAAGTTTTCATGACTCAGGCTTGTGGTATGTTCATGCATGTCTCATAAATGGAAGTTGGATGGGATGATTGACTCAACAGGTGTCACTTACATGTTCAGAGTTAAGAGTAGAAAGCCCAGAGTTATAGATCCTACAGTAACATCTTTGGATTAGATTTTTTGTGACATAATTTTAAGACTGGCTTTGACACCAGTTATTTTGCAACTTCTGTGTATAGTCTAATCTCAGAGACACCAGAAGAAGAAGCTGTTTTATTCTACCAAAATTAACTAGAATAGTAATCTAATGCCCTGTCAGTGCCAGCTTATGAATAGGGCTAAAAGGGGACATATTATGGAAAAATAAGTTTTTGACATGTTTCCCAGCCCACGGTATTGTGGTCATATCCCAACAACAAAACTTGTATTTAGCAGGCTAATAAAAAAACTTGGTGTGGTGTTTATGCATTGTATGTGTGGAGTGGTTATTACACAAGAAGCGTATTTCGATTTTTCATATGCCTCTACCTACCTGAGCATCCCACCCCCCCCCAGAAGTTTCTGTGTGAAAAACCAAAAAACAGAAAAAATCTCCAATTGGTGTTCAGCTGAGGATCTGTCAGCAACTATCCTCACACTGCAAAAACCTATCACTGCTCAGTTGTCGAGTGGATTAATTTTATTTTTTAATTGAATATGCCAGCTACAGTCAGCAAAAAGCCTGTATGTGTGCCAAAAAACACCCCAACTTTTTGTCAGACTGCCTCTTCAACTTCAGTCCGTTCAACACAGGAGTGGCAACTAGACTTTTCCTGAATCAGGGTTCAGTACCAACTTTCCGTTGCCAAATCTAATGATGGAAATCTGAGACTTTAAATTCTGTGTAGTGTTTATTTTGCTCATTATTACAAGCTTACGCTAACAGCAAGGGGAAGTAAAACCAGAGATAACTGCACATATTGGTCATTTTAATGTTACTTGTTGAAAGTCTGAATGGTAAACTTCAAAGTATGAACATTCCTACATCGGTCAAGAGAAGTTTAACAGTTGCCTGAATAGAATTAGTCCTTTACCCACCCCATTACCCCTCCGTTTCATCTAACCATAGCTGAGAAGTTGTGTCCCACTGCGGTGACTAAGCCGATGTTAGAATGTGGTGCTTCAGCTGTAATGTTTGGGGGGAAAGGATTCTCTGTTATCTCGTAACTGGCATGAGTTTGTGGTTCGTATGTGTTAAACATTGTAACATTAAGTCCCCACTCTGTTTTACTGTGTTAGCTGCTGTTAAATAAAAAAAGATCTGACTGCGGTGCAAACTGCTGTGCTCTGGTTTATAAGCATTTGAAGGTTTGCCCTCAGAACCAGCCATTCTTGAGCATGAAAAGAATGCGGCTGCACTTGATTCATTGGCTTTTTAAAGCAAACATGTCACTGAAGTTTCATGAAGACATCAAGGATTCCTGTTTGATTGCAGAAAAGGTGCAAAATCTGTCTCCTTAAAAAAATAATGAGCCATGAGCCTTTGTTTATGGCCATATGTAAACTGGGCTTTTCTCTGAAGTAAAATTAAACATTATCAGGTCTGAGGCTCCACTGTGTGTTTAATTCTGTTAATGAAAACACCAGAGATACCAACTCCTTGACTCCACCTCAGGTTAGACACAGGTTAGTTAACAAAAGTTGGTTTTAATGTACAGAAGTGTGCAAAATTGTTGGTACCCTTCTGTTAGAGAAATAACAACCCACAATGCTTGATGAAATAACTTGAAACTGACAAAAGTCATAAAAAATAAAAATTTACTGAAAAATAACTAATGAAATCAGACATTGCTTTTGAATTGTGGTTTCACAAAATTAATTTTAAAAAACAAAATAATGAAACTGGCATGATTATAAATGGAGGTACCCCGAGAAAAGATTGAAATGATTTGACAACAGGGACACGTTAAACTAAGGTGTGCCCTTAATTAGCATCACAGGTGTCTCCAAGCCTGTAATCAGTCAGTCTGTCTGTATAAAGGCTGAAAATAGTCACAGTGTTGTTTGGTACCGTGGTGTGTACAACAATGAACGTGGATCGCAGAAATCTAATGAGAGAGTTGTCTCAGGAGATTAGAAAGAAAATTATAGACAAGCATATTGAAGGCAAAGGCTATTTGACCATCTTCAAGCAGCTTCACGTTCCTGTGACTACAGTTGCACATATCATTCAGATGTTTAAGGTCCACAGGACTGTAGCCAACCTCCCTGGACGTGATCGCAAGAGAAAAATTGATGACAAATTGAAGAGACGGATAATATGAATGGCAACCACAGAGCCTAGAACAACTTCCAAAAGATTAGAGGTCAACTTCAAGATCAAGGTACATCAGTTTCAGATCACACTATCCATCACTGTTTGAGCCAAAATGGACTTCAAGGAGGACATCACTTTTGAAAGTAAATCATAAAAAAGAGAGACTGGAACTTGCCAAAATATAAATTGACAATTCACAAAGCTTCTGAGAGAATGTCCTTTGGACAAATAAAACAAAACTGGCACTTTGTCACATCTAGGGATGTAACAGTTACTGGTAAAATTTCCCGCAGTGAAGTTTCCCATAGTTAGTATTACCGTTCCCCGTGTAAATTACTGGTAAACCAAGTTTGAATACCATACTTTGTCAGTAAGTCATGGTGATGCCGCTCATGGCCTGGAAAAGCCAGAACTATGTCTCCCCTCACAAATGGAGGCGCACATGCACAGTTTGCATTGTTTGGCCTCTTGAAGTGAAAGTTTGGCATGCAGCAACTCCTCGAGCAAGTGAGCTGACTAAGCCAGAGAGAGTTAGAGTGAGAAGATTCAGAGAGCCATACCTGAGTGAATTATAGGTGGTTTATCAGTATTTTCTGTATAAATAATGTATAAATGTTGTAAATAGTAGCATTGGTATAATTCTCGAGTGTGTTCTTGCTGTACTTTTGCCGTTTATGCACCATGTTTTGCCGTATTTCATAATTGATGGTTGCTACCAACAATTTTGCACTGTAGCTAAGTGAGAACAGAGTCGAGATAACTAAGACTGAGTTTGAGTTACGGAGTCATCAGCAATTAACATAATCTTTAAACCACCAATAAATTACTCACATTTTGTCTCTGAATCCTCTTTGTGCTTTCCAGCTCAGTCAGCTCACTTCCCATAACTCTTCCTCAGGCAATCCAGTTTTTACTGTAATATATATCACTAAAAAGCCATACTTCTTAGATTTCATAATCTGTTTGAATTATTTGGATATCATGGATACTTTAGTAGTTATGGTAGTTTAAGTCATAAATGACTTTTTCTCACACTGGAAACAGCTTTGTCTGTAGAACAAGCTGAGCAAGGCCTGGACATTTTGGGTAATTTTACAGTCTGGTTTAGAAAGTTGCACTGATTTTGGAGCAGGAATCCTTTAACATAAGCGTCAAAGTCTGAGTCATTAAAAAAAGCATACTTTGAAATTTCCAACACAAGAACAACTATGATTTATTAATGTGAAACACGAAAATGCTTTTTATTTAAAATAAAAAAATGTTATATTCAGGGTTAACCCATAATTTATTAAATGGAGTATTCCAAGTTTGTGTATCTCATTTTAAAACCCTGAATGTCCATCAGGTGAAATAACTGAATGCCCATATCGACCCATGTAGAAAAAATCAGCCAGAAGAAATTGAATATGGGTTAAAGTAAGAGCAATGAGAAATTCTGAACTAGCCTTGCAGTATGGCTGGATCCACCTGATTCATTGTCTATAATCGGCCACTTCCATCTTGCTAAGCTCCACGTCCAAACGTTTGGGCTCTGTCTGCATACGCACTGCCCAATTATCGTCCATTAAAGCAGGAAGAGGTGGGAGTTACGAGTGTGAGGACAGCAGGAAGTTGGTGGTTGTTTTGAGATGAGCAGATATGCTAACAGCCTCAGTAGCAGTTTTGTCAGATCTCAACCACACTTCCTTATTAAATGGAAAAAAAACAGTACTGAAACTGTTCTAGAAAGGATATTTAGCTCCACTTCGGACATGTTTTGGCGAAAGTTTTTCTACATAGTGGCTCAGAAGCAAAAGGGGTCCCATGCGTTGACATATCTCCTGTTTTGAGGTTACACAATACAAAAAGATATGTTAAGGGTCAGATAAACCAAATTAAACAACTTTTCAATTCAATTTTTTGTCCTCAGTAGCCATGCTGGTGATACAAGTGCACAAATTATTGAAAAAAATCTTTTGAAAAACTCAACACAGGCAGTTTTTCATACAAATAATGCCCCAGTTCATTTGGTAAATGGACTCTTGATAGTTTAATTAGATTAAACTTTGTACTTAAAATACTTTAAAAACATGGACTGGAGGTTCAAAAAAAGTCAAATCTCCAGAAAAAGATTAAATAGAGTATTCTTGTTGACAGTACTGTTTTGTGTCTGTTTGTTACCTCCGCCAAGGAGGTTATGTTTTTGGGAGAATTAGTTTGTTCGTCTGTCTGTGAACAAAATAACTCAAAAAGTAATGGATGGATTTTGATGAAATTTTCAGGAAAGTTCAGCATGGGAAAAGGAAGAACTGATTCGATTTTGGTGTTGATCCGGATCAGTGTCTGGCTGCCATGATGAAAAAAGTGTCATTTCTGTGAGTAACTACTGAACTAAAATAGATATCATTATGAATCCAATTGCTAATGCTATGTTTTCATGGTCAAGGAATCTAAATATTTGGATGAAACAAAGGTAGGACTAATATTTGTGGTGAAAATCACAATATGGGTGAGGACTGTGGTGCTGGCGGGTGTCTGCGCTCTCCGAGTGCTTTTCTAGTTTTGTTTTGTTACTCCCTGTTTGATTTTGTTTGCCTGTCTTTTTTTTGTCCAGTACGTTTTCTGTTTTGCTCTGCTGTATTTAAGTGATAACCTAAGTTTTGGATTGAACTGGTGTTTAACTTGTACAGAAGTCCTTCCCTGTTAGTTCACTTTTGCTGGTGTGTGTGCACCCATATGTATTTATTTTACGTGAAGAAGTATACTATATAATTTATAATCGTCACATATAGTGACATACAGTGTTTTAGGTTTATTCTCTTTTTTTACTTTCAAAACTAACAAATAAGTCAAAATAAATCTTTGGACTGAAGACAGTGAAAACAGTTTTCTTTGAAGAGATTACTCCTATAAAAATCTTGGAACAAACAAAAAAACGTGTTCGTACAGCTAGCTCGACTAACTACCAACAAAGTAACTTTTTGGACACAAAATTCAGACTTAATGAAGATAAAATATAGTCCAGAAATATAATAAAGTGCCACAAACAATACAAAGCATACTTAAAATGAATAAATAGGTAGAAAAGAAATAAAGTTAGACACCAAAGGCCTACCTCTCCCCAGGGATAACATAAAAAGGGGAGGAGAAAGGGGTCAAATCAAATATAAAGGGCAACAAAGCAACAAAGAAGAAACTGACTGGAGGACCAGGCTCTACAAAATAAAATACCCAGAAATTGACAAGGAGACTCTAAAATACATATTTACAAACACAGGTGTAATTTTGTCATTATTTTGTATATAAAAATAATGAACATATTATTAACCCTCTCACACCAAGAAATGTAAACCCTCTGATAATCTCCCCTTCTTTAGTCGTAACTTAAATCCTTAGAGAGCTCAGCAAGAGGAATCTGAGGTGATGACTGTCCATATGATGCCTCCATATTGCCTGGAGGAAGGCTGCAAACATTGCAAAGCACCAAAATACCCAGCCATACACTCAGGAAGACAAAACAGAGATGTGCAGCATCTGAAATAAGGTTACACCATTCTTAGCATTTCTAAATGGGCTCTCTGTTAAATGTGACTTTAAGATAACTGGAAAACAAGAAGTATTATCTCAGTGCTTGACAGTTGTTTATAGAGGGCATTTAGAAAAAGAAGCAACAATAGAGGTTCAGGTGGAAGTCTTGTAGCCATTAATAAATGATGACACTGTGGGCATCCAAGGTTTGTAACAGATAGAAACTTCTTCCACCGAAAAAGAAAAAAAAAGGATAAAACATGACCAGACTAATATGCTGCCCTATGCTCAGTGGTGCAAACATTTACCGTCAAAAGTGTCTTAGACAAACAACTTTCAGGTTGATTTTCTTTTGACATTATTGCAAATCCTTGTCTGTACATATTTGTGATCGAGGTAAGTCTTGATTTTAAATACTTATTAATTTCAGACACATGATTTTACTTGTTAAGGCTAGATGGTGCATTGTTGTGCCTCTTTCATAAAATCAGACTGAGGGGACATGAAGTTCATATTTTCACAGCGTGAAAGAGAAAAGCTGTTGGTATGTTTGGATAAGGAATGTAAATTAGTGATGAAAATTTTGTATCATGGTTATTGTGACCAAAATTATCACGGTTATCATTACATGTGGTATTGTTGCAGTGTGCTCAAAATGTTCAAAAAGTACTTTTCCACAGAATTAAAACAAGGTTCCTACAGCTCAAGGCAAGTTAAATTCAAGACTTTTTAAGACTTTTTTAAGGCCGTTTGAAATAAAATTTAAGACCAAGTCGACAACAAACCACAACTGAAATAAACAAAACAAACAAACAAAAACACCACATGAATTACCTGGTTTAGAAGCAATTTTAACCCAATGTTTATTTTAAATCAAAGATCACTTTTTGCCTTATTTTTAACCCAATTTTTACAACTTTATGCCTATTTTGCCCCCATTCATCTTTTTTTAGCCACTGTAAGAACCATTTTTGGAATTTTTACATGGTTTTTGAAATTTAATTTCAAATTTAATTCCCAATTTTGCTGCCATAATCAATTTTCCTAAGCCACTTTTCGATTTTTTTGCAATTTCATACCTATTTTGCACCTATTTATTAACCCTTTTCCACTTTCATACCATTTTAACCCAATTTTTGCAAATTCATCCCTCTTTTTACCTCTATTCACACACTTTTGGACCATTTTTACCTTTTCTTAAACCCGTTTTTACAACGCATTCATCTTTTTTTGGCCACTGTCAGAACCATTTTTGGAATTTTTACATGTTTTTTGAAATTTAATTTCAAATTTAATTCCCAATTTTGCTGCCATAATCAATTTTCCTAAGCTACTTTTGGATTTTTTTGCCAGTTTTTCCCCATTTTTTTTTCTCTCTCCAGGCACTGTAGGTAGAACCAAGGCATGCTTCTACTCTGTAAGATCCTGGTGCAACCACATCACTGTTTTGTTAGTTCTGGTATTGTGATTACACGATGTTGCCATGACAGTAACTCTGTGAATTATTTTTGAAAAGTAGATAAATGTTAATTTTTTTTTTAGTTCAATCTAACATAAATCTTACTAGTGTGGTCAAGTTTTTAAGACTTTTGAAAATTGGATTTAAGACATTTTAATGCCAATTAAGGCCTTATTTTTGGAAAAATGAATTCAATGCCTTTTAAGACTTTTCAAGGATCCGCGGGAACCCTGTAAAACCATTTAACCCCTTTAATATTATAATTCTAACACATTTTTATTTTTTTGTCAATAGATGTGTTAAGAAATGCCCTTAAAATTTTTACCCTTCTTTCGTGATAAATAAAAGTAAACAAGTCTAGCAAGTATTTGTCATTATTATGTAGTAAATGCTTAAACTGTGTGTAATTACAAGAAAAGAAAAAAACAGTTATGAATTTTAAACAGGATTCTCTTCATAAGCAATTGTAAATGAACACGTTCAAAGTTTTGAGACAGCCAAAAATAAATGTAACCTATTTTACATAGATTCACAATTTAGTATGCCTACAGCATTAGTGTCCATGTTACAGCTCATTTTATCAGACCATGTCCAGGCCTTTTTATTACTTCTGCCAAGGAGGTTATGTTTTCGGGAGAGTTTGTTTGTCCGTCCATCCGTCTGTTTGTCTGTGCACAAAATAACTCAAAAAGTGATGGATGGATTTTGATGAAATTTTCAGGAAATGTTTAGCATGGGAAAAGGAAGAACTGATTCGATTTTGCTGTTGATTCGGATCAGCGTCTGGCCGCCATGACGGAAAATGTGATTTTCGTTAATAACTACTGAACTAAAAAATATGTCATGATGAATCTAGTTGCTAATGGTATATTTTCATGGTCAGGGAATCTAAATATTTTGATGAAATAAAGGTAGGACTAATATTTATGGTGAAAATCACAATATGGGTGAGGACTGTGGCGTTGGCGGAGGTCTGTGCTCTCTGAGTGCTTTTCTAGTTTATTTATTTTTTGTTTTACTGACGATAGTCCCTGAAGCAGCAAGCCCCCTTCACGACTCTCCTCTCATCTACCCTCTCCTGGCAGATCTCCCGACACATCTCCTTCAATATTTACAAATTATGATTGATGAAATCCATAAAACACGAACTTTGACGGAAAAAAGACGATCTACTACGAAATACAGTGAATACGCGGTAAAACACATTCCAGAATGATCCTAATGCTGTTAATTACAAGATATATGCATTATTTAGACAGAAAATACTGATAAACTCAGGTATGGCTCACTGAATCTTATCGCTCTCTTTACCTCTACGGCTCGGTCAGTTCATGTACTCGAGGAGTTACAGCAGTTTTAACCACACACGTCTTTTTCTTTCGCCGCAAGCTTCGTGTTTAGACAGGGTGACTGTCTTTTATCAGTTTCCCCTTGGCATCCTTGTAAAATCCAAAATTCAACCAGATTTCAGAGTCTGTTTTGAGAGGAAAAGTCTCCACTGTAGTGTCTCTAACTTTTGCTCCAAGACTCAGAGGCCAAAAAATGCAAAGTGCGCATGCGTGCCTTAAGGCTGATTAATCGAGGACAGATATAGTTCCGGCTTTTCCAGTCAAGGAGCAGTATCACCATCTTACCAGTAACCATTACATCCCTAGTCTAGATATTGTTTGTCCTCATTATGTCATCAAAAGTTTGGGCAAAAAACATCAAGATACTGTAGATGATGAACATATGATTCTTGTAAATTCACAACTAGTCTTCAGATCTTAGTTTGACAGAGGGCCTTGAAGAAGAAAAAGCCTGACAGGACATATGGATGTTTACAGCAGCAGCAGCTTAACACAACAGTCTGAACTAACAGGAAGGGGGGTTTAGAAAAACATGGCTTGTCATTTTGGCCCGATTTCGTGGTTTGGGGGATGTTGGTCTTAATTTTACTATTTTGAGGTTGCATGTTCTCGACACAGAGAGGATGGATTGTGTCTTGATAATACGTTCATGGGTGTGTTTTGGGGTTAAACTTGAACAACCAATCAGAATGTTTACTCGAATGCCTTTTTCCCCCCGTCTATTTATGCAGTTTTAGTTGTTTGGTCAGGGCTTAATTGTGCCACTGTACCCAAAGAACACACATGTAGCTATAGGAAATACTGTATGTCAGTGCTCAGATTTAAGTTCTTTTATTTATTGACACATCCCAGAGCATAGGACACAATCTAAAGGACATTTCAGGCACTTTGGCATGAATGATATTTGTTTAAATCTCTAGATCAAACTGCCATGATCAGGTAGGTTTATGTTCATGAAATAGCTATTAACTACACACCAAATATTAGTTAGCTTTAAGCAATTTGTTTTCATAATTTCCCACAGAAATCCCTGGCATTGTTCTGTATTTTGTGGGTAAAACACACCACACAGCCAGTGCTATCTGTGAGCATAATAGTTAACAAGCTTCATTGGCCTGCATACAAATATTGAAATGTAGGCCGAGGCCTTGAGGAGATTTTGTTCTAGTTTTTATTTTATGTTTGTTTGTTTCTTGGTGTATTACACACATGAGAATAAGGCTCATGGGGTAGCGTTTAGAAAAATCTCACTTTCTTTCAGTTCTCTTACTTGTTGTGAACATCAAACTGATTTGTAAATGCTCTGATATTTATATTTAAAAAACTAATTCCATCATCTTTAGTAGCAAAACTGCAATCATGATCCATATGTGTCATTGTTATAAACACAGGCTACCTCAGGAATGCTCCCTTTAGTTATATCACATCAATTTGGATGCTTTCAAAGCAGAACTAAAAGAATATAGGAAAGCAAGAAGAGCTCACTGGAGTGTATTGATCTTCTGACTTTGTGTAAACTATATTAGCTTTCTTATTTTCCTCCAGACTGATTAATCAGTCTCTCTCGCCTGGAAATTGTTTTTTTAAGCTGGCAATGTCTCACCATATCAAAGTTCAAAAAGTTCTGGAATGTTAATTTTTAAATTTTAAATGCCAGTTTGCTATGTTGAGCTTTGTCAAGCCTCTACTGAATTATGGGCCATAGCCCCCTGCTGTGACTCAGAGGTACTGCAGGTGGGCTTGCAGTACCTTTGAGCAATTTGGTTTGGAGAAGGACATGGAGGATACAACACATGCACCGGGAGAATATGACAACTCCACACAGACAGGCTAATTTAAGGTCATATTGAACTTAAACACAACATTTAGAAACATAAAATAGTGGCTTTGGAAACTTAGTTCAACATCAGCAACACTTTGCTCTGCTAAAAATGCAACATTTCTTATGTGCAACATTAATGAAACATGTTCTTCCAACAATCTGAGTATTCTATAAGCTACACGTGTATTCTAGCCCTATTTTAATACATTCATCTAATGATTAAATTTTGATCCTTGGGAGGCCCTTAAGCATATGATGCAGGGTCTTTGTAAGTTCATGAGAGCAGAGTTCTTCCTCAGTGAATCAAATATGTTGCAGTATATCCTTTGAGAACGCTTGGATATTAAGTTTTTTAAAAGGACAGAGGGATATGTGGAGGTTAAGTACAGACAGAATTTAAAGATCCAAGGCTGAGTCAGGGATATTCATAAATGTTAAGTGTGAAAGGGCCTTTAATATCCTGATATGTTTTAAAATATTAGTTTGAAGTATGAGCCTGTGAAAGGGCAGGAAATATTTCTTCATAAAGAGAACATGCTTTAGAGTTGCTGGTCACTGGTGGGTAAAGAGATGAAAAATATCGGCTCTTTTCAAGTACTTGATCACACACACCGGCCATTTTATGAGGTAAACGAAAGGAGTGGCTGGCAGAATTATACCATAGTCCATATGTTGCATGTCAAAAAGCTCCAAGCACGGAGGCCTTGTTGTAAAATGCTGAAAAGAATCTTACAGTAGAGTCCATCTGAGCCAATGTTGTCTTATGTGTGATTTTAACCTAAAAGTAGGAAAATTTGAAGGCCTTCGGGGGCACCATTGACTGCTTTACATCACCGAGTGCAGGTACCCAACTACCTCTCCTCGGGGCAAAGCTAGCTTGGTGCTTTAGTGGTAATCATATTTCCAGTGACATAGCTTTCATGAGACTCCACTTCAAAGAACCCTGACTACTTTTTACAGGCCTTTTAGAAAAGTTAAGCCCGATTCAATGGCAGTTCAACTTGATGCTGCCATATTAATGAACAACATTCCTCCCCAGTTTATAACTAGTAAAGCACTCTGAGGGCACAGACCACTGAACAGCTCAGTTCAAGCAGAGGCTTTTCCACAACCAATGTAAAGGATCCAATTCTGGATCACCAAATCCAGAATACTGCCAGGATTTCGGACCAAACACATACATGGAGGTTGTTATTCTGCATGAACACAAGTTTTGGGAACATCACTTAATATTAGGAGTTATATGAATCATTGATGAAATCTGTCTTGATGATAGAGACATGGAGCCCACATTGTCCTGTGAACTTAGAAACAAATCTGCTGAGAAATGTTTTAATTCTGGCCAATATTAACCTATGGGATTTTTTTTTTTTTTAATGGAATTTATTATTGATTTTGGACCAGTATCTGTGTCACCACCAATATATAATGACTTCTTCCTTGGACCAAACCACGTCTGTGATAACGTTTCATGTAAATCCACTCTGTAGTTTTTTCCATTAATTTGCTAACAAACAAACAAACAAACAAAAAAACAGACCCTGGGGAAAAACATAAACTCCTTGGCGAAAGTGATAACTCTAGATGTTAATGGTAATATTAGACTGGTGGACTCTGAACTTTTTTTTGCTCCATGTTAGTAATACTTTTTGATGCGTGAGTGGCTCAAAAATGCATCTCTTCAATAATAATCTGCAGAAATGCATTAGTCTATCGACAACATTGGTACTTCCACTAAACATGTCTGCAAATGGTCAGTGGAGCCATGGTACATCCTCTTAGGAGCACAGATGATGATAATCTATAAAGATCCTTACTATGAGAAAACAATGTTTAGATATTTTGAACTTTTATGTCCCCCTCCCCTGAAACCCTCCCCTCTATGAACACATTTAAGCCTGCAGGCTCTCCCTCCAGTCCATTAAGTCGAACAATTATTGAGTTACTCAAATAAAACATTGAACAAACTGTCCCAAATTGCAGTGAGATGGGCAACTTAACTGAAGGTCACATTTGCATACAATTTCCCTCCATTGACTTGTAACCTGAACAACGCTGGCTCGGAGAGGGTGAGCATTTGCACTGACAACGGCAGGCTGCTCAAGTGCCGTGGGGGAGGACGCCCTCGGCTGTGTAAAGACTCCTGCTAAAGTGTTTGTCACACATGCTGAAGCTCCTTTTTCCAAGACAACAAGCTTTCGCTCTTTGCCGGAGCGCCACAGGCTTGCACATCAACAATAACAAGAAAAAAAATCTTTAAGTGCAGAAATGTCAAGCAAATTGACTTGTTCCTGAATGTGGAGTCCCACCTTCAGTTTCTGAGGTGGGATTTAAAAAGGCGAACACATTTCTAGCATGTCTCTGCGGATGAAAAATGGGGCATTGATGGCCGGTGCCCTCCATCTCTTCTTGACACAATTAGAACCTGAAGTGAACCTCCTAGGGCGCCTTGACTTTTGAATAGCAGCCATAATGATTTTAATTGTCTGGAATTATAATAGTAGTCCCGCTCTTCTTTGCATGGAGAACACTTTGGGCTCCTTGCCCCCCACAAGCAACATGTTCTCGCCTCCCATTAAATTAATCATACATTTCACTCATGGTACTTATCAGTGGGTCATGCCCCATTATAAATACAGTTTTCTCTATTCATGCACACAGTGATTCCCACAAGGGTTGAAGAGTAGGTGATTAATTTGATTGGCTTTCCCCTCCGGCAGTACAGCGACAGACTTGGCGACATTCTCTTTATTGTACTGAGCAGATGGGAGCTGCTATACAGAGCTCCATGTACAATTTATGCAGACAGGTAGCTCTCACCTCTTTGCAGTGATGTGATAAACGTATTGCCTTACATGTGTTTACTTAATGATTTCTCTTTTTATCTCCATGTCAATGTTGTATTTGTTTTTTTAATGACTCATGTCAGCTGTGCTTTTGTAAAAAGGTTGAAAAATTGAATTTTTTATCTTTTTGGGTCATTGCTTGGGTGCTGCATCACAGCATGTAAATTTAGCCAAGTAGAGAATGTATTTTCTTTTAATGACTTCTTTAGGTGCACATATGAATTTTACGTTTTTAACCTACACACTAGATAGATCAATATATTCCACTAGTCCATTGAGGCAAATGCCCATAGAAGGAGTTTGGGAATGGACAGAACCTTTCAACAGCATATCTGCCAGGTGATTTGATGACAGTCCTGTCAGTCACATTCATTACATGCCAATTTAGATAATAGGCGGTGTAATGCTGCGTTCCAGGTGACCTGTAACTCGGATATTTCCCAGATAAAATCTTCAAGTTCCGACCTGAAAGCATTCCAGGCAAACTATGACTTCGGTTTGAGCTCAAGGAATTCTAGTATGTAAATTAACCAACATGGCAGGCATTATAAGATTTATGCTTTATCAACCAACTCATTTGAGTGCAACAGAAGCTTATACTTTACAGTGTTTGTCATTATTAAGAGGCTGCCTTATTGGTTAGGCAGTGATGTGACGTCACAAGTTGTAACTCAGAGTACATCTGGTATGAGTTTACTGGTCGAAAGTTATGAGTTCGACTGCCGTTCCAGTGCAATTCACAAGTTACAGGTGGGAAGAAACACGAGGTACAGGTTGCCTGAAATGCAGCATTAAGCACAGAAAATGAGCCACTTCTTACAACAAACTCTCACCAAATCATACCAAGTGAATTCATACACACAAAAAATTGTTGGGTTATTTTTTCAACCCAACAGCTGGGTTGAGACTGTTGGTTAGTTTAATTGGGTTGTTTTCATTAAATTGGGTAATCTAAATACCCAGATTGCTGGGTTATTGTAGTTGGCAGTTGAGTTATTAGCTGTTGGGTTGTAATTTTCATTATAATGTGTTGGGTTATTTTGGACTACCCAACATGTTGGGTTGACGCTCGCACATGCTTGACCAACAACTAACCCCAGGTAGCCACACGGGCATCTGTGGCGCAGTTGGATATTGCGCTTGGTCAGTGATCGGGAGGTTGCAGGTTCAAGCCCCATTCATTTGACCCCCCCCCCCCCCCCCCCCCCCTCAGCTGCTTGCAGTCAGGACGCTGGATGGGCAAGTCTCATTATGGCCCAACCAAATCCCGCAAGAAGCTCTGGGGAAAGAAGAAGCCGCGATTCTCTTGCTTCTCGTGCAGTACCGCCATCTAGCAGCATCGCATACTGAGAGACACCCTGAGAGACTCAGCTCTATACAAGCAAGGTTTGCTACGTGTGCACTATTCTTTCACCACAATGTTTAATTTATATTAATACAATGTATATAAAGCTCACTGTAGTAGCCGTGTATGTTGGCTATCCGAATTCAACATGACACGGGCGTTGGTGGCGCAGTTGGATAGTGCGCTCGGTCAGTGATCGGGAGGTTGCAGGTTCAAGCCCGGCTCCGGGCGACACAAGTTGCTCCCACTGCTGTGTCAGTGGCTTGTAAATGGGCATGAAAGGGTGTGAACGTGTTAGAGTTAGATGGACAACTAACATAGAAACACAAAACCATCAGTGAATGAATGTGAGAGTGAATGGGTGTGAATGGGTAGGTGTGACCTGCGGTGTAAAGCAGCTTTGAGTAGTCAAAGACTAGAAAAAGCGTTATTTAAGCTCAAGTCCATTTACCATTTACATGAGCGTGTGAAGCGGTGATTTTGAGCTCTTGGTCATTTGTAGTTAACGTTAGCGATAGCTTCTTGTGGGTAACGTTGGGTTATTTGAACAACCCAACTGACTGAGTAAAAAGAACCCAACAGTGTAGTCAAATTGAGCCTGTGGTTGGGTTATTTGAACAACCCAACTGGGTTGTTCAAATAACCCAACTGTTGGTTAAAGGAAACCAACCCAACTTGTTGGGTCAAAATAACCCAGGATGTGTTCTGTCCAATATTTAACCAGTGTTGGGTTAAAAAATAACCCATATTGGGTTGTTTTTAACCCAACATTTTTAAGTGTGTACTTTCTATCAAGACATATGTTCAGTGTTATTTCTTTTAAATCCAATAAATAAATGTGTCTGGACCTGATAAAACTGCGACCAAAGCTGTTAGCATCTATGCTAATCTCTGTAGGAGCAGTCATTTAAGAATTACTTGTTAAATGACTGACTCAGTCAAGTTGGCTTAAGCAATGGTGTATATGTTATTTTTAATCACAACATAAAAAAAATATAATAATAAAAAAATAAATTACTGCATAAGGGTCTCTGGCCATTTTTGTGGTCAGCAGTTCCTTCGCAATCATCCTTTTAAAAAAAAAACATAATGATAAAAAATTCAAAATTTGAGCAATATCAAATGTATTTTATGTTGTCAAATGAAATATTTGGATCCTTTATGCATGAGTTCCTCCTGTAGTTTTCTGGAAACATGGATTTTTGAAAAGATACGACCAAACAAACATCAGTCAACTACTATTTTACTATTTTTATGATGAACATTTTATTGAATTTTTTACATCAAGTAAAATCATTTTTATCAATTATTTAATACTTGCATATCAATAAAAAAGAAAGGAAATATAGACAACAAAAATCTAATAAGATAAAAATTTAAAAAAAGACGTGTAAACAAAAAGGAACAAAACAATAAATAAATTCAAAAGTTTAGCTCAAAGCTTCGTGACCATGGTCACATCAGCATGACACAATGCAAGATAAATAAGTTTCTCTCGTATATAGACCACCAAATGTCTGTTGCTGATAAAGGTTCTAAATCTTCACCAATCACCCACTCCTCAGTTTGTATCAGTAATACTAGCCAGATAATGTTCCCACTTCAAATTATATTTACCTGTTCTTTTAATTAGTCTAAATGACAGACCCTCCAGAGCAGCTAGTCTACCCAAGCGACTATGCCAGAGATTAACCAAGGGGGCAGAGAGAGCCTTTCATTGTGACACAACTGGCTTACGCCCTAACATCAGTGCAGTTTGCACCCAGGAGTTCCCAAGGGGCATTAGGTCCCCGAGAATAAGCAAACCTGGAGAAAAGGGTATGCTATATTTCATGATACGCACTAAATTTCTATCAATGTCTGACCAAAAGTCCTAGATCTTGGGACAACTTCATAGCATATGGGTTAATGTACCTTGTTAAGTTTTGCATCTCCAACACTCTGGGCTTTGTATTAATCTCACTCTACACAGTCTTAATGGAGTCCAATACACTCTGTTCAAAATCTTAACCTGAACAAGTCTGGGTTTAAGTTCTTGGGACATCTTTTTTTCTGTATATCTTACATTGAGATCTGCCTCCTGGGTGGTCTTAGTGTTGATCTGCCCTATCTAATGATTTCATAAGCATTGCGTAAAATAGAGAGGCCTCATGTCCTCAGTCAGTCAATTATAGTTGTTTCCAGTCTTATAAGTCACACTGCTGAGATTTACATGAAAATATAGTTTATTGTGAAATTAAAAGAATGAGTTAAAACAGATTCCCTCTATTTTATAGCATTTCTATGACTTTGGCTGCTGCACTTCATTTATATTAGAACATGGTGCACTGCTGCTGATGAAGTACTGGAAGAATAAATTCAGCTGCTTCATACTAGTGATTATTAATGACTTTACCGTTATTCAGCTTCAGCAACCCAAATGTCCTTCTCTGCAAATGTGTGTTATTTGAGTTCTGCTACAGTGTGTGTATGTGAGGACAAAGAGGGTTGGACTTATTTGGGGTGTAGGTAACTAAATTCAAGTAAGTCAGTGAGGAATAGAGAATGTACACCTGCCTCTGAATGATGATCTCGCTTGAGCAGGACAGCATTTCCCTCCAATTCATGTAAAAAACATGAAATTGTGTGAAAAATGTGGAATATCTCTATGCTGTGATGACAAGAAAAAAGCATGCAGAGAGTCAAACTCGCTGTGATATGTGGATTTTATGACAGAGATGTTCCTCTATAAAACACATTTCACAGTGCTTTCATGCAAAAGCATCACAGTGAGGCTCTGTCATCATTACACTACGCAATATCTGTGTCCATTCATAGTGCATTATAGCCTGAATGTGCGCAACACAGTGTGTGCTCCCCATACACACAAAAGCAGAGACTCTTCTGTCTCCAACTGAGCATGTGCCCCCCTCTCTCCAGTATAATGCCCCTGATACCACATCCAAAGGGGGGAGTCAACTTCTGCATGGGGCTTATGGCTGACTGTGTTATTTATGGAGGCTATGCAAAGACTTTGTCCAGTGCTTTTATGGCAGGAGTTGTACATCAACAAGGGAATGAAAGCAGTGCCGCTGCTGTGAATGTTACCATACTTATCGCTAAAGCTGTTGACATTCTCTGTTAAACAATGCTCTCAGTACATGATCACTTCATATTTGTTCCATAATCTACCTTATTAAGGTCATTTGATACCATCAAGAAATTAGAATTTGTCTTATATTGCCGTATAATATTTATGCAATACATCAATAATGGTGACATTGCTGTATGGTGACAAAAAAACCCAATTCTAGTTCAGTTGGGACATTCTGTAAAACTTAAATGAAAGCAAAATACAATTAAAGCCACTGTCAACCACTGCTCAAGAAATGGAGAGAGAAAATATGTAATGTTCAAACAGAAAAACTGCATTTATTTGAGCAAATATTTACTCATTATGAATTTTATGCCAATAACACATTCCAAAAAAGCTGGGACAGGGGCATGTTTACTGTAATGCATCACTTTCTATTTGAATTGAATTTATTTATTTAATAGGGACGATGCAGTTTAACATAGTTCCATCACTAAGTATGAATCTGATGTGCTGCACAGAGAGTTTATAGCAAATGCTAATTTCCAACTCTTGTCCCTAGTTTAAACTTTCTGTAAGCATTTGGAAATTGAGGACACCAATTGTTGAAGCTTTGTAGGTGGAATTCTTCATGATTCTTGTTTGGTGTTTGTCTGCAGTTGCTCGACAGTCCACATTTTTAGTGGAATAAAATTCTGGACAGCAGACACTTTTTTTTTTTATTATGAAGTCACGCCGTTGAATCACATGCTGGGCTTTGTCTTGCTAAACTAAGCAGAGATGTCCCTGAATATGATGTCACTTGGATGGCAGTATTTGTTGCTCTAAGAACTATTTCTACCCTGAAGCATTAATGTTGCCATCACAGATGTGCAAGTTACCCATGCCATGGGCACCAACACATCCCCATACTATCATAGATGCTGAATTTTGAACTTGGCTCTGATAACAGTCTGGATGGTCCATCTCCTCTTAAGCCTGGAGAACAGGCCTTCCATGATTTCTAAAACAGTTTGAAATGTGGACTTGCCAGATTGCAGCAGACTTTTCCAGTTTGCATCAGTCCATGCCAGATGAGTTCAGATGCAGATGAGTCGCAGTATTTCTAGGTTTTGTTGATTTATGGCTTTCACTTTGTACAGTAGAGTTTCACTTTCACTTGTAGATGTGGCGACAAGCTAGCTTTGCAGAGCAGACAGACGGATTCTGAAATCATGCAGGTCCGTCTTGCCAGCCTCCGTTGTCTAACAAATTCACTTGGCTGAAGTCTTAATGGCCCAATCAGGGAAGAGAGGCGGGAGCAGCAGAATGCGGACGTGACAACAACCGGAAGTTGAGAACGGTCATGCTGATTAGCCTATTGTCCTCATAGGTACTCAGTGAAACCCGGCAAAATCTGCCCTCCTCAGAAGTTTACTTGTAGGGATTGTCTTTGACGAGGTTCATGTCACATATAAGAGTTAAATGAATCATCTGTGTGATACAATTTAGTGGAAGACGATAGTAAAAGGCCATTAGCCGTTAGCAGCTAAGTTAGCGGCTAATGGCTAAGTGAGCGGCTATGGCTAATGACCATGAACTGTTTTTAACTGTCGTTAGCCATTAGCCACTATGTATGCTACATTATAGGAGGCAACCCTGCTTGATGTGGATTGGTCTGTGATGAATGTGACGAGCCAAACGATTGTCCAATCACAAGCTTGTGTTCTTTTTTGAATGTTCTGCTCCTGAAAACAAATTTAAAGGGCTCCTACCCAGATGGACTAGTGAAATATTTCTGTGGCAGATATTTGGAGCTGTCCATCTGGCTTGTCAGGTTAGCGACGAGCAGGATTAATTGACAATGGTTTTCTGAAGGGCTCCTGAGCCCACCTGGTGATACACTTTACAGAATGATTTTGGTTTTTAATGTAGTGCTGCTTGAGGGCTCCAAGGTCACGGGAATTCAGCCACACAAGTCTTTTTATAATATTAAGACAGAAGATGATGAAATCCCTAAATTCATCAAAACGCTTGTTGCCACTGTCCCAGCTTTTCTGGAATGTCTTGCAGGCATCAAACTCAAAACGAGTGAATGATTACAAAACCATGATGCAGTTTAACAGTTTGAACAATAAATATATTTGAATATATGAATGTGGGTCATAAAGGTATTGTGAATCAATGTATTGTTTCTGTTTGTTTTACGCACTGTCCCAACCCCATTGGAATAAGGGTTTGTATAAACCCCCATGACCCCAAGCCTTACTTAAAAAGAGACAAAAGGCATATTAAATGTCATTATCTGAAGCTGTTGCCAGAGCATAGTTGTAGATTACCACAACAATAGAGGAGTGTGAGTGTGTTTGAAATGAGACAGAAAAGATCAGAAAAAGGATCATTAATTTTGCTTGTCCACAGGCAATACCAAAATATGAAATGTTGATGTTCCTCTATAGGACTTTCAAATCTGACCTGAAAAGGGTCTGAGATTTTTGTCTAGACTGTTCTGGTTCTTGAAAGGCTGGAGTTCTAAATATACATCAGAGGGATGTTCACAGAAGATAGTTCTCACTGACGTCATGCCAGTGTATAAATAATCAATGTTCAGCAGAAAACACACATCAGCTGTGAGTCCGGGGGACAAAGATAAATTTACAATATTTAAAAATACACCTTGTATTATCCTTATGAAATCACATATTTTAAATGATCGATTTTGACCTTAAGCATGTATTCGTGACTTCACACATTCAGCAGCTGTCAAAAAAATGATTGTGCATTTATTCAGTGCAATTTAAAGAACCTATTTAAATGTGACCGAATTTTCAAATAAGTTATATTGATAATAAACTCAGTCAAAAGTAAATTTTACAGAAGGATATTATTCAACTTTTATCAGCCATCATGATATTCAGGACTTATACAACTTGAAAATACAGTTGTAAATAAATGAGAAAAAAAACAATTTGGACACCATCGGCTCTAATTACATAGACCAGGCACGGGAGCGGTGCACCTGCCCTGCGCTGTGCCTGCGCCGCCAACGGGATGTGTCCAGGGGATTTTGCGAATTTCATGCTCTGCACAGCGAGGCACACCTCAAGTCTCCGTCTTGTCTCCATCCGAGGCGCAGGGGAGAAGAGAAGGCGTGAGTGGATTTAACACAGCCAAGTGTAATCTCCACCAATCAAATTAACGAGATGCAGCGACTGATTGGTCTGACTGATCCCCTCCACTTTGGCCACGGTGTGCTGGAAAGACCCAGTGGCAGATATGGTTGGAGCCAGCAACTGGGAGAGCGGAGGGGCCATTGGGGTGCACATCAGAGGCCACAATGCGCGTCACCGTGTGGACCACCTCGAGGGACAGATGTAATCTGTTCCTGTGTCATAAATAGGAGTACAAAATTAAGTGACAATTACATTTAAACACAGCAGCAGGCTTATCCATTCATCACTCTTGTGATCCACCTGCATTCCTGGTCAATAATCGCCAAATAGCAGAACCTTTGGTGATGTATTCTCTCCTGGTATCTCTTCCTCATCCTCCTTGCAATAATGTACTCCATCTTTTTAGATCACATTAAGAATAAAGATAATGCTTGGGTTCTCTCCAGGCACTCCAGCTTCCTCCCACAGACCAAAAACATGCTTGTTAGGTTAACTGCCCTTGGCTATGAGTGTGTGTGTGAATGATTGTCTGTCTCTCTATGTGGCCCTATGGCCCTGTCTATGTGACTGGCGACCGGTTCAGGGTGTACCCCGCCTCTCGCCCGGAGCCAGCTGGGATAGGCTTCAGCCCCCCTGCAACTCCAAAAGGGACAAGAGGTATAAAAAATGAATGAGATGAGAGAAGCCGGATATATAATCCGTATTGGATGATAAGGCTGTTTGTGGTTGTCTAGAGGGATGTGAACTCGTCAGTTTGCGTCACACTTCCAGCTGCCGTCAGGTTAAAGTCAGGTCAGGTTCCATTATACCCGTCATCAGGTGTGATGGGACAATTAATATAGATACAAATGTGCATGCTGGTTCAGACGGTTCCATTAAAAAGTGATTGCTGTGATTGTTTTTTTGCATTGAAATGTGCCTGACACCCTAGATACCTGCCTCGGAGGCTTTGTTGACATGTGCACACATGTGCACCTGTCAGTCAAATCACCACTGCACTGACTGTGCTGAGAATATACCAGGTTGTAGCTGGCGAGCTTTCAGCACACCTTCCATGCAGTTTTTTTCCACAAAATTGTCACTGTGCCAATCTGAATCTGTCAGCACCACCCCTGGTGCGCCGCCACACCTATCACGGCGCAGCCAGTCAACCAAATTCCTAAATTGGCTGCGCACAGCTGTGTGTCCGACAAAATTACTACTGCTCGGAGTGTGCCATAAGTTCAGTTCAGAGCTTTACTGTTTATCCAGTATAAATTTGGTCTAGAGCACATTCAACAACAACTACAAACAATGAAATAAACACTGACACAATACAGCAATGCAGTGTACAGCACAGCCAAACTTCACATGAACAACCCCAATGAAGTAAAAATAGATGAATAATTCTCAATAGTTCTGTAAATGAGGATGTAGCTAAGTCGTGTTTATCCAGTTTGCTTTTACCCTATTAATCTAGTAGAGCTCTCAGGTCTTCAGGTAGCGGTCTTTAACTGTACTTAAAGTTAGAACTAAATCATATGGTGAGGCTTCTTTTTGTCATTTTGGCCCTCATCTGTGGAACAGTCTACCTGCTGACCTAAGGGCAGCACCTACTGTTCATATTTTTAAACGCAAACTCAAGCCCTTTCTTTTTATAGTTTGGCTTTTAACAGAATATATTTACTTTAATTTTTTAATCTTATTTATTTAATTTATTTAACCTTCTTATTGTTATTGTTTCTTAATTTGAGCTCAGATTTATTGTTTGGAATTTAGTTCTCTGTTAATCAATTTCAGTAGATTTTTTTTTATGCACTTGGTGTTTTGGTGTCCCATTTTACCATATTTTTTATTTATTACATTTAAATTTTATGTATTTTCCTATGGTATTTTTTTAATGTAATTTCAGTTTAGTCTTTAGGCTGTGTTTCTTCACTTTTAATTCAAGATCGCGTTTCTTCAGTCCTATTACTCTGATGTCTGTGTGTGTGTGACAGTGTATGTATGTGGATTGCGATTGATTGTATTCAATCTTCTCCTGTTTATTTATTTTAACATATTTCTTTGTTTTTTATGTAAAGTTCTTTGTGCTGCAAGATTTTGACTGATCGATTGAGGTATCAAAAGAGTATAAAAGAAGTGAAGAAGTGGATGAACCTGTCGTCAATTAAAATGAGGATTTAAAAAGGTTGTGTCACATGGGTAGTGCAACTAACGACATTTAAATAACCCACTGACCATAAACAGGACAGACTACACAGCCACTTGCCACTGCCTGTCGCCACACGTGCAGCACCATCCCATCATGTTACACATTTGCAAAACAGCATAAATATGTATGCAATGTGGTAAGTAATACAACTTTCAAAATAGTAGCTGTGTTGTTATTTAAACCTCAAATCTGGATTTAATGTTAAATCCAAAGAGGATTTGCTCATCAGTGCATTTGTCCATGCCATCCTGATGGCCGGTTTGCTTAACCCTCAGAAATAACTGAATTAAAAATGCAAGGGGGCGTTTCATGTAACATGACACCTTCAATGTTAACCCAGAGAGAGAGAGACACCTGCGTCTCTGCATATGCCATTAATCTTGTTATAGTCCCAGCCTCTTTCTCACTGTTAAATATGCATTAAAAAGAATGGAGTCATTGAGTATATTTGGCATATAAAAGATATGGGCTCATCATTAAAAATCCATGTAAGCCCTTTAAAGCTGAAGAGAGGTGATTTCATGCTTGGCTGCATCATTCCGTAGGTGCTACACTCCACCACCACCACCGCCGCCTCCACCGCCGCCACAATGCAAAAACACACACACAAGAACACACACGGCTGCAGACAGTGACGTCCTTGGCTCTGCCTCCCCCATGCGAGGCTCGACGGGATGGATGCGTTGTCTGAACTAATGGAGCAGGGAGAACACAGCCTGGCTGTGAATAGAAGGAGGTGGAGGAGAGATCAGGGTGCTCTTGAAGCACCTCTTTGCTTTCGCACAACAGCAGGCGACTGTCAGCGCGGTTTTTCGGGGAGTAGAGTAATATTTAGTGGTGAGAGCTGCCGGATCTACCCTGGGAGTTTGGAAGCAGAGAGTTCCCTCTGGACTGTTTTGGGATGCAATTTAAAGGTCCTTTGCTTTTGTTTACATCCAATTTCACTCCCCTATATCAGCTCAATGCTGAAATTATGCTGCTAAATCAGACTTGTGTGCTAATGATACAAATGTGCCAAAAAGTCCCTTAAAGAACATCTGCGGTTCCATAACCATAAAAACATTTTGCCTCTGATTAATGTGGTATTCTTAGGCTCATGGCTCTCCTTAGCAGACCACCAGACGTGATGTTCAATCAACTATGCATGACTTGACCTTAATGGATTTTTCACTGGGAGGCTTGGGTTGGTTATTAGGGAACCAGCTCATGTGGAACAACCTTGTCCCCTTGGGAGGGGAATTACACCAGTTCAGAGGAAACCCACATTATGGCACGAGGCGAGCAGAGGAAAGCACCATTTCCTCTTGGCTCACATACATCTTTCAGTATAAAATGTGCCAAGTGTGTGATCTCAAAAGAAAATTTTCCATCTGCTGCTTGATTATATATTCTCTGTGCTTTTTCTTTGCTTTACAGTTAGTGCAGTCGGCCTTTCGGCTGCAGCTCTGTGCACTTTTACCCGGTATTTAACACCACCTTTAGTCATCTTTCCCCTCATATCCTACAATAAAATCTGCCTTTTGTTTTAGGTTATTACCCAAATGTGCTCATGATCGGCTCAATTTACCTGCATGCCAGCAAACAAACAGTTCCTCCTCGAGAGTTTCAGATGATGCACGCTTTCTAAGTTGGTGAGGACATCAAACGGTTTTGAAACGATGACCGTCATTGCACAGCCTTGATCACCCGGCTCTGTTTACCCTATTTCAATTCGCACACATCGGTAAATAAACAAACAAAATGGCCCGGTGTTGAATTAATTTTCTCCTCCAGCTGTGTACTCTAATTGGGATAATAAGCTGAAAGGTTATCAACACTCCACGAGGCATTATTCAAGCACCTAGCTCATTTTCTCCTTCCCCTGCCTCCTTCAGCAGCGGCAGAGTGTGTCTGTGCTGCAAAGCAGGAAATGAAACATGTTCATCTATGTAGAACTATGTCAAGCTCTTGTAAAATACAACCCTGAAATAAAAATTGGAAGAGCATTTTAAAGCTTGTGGGTCAAATACAGATTTGCAAAAAAGATGAGGCAAATTTAATCAGTTTAAGGTCCTGGTGTTTTGACTGTTTACACCGTGTCTTCAGTGTCTAATATGATAGTATTTGATTTAATGAAATAAAAAAATGAAATAATTTGTTTCTGCAGTGGATCAGAGGAAGCTCTCCTTCACTCCCCTGCTCTGATTGGCTGCCCAAACTACATCTGATGAGATGGGGGACAAGGGTACAAGTCACTGAGCTGACTCTCAAAACAGTCATGGTTGCTCCTTGTGACAAGAAGTCAACACATACCGTAAAATACCAAATAATAGCCGGGGTGTTTATTTGTTTCAATCAATGAGCAGACCATGGGTTTATTTTGGACCAGGCAGCTATTTGGGACAGCCATTTATTCCCTCTCTCACAAAAATCTTGCTCAGCAAAAACTGAAAAAATATGGTAAATGCAATCCAATTAATCATTTACACCAGTATGAATACCACATTTACATTTTCAGGGCAGGATTATAGTACCATAGTTATACTCTTATCTTTTTCTTTAACTCAGCACTCTCTAAACACTCTTAATACTCGTAAGGAGCTACCAATAAGGTCTTATTTTTTTTTCACTGTACCGGGGCCATGGCAATCAGCAGCATAGTACCAGTAACTGATGTGTCTGGCCTCCTTACGTTATTTAAGGACATATAACATGGAGCTGCAGCGGCAACATCTTCTTAAATTTTCAAGGCCACAATATGTAAGATTCCACTACTAGACTGCGCTCTAGTGGTCTCAGTGGACATTGAGTGTAACTACACTGTTGCAAAACACAGCACCTCTCACAACGCGCTTTTGTTGACATACAGAGGAAGGAGAAGCGAGCCAACAGGACGTCCCGAGCAACAAATAAATCATGCGGACTGATGAGGTACAGTCTGATCATGTTTCTTTTCCAATAAATCACTTTTAAAGCTTCAACTGTCAGTTGTGAGCTCAGCATTTTCATGTGTGTTGTGTAACTTTAATCAGAGCTCGAAGGCTATGCCTAATACATTACACCCAGCGTTTTATTTAGAACTCAGCTATTATTTGGTATTTAATGGTATGTACAGTTGCAAGAAAAAGTATGTGAACCCTTTGGGGTTACTTGGATTTCTGCATAACTTGGTCATAAAGTATGTTCTGATCTTCATCTAAGTCACATCACTAGACAAACACAGTCTGCTTAAGCAAATAGTGTACAAAAATAATACATTTCATGTCATTATTGAACACAACGTAAACATTCACAGTGCAGGGTGGAAAAAGTATGTGAACCTTTGGATTTAATAACTGGTTGACCTCCTTTAGCAGCAATAACCTCAACCAAATGTTTCCTATAGTTGTAGATCAGGAGGAATTTTGGACCATTCTTCTGTACGAAACTGTTTCATTACCTGGGATGTCTGGCGTGAATCGCTCTTTTGAGGTCATGCCACGGCATCTCAATCGGGTTGAGCAAAGGACTCTGACTGGGCCACTCCAGAAGCCGTATTTTCTTCTGTTAAAGCCATTCCATTGTTGTTTAACTTCTTCCTACGACTGAAGCAGTGTCACTACGTGCACTATGATGACACCTGAGAGAGAAAGCTGCAGAGTTTCATCTCCATATCCGACAGCAGCACCAGAATGGTATGTGTAAGAGACATGGGTAAAGTCAGCATAATTTCAGAAAGTTTTTGCATGTGAATGGGTATTTAGACTACAAATATGTCCAAAACATTCAAGTTATCAAGGGCCTCTGTGTTTAATATATGGCTACCACCATTTATAACCATTGCAATTCTAGCTGTGTGTAATGAAATGGACATTTTACTTTTCATTTAAATGGGGGTGGCACATGGCACAGCAGGTAGTGCACGTGCCAGACTGAATGAAGGTTGCTGGTTTTTTAAGAGAGTAAATTGTAAAAGATGCATCTAAGTACAATATTCTTGTGTAATTTACCAGTCATAAGTGATTCATTGCCATTTAAAGTAAAAAGTAAACATTAAGTGTCGCATAAGGCTTACTGTACTAAGTGCAAAATGGGATTTTTTTTTAGGTGAACTATGCAAATTTATATCAGACAGAAACATCAAACAAACAGGCAGCCCTCTGTAATACTGTTTCTCTTTTGGTAGCTCTCAGGCCCTGAAGATTGATGGCACCTGTGTTAAAGGACAACTGGTTTAAGTTTACAATAAGTGACGTGTGTAATACATTGCTTCAACAAAGTGAACAGATCATTCAATATCATCTACAACTCCGTCTAAGAATGATAAAAGAAAATGTATCCACTAATAAAGAGACTTCTCTGCAAATCAATGTGGGCTACTTTATATTCAGAGTAAAATATAAGCACATTTCAGCATGGACTAATACTGTTCTTTTTCTTGTGTGGAGTAGTACAAGACTTGATTCCTCCAGAACACCCAAAAACCTGTCAGCCTTCACCTACTCATTGTAAAAATCTTTGGCCAGAGGAAAATCCTGAAACTCATTAGCAACAAAAGGCTAAAAGGTGAAGCCTTTTTCTGACACCAGAGGAGGAGGAGAGGCTGTTTCTTACGTTAAATTAATTTATTCTTGGCTCTGCAGAGTGGTCATCGGATGACATTTCAGATTCAGCTCCTCGGGCTCGGCTCTGCGTTGTCAGATTTTAGACTTACAAAGTTTCCTGGTCTAACCTGCACTCCCTCACCCTCAGATGAACTCTGATTAGATTTGACATTTCTCCCACTGCTGCCGCATTAGTTTTCAGCTTTGTGTTAACTTTCTCCTGTGAATAGCTGCGGACAGCCATATCTGCTTGATGAAGAGATACCAAAATGATATGAGACCACCCAAAGAGGGGTACATCACTTAGCGAAAGACTCGGCTACATTATATGATACAGATCAGAAACATGGCATCCTACTGCTGCTGTAATTATGCACCACAATGCTGCCAACGCATTTAAAGCAGCCCCATTATTACACCTGACAGTGGGCTCATCTCTTCATCATGTATTCAGCGTAAGGCAATTTTCCAAGGCTTTCCCAGATGTTTGTCAGTTTCATGCATAAAGAATAAGAGAGTCAGTCCAACCAAGCTGAAAGTGAAACCTCCAAGTCATGGGTTGATTAGTTATCTTCGGCCTTGAAATAAAGTATGGGGGTCTCGGCCTGGTATCTATGTGACAAAAGTGACAAAGAAAAATACATGTTGCCCGGAGATATTTTTTCAAGGAGGACGAGCAAACATCCTCGCTGGCTTTTATGGAACCATTTATTCCACTTTAACATCGCCCACACTTTTAAGGGTCACTTAGGTTGCTTTAAAAGTGGCCATTAGCAGCACTCGCACAGACAGGGACCTCTTGTAGGAGGAGCACCACTTGATACAAAGAGCTTTCGTCTCCTCATATGTCTGTCCAAATGCAGCACTCCGGCTCTAAAAACATACATATCACGCTGGGTTAAATTAGAACATGTCCGGATAACAAATCTCCACTTGTTATACGTTCATTAACACCACAAGCATCAAGTGGTGTTGAGCAGCCTATCATTATTAAAAAGCTCTGGCTCTCACAATAGGACATCTGATGATTTGTATAAAATCCTGACAGTGAGTCCTGCTGCGCCATTCATGCACATCTTCTAATTGTACAGAGCTTAAAACTGGGATTTGTTTGTTGTTTTTCGCCCAACCTCCCCTTTTACGATTTGATTGGTTGTTTCTGGATCCATTTGTGTCAGACGACTTTGCCTAAAAGCCCTTGATGAATAGGTTGGATCTGACCAGACTGAACTTCTGCTTCACAAAGTGTCAGATGACTGACATCCATAACTGTGAACTCGAACGCACATACAGGGCTTTTGAGGCTTTTTTCCTGTTTATGCCTTTGCAACAAATTACTTAAATTGAGGTTGTAATAACCCCTGCAAATCTGAGGCAGATTACTGGAATATTCAATATTATGCTGAGATTCTATTTATCTGAAATTATGCTTATTTAATAGAAATGCCTGAAAAGTCAAAGAAAGTGACTTGAAAATCACCAGTTGTCATCATCTGTGCAAAATGGTCATTTTATGATGATTTAAATGGCCATCTAGTGGAAGAAACCCTTTTAATGCACTGGGTAAAGGGAAAATTTTTATTTATGGATTAACGTTTGTGGTTTAACAACAAGATAGTATTTTGTTTGTTTGTTTTTTCCCCTTGTCTGCATTATCTTTTCTGCTGAGCACTGTGTCAGATGACAGCGTTGAAAAGACCAATGCATTTTTTTTTCTAGCAGTCAGAGAAATGTGAATATGATTAGCTGCTATGGTGACCATCACCAGCCCTCCCTGTAGGCTACTCCATCATTTTAACTTTATTTAACCCCCGATGTGAGCTGAAGGGGAGGGCCGTGCCACACCACAGTGTGAAAGAAGGGGAAACAGTGACAGACAGGACGAGACAAGACAAATGGAACTGGGAGCGACAAACGTCTACTGTTATTGATTTGAGATAGCAGAGATAGCAACAACAAGATAGTGTTAATTAAAATTAAATAAGTAGAAACTTCCCAATTTTTATACCAAAGACTTCAGTCAGTAGACAATCTTCCCACAGCAGCCGTGTCCTGGTGAGGAAATCCCAAGGTTGTTAATGCATTATGCTGTTACTGGGTTGTTTGTCATATAACCCTTAAGATTATAGCAGCTGCATTTTTCTTTCATACTAGAACTTAAAGGTGATATGAGGGGAATCTATTTCCGGCGACATAAAGACTCCCATGAGCACGCACGGTGACTGTTGTAAAGACGTGACCCAAGCCAAGGCGTGCGTTTGTTGTGGTGCTAATAAATGAAGCTCAGACCTTCCTCAGAACTCTGCATTGCTTTACAACTTCTTTTTTCAACAACTTACAGGATGCAAAGCGACGAGGTAATGTATCTCTTTCTAGTTACGTAGCGGTAGTTTTTGATGTGTGACAACAAGCAATTTTTGGAAAACTTAGTATCGTAGTTTTGTGGCTGGCTATATATCGCTACTTACAGCCCGATGCTCTAAGACGTGTCTGAATAACATAAATTTGCTGTAGTTTTAATTGTCTTGATCCCGAGGTTGAGTGTCCAGGCCAGCCCAGCCCTGTCCGACCCAACCACGAAGCTAAGGAATAGCATTTATAGATAATCTGTTTTGATGCTATAAAACTCATCTTAAAGTGTGTATTTCGATCAGACATATATCTAAAAGTGAGACTTTTTTGTAATTACTCAGAAGCTCCTCATGAAATCTTTAAACTGAAAAGTTGAGATATGCCGGAATTACAATCCTTTGATTAAAGGTGCTATGAGGAGAATCTATTACCGGCGACATAAAGACTCTGCTACCCATGAGCACGCGCGGCGACTGTCGTAATGCTGCGTTCCAGTAACCTCGGAAATGGGAGTGACATCATCTCCAACTTATCGACGTTCCAGTTGAAGTCAGTAAAAACATGCCGATCTACCAGGCTATTGTTAGCTGTTGTTAGCACGCCCTGCGTTGTAGTGTGAAGAATGTGATTATCACTATGGCAGCATTTTTGTAAATATAAGTCAAACAATACTATGTATACAGCTGATCTAGAGTGACACATCCCCATCAGAAGTGCAAATAAATTGATTATTGCAGGAGCTAAATAACTGCTCACACTGGGGGCATCCATCTTTGATTGTCAACTCGGGGGTGGCGAGGTTTCACCGAGTTCCTAGCAGGAAATTCAGACTTCAGGGGGCGATCCAGTTAAGTTTCCTACTTGGAACTCAAAATTCCTACTTCTGACTACAACTGGAACGCACCAAAAGACATCTTCAATCCAAAGCGTGTGTTTGTTTGTTGTTACACAGCTCTGACCTTCCTCAGAACTCTGCATTGCTTTACAACTTCTTTTTTCAACAACTTACAGGATGCAAAGCGACGAGGTAATGTAAATCTTTCTAGTTACGTAGAGGTAGTTTTTGATGTGTGACAACAAGCAATTTTTGGAAAACTTAGTATTGTAGTTGTAGCCGGATATATATCGCTACTTACAGCCCGGTGCTCTAAGACGTGTAATATAAATCATAAAATAATATAAATTTGCTCTAGTTTTAATTGTTTTGTTCCCAGAGTTGAGTATCCAGGCCAGTCCAGCCCTGTCCGACCCGACCAGAAGGCTAAGGAATAGCATTTATAGATAACCTATTTTGATGCTATAAAACTCATCTTAAAGTGTGTATTTCGATTAGGCTTTATCTAAAAGTGAGACTTTTTTGTAATTACTCAGAAACTTCTCACAGTCCCTTTAACATCCTTGTGCAATAACTTCTGACCATGGTTGCCGCTGACCTCTTGCTTATGGTATTGTATGTTTGTTGTATGTTGTCTAGTGTTTTTGTTATTTATAATATTGCGTCCTTGGCCAGTAGTACTGCTGTCTAAGACAAATTTCCTGATAGGCACAATAAAGCTGATCTATCTATATGTATCTATAAAGGAAATAATGTATTTTGTTTTGTAGATCAGTGGTGCCCGCCTACAACATTGTCTGACTGGTGAGAAATGAATGTGATTAACAGAATGATCATCCAGTCACCTGCCAGATAAACTATTAAAGTTTCCACCCATTCCCAAATACTCTGTATGGGCTCTTTCCTTGATGGGCAGGCGAACAGTTAAACATTTGTAGCATAATTAGCAACCATGTTTTGTGTTTAGTTCCACTGTAATTATGTCTCTAGTCTTGCTGCTAAGCTGATGGAGGCTCAAAGTGTGATAACAGAGGTCTTTCTACACTTTCTACATGAAGTACTTAACCACAGGCTGTGGTTATATATAACATCGTCCTGTATAAGTGCACATAATACACGACTGCAGAACTAGCACTTCAGTACAGTGTGTTTAGTTTGTGAAGCCTCATGATGAAGGACCCTGCTTAGAGACACAGAGGTTTATATTGATGCAATCAGTGTAAAAGATGTGATAGCCTGGGCTTTGATTTATTAGCTACTCTTCAATGTAACTGTACCCACGTTTGAAAGGTACATATTGGTCGCACCCCGCCATCGATTCTTCTACAGTTAAATGGATGGCTTTGTTTAGCGCTGAAAAAGTGTGCAATTTTTATACTTGCAGTTTAATAGTCCCAAATCTATATTTCATTAAAATGATGACACATTGCACCCATAGCCCTCTCCTAACTCTTGTTCTATTGATCTCCTACTGTTTGGGCCTTTCAGAGAATAATAAATCGTCCCAAGCACCCTCACCTTCTATTAAACATGTAATGAAGCACAGGAATTACACGGTGACATGAGGGAATTTAAGGTCACCCCGCCATGAATCTTTATCACTCAAGATGTGTTATGGAGCAATTTGGTCCTCATCATTGCCACGCGCAGCAGATGGACTGTAAATACCATCTAGAACGTTCTCACATGACATACAGTATGCTCTCTAACCAAGGAGGAGAAGCGAGAGAATCCATCTTACTTAGAAGCTCATGCTTCCCCAATTCTTTGTGGATAACAGCCAAGAGCGCCACAATCAATAGTATTTTTCACACACTCTTCTGCTCATGCGTGCCTGAAGCGATCCAGGGGAAAATCCCTGCTTTATAGGCTCGCAATGTGTCATCACTCATGAAAAGATGACCTTTACTGTCCCTTAACAGCATGTAGCGTTTAGCCTGAAATGAAACAGCGCTGGACTTTCCCCGGCCTTTCTTTTTCTTTCATTTTATTTTCACACAATTAAACAGAGTAAAGGGCTGCGGCGGCTAGAAATGGGATGAGAATGTTGCAGTAATGGGAACCTGTTGTGTTTATGATGAATACCGGCCAATCTGTCTGCCTCTGGAGGGTAAACACGTTCGACATTTGGTGTTGACCTTATCCCTTCTATTAGGCTGCTTGTTTTTCTGACAGAGACGGATAAGGGCGCTTTTTCACATTTCATCATATAGAATGATGCTGGTTAACAAGGTGTCCTTGTTAGGTCAAAGCACATTCACATTTACATGTTTCACAGGGACTGTCATATCTGAGGTGAGTTCATAATGAACAAGAGCCTCTTTGACTGCTGCTTGACTCAGACAGTGAGGCTAATTCAATGGAAATGCAGGGGCTTTATTGATATCAGGATCTTTAATACTGAAATGTCATTCTGGCTCCAAAGAATTAACCTCAAGTTGCATATTTCTGCTTAAATTATTTCATTTACCTCATCAGTTTTCAGAGTGACCTATGCCACCTGTTTTGAAAAAAATGGATGCCGTGCCAGTGTGTCTGATCCAGCCAATAGTGTGGTGTCTCCTGCCTTAAAGTGACAGATAGATAGATAGATAGATATTCATTCATTTATTCATTTTCCATGCTGTTTATCCCTTTGGAGCCTATCAAGCTGTTATTGGGTGAGAGGCAGGGTACACCCTGGACCGGTCGCCAGTTGATCGCAGGGCCACATAGAGACTGACAACCATTCATGCTCACACTCATACCTAAGGATAATGCTAACGAGCGGTAGGCTCCTTTTCGCCGGGGTCATCTCCACATTTTTATGGTGACGCTGAAGGTGGTGGTTCATGTTTATTATGTTGGAGGCGGTGTAGGGAATGACAGCATAGCAAAGTTTACACACCATCTTAGTCTTGTCAGTTACTCTATTGTCATCTTCGTCTTTTTTAATGAGAAAGCCAAAATACTGCCAGACAGATGACTTGTATCCAGGCGGAGTGTCCTCAATTTTGACCTCATTCGACTCCATCATTCGGCTGTTTGGAGGCAAGGTAGTTGGTGCTAATGTTTATTGATGTCACTTCTGGTCACATGTGTAGTTACCGCATGTGACGTCTTTATTTCGTGATCCATTTTTTTCAAACTCGATGCGTTTCGTCACGTTCTGTATTGCGATATTTCGCCAAACGATATTTCATTCCATCCCTAATATATGTATATATATATATATATATATATATGTATGTATATATATATATTTGTATATATATATATATATATATATATATATATATATATATATATATATATATATATATATATGTATATATATATATATATATATATATGTATGTATATATATTATGCGCTTATGCATAGGAATGTATCTACTTGACGAATGTCAAGAAAGTCCTTAAGTGTTCTGATTAGGATGCTTTATTTATTTCTCTCTGCAATTAATTTTAATCCTATTTTCTGTTCTTTCATCTCTCCTTTATTCTTTTCAATGATCAAGATGTATGAATTTGCTCGTTACATTTACTTTGACAGGTCAGTGGATGTATATTGTAGGCTGATGACACATTTGGTCGGTCTGCTATTATCTGAACCCTCTCTCACTCTTTTATTGCAGCGGCTGAACTTCTCTTCCATGTAAATTGTATGTTTCTCTTCATTATAAGTTTCATCTGAAGCTGTTTTTCATTTGGAGAGCAGTATGCAGCTTGTGTCTTGTATGTTTTGATCAGTATATCTATGACCTACCGTGCATTCTTTTGAAGAAAGCTGTGAATGCACAATTATCTGAATTAGTTTAATGTGGCTTGACCAAGTTGCTCCCTCTTGGCCTGGATTGGCCTTTGTGATACACATTAAGCTCAGAAGAGACTCAGTCAAGCTTGGCTTTAGTTGGTTATGCTGGATGTCTTAATTCTACTTTGGTGCTCCTCTGTGCTCCTCTGTGTGTGTTGCCTCATTACCCTGATTGAGTCCACCTTTGTGACCGTCTCACCTGAGCCTCCCTCCCTCTGTGTGTGCAGTCTGTGTGTCTGCAGCTCAGTGTCAGTCTGTCCTGCATGTACCATGAGGCTCCTCTAGGCTCCTTGTGTTTCCTACTCTGCTGTGTTCCAAGCGTCCTTGTTTCTTCAGTGTTTTTGTAAGTTTCCCTTGTGGTTTTAATTTATTTATTTTTAGATTTTTACTTTTTAGCGAGTTTTTGTTTGATGCTGTTTTTTAGTTTAATAGTTTGATTCCTGTGTTTTGGTACTGTTTTTTTTTATTTATGTGTACTATAATATTTGATTACTTTAGAATTATTTCCTGTTTGCAAAAGCACTTGTGTTTCATATTGCTGGATGTAAAGCACTGTACAGTTAGTGTGATTTTGTTGGGAAATAATTGCTACCAGAGGTTGCTTTTTTATTTTAAGTGTCGCATCAGTGGTCTTACAAAAGAAATCCACACCCCTGATATCTATGAACCTGGCTTTCTACAGCTTACCAAGTTGGAGGGAGCTTAAAAAGATGTTTAATTCTTCATTTTGTGAATGAACTGTTGATAATAAAAATCTTTTAATTCCAATACTAATACTTAAGCAGCTTGAATGTCACTAAAATCCACTTGATGGTGAATATTTATGGACACAAAACCAGTATCTGTGAAGTCTGTAGAAGGGAGTGTATCTGCTCACACAAAGCCAAACACTAAATTAAAGAGATGCTTCAACATACCTAACACACTGTTTGACTGAAAAGTGACCTTTGGAAGGTGCAGTTCACAAACACTGCAGGAGATGCTAATCAGGGTTAGCACCTGGGATGTGTGGCACACAGCAGCTCAATGTGTGACAACAACATCAACATGTACAACAATATGACACTGTTAGCACTGATATGAATGGTATTTTTATGACTAGATTTTCATTTTCAGATATTTTCTATTTTGCGTTTGTGAAATGATGAATTAATAAATTACCCTACAAAACGCTAACCAGTCTAGTGCATGTTGAACTGTTGAGCCTTCCCCTGTTTGGACCACATGGCTGTGTCCGTAGATCTTCTGCACCATATGGTCCTTTAGTTCTCATGTTTGCTCTCAGTCCAGTAACCAGCTCTGGTTTTTCAAGTGTTTTTATTAAATGTATTCCAACCAGATAAGTAGGTAGCTCATTACTGAGCACTCATTTTCAAGGTGGTATTAGAGAAAAGGTCAGAAGCGAGTATGTTATTTCCCCTTCAAGTGTATGAAGATGGACTTTTAATGTTATACATATGTTATGTATGTTTTATGTTACACCACAGTGTTAATGTTGTAAATTCAATAGTATTGATACAGTCTAAAGGAGCTACATAGATCTTCAGTCTGTACAAGCCATGAATCTCAATTCAGAATATCTTACCAACAAAGTGAGTCTGCTGACTGTACTGTAGGGACCTGCCTTAAATCCTGCAAAGTTAAATATTGAACTTTTAGTTCCTTGGTATAATTATCATGACTTTTCAGCCCTTTACCAATAGCTGCAATCTTTCCAGAAGTAAACTCTGCTATTTTACACACACCTCTGATCATATATTTTATATAGGACTTTGACTTATAGTATGTAATATTGCTAAGTGCTTCTATGTTCATAACTTTAACAACATAAGATGCTATGAGGTGTTTTAGCCTAACTTAGGGGAGTAAGGGCATTTCTGAAACCAGTCTTAGGCAGGATTATAAAAGATCCTTACTAAGTTCTGCTACAATCAACTGACACATTAAAAAAATATATAATCAAATGTGTTACTGTAAATTTTACAGCAACTTACAGGCAACATGGCAGTAAGTCAGTGTTAAGATATTTACAGTACCATTACTCTATTTTAATTTACATTAATTACTCTATTGTCATTCACATCATGGCAGTATATTATTTTACAACTTATTTAATGCATTTAAAAAGAAGTAGACTTGCTGTATTATAATTTATATGCTTTATAGTTTTGTAAAGAAAAACTAATACATTATTGAATCAACTATTTTTCTCAAGCATATGTTTCAAAAATGTGAAATATTTTCTATAAAAAACCTTTCATGTTACTGATTGGTTTTCCAGTCACACCATAACTAAGGAATGCTGTGAAAGAGAAGTTCACAAAGAGGATGGCTCAGCTCAATAACGTGGAATCTCACATGCGCTCACACTGTCACAAAAGTTTCTCATGGGCACAGGACAGTTCCTCTTTCTGCACTGTAAATATTACAGTACAATTCTAATACATTTACGGAAATCACTATGCTTTCCAGCAAACCGCTGAGCTTCACATTAATTTACTGCATAGATCTTGAATAGTAGGAAGCTGTAGATATCACAGTAAAAATACAGTTACATTTATAGAAATTAGCTACACTGTAAGAACTACTTACATTTCTTTTTATAGGGGAAAAATAAGGGAAAAAATAGCAAAATAAAAGACCATTATTCAAATGTGAGCTTAATTGCAGGGTAAGCAGTAATGAAAGAAGATAAAGGAGGTTTACATATGATGTGACTGGGTAATGTAATAAATGCAATATCTTTGACCAGGGCTTTGGTGACTGTAGATAAAACATACTGTACAATTGAGCAAAGGTAATGGAAATAATAACAGCATTGATTGAAAATAAGAATCAAGTAGAGCTGTGCAGGACTAATGCATTGGAATTGTTGCCATTTAATGTAAAAAATAAGACAAAGATCGGAATTACATATAAAATGTCCCATCCATCGAAATAAATCATTTTTCTTTCGAGGTGGGGTACACCCTGACTTGTTGCCAGCCAATCACAGGGCTAACACATAAAAAGTGAAAACCTGTTATCCTAAAACTAACCCACAGGAAGATGGTGAAAACTCCATACAGAAGGGCCTGACTGACACAGGAAGTCGAACCAGCAACCATTTTTCTGCTAATAATGAGCACTTTTCTGCTGAGCCATCATGCAGCCTTGTTGTGCTTTACAGCTTTTGGGGGAGAATTTGACGGAGGCAGTGATGTTTTCTAGGTGTTTTTGCCAGGTTTACTTAGGAATAATTCAACCTCACATTGTCTTCTGTCATGTAGGATGAGCTCTGAACTCACATAATAAAAGAGAGTGCATGGCTTAAAAATGTAAAGACAGAGAAAGCGCCCCTGGCCAACAGACTAGTGCCTCACAGTGGCGAAAAACAAAATACTGTACCTGAGTGACAACAATACAATCACATCTCTCTCATCATAACAAGTGAGTACACTAAATTAAAGAATGCCTCTTAACAAGCCAGTGTATAAAATACTAAACTGCATATATTAAAAAAATATGCTAGATATTTTATTTGCTCTATTATTCTATAAATGTAGTTGCATTAATGATGATGCTAAAACTGTTTTATAAAAACTATATTGCTAAAAGTATTCACTCAACTGCCTTGACTCGCATATGGACTTAAGTGACATCCCATTCCTCATCCATAGGGTTCAATATGACGTCGGTCCACCCTTTGCAGCTATAACAGCTTCAACTCTCCTGAGAAGACTGTCCACAAGGTTTAAGAGTGTTTATGGGAATTTTTGACCATTCTTCCCAAAGTGCTTTGTGAGGTCACACCGATGTTGGATGAGAAGGCCCGGCTCTCAGTCTTTGCTCGAATTCATCCCAAAGGTGATCTTTTATGTGGAGGTCAGGGCTCTGTGCAGGCCAGTCAAGTTCATCCACAACAGACTCTGTCATCCATGTCTTTATGGACCTGCTTTGTGCACTGGTGCACAGTCATGTTGGAAGAGGAAAGGGCCAGCTCCAAACTGTTCCCCCAAAGTTGGATCATGGAATTGTCTAAAGTGTCTTGGTGTGCTGAAGCATTCAGAGTTCCTTTGACTAGAACTAAGGGGCCAAGCCCAACTTCTAAAAAACACCCCCACACCATAATCCCCCCTCCACCAAACTTTACACTTGGCACAATGCAGTCCAACAAGCATTGTTCTCCTGGCAGCTGCCAAACCAGACTCGTCCATCAGATTGCCAGATGGAGATGTGCACTTCATCACTCCAGGGAACGCATCTCCACTGCTCTAGAGTCCAGTGGCGGCGTGCTTTACAGCACTGCATCCAACGCTTTGCATTGCACTTGTTGATGTGAGGCTTGGATTCAGCTGCTCAGCCATGCAAATCCATCCATGAAGCTCTCTGCACTGTTCTTGAGCTAATTTAAAGGCAACATGAAGTTTGGAGGTCTGTAGTGATTTACCATGCCGAAAGTTGGCGACCTCTTCTCACTATGCGCCTCAGCATCCGCTGACCCCTCTCCGTCAGTTTACGTGGTCCACCACTTCGTGGCTGAGGTTACTGTGGAACATTTAGGAGTGAGGAAATTTCACGACTGGGTTTGTTGCGCAAGTGGCATCCTATCACAGATCCAGGCCGGAATTCACTGAGCTCCTGAGAGCGACCCATTCTTTCACAAATATTTGTTAAAGCAGTCTGCATGACTAGGTGCTTGATTTTATACACCTGTGGCCATGGACGTGACTGGAACACCTGATTCTGATTATTTGGATGGGTGAGCGAATACTTTTGGCAATATAGTGTATGCTATGGCTGAGTGCTTGACTTGCTGGAGCTTAGTATTGTGGAAACAGTGTGTACAGAGACTGGTCTACACTGCTTATTGTTAAGCAACATCCTGGTACATGGCATGCTGTGGAATTTTTTCCAATTTTTCAATAGACTATTTGTCAGTTTGGCAAAATCATTGAAATTTTGTGTAATATTCAGGTCTGCCTAACTGCAGTTATTCTGTTATATTAGTGAGTGAGGCAGCAACAATAGTGATAAAACCTAATTTGAATGAAGGTGGATCCAGAGAATAACATTTCAAATCTGACTGTTTTTCAAACAGACTTTTCCTATTTAGAATTTTCATTGTTCTTTTCATAATTCTATGATTGAAATTTCTGAATGTTCTGTTGGGGTGAAGCAAAGGGCAATGAACATTGTTATGCAGCTCATGAGAACATGGAGGGGTTGCACATGTTGAATTGAGGTCATCTTAAAAATATTGTTGAAAAACCAGTTACAAAAATGATTTATTTACAAATTTATCCTTGCTGCTGGAATCATTGCTGTCTGTTTTCCTATTATACCAGCCCTCAAGTTTCACAGTCAGGATTGTGTTGTACTTTCCTGAACTCATGAAGCTCACTGAATCATAAAACTGTCTCCCTTGTCAGTTCATAGACTCGGGGCCCTATGAGAGCACATTACAAGGCCTGTGCCTCCACCTGAACCCTGGCTTTGATTACAGAAAAGAGCAGGTGTGAATTAAACGGGTGCAACACGATAGCTTCCTGTGAATAAATGCATTTTGATTATGAGCAAACATTGCCCTCCTTTGGCCCTCATTATGCAAATGAGGAATTGTGTTTTAGGGGAAGGGAAGGGATGGAGTGTGCAGGGTGATTTGTTTGCAGGAGGATTTTGTGCAGCCTGGCAGTCATATGCTGTTGATTAACGGACTAATGGACAGGCAGCAGAGTGGGGTGAAGTAATTTCATACCAATCACTATTCATTACTTAATGAGAGATGATGACTTGGGGCACTCGCGAGCTCCAAAAGGCAAAAGGCAAAGTTGATGAATTGTAATAAAAAAATCATATCATTATTTACCTCTTTAAATTCAGCAGGGTAAGGAACTTAATTAAGAGGCACAGAGGAGAATGATGGGAGCATTTTTTTCTACTGAAAGACAATCATTTATCATGACCTAATAGGGTTTTTGTTTACTGCTTGGGCCATCAGGGCAGCTGTGCTCTTTACCTGTTGAACCAAAGCATAATCAAATCAGATAAGAACCAACATGCATTTCATTTTATAATGCTACTCAGCTCCACATTCACTAATGAACTAGAAGGGTCATCTTATTTAAGGATTTGCTTAATTAAATCTTGCAGGGTTTTGTTTTAATGACATATTTTGTTAGTTTGTGCAGCAGATAATAAAGTGTCCCTGCTCCTAAAGCAATGATGCATGGGTACGTATTGATGTGAGCTTCAGAGATAAATGAAGTGCTGCTTTATTTTAGGTCACAGAATGTTGTGTTAGTATAATGAATATATGTTCTGTCATGCATTGGTTTATGGGATAATTAACGAGAGATGTGTAGTTAAAAAAATAAAAGGTAAATATAAAAAAGGAGCTGTGAAGCCCAGGGAAGGGGAACACACTGGGGTCCATATCCACTGGAGAAATTACTTCAGTCACATCCTTCCGTACTGTACTCTCTTCTTCTGTGTGTCCATGTCTACGTTGCAGGGTAGCAGCCTAAGCAGAGAGCCCCAGACTTCTCTCTCCCCGGCCACTTTGTCCAGTTCCTCCCGTGGGGATCAGGATGTGTGTCCTGGGTCTTTCCTGTGGTCTCCTACTGGTGGGTTGTGCCCTGACCACCTCACCATGGATGCGTCCTGATTAGATGCCAAAGCCACCTCATCTGGTTCCTCTCAACATGGAGAGCATCCACTCTACTCCAAGCCCCTCCCCTAGGAACGAAAATCAAGCATAAGACCTTTCGGCTCAGCTCCCTCTACCCCATGACGGACCTGCACAGAGTTAGCATCACTGCTGACGCTGCACTGATCCACCTGTTGGTCTCTAGCTCCATTCTTTTCTCATTCATGAACAGGACCCCAAGGTACTTGAACTCCTCTACTTGGGGCAGATCTCATCTCTGACCTGTAGGTGGCACTACATCCTTTTCCGGTCATGGACCATGGACTCAGAATTTGAGGTCTTGATTTTAATCTCACTGTCAGATGAAGCCAACAGGACCACACTACCTGAAAAAAGCAAAGACATCAGTCACATCCTGTTCTCAAAAAAGATACTTTCTGCTCAAATCACTGAGTGTTTGTGATATTTAAGTGTTTGCATTAATAAACACAAAAGCAAGAGTGACCATTCCCTGGGGTACTGCAGCCAGCTATGGCAGTTGGTGAATCAGCTGAAGGGGTTGGCATCTCTTGCCTCTGGAGCCGAGGGGCGTATGTTTTGCACGCTCTATGAATGAGGTAGGGCTAACGCTGGTGGTGGTGCAGACAAGCCCTCAAGATTGAATGACGAAGTGCTGACCAGGCATGTACTTCCAAATTTGACCTGGAATTAACAGCATGGACCAATAAAAAAGCACACATTTGGTGTTAGCTACAGTTAAATTGACAGCTTTGTGCAATCAGACAATGTCATATATAAAAGTTACCTCAACACTCTCTCATGAGTTGATCTGTTTTAGGACAACTACGAAGTTAAGTTGGGGACAAGGTACCACCTGTATTTCAGTTAAAGGTGCTATGAGGAGAATCTATTACCGGCGGCATAAAGACTCTGCTACCCATGAGCACACGCGACGACTGTCGTAATGCTGCATTCCAGTAACCTCTGAACTGGGAGTGGCATCATCTCCGACTTATCTGCGTTCCAGTTGAAGTCAGAAAAAAACATGCCGATCTACCAGGCTATTGTTAGCTGTTGTTAGCACGCCCTGCGTTGTTGTTCACAAATATCACATGAAGAATGTGATTATCACTATGGCAGCATTTTTGTAAATATAAGTCTAACAATAGTATGTATACAGCTGATCTAGAGCGACACACTCCAGTCAGAAGTGCAAATAAATGGATTATTACAGGAGCTAAATAACTGTTCACACTGGGGGCATCCATCTTCGATTGTCAACTTGGGGGTGGCGAGGTTTCACCAAGTTCCCAGTAGGAAATTCAGACTTCAGGGGGACATTCCAGTTGCAGTTTGTTGTGATGCTAATAAATGCAGCTCAGACCTTCTTCAGAACTCTGCATTGCTTTACAATTTATTTCTTCAACAACTTACAGGATGCAAAGTAATGAGGTAATGTATCTCTTACTAGTTACATAGCAGTAGTTTTGTGTGACAACAAGCAATTTTTGGAAAACTTATTATCGTAGTTTTGTAGCCAGCTTTCCGACCCAACCACTTAGCTAAGGAATAGCATTAATAGATAACTTTTTTTGATTCTATAAAAGTCATCTTTAAGTGTGTATTTCGATCAAGCATAAATCTAAAAGTGAGACTTTTTTGTAATTACTTAGAAACTCCTCATAGCATCTTTAAAATCATGCGATATTGGATTATCTTTATAGAACCATCTTTCTGAGCATTTTATTCAGCTAAAATATGTCAATTTGATGGATCTTGCTGACTGTATGATCTTAAACTCAGTGGGATTTTTAAAACCTGACATACCAAACATGTATTCAACCTTTTTATTACAGTACAGTCTATGACTCTCTTACATTTTATTGTGTTACATAGACAGCAGAATTTTGGCTCCCATTCAATAAATGTACTAAGGGGCATTCTGAATGTTGATAATCATTATAAGTTTCATCAGTTTTCTAGATTTTAGCTGCTCTGGCTAAATGAAAATTTGCAATAAATAAAACTGTTTATCAAGTCTAAAGTTAGAGGGGTAACAACTGCTGATGTGACTTTGAATGGGCTTATTTTCTTCGTGGTTAGAAATAAGACGAATTGAGTTAAGGTTAATTTATGAATAAAAGTGCACATTAATGATTTTTTACAGTAATCCCTATGCCTGTCTCGAAACATGTTGTGTTTAAGTTACCATCAGACTCCGTTTTGAAGCTAGCAGGACAAGAAAATCAAAACACTGTGATGAATACTTTTATGTCAAATACTGTTCATGTTGCTTGATCAAAGAACAATGTGCTAAAAGGCCTTGATGCACATCTTAATTTGTCAAGAAAACAAATAATGCCTTGATTGTGATGAGACAAATTTTCCTCAAAAATACTCCCAAGACCACCATCATTCCCTCTTCTCGTATGTCCTCTTCCATGTTACTTGTTCCATTGGTTGCTATGTTGCTTATTCTTCATTTTTGTTAGATCACATTATTATTAGTATTGGAGCACACCACACACAGTACGATCAAAACTGCTCATAGCCTGATGTTTAATCTTCATATGTGGGGTCTCTGATGGAAAAATGTCCAGATTTAGAAAACCACTACCCAGCTTCATGTACATCGGTCTGAGTCAGGCTGTAGTTACACGTAGGCAGGTACAGGTGGGTGTGGGTTGTGATGAACTCCACCCTGTTCCCTTCCGGACTGCCTCAAGTCTTTGTTTCATAGATTCAACAAGAGGCTGGAAACATTCCTCTGAGATTTGGGTCCATATGGACGGGATAGTATCACACATTAACTGAGGATTTATTTTGGAAATCTCTCATTCCACCACATCCCAAAAATGCTCTATTGGATTAAGATTGGATGTCTCTCGAGACAACTGAAGTACAGTGAACTAATTTTTTGTGTTTATGAATCAGATTTAGATGATTTAAGCTTTGTGACATGGCACATCATTTTCCTAAAAGTTTTCATCAGAAGATGGGGACTCTGTGGTTTTGAAGCGGTGGACATGGTCAGCAATCACGCTCGGAAAAGATTTGGTGTTTAAACAATATACTGGTGGTTAGAAGCCCAAAGTTTGCAGATAAAATATCCCCCACCATCACACAACCACCCGTAGTCTTGACTTTTGATACAAGGCAGGATGGACCAATGATTTGGTGTAATTTATGCCAAATTCTTACCTTTTTATCTAAATTCCAGGGCTGAAACAAGACTCATCAAATCAGGCAAATCAGTAACAATACCACCAAAAGGCCTTGTAAGTTCAAGCTTTGGTTTCCTGTGCTTAGCAGATAGGAGTGGCACCAGGTGTGATCCATCCTCATCTGGCATCACCAAGATATTTTCCCCCCAAGAACTGCAGGTCATTGGATATTTTCTATATTTCAGATCACTCTCTGTAAACACTTGAGTCCCCAGACTGTAAGTGAAAACTCCAGAAGATCAGCAGTTTCAGAAATTCTTAGATCAGCTGGTTGAGCATCAACAACAATCTCATATTCACAGTCCCTTCAATCCCTTGTCTTTCTCATTCTGATGCTTGGTCAACCATGTCAAGTCAAAATGCACTGATGTGTTGCCATGTGAGATCCTAGTTAGATATTTGCATTGACAAGAAATTGAACTGGAGTAAGTACAACAGCTGCAGAATATATCTTTGAAATTGAAACCATACAGTATAACAATAGCCTTGCAGTGCAGCTGGATTGGCCTGATTCAATGTATGCAATCAAATAGAACTTTTTCTGAACTGTTGTTGACCTTCTGAGAAGTATGTCCATGGTGGTTTTCGAATGCACCCTGCGGTTTAGTTTCATACATAGGCCCTAATCCCGTGGAGACCCAGGGGGTCGTGTCCCCCTCTTTCCTTAATCTGATCAGAACCACATTTCTACGTATGTTAATTAAAAGACAAATAACACTGAAAGCACCTCTTCAAAGACAGCATATTTTTTGCTGCACTCCCATCATGTTTTTGCAAGGCATTTCCTTCATTTTGGTGAAAGTTTTATCCTTTCTGGTAGTTGTGCCATTCTACCACATCAGGAATGTGACTGACGGAATAATAGTCCGATCACCTGCTGGTTCTATCTATTCTCAAACACTTTCTATGAACTATTGCCCAGATGGACCAGTGAAATATGTGGAACAGTCCATCTGGTGTGTCAATTTTCTGAATGCAACATAAAAGTATGTAGGTTAATGGAGACATCGGCATCACTGGTGTATAAAATCTCAGCTTGCATCATCTCCATAGAGGTATGAAATGGGTTTTTGCTGACATCAGTACATCAGTTACACATCAGTGTGTAACTTTGACTTTTAGGGATATGCTGCAAGATTTAAAGCAAAGGTGACCTTTCTGCAACAGATATCACATTTCCTCTGCTTTCATTTTTCAGTAAATCTATCAAAGTGCCATAACTCATAGTTTTTAAAGGTCTGCAGGCAACAGTCTGCTGGAGTTTGGGAGGGTTTACAGAGATATGTGTTATATGTCAGCATTTTAAAAATATTTTTAGGACGAATGCTGTTGATTTCATGGGATTTGAAGGAGCCTTGATTTTGCTGCTGCAGATTTTCACGAGTTTCTCCAGCAACCAAGATGACAGAAGAAGTACCCGTGTACATATGGTCCAATAATCTAATCCATATGGTTGCAGTTATTCCTCATGTAAACATCCAATTTAATATGCTCTCTCATTCTCCTTGCAGTGTTGATCTATCATTACAGAACAGGTGCTGTTTGAAAAGCGAACTGTGTAAATTTTGGAGCCTGCTGAGTTCCGCCTCTCCCCTGACAGATGATGTGCACGTCGGTGCACGTGTTGGTCTGAAAAAGTAAAAGTAGGCGAGGGAAGTAAGTCCTATTAGTTCACTCCAGCAAAGCCTGAGACTCTAGAGTGAGAGACAGAACGCCCACACCGCATTGATTTTTGTCATCAGTAGATTTTATTCTAGCTTGAGTAAATCTGAATTATTCTGCTGTGTTAGCCTCACATGACTTCCAACTGTGCCGCCAACAGCTTTGCACTCCTCATGTTTTTCATGTTGGTGGTAATGATGAGGATGATCATGCTTCACTCCAACCAAGAAATAAGTCATGTTCTGTCTTTCCAAACTTTTTCTGGCATAAAAGTAGTTGCTAATCGCTGTGTAGTACACCCAGAGTGATGCATTGATGGATAGTAGCATGCAACCAGACAACTGCTAACAGATGACTGCTAACAGACAATCTGTATTAATAATATTGATGTGTCCTGAAAATTATAGAAGACAAGTAAGGACTCATTGAGAAGAAGAACATGTATTATATCCTAAAACTATCTTCTTTTTTAACTTAAAAGCAAATAAAAATGATAAAAACATCTTCATGCTTTTCACTAATACCCCAAAGCAGTTTTATCTATTTTATTATATAAGGAAAAGGAACAGATTTGGCCTGCAACACACAACATTTTAAACAACAACAACAACAGAAAAACAGGAACTAAAATGTAATTTCTTGAAATCACATTTGGACACAAACCTTGCAGTGCAGCTGTGGTATACATTACCAGTTTCTAATTTACTAATGTGCCCAGCCCAAAGCAGCACGGCCTAATCAGCATCCTCTAAAGGAGGAAGAGGAAGCTATGAGCAAGACAACAGCAGGAAGTAACGGCGAAGATAAGCATTGAAGCAAACGGCTTCATTAGTGGTTTTATCAGATCAGGATCGCATTTCTTTATTAAATTCAAAAAGAATAACACATAAAGCAGCTCTAGCCTTAATGGATGTTTTTTTACTCTTCTTCTGAAATATCTGAGCGACAGTTTACTCTACATAGTGGCAGTAGCACAAAGCTCCTGCATTACCTGATTGGCTTGTTATGAAGGTGAATGCTTTAGTAATATTTACGATAATGTTTCTCATTTTATAGCTTCTCTTTTTTATTGATTTCATGTCTTGCTGCCTTTATTGCTTAGGGTCTCTGTGACAAAGTGGGTGAGACCCCTGCTTTATTAAACCCACTTGTCACTTAAAGCATCAAATGTTTCCTTAAAAATAACTTTGCACATTTGTTAATTTTTGCCTTACTTTACTTTTGCCCCTGTAACATTGCAGCACTTACTATCCCGGGTTTGTTTGTGTTAGCAGTAAGCTACATTTTCCATCATAGTACAAAGTAATTTAAAGCAATCACAAAGTCTTTAGTTGATCAAGTCACTTTATTTAGTTTAAAGTGCACAATATTCATTTTCTTTGTATTCTTTGTTCATACTGACCTTTGTTTGTTCCATCGTTAGTGCACCACATGGATCTGCAGACAGAAAGGGTTGGCCCTGCACTTCCTGCCTTTTTATAGAGTTGGTGATGTCATTGGTGACATCACAGGGCCAAACCATCTGCAGGGGTTTCTTGTTTGGAGATTCATTTCTTTTTAGGTTTAACTGATGCATTTTGTTTCATTAAAAGCTGGAGATTTCTTTGTTGTGATTCATTTAATTGAGTAGATTAGTTAAAGATAAATTTAAGAGTTTGTTTCTTTGGTTGATTGTCAAGGATGCTGTAAACACCCCCTGTGAGTCAGGTCACCCACTCAGCTGCAAGTAATCGGGCAATTGGGCAGGTTATAAAGCTGAGGGGAGAGTTGCAATTCGGGGGAGAGAAGAGGGGGACGTGCTGCCTCAAACACGTGCCTTATTTTGAGTTTAATTATGAGCTCATTAGCCTTATTTCATTTTGAACTTTTTGTTGTTTTTGTTAAGTTAACACGTGTTTTTTTTAATTCACTGTAAATAAAGACACGCCTGGTTGGAAAAGAACTTCTCTGTGATTGCCTTCCTACCACCTTCCACGACACTCAGGCATGACTTCACTACAGTCTCATCCTTTATTCTCCCATCTTCTGCTTCTTCCCTTTTTTATCTTCCTTTTTGCTTTATTTTTGTTTCTTTTTCTGTCATCATATTAGTACTCATGGTCTTATGCTGGGTTTTGTGTTATATGGGTTCTTGTGAGACAAGAACAGGTTCCTTTTGTAGGGGAGAGGAGGGAGCTGGGAACCAAAGAATGGGCTTGGGACGTCTGGTTTGGGCAGCTTGGAATGGTTCAGGAATAAAGAGAGCCTTTGACTGCCATTGTTAACTGCTCCACGGTGGGGTGATGCCTGATGTTGTGGTCTCAGGTGTTCCTATGGATCTGGGCCCTTTGTGCTTTTCAGAATGTGATGGGCACTGGATTGTTACGCCTACTTTGGTGTCTTAGGTTTTCCTCTTGTTCCTTGAAAATTGCATCCCTCCCATGACCATCAATTGTCTCTCCTCTTGGTTCTACTTGTGTTTGGTTTATTATGCCGTTTGTTTGTGAGGGTTCCTTGATTCAAATTGTGCTTTTAGTTGAGTACTTCCTTTTGTGCTTAAGCTCCTGTGCTGAGTTGTATGTAAGTGCCATACAAATTACATGTTAATATTTCTTTTTTTTTTTTTACTATAATTATTGTAATTGTCCAACATAGGAGAAGTGATGATTAAATCTGTAAGTGTCACTTAAAGATCCAAAGTTCAAAGTGAAAAAATCCTCCAGTTGCTCCCATGGATTTGTTTGACACCAGCTTTGTTGGAGCTGAAAATAGATGTTCAGGGATTTTGATCCATCCAGTGCATGATTAACTATGCACTAGCTGAAATTATGCCAACAACACAATTCAAACTCTTCACAATTTGTTGTTTTCTGCCCTACATCACTCTATACCCTATGGAGGTATATAAGCGCCAGGCAGTAGTTATTGTTTTTACATCGAAGACGTTTGGCTCTGAGCTTTTAGTTGAAAACTCCTCCAAGAATCCAATGAACCAATCCAACTTGATGGCCAAAGGGCAGCACTTGTCCATCTATTGGTCTTTTTTCTGTATGGACAAAGTAAACACACAGAGCTAAGGGCTAATTCCTGCACCCACACAGAACATCAGTGCGAAAACTCCTCAGCGCTAAATCAATCGGTGTGGGCCCATTGATTGAAAAGTCCACAGCAGACAAGTATCGAAGGCCTCAAACTCAGGGCATCCTCAACTTTACTCAGAAATTCTTGCCAAGAATCAAGAAAGTTTTAACATACCTCTTACTCAAGACTCAGAAAGTTATTCACAGTCGTAACATGGCCAGATAAGGCTAATCTGAGGGATGGCAAACAGAATGTTATTTCCTGTCTTTAAAAAAACTAAAATGCTTTGTAGAGATGCTTCACACCAGGGACTGATTTTTATTGAACAGTTTTCAAACATAAATGTGTTTTTAATGGATGCCTACAATTCACCAGAACTAATCACATTTGATAAAAGAGGTCATATTTTTCTTTTACCCTGGTTCATGTACTTGACTTTTGATGACATAGAGTATGTTCATGGGGCGCACAGTGGTGCAACAACTAGTTCACATTCCTCACTACAAAAAGGTCACTGGTTCCATCTGGAGGTTGACCAAAACATCCTCATTAGGTCTGCTGGCGACTCTAAATTGCCCTTAGGTATGAGTGTGAAGGTGAATACCTGGGTTAGGCTCAAGCCCCCTGCTACCTCAAAAGGGATCAACAGTACAGATAATGAATTGATGGAAAAAGTATATCAAGTTTTCACATTTGTGGCAAGTGCCAAGTCAATCCATCCTCCGTCCTCAGTCTTTGGCCCACACTGCCAAGTTAAGGACAGACTCCTGTCCCTAAACTGGCTGGGGGAACTGAGGAATTAAGAGGAGAGAGCCGTCATTGGTCAACAGTTAAGTGAGGTTACAACAGACCAGACCTCAGGAAAGTAAATGTGCTCGACGACATGCCCACTTACTGGAACACTGACTAACTGGACAATTCAACACAATTACCCAGAGGTGGGAGAAAGTCACTGTTTTGCAAGTCTCAAGTAAGTCTCAAGTCTTTCTCGAGTCAAGTCTCAACTAAAGACGTGCAAGTCCAAGTCGACTCTCAAGTAAAGGCAAGAGAAGTCAAGTCAAGTCTGGAGTCATAGGCTTAAAATTTTGAAGTCCTTCCAAGTCATAAGCACCGTTGACCAAATAAAAAAAAAACCCAGTAAAAGCCAGGACAGTTTCATCACTTTATAAAAAAACAACTAGGACAGTCAGGGCAGGACATGAAGACAGGACATGTCATGGGAAAACAGGACACTTGGTCACCCTGGGCCTTAACTTTACAATTATTTTTCAGCTAACCTCAGTCTCAGTTTTTAGCGACAGCGAGTTTACGAGCGATACCATTATTGCATATAACGGATGCTAAGCTAAAGTTACCCAAAAGGATCTAACAACAGGTACCAGACCAACCTACTGTTCTTGGTGCTGGTTCAGGGGCCAAACAAAGTTCGACGTTGTCGCCTCTCCGTCTGTTTTTCTCACGCTGCAGGTTTTGCAAACGGCAATTCGTTTTTTGTTTATGACATCGTAGTTTGCGAATGCAGATGAAGTTATCCTCGGTAGCATGGTTCTGCATTTCTAGGTTGTTCCCGCACTCCTGCAGTCTTGCGCTCAGGGAAGTAACTGTGTAATCCACACCCTCTTTGTTTATTCTTCTAAACCCTGATTGGATGTTAATAGATGCATTCAATGGGGCAGATCCTGTGGGAAAAAATATTGTCTTGCTGGAAATGACAATAATCAGTCACTTAGTTGAGTACTTTGAATGGGAGCACATTTTATTCAACAGTCTTACTGAAAATTTCAAGTATTTTCAAGTCATCAGACTAAAGTCAGAGTCAAGTCCCAAGTCATTGATGTCGAAGTCCAAGTCGAGTTACAAGTCTTTGATGATATTGTCAAGTCGAGTCCAAAGTCATCAAAATTGTGACTTGAGTCTGACCCGAGTCTAAGTCACATGACTCGAGTCCACACCTCTGCAATTACCCGACACACAAGTTGACATTCCAACATATCATTCAGAATCTGCATTTATTTCACTGGTCAATCTGGATCACAGCCCAGAGAAAGTTAGTGAGCAGGACAGATCATTTTAAATGCACATCTGCAATGTGATTGCACTGCAAGATCTCAGATCGAGGTGACATTTTTGTCCAATTTCAGGTCAAAATATCTCACTTGGCTTTTTCTAAGCCATAATTTCCTTATAGATCTGGATTAACTTCTCATTTGAAGATATGACAACTAAAAATGAAGCCTGAGTTGCTTGTAATAAGTAACTCATCTGCCAATGAGATGCCACAAATTTAACTTAAGGGGACTTAAACTGAGTTTTTTTGTTTAAGCGGATTTTTAATCTAAATTAAGACCCTCACTGAGTCAAACTTGCTTGGATCATTGACAGATATTTTCTTATCATTTCAAGCAGTTCAATCCATGTGGTAAAATCTATATTTGGACTTGTTGGATGAATGTGAATTACAGTATGAGTTTTAGTTGTTTTTGACTTGAAAATAGACAAACACACTTACTGAGGTCTGAGTTTTTGCAGTGTGCACAACTGTCCTGTTTTTAACATTCAGTACAGGCCAGTTTGATGACGTTAAAGGCAGGCTCGATTCTGCTGTAGTAAAGTACAAAAGATGAAAAGTTTTACAACAAACTCCTGCTGAATTTAATTACTTAATGAAAGAATATGGCCCACTTCTGATTAAACTGTCAATGTCTGTAGCCATTCAGGTCACATTTCCTCTCTACTCTGCTTGGTTTCTAGTGCCTCTCCCATGTGTCCTCAGTGGTTAGGACTTAGACCACAGAAGACAGAAGTGACAGACTCATGAACTCAGTTTAGATAACACAGGAACCAGCTGCTTTGGACCACCTGTGTTCTCCGTCTGTCTGAGATGCTCTGCTGGAGTTCCTGGAGCTTTCACGCCTGCCTCAAGCTTTAAAACACCGCTCTTTGTTCTTAACTTCACAGTACATGGCTATATCTCAAAACAGAACAAGAAGAACATCACCAACTTTCAAAACTCAGTGGTACTCATGAATGCAGTGCTCTTTAATGATTCGGCAGCAGCAGGATCCAGCCCGCATGTGTTCGGATTTCGTGAAGTCCTGCTCGGCAGAACAACTTTTCTACATCCTCCCACATGACACTTAATAAAAAATGCATCATCATTGATCCCTGCTCTGTTGCAAATCTTACATAACGCAGACTGTCCTGTACAAACCATCCTCATTTATTCCAGTTATTCGTTCTTTGTCCTGCCCGGTCGCCATTAAAATGTAATGCTGACGGTTAGATATCTTCACATCAAAGCTGCTGCTGGCGTTTTCTACCCAAATGAGATGAGGCCTCCTTTCAATTAAAAGCGACTCCTCACTGCTCTTTGTTGGGCTTCTTGCTCGCATGATTTCCATGTAACCCTTTCATCAAGCACCCCTCATTAATCCTCACTGTACGTCGTCTTTTCTTATGGATCTGCTCTTGAACTATGAGCTACATCACATGGACAGCCTTATAATCTCTATATAGGTATGATAGTTCCTCCTACAGCTATGTCAGCATGTTCCTTTGCTTCAGCATGAAGGAGCGACTGAGCCGTCACCGAGGGGGCTTTTTTTAAAATTCATAAAGCTGGCTATCTCTCCCTTCCGAGGATGTTTCCACTGAGGCAGACCAAGGTTTTCTTTATAGCTACGAAGCCAATGTCTCCATCAGATTCTTCTTGCAAGTGCTTCTGCCAACGATGCAATTTGTTCCTAGCATCAAATGACATTTTAAAGTAATCCCTGGAATTAAAAAAAAAGAAAAAAACTTTTGTCTGGACCATCTTTACAGGGAATCCACATCTGCTGGTGATTAAACGGCTCAGTAGCTTCAGAAATTAGCTCAGAAATATATTACTTTTTATTAATAGACTTCTCCCTCATAGTCTGTGGAGAGAAAACTATATCTCTGTAAAATGAAAAGGATGAATGGACAACTTCTCAATTCAGCCCTGAAATTTAATCAAACTGCCAATTAAGCGTATTAGCAAGGGAGGGGTGTATGTTTGGAATTGATGGATCCCGCGTGCTTCTTTTTCACGTTCTTAATGAAACTGTAAGGCAAATGAAGTCTTTTGAGGCTGACCTTCATCTGCTAATCTGCTAATTAACTTTGAATTAGACTTTGATGTTTTATTATTTACCTGCGCACTTGGAGCCAAATTTTCACAAATTACGTGGGAGAGCATATAGGGAAAGATGAGTAAATTTGTGTAGCGTGTCTTATTGAGAGGTGCTGCTGACATGGCCGACCCCCACCCCCTTGGCCACAGCTACAGAGAGCCAGGCAGCGATTACTCCCATCCTCCCACATCTGTCCCTCCATCCATCTCCCTCCACCCCTCCCCCATACAACCTCGTACAGTACATTCCAGCAGGAGGAGGAAACGATGAGAGTAAAGGGACATAAAGATTTCACCACCGTACCATTACAGCAGTGGTTACCAAACAGTTTCTGCTGAGGCCCTGAATCTTTCCCACCTTCACCATACACATATGCATTTATATCTAAACTATATTTCCATGAGTATTTGCTCACCCATGCACATCATTGAATTCAGGTCTTCCAATCACGTCCATGGCCAGAGGTGTATAAAATCAAGCACCTAGACATTCAGACTGCTTCCACAAACATTTGTGGAAAAATGGGTACATTCCAGCTTGGTACCGTGATGGTATACCACCTGCGCAATAGGTAGAGACATGAAATTTCCTCACTAATAAATATTCCACAGACAACTGTTAGTGATGTTATAACTAAGTGGAAGTGATTGAAAATTGAACAAATCTCTTTTTGGGGGTTGCCAGCAGGAACAGTACTTGTCTGAATGGTACATTGTGCCAAATGTATTGTTTGGTGGAGAGGGGATAATGGTTTTGGGGTGTTTTTCAGGATTTGGCGCAGCCCCTTAAATCCAAAGGAAGAATTCTTAATGCTTCAGCATATAGGGATGGCCCCTTTCTGTCACATTATGACTGCACACAAGTGCACGAAACAAGGTCCATAAAGACATGGAGGATGCAGTTTGGGGTGGAAGAACTTGGCTGTCCTGCACAGACTCCTGACCTCAACCCAATAGAAAACCTCTGGGATGAATGGGAGTAGAGCCAGGCCATCTCATCCAACATCAGAGTCAGATCTTGAATACGAGCTTCTGGAAGAATGCTTAAAAATTTCCATGAACGACCTTGTGGAAAGTCCCAGTAGAGTTTGAGCTGTTGTAGCTGCAAAGGGTGGAACAACATCGTATTAAACCATGTGGATTAAGAATGGGATGTAACTAAAGTTCATTTGTGTGTGAAGGCAGAGGAGTAAATACTTTTGACAATATAGTGCATGTGCATGTATTTAAACAAGGGTAGAAAGAGTAGACAAACATTGTACTCAAGAAATAAAAATAGCGAGAGAAGTAAACTAACCTTGCTGTGCAGATGGATCTGCCTGTTTCAGTGTCTGTTCTTGGTCAGATCCATCTTGCCAAGCTCCAATCTATAATAACTGTGAGCTGCCCAGAGTGAAACAGCCCGATCCTCCATTAAATCAGAAAGAAGTAGGAGCTACAAGCAAAACACCAGCGGGAAGTGACTGCTCGTAAGATTAGCATAGATGCTAACAGTTTCAGTAACAGTTTTATCATTGCATTTCTTTATTAGATGAAAACGAAACAACAGTAGTGAAAGCATTTCTCAATAGAACGGATATTTGTTTTAGGAGGTGGGTCACATTGTCCTTAAAATATTGCTGAAGTCAGATTCACATCACCCCTGTCCTCATCAGTGAGCTGGTTTTAATTGTCACAACCGAACTCATGGGCCGTGACAAAAGCTGGAAGAAGTCAGGGAACAGTAACACATGCATACAGTATATACCCCAAACGTGTGACTTAATTCACTGATGAAATCCTGTATAACCACCCACAAACAAAATCCCTTCTCCACATTGCAATAAACTCTCAAACACAAGAAAAAGCTCATTGATGAGATAGAGAGCAGGAGAGGGCCAAAAGTGCTCCAAATTGTGCATTTGACCGAGGCTCACCAAATCCAAACTACAAATACTGACTGAAATTCTTCAGAAAAGCAGTTAGGGTAACTAATTTGAATTAAATTGATTCAAAATATTATAAGTGCAATTTCATGCAGATCAGTTAATCAAAGCCAAAATTCACAGACAGATCAACACCACATCTAGTTTATAAAACTTAAATATGTTACAATGTAGCACACGGAAAAAACGGCACGTCCCCACTCTGTCACAGCCTGGCTGTGGAATTAAAGGATATGAACAAGAAAAAGGAATATTTATTACAGAACTGACAAAATAAACAGCAAAAAATATGTAATCTGTAATATTCTGTAAAATCAGTAGTCTGCACATGTTGGGTGTGCGAGTTCTGTCTTGTGTGTTTGACATTTTCTTCATCTTTTTATATTCATGTTAAAGTGCAGCTGTTGTTAGTATTTTACCACATCTCTGAAATGTGGAGACCAAGAGACCACGTTGCTACTTTTGATGAATCCCACTGTTTCTGAATTTTCATCGAGGCATTCTGAATTGCAAGGAAATGCATTTGGTTCAGATGGATGACTCTTCCTTATGCTCTTATCTTTTTTCTTTTTTCTCTTTTAATTTCTAATAGAAAAAGTTTGCTTGTATATTAAAGTTTGGAAACTCATTATTTTCCTCATACCGTCTTTTGGTGTTGCACCTCTTTTCACCGGAAAGTCAAAGCCCCCCATTCTGCCCAAGACAGACACTGACAATGATACCCAATCTACTCAGGATGGCAGAGATAGAGACTGATGGATAGATAGATCAATAGATGGAGAGATGAATGGATTATTAGATAGATAGATAGATAGATAGATAGATAGATAGATAGATAGATAGATAGATAGATAGATAGATAGATAGATGAGTCAGCATCACTCACTGCTATAGAGACAGTGAGTGATGTTAATCTACGACATTATCATTACGTAGTTCTTCGTTTTCAGCCTGTTTGCCACAATGCAATTATTATTATTACTACTTCTGCTTAAACTTCTACAGCAGTGAATTAAGTTAATTTGTCACCATGTTTGGGACAGTACCTTGAGCCATTGTGTGCTGCCTGCAAACAAAATGCTCTAGGGGTCAATGGAAACAAGCTGACACCACCTAGTTCAGGGGATCTTGTCATGGCGATCTATGTTAAAAGAAGGATCCGTCGACATTCAAACTAGGTGAAAAACTTTGGAACTATTATTTTTTTGGTATCATAATGTAATTGTGTTAAACGTGTACATAATATGGTTAAATAGTGATCACAGGCCTCTAAATTATATCAAAATGAGGAGCATTGTCTAGAAAAATGATACTGTATGGTGCTGAAAATGGTGATTTACAACTCAGATAGATAGATAGATAGATAGATAGATAGATAGATAGATAGATAGATAGATAGATAGATAGATAGATAGATAGATAGACAGACAGACAGACAGACAGACAGACAGACAGACAGACGAACACTTGGATAGTCATGTAAAAAAAAATGTAATTTTGGTGCCAAGACTGCTTTATTTCTTGATCGTGTTTTTTCATTGTAAAAAAAACAAACTAATGAAACTGGTCTGGACAAAAATGATGGTTCCCCCAAAAAAAATTGAAAATGATTTGACCAGATGGACATGTTCAACTGTTCAAAAGTGTCCTGTAATTAGCATCACAGGCATCTTCAAACTTGTGATCAGTCATTCTACCTATTTAAAGGGTAAAAGTGGTCACTGTGTGTTTGGCATCATGGTGTGTACCACACTGAACATGGACCACATAAAGCTAAGGAGAGAGCTGTCTCAGGAGATTAGAAAAAAATATTATAGACAAGCATGTTAAAGGTTGGGGTGCTGGTTTGGTGGAGTGGTTAGCAACCATGCACGTCCCATGTACATGCTTTTGCCAGTCCAGGTTCGAATCCAGCCTGTGACCAGTTTATCTTCCCCTACTCTCTCACCCCCCTTTACAAGCCTATCCACTGTCTCTCTCCTATCAATAAAGGCACAAAAACACCTAAATAATAAAAAGGTAAAGGCTGTAAGACCATCTCCAAGCAGCTTGATGTTCCTGTGACTACAGCTGCACAGATTATTCAGAAGTTTAAGGTCCACAGGACTGTAGCCAACATCCCTGGACGTGGCTGCAGGAGGAAAATTGATGACAAAAGTAGGAGATGATTAATAAAGATCATGACAATGAGCCCAGAACAACTTCCAAAGAGATTTGAGGTGAACTCCAAGGTCAAGGTGCATCAGTATCAGATTACAGCATCAGTTGCTGTTTGAGCCAAAGCAGACTTAATGAAGGGCATTACTGTTGAAAGAAAATTATGAAAAAGGGAGACATGAATTTGCCAAAATGCTTATTGACAAGCCACAAAGCTTCTGGAAAAATGTTCTTTGGACAGATGAGACAAAACTGGAGCTTTTTGGTAAGTCACGTCAGCTCTATGTTCACAGACACAAATGTGAAGCATACAAAGAAGAGATCACTGTACCTACTGTGAAACATGGAGGAGGCTTGGTTATGTTATGAGGCTACCTTGCTGCATCTAGCCTATGGTATCTTGAACCTGTGCAGGGTCCAATGAAATCTCAAGACTATCAAGGCCTTCTGGAGCGAAATGTGCTGCCCAGTGTCAGAAAGTTTGGTCTCAGTCACAGGTCATGGGTCCTCCAACAGGATAATGAGCCAGAACACACAGCTAAAAACACCCAAGAATGGCTCAGAACAAAACATTGGACTATTCTGAAGTGGCCTTCTATGAACCCTGATCTAAATCCTGTTGAACATTTGTGGAAGAAGCCGAAACATGCAGACACCTTTCAAACCTGAGACAGCTGGAGCAGTTTGCTCATGAGGAGTGGGCCAAAATACCTGCTGTCAGGTGCAAAAGTCTCATTGAGAGTTACAGAAATCACCTTATTGCAGTAACTGCCTTGAAAGGTTGTGCAACAAAATATGAAGTTAAGGTAGCTATAATATTTTTCAGGCCATTTTCATTATTTCTTTAAAATAATTATGTTAAGCCACAATTTGAAAGCAATGTCTGGTTTTCATTAGTTAATTTTCAGTAAATTTGTATTTATTGCTTCTTTTGTCAGTTTGGAGTTTTATCAGTGAACATTGTGGGTTTTACTTTCTTGAACAAAAGGGCACCAACAGTTTTGTCCATGTCGATAGATAGATAGATAGATAGATAGATAGATAGATAGATAGATAGATAGATAGATAGATAGATAGATAGATAGATAGATAGATAGACAGATGAACACTTGGATAGACATGTAAAAAGAAATGTCGTAATTTTGGTGCCAAGACTGCTTTATTTCTTGATCGTGTTTTTCCGGCAGTTGACTGGGTTTACAATATTTAGTACTTCTTGTTCATCTTCTATATTAATCTCTGTCTTGTCTTTCACCTCTTATCCCTCAGGTCTATAACCCTTCAGCCTGAGGGGGGGCCTCCAGGATTTTAAAGACAGGCCTCACCCAGCTCTTTAAGAGAGGGGTAAAGCGGTTGCCACCCTTACAGCTCTTGCCTTTAAACACTCGATCTGCAGTCAGAAACACAAGCAAACAAGAATGTATTTTTCAGGCAAATGTAACTCAAGCAAACATGTGATTGTGCCCGAGAGGAGCAGCGTGATGTTCAGAGGAGGATCACAGCGGCCCCTGACATCTGAAGACGGCGTCTACATTCCCAAGAGTCCTTGCTCTGCTCCAGATCAGGAGGCAGATTCTGATAGAGAGGGGGGGAGGAAACATGCATGAATGCGAGGGCTTGGGGGCTGTGATGTTGGATTTGGATGCATTTCAGAAAAGCACACCATATGCACTTGTCACTGAGTGGATAATCCCCAGATATGCTGGATCAAGGTTAATCTGTCGTTAAAAATGAAATGGATTCAGAACATATCAAGACACAATATCTCTCACTCAGCATGTTTGTGCTTCTGCCAATGCAGCACATTTTGTCGAAGCCTGAAAGTCATGATGACTTACTTGGGAGTCTAGACATAAAGCCCATATGGATGCGTTTCTGGCTCAGAATATCCTCTTTCACCTTTCTTTCAGAGTTTTTCTTTTGCATGATAGAGAGTGGACCTTTGTGAGGATCATCTATCATTACATAGGATTACCATTTCTTTGCAGCTGGGATCTTTTGGGATTACCAGGAGATTACTTCATATTTTAAAACCTCCATTCCAGATCTGTCTTTATCTTCTTCATCCGCTAGTTTTTTTTGGTAAGACACTGAATCTCCACCGTCCGCAGTGCTTCTCACAAAATCATTTTCATATTCTCAGCAGAAGAAAACTTAACTATGTTTTCTTCTTCTTGAGGATCTTTAAGGACCTGCAGCTCATTTTTAACCAACTAAGTGATCTTAATGTATTCAAATCCTTAGATTTTAAAGCCATTAACTAAACAAGCATTAGAATTCCCTGAAGACGTGTATGCTGCGTCCCTAAGGCTTTGAAGGAGACTCAGTAAATGTGCAGCACTGGAAACAACACATCATTAAGAATGCAGCCAGCTTTAATGGGTATATGTGAAGGTCATGTTCTGATGGTGTTGTCATTATAAAATGTACATAGTGTACGGATGATAAAGTGGATAAAATGATGCATGAAAATATCCATGATGGAACAGCATGTGAGGCTACGTTAGAAAAATAAAATGTATATGACAGCTTCCTCATGTCTTTTGTAAACTGTTATTTTCATCTGGATGAAGACTTTGTGTTTCCCATGTTGTTCAAAGGTGAAATTTTAGCTTTTTTTTCCAATGTCAGTGTCACAGGACTGGTAAAAGTGATGTAAACAACAATAGCTTATCTGCCAGACGAAAATCAAATGTGTGTGTGTGTCATGAAACATGTCCAAACACTCCTACTTGTTTCCTTCTCCTCATCAAAGATATATATTTGTAGTGAAAAGTATTGCTCTTCTATATGTAAAATATAAATAGCAAAATAAACAATTTGAAGCAGCGTGCCCAATGGCAGCACCAATCCTGCCAATGTAGTTAGCCAATGGTCATATTCCCACCGGCTGTGCGATAATGATTCTGAATGACACATCGCAACCCTTTTAAATTCCAAATAAAAGATTACTAAAAGGAATTTTAGCAACACAAATGATCTTTCATCAGGTGAGGTGAGTATTCTCTGTTGTAGGATGTTTCCATGTTTTTATTGCATGATGTCTTAAAGGGACTGTGAGGAGTTTTTGAGTAATTACAAAAAAGTCTCACTTTTAGATATATGCCTGATCAAAATACACACTTTAAGATGAATTTTATAGCATCAAAATAGGTTATCTATAAATGCTATTTCCTAGCCTTCCGGTCTGGTCGGACAGAGCTGATCTGGCCTGGATACTCAACTTCAGGAACAAAACAATTAAAACTAGAGCAAATTTATGTTATTCAGACACGTCTTAGAGCACTGGGCTGTAAGTAGCGATATATCGCCGGCTACAAAACAACGATACTAAGTTTTCCAAAAACTGCTTGTTGTCACACATCCAAAACTACCGCTACGTAACTAGAAAGAGATACATTACCTCGTCGCTTTGCATCCTGTAAGTTGTTCAAAAAATAAGTTGTAAAGCAATGCAGAGTTCTGAGGAAGGTCTGAGCTGCATTTATTAGCATCACAACAAACACGCTTTGGATTGCACATGTCTTGTGGTGCGTTCCAGTTGTAGTCAGAAGTAGGAATTTTGAGTTCCGAGTAGGAAACTGCAACTGGAACATCCCCCAAAGCCAGAATTTCCTACTGGGAACTCTGTGAAACCTCACCACCCCCGAGTTGACAATCGAAGATGGATGCCTCCAGTGTGAACAGTTATTTAGCTCCAGTAATAATAAATTTATTTGCACTTCTGACTGGGGTGTGTCGCTCTAGATCAGCTGTATACATAGTATTGTTAGACCTATATTTACAAAAATGCTGCCATAGTGATAATCACATTCTTCATGTGATGTTTGTGAACAACAACGCAGGGCGTGCTAACAATAGCCTGGTAGATCGGCATGTTTTTTTCCGACTTCAACTGGAACGCTGATAACTCCGAGATGATGTCACTCCCAGCTCCGCGGTTACTGGAACGCAGCATTACAACAGTCGCCACGCGTGCTCATGGGTAGCAGAGTCTTTTAGGTTGCCGGTAGTAGATTCTCCTTACAGTCCCTTTTAGTAAAATTGCAAGTCTCCTGAGATCTTCTGATCTCATGACGAAAGCCTGTTCAGCACTCCTTGGCACTCAGAAACACTACAGTAGGTTTTGTAGGTGCTGCCTTGGTGTGGCATGGCTTGGGGATTTGGTGGACATACGGGGTTAGACTGACCATTCAGACAAGAAAGAATTTGTCTGTGTCATCCCTATTTTTTTCTTCTTTAAAATAAAAGATGTGATATTTAATAACTAAAATGAATCTCGTTAAATCACAGGATAATCAGAATAAAAACAACCATAACAGCATCTCATTTACCTGGTAATACATCCAAAAAAGCACCAATTTATGGAAATATAGCAATGTCAAATACTCACCAGTGTTTTTTAATATTTGTTTATCATAATTAAACAAAAGAACCGAGCAATCTTCTGTTCTGTGTCAGCCCAAAAGACTCCTCCATCTGTGATGCCCTTACTTTCTGAGTTGCATCCCTTCCTTACTTTAGTGTCTTCTTCTGTGGTATTATCTTGCTTTTTTGCCCTCCCTCTTCCCTTTCTCAGATCCATACAGGAGAGGTGGTTGTCCGTTCTTGTGTCCAACTTTTAAATTCATTCCATCTTTGTATTACATGTTACATTTTGTCTACTGCTTTGTCCACAGTGTCAGTGTGATATTTTATTTGCAGTTTTTGGTGTGTATATATGTCAAAGACATCATGTATGAACCTTCGTTTTGCCAGTCATTCATGTAAGGTTGTTATGCACAGCAAGTTAAGCTAGCTTTACAGTCAGCAGACTTCTGTGCACTTTAGATTAAGTTACCATGCATGCTGGACTTGTGCTCTGTAAAGGGTCTGCAAAGAGCTCTTACTGGGTTTGCTTAGTTTTACTTGCAATAAATCTTGTTTCTTTTTATTTTGAGATAGCACCTTTTCTGTGAATCTCTTCTGAGAGGATCTGGAGCAGACTGGAAAGTTTTATGGAGGATGTTTTTTTCTCTTGAGACCCCAATTTGGAAAAAGTAAACATTACCTTTTTAAGACTTCCAGTGTACTAAGATTACTTTAGGGTCATTTTGGCCAGCTATTTAAACTACAGTCACTATGTTAAAGTCTATGTAGTACTGATCTCGTAACAGCTGTTTGACAGTCTTATTTACTTCTTTCTTCTATATCATTGATCGTGCAGGTCTCATTTTATGTTGCTAAAGCCTTGCATGGCCTGCTGCTCTGATGGTCTATGTTGTTCCTCCTGTTTGTCATGTTTTAGTTTTCCCTATTGCTTTGGTTTTATTGTTTGGAGGTTGTAGTTTGAGGTTTGAGGTTTTTGAGTTCTATTGCTTTTTTTTGTGCAGTTTTTGTTTGTCGTCAAAGCACTTTGTTTTCAAAAGTGTATAAAAGTCTATAAATGATTAATAATAATTATAATAATTAGTCTATCATTGTGATAAGTATTATTTTATTCTTTGGGCACTCTTTTTGGCCCTACACATATCTTTAAGAAAAAATAATTCTTCATTCCTCTCTAGTTTAGATTCTTTGGTTGCTTTGGTCAAAACCATCGGCTAAATGACATTGCAACAAAACCCATTGTCTTATCATAAAATAGTTGTAAACACAGGGCCTTAAATGAGGAAAAGTTAAACACTGTAAAGAATTATATTAGTGTATTGTCGAGCCAACACAGTTTTGGATTAGTTTTAACCTGTTAATGGGTTATTATGAGGTTTTCAGTGTTGCCATGTACTGCTATGAACTGGTTACTGTCTGGATATTTATTTATTTAATTAATCAGTCAATCAAACTTTATTTGTAAAGCACTTTTCATACTAAGTCTTGTATCAGAAAGTGCTTTACATAAAGAGAAAATTACTAAAGTAAAATAAAATAAATAAATAAAAGTAGAAATATGAATACAATGAAACTACAAGATCACCCCCACCCTCACGATCCACATACAGCACACACACTCATTTACACTCACACAGAAAGGTATTAAGGAAAGATTGTTCCAGAAAACAGAATTAGAGGACTGAGGAAATGCTATCTTGAATTAAAAATGAGGAAACACAGAGGCTTAGACTTAAATGACAATAAACAATCATGATGAGAAATTAGATTAAAGAATCCATAGGGAAAAATAATGAAATAAAAAAAATGAAATCCATGTTAGAATAATAATAATAATAATATGATAAAATTGGCCCTGCGATCGACTGGCGACCGATTCTGGATGTACCCCGCCTCTCGCCCGATGATAGCTGGGATAGGCTCCAGCCCCCCGCAACCCCGGAAAATCAAATAACAGAAAATAAAATTACAAACAATTAGTCTGAACTGAAATGTAACAGATTTAGAGGACTGAAATAAATGTATAAATTAAATGAAATAATAATAGTAAATATAATCAGCTTAAAGCCAGACTACAAAGGTAGGTCTTGAGTTTGCTTTTAAAAATTCATTCATTGGCAATGATATTTACTTGTGCCATGGACTAGCAGACCCACTTCAAGAAAACATTGACTGACCCTTTAAAGTTGAATGTATAAATGCAAAGAAACAGATTAACATTTGACTGGTGTTTTAAATGATAATCAGCCCTTCTTTATCCATATTGTTGTCTTGTGTTTGTTTCAATTATCTTTTGTAAGACTGACGATGTAACTTAGATTTAAATCTCACATGCTCTCTTTTGTTAGTAATAAAAACAACATCTATTTTTCCAAACTCTTGACTATTTATCTAAAACTACATTTATGAGTGTGGCATCAATCATCTCTTTTCCTTTATCCCATCATCGGTCTCTTTCTTTCTTCTCTGACAGCCCGTCATCCCCCTCAGATCTATGCGGTGTCAGGATTCACTGACCTCTGCAGTAACAGCCCACCACAGTCGAGAAATGATATGGATGTGGCTGTTCGAGTGTGTGTTCGCCAGCACCGCTTCAAAATTGCATGCTACCGTTGGAATCACTTTTAGAGGGTTGACTCGCTTTTATCCAGCACCGGAGAGGTCGGTCACCTTGAAGAAAGGTGAAATGAAAAGTTCAGCCGACGGACCGTCGAGCCTTTTAAACACTTAGATATACGGCTCAGGTGTTCTCTTTTCAGCTTTTATTCCTCCCTTTTTGTAAATCACAAGTTTTTCCTTGTCCTCTCAGCACTTACTGCAGACAAGAGGAGACATCCTGACACATCTCTGCCAGTGCGGATGCTACAGTAAATGTTAAATGTCTTGGATCAATAACCTCGGCCCATCGCTCTGCACTGTACCAGGTCTCTCACGGTGCTCTGCTCATTAGAGATGTGTCTGACCTATAGGTTTACAGACGCTCAGTGGCAGATAGCAGATAGAGACACCTCAACCCACACACTCAGATTCATCTGCAGTCCATTAATGCAGCCCTTAAAATCCACCCAAACACACAGGCATGGTCATAAATTAAAAACATTGTGTCTTAAATATTTAACAAACCAACATTACTGACAAAATGGCCTCATTGCTGATCTTTTAATGACTGCAATCTGTGTCATTGAACAGCAGGGACGGAGTGTAGGAGCACCATCTGCTGGAGGCGATTATCATTACCCAACAGTCTGTAAAACAGGAGAAGAAAACAGGAGATCATTAAGAAAATTTATCTCTGAATACTTTGTGGAGCATAATTGGTCCCATGCATGAAAGATGCCACCATCTGTCTGAGCAACTCATGTTTAAAACAGTGAGAAAGAAAAGAGGAAGTGATTGATAGATGTCTCGATACTTTGGAATTTGCACAGATATCTCAGGCAATTAAACCTCCTAAAGTCTTAAATGTTCCCTTATACAACTGAAAATAGAGCACAATATATCCCCAAGCTGAAATGCAACGAAACTTTGGACTAAATCAATCACAAAGACAGGAAACAGTCATTTTTATGGAACTTAAGTGACAGCTGTGTCCAACATTTTGCAGCTTTACATCTGATACTCAGAGCAGCTGCTGTGCTAATGTGAACCTAAAACCTTCCTTTCCTATTTTCCTTTTCCCGTTTCTTTATCACTACAGCTTCTGATATCAACCCCAGAGTGATCAACAACTTAAAATACACAGCAGTTCCTGTAAATATCACTCATTATTACCTTAGGTGACAGTGTTAATTTTGTTGACTAATTACTGTCTCCATAGTTTTCATCAGCAAACTGTTTTCCTCTGACGAAAACCAGACGGTGACAAATAAGAAGTGCACACGGACAAAAACTCAAATCAAATTAAATGACATTTTCATCAACAAATAAAAAGTAGACTACAATCTTTAACGGTGATTTATTCCATTCAGACCTAATTTGGTCATGTAGAAAGTAGGGGTGTAGCGAAATGGTCAACTTACGAAATGATACAAAATACGAAACAGGGCTCACGATACAAAATAAAGATTATAGAAAATCCCCAACAGTAGGAAGTTGTGCAAAAATCTAATTTTCTTTATTTTCTTCCTAAAGCGACATGCAAAAAAATATTGCTGCATCAGTGCAAATAAATGCTCTTTGAAAAAACAAAATTGTATTTTTTTTCCCCTTATTTAGACTACAGTGCAAATACAAACATAAAATCTCAATATAAAAATGCTTTGTTGTTGTAACAATCAGGATAAGTACATTCTTGAATGTAAAGGAAAACAAATAGCAGTCCTCAGAGCTGCAGCTTAGACCTATAAATGTCTGATCTGTGAACTAAAATATTTAGCCTGTAACAGTGCATATACTTCTGATCTTCAAGTATGATCAAGTTCTGTCAACTCAACTGTAGATGCAAAAATCAAATATTGTTTTTAATGCAGACTTACACAAACATACAGGTGCTGCCTGTCTCCACTTCAGAGTAGTTGGTAGTTGTACTCACCGCAGTATACGGCGAACTGTAGCGGCATATTTTGCACACGGTTGTTGTTTTGTCCGCAATCTTCTCACCGTTCTCTCGTCTTTTACATGGGAAGCCAAAGTAGGTGCACACAACCGATTTATTTGATGAAGGAGCGTCAGCTAATTCCTCGGCTTCGTCTTCCTCCATATTGAAGTGAATGTTTTGCTACGGTAGGCGAGGAGGGTAAAAAATCACCAGTCTCGGTGGTGCACGGTTTGCGTTTTTTATTTCGTGTTTTTATTTCATGCGTCTTTGAATTTTATTTCGCCATTTTTTATATTCGCGAAGTAGAAAGTAGGGAAAGGTTAGGAATATATCCAATCACAGCTACTTTGGCTGTGTGGAATTGTTGGATGCGTTAAGAGGACATCCAATCACAGCTGCCTTAGCTTCATGAAGGTGGGATAAGTTGGGGAACGTTCCAATCAGAGCTGTTCTTGTTATGAATTGATATATTCACATAGAGCAGGTTCACTGTTTGTTGTCAGTTCTAGTATTGTAACTGAGATGCTCTATCAGGTAGACTAAATAAAGGTGACTGCATTTCCCACCAAAGTTCAATTTGTTTCTGTTCAATTATACATTCAAACTTTACTAGCATTTTTATCTAAGTGTAAAATATGACTTCATAAATTCAAGGAAATATAAAAACACCTGAGACTTTGCTCTTAATATTTTAGTCGATTAAATTCACTGTAGATTCCATTGGCTAATCTAATCTAACAATGTGCAATTAATGTGCAATCCTCAATCCTCTAGCAATGTGCAATTACTGTGTGGAAGTACACCCATGTGCAATCATTTAATCCCACGCGAAATTACAGTTAATGTGTTAGTTACTTTTGTATCCAGGCCCTTTGTATATTTTATATTTCATATCTTATATAGGTAGAATAA